>OZ010720.1:18028501-18049849 GCA_963932345.1 Ophion ventricosus | reverse complement strand
CAACGTCGGCACCAAGAACACTACAACTTGATTCCCGTGCTTTAGAAGAATTTTTTCCTTGTTGGAATTCGTATAAAATGCAGTGCCGAATGTGTTGTTTATCAGTTGCCATCGTAAACTCTGCTATTCTGAGAGGTTATGTAACTCACGTAGACTTGTCGTTCGGTGTTCTGAAACCTTGCGTCCGATCCTTTCAAAACCACAAAAGACCGCAAAAATATTTCTATTTGAAATATAATTGTAAGCTCGAAGAAAAAATCTGTAAAAATTAAGTCATACACCTAATAATTATCAACCCTTAGCTCAGCCCGTTAGTCTACCATCGTGCTTGAGAAATATAACACTCTATCTTCTTTCTTTGTTTCTTACTTTTTTTCTCTCTATGTTTATCTCCTCTCTGGATCAAAATCTAAAGTCCACGCCGACGAAGTCTTGGGCAAAAGCTAGTTATGTAGAAAAATAAAATCGAAATTTTTCATCGTCATGAAAATCTGTTGTTTGAACTACTCCGAATCCGCAGGAAGATTCTCTTTTGATTTATCAATTGTTTATTCGCCATATTAATTTATTGTTACACGAGGAAGGCCATAATTTTCAACATTATTTGTCATTTATCAAATCTATAATGGCCAAATGAAAATGTTTGTTCGAACAAAAGTTACCTTGCCTAAAATAAGATGCCGCTGTAAACAAATGTATAGGTACCTATTTTACAAAAAGTTGAACTTAAAATTCCCTTTCATGTATTACTTAGAATTGCACTTCTCGAGTTATTACGAATTCTCAAGATGAATGAGACGTCCTATACATATACGCATACACATAACATGTATCATATAATATTTTAAAATAATTATTTTATTTATATATTTTCAATTCGTCATTTACCGATAATTGCGCAGACTTTTTGGTGCCAACGAATTTGGAAATCACGCTACCCTACTTCAACGTCACGGTCTTACGTACGGGTCTTGAAACGACGATAGTGGGAAAAGTTTCGTTTAGTGCCCAATTTTTATTTTCATTTCCAGCCGCATGGTGCGCATAGGAAAGGGGGTATAGTGTGCAAAGGAGATAACAATATTATATGTCTCCGTCTTACACACAGCAAGACAGAGACTAAATATCAAACCAAATCATGTAAATCATGTAAAATGTACATCTTATCGGGATGTAAAAACTTATAAAGTAATGATGAAAACGCCTAATATTAGATGAAGTAAAAAGTTCTGAGCGTTTTTTCGCTTTATTTCGACGATGAAATTAACATAGTTAGGATTATCCGCTTTAGATCAAATATGCGCCGTTTTGTTCGATAACTTTTGTCCATTTTGAAGGCAATTTCATAATTCCGCGATTGAAGAAGTCCTCGTACCTATTGGTAAAAAAACTTGACCAGCTCATTTTCACAAGCCTCTCTTGAGGCCAGTTTTGTACCATCAAGTCAATTTTGCAAATGCTTGAAAAGGTGGAAAATCGCTTAGTGCCAGGTCTGGACTATACAGCGGGTGCGATAGAACCTCCCATTCAAGCTCTCGGAGCTTCTGGCGCGTCGTTAAAGATGTGTGCGGCCTGGCGTTGTCTTGATGGAACACAATATCCTTCCTATTGGCCAATTCTGGCCGCTTCTGGTCGACCGCCTGCTTCAATCTGGTCAGTTGTTGACAATAGAGGTCTGAGTTGAGTGTTTGGCCCAATGGGAGCAGCTCATAGTGGATGATTCCCTTCCAATCCCACCAAACACACAGCAAAACCTTTTTATCTGTTAATCCGGGCTTGGCGATCGTTTGGGCCGGCTCACCGCGATTGGACCACGATCATTTTCGGCTGTTGTTCTCGTATGTGACCCATTTTTCATCGCCAGTCACCATCCGCTTCAAAAATGGCTCGATTTCGTTACATTTCAGCAAAGAATTGCTGGCATCAATTTGGTCCAAAAGGTTCTTTTGCGTCAATTCGTGTGGCACCCATACATCGAGTTTCTTCTTGAGACCAGCCTTATGCAAATGGTTCCAAACGGTTTTCTGGCTAATCTTCAGTTCCTGGACAATGGAATAAGTGCTCACATGCCGGTCAGACTCGACGATTTCCATGATTTTATCGACATTTTCGACGATTGGCCTACCAGAGCGTGCCTCATCTTCGACGTCCATATTACCAGAACGGAATCGTTGGAACCACCGCTTTGCTGTTGCATTCGATACTGTATTGGGTCCATAAACAGCACAAATTTTTTTGGCCGCCTGCTCCGCCTTTTCACCTTGGTCGTTGTGGTACTGAAGAATGTATCGAATTTTCTCTTTTTTACTTCCATTTTGGAACGCTGTAACACACAACTGGCTTCACCAAACACAAAACTGTCAAAGAACTTTTTTTTGAAGCGTAATGTCACCTTTAAATCGGCTTCTAGTATGACCCGATGCGATGGATACATCGTGAGATATGGCTCACTAAAGACGCCTAGCGGAAAACGCTCAGAACTTTTTACTTCACCCAATATATCGCGTATGGCCCAATGCCATCGACCAAGGTGACTCAGCGCTTTTTTTCTCCTATTTTCGTTACTTTATTTTCATAACTCGTTTGTTTGCTTTTTTATTACATATATCCGATGCAACTCGCGCGCCACCTATCGCACGTTGATGGTACTATGCCAGAAACTTTCACGCAAGTGCCAACAACAACTGTACAAAGTTTCAACTCAATCGGATGAACGTTGCGCGCACGCATAGAAGACGAACACACAGACATTAATTTTTATGTACTAGAATAAACTTGGAATTTACTCTCCATTGATGGAAGAATAAAATACGTTAAAATCCATTTACAAAAGTATTTATTTTATATTAAAAAAAAACATTCCCGAAGTTCATGCATTTTTCATATCACTCGACGGTAACAATCCCTTATCGCATCGCGACAAAAGTCTGCATGAATCAGCAAAAAAAAGTCAAGGAAACAAGAAACAACAATTTTCACCATCATATCCTGATCCTCCAGTCATCGACGTAGGAACGGATGGACGAAAGAACGAAAAGAAAGGGGCAAAAAAAAACAATTCGTACAATTTCATAGTAGGACGATTCTCAGGTTCGACGACTGCGAGCGTGTGCCTGCGCGATGATCGGCCCTTTCCGGTAACAGGCTCGATGTTGCTTTGCAGCCTGAATGAAGATTCCAACGAGAATTTCCCAAGAGCGCGGCGAATGAATACAACGAGGAGAGAGAGAGAGAGAGGAGCGACGCGTGTGTGTACGCGTATATAGACTTCCGCGGAAAAGAAGAAAAAAAAAGAAAGAGCCAGCAAACTGGGTTAGAGCAAGGTTAATATCTCTCTTGATGACGGTGTGGTCGAGAATAAGCTGGAGGAGCACGAGGAAGAAATACGCGAGTGTGTGTGTGGGGGGGGGGGGGGGGGGAGGAGATGTGCACATATAAGAGGGGAGTCTTCGCCTACACCTAGGATGTAGGGTAAACCGACCAGTGAATGGACGAACAACAACACTGTAGGATCTAGATGGACTGTAAAATGAAAATATCGAAACAAAATTTTCAACTGCAGTAGCAAAAAAAAAAAAGATATTCTGATGCAGAGTTGGCAGTAACTATAGTTACTTCAGTATCGAATTCGATTAAAGATACTCGATACAAATGTATCGAGCAACAAGAATTCGATCGATACTTCGCTACAAAAGTAGCGATCTCCAACAATCGCTCGATACTTTTGTATCGGGTAATGAAAAATCCTTTGATACTCGATACTTTTGTATCGAGTAACGAAAAGTTTTGCGATATTCGATACTTTTGTATCGAGTAGCGAATAAATTTTCGTTACTCGTTACACAAGTATCGAGTAACGAAAAGCTTTTCGTTACTCGATACTTGTGCCATTCCAAAGCCTCAAAATACGAAGCTATTCCGTTAACAGTTTTATAATTTCTCACGATACAGAATCCTTGTACTCGAGGGAAGGTAAAGAATTTCCGACTTTTTGTCAATTTTTCAAAATTTGTGAAAAAAAAATACAAAACGATGAAAAAATTTCTTGAAAAATTTATGTGCATTCGGAAAACTTAACAATTTCATTTCAAATAACAAAAAAAAAACAATTTTATACAAATTTAAACAAATAACAATATTATAAAAGTATCGAGTATCGAAGAACTATTCGTTACTCGATATAAAAGTATCGAGTAACGAAAAGCTTTTCGTTACTCGATATTCAAGTATCGAGTATCGAATAAATATTCGCTACTCGAATACAAAAGTCGCGATCTCCAACAATAGTTTGATACTTTTGTATCGAGTGACGAAAAGTTTTTCGATACTCGATTCATTTGTATCGAGCAAAACGTAACGCCCGATACAGATTTTGGACAACTCTGTTCTGATGCTAGAAAACAATCTATCTAGTAATTTTGCTATTTATCAATTCGTCGAATAATTATTTGTTGCAATTACTTAATTGCAACAAATAATTATTCGACGAATTGATAAATAGCGAAATTACTAGATTGTCACACGGAGAGAATTAAATGTTAAAAATTACCGTGCAGTAACGGTAAACAGATGACAATCCTGAAACTTCGCTTATTATTACTGAGTTAAACACAGATTTTCACGAAAATAAAATAAAATTTCTTCTTCAGATAGAAAATTTTACCAGATTTTCTAGTAAATTTTCATGTGTAACAAAATACGCAAAACTTAAATTTAAAAAATATATAATATCAGCGAAATTTTACTGTGCATTTTATTATTTTATGCCTTTCAAAAATGTCTATGAAAAAGTATCGTCTTTATAACAGTTATTTTAAGATTTATTATAAAATTTAATGAGTGTTATAGGAAAATGTATTGTGCTCTCGGTAAAAATTATCGTGCGCGCTACCCTTCTTGTATAGTAAAATTTTAGCTACGTATTTGAAATTTTCTGTAACGTGAGTTAAAAAAAAAACTTGTCGCATACGAATTATTATGCTTTTCTCACTTGTCACCACATTGAAATATATCACGGCAATTTTTATCGTGAAATTCACGACAAAAATTACTTTTTAATTCTCTCCGTGCAGTTAATGGACGAAATGATCAGCAAATGGACACTCAGCAACCAGTAAATGGACGTGTCGTGTGGATAAACGCTGTAAAGAATAACGATTCATTATTTATTTTTATTAAATCCTACGAGGATCATTTGAAAAGTATCCGGCCTTTTTTATAAAAACATATTTCGAAGTAAAACAAAAATTATTTCCCGTCGTAGACTCCCTTCAACTCGATACATTTGGTCCAACGCTTTTTGCAACCTTTTGAACGATCAGAACAAAAATTGGTTGTCTAAACCCGAAAAATACTGGTTTACCGCGTCTTCCACGTCGGTCTCGTCAAATAATTTGCTTATTCGTTATGTTCAAATCAATACTTGTTGTAATACCATTGTTGACGATAAGCATTTTTATTCTCGTAGATTATTATCGATAAAAAAAGTGCTTACAATAATGAATAGAATTACAACAGATGTATTCGTTTCATTCTAATCAATTATAAATATATTTGATGGGGTGAAAAGCAAAGCAGCTTTAGACAGTTATTAAGCTTCACGTTTCAGGAAATGTCAATGTTCTGGCCAGCTATACATTAGGTGAAAGTGTACTTGGTCACAATGTATTTCAGACAGAAAATTGCGGGTTAACAGCAACTAACCTTGTTATTATAGGGCCAAATCAGTATAAATTGTTTGACTAACAAGAAGAGGGCGCTCACTCGTCATCACCCATTTCGTCCAGATTGATGGTACATGCAGGGCTTGGCTAGAAATGAAAGTGCCCCAAGTGGGAACTCCAGATGGCCAAGCGTTTAGGAAATAAAAATTTTGACGCGGATCTGTCACCGTATAAGCCTTTTATGTTGGTATGTTTTCCAAGCAGTGGATGGCGCATCGGTAAGAGATCGGACTCGTATTGCGAGGTTCGCAGATTCGACTCCCCGTGCGGAAACTTATTTTTTTCCCTTTGGCTCCTTGTCGATTTTTACAATATTTACGTCACAATTAACCGAAATAATAAATCATTTATTTTATTAATTTATATTTTCACAAAAAGCATAGGCACAGGACGTCATTATTTCAACAAGCGCATAATCATGAAAAATCGGTGGATGAGTACGCGGCAAAATATAAAAATGTTATCATCACTTCTTCAAAATCCGGTAAACTTACAACAGACTTGTACAAAAAATTCTTTACCGATGTGATGAAGCCCTACGTGCAAGAGAACAAATTTCATCTGTTGATTGACTCGTGGGGAGGACAAACAAATCCACAATTATACGACGAACTCTTCCAAGATGAAGAAGGATTGCCAACGTGCAGTATCAAAGTAATTCCCCCCAAATGTACTCCGCTAGTGCAACCCTGCGATGTATATTTTTATCGTCAGGTAAAAAACTTCATAAAAAAAATGCAAAACTGCTCTTATCTCATCGAGAAAGAAGAAGAAATCACATCCCGAGAAGACTGCATCAAAATACATTCCATCGTACATCACCAGCTATCCTCGCCAATATTCGGCGACATGATGCGTTACGCGTAGTGCGCTGCTGAACTGTGCGATGAGAGTGATTGTTTTATGAATGTCAATCAAGTTTGTTTTTCTATGGAGACGTTAAAACAACCATGTAACTGCAAAAATGCGGCGTTTATAACGTGTGCAAGATGCAGACGAAATTACTGCTTCCCCTGTTTCTACGATGAATATCACCCCGGTACATGTAATTGATCGATTGTAAAAGAATAAAAGTATCGATCTTCGTATACGAAGTCCTCGTGTATGCTTTAATTACAATCCCCTTTTTGAATGTTCTCAATCCCAAATTTTATCCTATGCCTATGCTTTCTGTCAAAATATAAATAAATAAAATAAATTCTTTATTATTTCGGTTAATTGTGACGTGAATATTGTAAAAATTGAGAAGGAGCCAAAGAAAAGAAAAAAAATTCCGCACGAGGAGTCGAACCTGCGACCCTCGCAATACGAGTCCAACCTCTTACCGCTGCGCCAACCACTGCTTGGAAAACGTGCTAACATAAAAGGCTTATACGGTGACAGATCCGCGTTAAAATTTTTATTTCCTAAACGCTTCCCGAGCAGAAATTTGTTCAGGGTGAAATCCGGACCGGATCAGGCTGCCACAATAGCAAATCCGGGCCGGATCAGGCAAATTTAGTCCGGCCCTGATCAGGGATGTAACGCTTTTGCAAATTCAGGTCCGGATCAGGCACCTTATCAGGCTCTGATCAGGCACTTTATCAGGCCCGGATCAGGCACCTTACCAGGCTCGGATTAGGCACTATATCTGGCTCGGATCAAGCAACTTATCTGGCCCGGATCAGGTGCCTCATCCAGCCTGAGACATGCGTGTCATCTGGCTCAATCATTTGATTAATTTTTTGTTTAAAAATAGATCAACATTTATTAAATTATTATCGCAGTTACACGTTATCAAGTTTACTAACGTTATTAAAAATATGAAACATATGAAAACATTTTTTTTAAGTTTAAGTTTTTATTTTACTTGACTTGATCGTTTAGTTTTTGTTCCGGTTTTGGGGATGACCGTCCCAATCTTTCCGGCCCAATCTGTCCGGCGCAAATCATGCGTGCCTGATCAGGGCGCCTTATTGATCCCTGCTCAGGCCCCTGTCTGGCACAAATCAGACGTGCCTGATCAGGGCGCCTTATTGATCCCTGCTCAGGCCCCTGTCCGGCGCAAATCATGCGTGCCTGATCAGGGCGCCTTATTGATACCTGATAAGGCTTCTATCCGGCGCAAATCAGGCGTGCCTGATCAGGGCGTCTTATTGATCCCTGCTCAGGCCCCTGTCTGGCACAAATCAGGCGTGCCTGATCAGGGCGCCTTATTGATCCCTGCTCAGGCCCCTGTCTGGCTCAAATCAGGCGTACCTGATCAGGGCGCCTTATTGATCCCTGATCCGGTCCTGATGGATCCTCAGGCAGCCTGATTAGATTTCTGCTCGGGTTGGCCATCCGGAGTTCCCACTTGGGGCACTTTCATTTCTAGCCAAGCCATACATGTACCATCAATCTGGACGAAATCGGTGATGACGAGTAAGCGCCCTCTCATTGTAAAGAATTTCTGGCATAATAATTATCGAGATCGATTAAATATAATAATTAAACTATGCGTTTAGTAGACGAGCTGTGATGCCTTGAACCAACACGCATGTAGTTCGTTCATTCGAAAAACGCGGGATATCAAACGTGTCAAAATATGCGCCAAAGTTCTAAGCCTCAAATGTTAATGAAATAACACATTTCTTTTTCACAGTGCACACACACGCACGTACGCATATGGCTGCAATAATTTTTATGAGGCACCGTTGAGGAAATATTAAAAGCCCTGCTTATTTTGCCTTCAATAGCCCTCGGTAGCAAAGTGTGACCGGCCACTGATGGCCCACGTGAGGCTTCCAAACAAACCCAAACAAACTAGAACCTTAAGTTAGAGAAAATTAAGATAGGCCCGATCAAAGCCCAAACCCGATTTCCGCACGGGTTTTCGTAACGAAGTTGCGCGGTGTGCAAGTACCGCAAACTCGAAAAATTTCGTGTAGCGTCAAAATTCGATATTAAACTAAGAAATTGGTTTTAACGACACCTGTGACGTTTTTTTTTTTTTGCCAAATTATAGTGATTCGAGTTTTTATCGACAATTCGTATTCTTTACTTATTTTGAATGTAAATCAGCTTTCGTCCGTTCACTGATCCCCGTCCATTCACTGATCGGTGTACTCGACGATTGCCTCGTCTTTGTGTGTGTGTGTGTGTAGGTATGCGCATACGCGAACAGACACACGGACGCATCCTCGGTGGAGCGTGATCGCGTGTACGAGATTGCCGACGCACTTGTTGCCTTCTATCGCTCACTTATGGCAGGGAAACGGCTGTAGATCGACACGGGTATGGTAGCAGCACACAATTTCCTACCCACTTTCTTCCGCCACTTACAGTTATCCCCGATGCATTTCTCACCACATCGATCTACTCTTTGTACAGTGTAATTTCCTCGTTCTTCACGCAGCGCGTACGTCATACGCGGATCATCATTGTCATTAGGATCGGGGTTCGTTCCGTTCGGACGGCGATGATTGAGTCTCGTTTCGCTCGGGAATAAGAGCTTCCTACTGGAAGAGGAGGAGAGGTATTCAGAGCCGCAGATCCCGTGCAGAAATTTCTTTAGGGATACCTAAGTTCCGATCAGATCCCGATCGGGTTATGACACGGATTCCCTAGAAGGGGTATCGGCATCCAGATGGCGCCCACTACGTAGCACAAGGCGGAGACGTGGTGGCACGAATTTGAAATACGTATTAAGGAATCATGACAGTGTAAAATTTATAAAAAAATCGATTTTTTTTGCATAATCCAATAGTATAGACGGTTATAAACATGTTGTTCAATTTTTGGGGCAAAATTCGAATAATTTTAGTCGCTTTAGCCTTTCTTAGAGAAAGTGATTCGTGCTGCGGCTTCCGCACTCGAAACTTTAAATGCGTTTTTTCTTGAAATGTCGTTTTTGAAAACGGATTACACTCTCAAAGGAAGAGTTTTCAAGCTATCCGTCTTAAATTTTGACACAACATTCTTCACGCCATTCTTTATCTTGTTGTGGAAGTTTTTTATTATCTTCATATTTTTTTTTAACGAAAAACTGTTGAAAAAACAGACTAAATTCGATACTTTTTTTTCAAACCACCGCCATTTTGCCAATTTTGATTTAAAAAAACCTCTATAGCGAGATGGCGGCTTTTATACTGATTAATAATATTTTTATAAATTTTTTTGCAGATAATAATTGTGGCCACAAGCGTGTACACTGTGAGGACTTTTTTCTCGCAGGCATTTTCAACCGTTAAAAAAATTAAAAAAAAAATTTTTTTAACGTTTAAAAATTTATTTTGTGTTCTTCATGAGTGCTTTGATTTGACAGTAAAAAATTAGACTGATTAGCGAATTTTAACCATCGAAAAAAAAATCGCGAAAATCAGCTATTTTTTGACTCGTTACACTGTGACGATCCCTTAAATACATTTTTCTTAGAAAATTAGATACATATTTAATCTTACATATTTTAAATTAAGTTTATTTAAGATACATATCAATTTAATGTCCATTTAATTTAAATATAATTACTTAAAATAAATTACCTTTATCACTTGAGTTCACGAAATATAAGTCTTTCGACGTCTATACAGGGTGGACCACGCAACGTGTGCACCTCTTTTACGACCAAAATATGCGTTGCACAAAAAAATGTTTTATACAAAAGTTACATGGTTTATAAGGCTACGCTATGTGGTGCATTTATTTTTTTTATAGGTGATGGCACTTCGAAGATTTGAAGGTCAACTTTATTTTTTCAAATGGAATGCTATATTTTTTATAGCGTAATATGATAGAGTATCGAATTCTGAGTAAAAAAGTATAGACCTTCATTAGCCCTAGAGTTAATAGCTAACGAGTAATTTCACTTTATTACTTTAAAATTTTCTTCACGTAATATCAAGTTGGAGATTCAAATCTACTACAAATTTCTGAATGGCAGTGTTTACATCACAGTGTTTATCAATATGAACACATTTAGCACATCGCACACACTTATCATGATTCACAATCTTCTCAATGATTGTAATCCAGTATTAAAGTATCCTTCGGTGATTGTGCGTGATTATTATCAGAAAGATAAAAGTGAAAATGAATTTTTCTAATAGGGAAAAACTTGATATGCTTTTAGTGTATGGTGAGTGTCATAGAAATGCAATAAGAGCTGAAGCTATGTATGCCGAATGGCCAATAGGACAACACCCGTCCTATTGGCCAATTCTGGCGGCTTTTGGTCGATCGCTTGCTTCAATCTGATCAGTTGTTGACAGTAGAGGTCCGAATTGAGTGTTTGGCCCAATGAGAGCAGCTCATAGTGGATGATTCCCTTCCAATCCCACCGAACACACAGCAAAACCTTCTTGACCGTTAATCCGGGCTTGGCGATCGTTTGGGCCGGCTTACCGCGATTGGACGACGATCTTTTTCGGCTGTTTTTCTCGTATGTGACCCATTTTTCATCGCCAGTCACCATCCGCTTCAGAAATGGGTCGATTTCGTTACGTTTCAGCAAAGAATCGCGGGCATCAATTCGGTCCAAAAGGTTCTTGAGACCAGCCTTATGCAAATGGTTCCAAACGGTTTTCTGTCTAATCTTCAGTTCCTGGTCAATGGAATGAGTGCTCACATGCAGGTCCGACTCGACGATTTCCATGATTTTATCGACATTTTCGACAATTGGCCTACTAGATCGTGCCGCATCTTCGACTTCCATTTTACCAGAACGGAATCGTTGAAACCACCGCTTTGATGTTGCATTCGATACTGTATTGGCTCCATAAATAGCACAATTTTTTTTGGCCGTCTGCTCCGCCTTTTCACCTTGGTCGTAGTGGTACTGAAGAATGTATCGAATTTTCTCTTTTTTTACCTCCATTTTGGAACGCTGTAACACACAACTGGCTTCACCAAACACAAAACTGTCAAAGAACTTTTTTTTTGAAGCGTAATGTCACCTTTAAATCGCCGTATAGTATAACCCGATGCGATGTATACATCGTGAGATATTGCTCACTAAAGACATCTAGCGGAAAACGCTCAGAACTTTTTACTTCACCCAATATTTACCACAAATTTGGCACTTTGGGATCGACAATACGGATATTCAACATAAGTTAACACAAATCAGAACACCCGTGGGGTGACATGAATTTAGTCTTCTTGTTGACCCTGAGGGAGTAGTCGTACCTCCTTAAATGATTTCAGAAAACTTCCAGCGTCTCCAGCTGATACGGATCGGTATATCTCTTGGTGATTTTAACATTCATCCCTGGGATCCGATCCGATATCGAACTAGATCTTGTTCTAAAAGTTCGGGATTCTAGCCTGGATCCTATGCAAAGTTTCTATTTGGATTCTGACCAGAGTCCTTAATAGTTCCGGATTAGGATCCTGGCTGGAATCCGATTTGCGAGCGTTACATTTCGCTCCCAGATCCGATCCGATGTCCAACTGGATCCCGATTGAGAAACCAGGATCCTAGTCCGAATCGGACTATATCCATGACGATATTTCTGCACGGGATAATGCTAAAAATATGAATTGATTCACAGTATTTTTACAGTCAAATTTTTACAGACCTTTTAGACGATTCATTTTAACAAAATAAATTGATTATTCCGACAAATACCGCAGCAATCGAAAATCTGGCAACTTCCATATGAAGCGTACCCGAGTCCGTGCGCTGCGGCAGGAATTTCGAAAATGGATCATACCCAATTCTAAGTTAGAGCTAAGGCGTTATAAAGTAAACAAAAAAAAAACCGTGTAGATTGCTTCGCCCATTGGAATCCAAACTCCCTAGAGCAGTTGAGTCACAGTCTACGAAAAGTCCATAGACCTTCTCCACCCTCCCCCGCGAGAGATTCGTGAGCGCGTCAGAGGGAATAAAAAATGTCGAGTTTAACGAGTATATCGAGGAGCTGTCTCGTGTGCCAAGTAGGCGAGACGAAGTCTGGCTCGCCCTTGACAAAACTCATCTCGAGACTGGTGCTCGCACCGGCGGAGTTGCGCACCGTGAACACGGACAATGTACACACACCCACCTTGAACTCTCGTTTGCCCTCTCACCGAGTAGTATAAATTCACGAGTCCGAGGCGCGCGAGAGCTCCCGTGTCCGCGTCGTCGTTACGCCATTGATTGAAAGAAACGATTGTACAGTTACGCCTTCATGGCCACGATAATACTGCTATAAATTTTAGAAAAAAAAAATATATATATGAGAGAGCCTGCCGGGGTGTATTTGCGGCTATACAATTTGCTCTCGGGCGAATCGCTACGAGTTGAAACAATTGGGAGGCGTATTGAAAAGTCAATGGACCAGAGTTGTCCGAAATCTGTATCGGGGGCGTTACGTTTTGCTCGATACAAATGTATCGAGTATCGAAAAACTTTTCGTTACTCGATACAAAAGTATCAAGCTATTGTTGGAGATCGCAACTTTTGTATCGAGTAGCGAACGTTTATTCGATACTCGATACTTGAGTATCGAGTAACGAAAAGCTTTTCGTTACTCGATACTTTTGTATCGAGTAACGAAAAGTTCTTCGATACTCGATACTTTTATAATATTGTTATTTGTTTAAATTCTTACAAAATTGTTTTTCTTTGTTATTTGAAATGAAATTGTTAAGTTTTCCGAATGCATATAAATTTTTCAAGAATTTTTTCATCGTTTTGAAATTTTTTTTTCACAAATTTTGAAAAATTGACAAAAAGTCGGAAATTCTTTATCTTTCCTCGAGTACAAGGATTCTGTATCAACCGTGAGAAATTGCAAAACTGTTAACAGAATAGCTTCGTATTTTGAGGCTTTGGAATGGCACAAGTATCGAGTAACGAAAAGCTTTTCGTTACTCGATACTCGTGTAACGAGTAACGAAAATTTGGGTTTGTTTGTTTAAGTTTGTTTGTTTAAGTTTATTTGGGTTTGTTTGGGTTTGTTTGTTTAAGTTTATTTGGGTTTGTTGTTCAAGTTTATTCAAGTTTGTTTGTTTAAGTTTATTTGGGTTTGTTTGTTTAAGTTTATTTGGGTTGGTTTGTTTGGGTTTGGGTTTAAGTTTGGATTTGTTTGGGTTTAAGCTTGTTTGGACTTGGGTTTAAGCTTGGGTTTGTTTGGGTTTGTTCGTTTGGGTCTCAGTTGTTTGGGTTTGTTTGGGTTTGTTTGTTTAAGTTTATTTGGGTTTGTTGTTCAAGTTTATTCAAGTTTGTTTGTTTAAGTTTATTTGGGTTTGTTTGTTTAAGTTTATTCAAGTTTGTTTGTTTAAGTTTATTTGGGTTTGTTTGTTTAAGTTTATTTGGGTTGGTTTGTTTGGGTTTGGGTTTAAGTTTGGATTTGTTTGGGTTTAAGCTTGTTTGGACTTGGGTTTAAGCTTGGGTTTGTTTGGGTTTGTTCGTTTGGGTCTCAGTTGTTTGGGTTTGTTTGGGTTTGTTTGTTTAAGTTTATTTGGGTTTGTTTGTTTGAGTTTATTTGGGTTTGTTTGTTTAAGTTTATTTGGGTTTGTTTGTTTAAGTTTATTTGGGTTGGTTTGTTTGGGTTTGTTTGTTTAAGTTTATTTGGGTTGGTTTGTTTGGGTTTGTTTGTTTAAGTTTATTTGGGTTGGTTTGTTTGGGTTTGGGTTTAAGTTTGGATTTGTTTGGGTTTAAGCTTGTTTGGACTTGGGTTTAAGCTTGGGTTTGTTTGGGTTTGTTTGTTTGGGTCTAAGTTGTTTGGGTTTGTTTGGGTTTAAGTTTAAGTTCGGGTTTTTCTGGATTTGGGTTTGATGGACGGATGGATAGTGCGAGCGTGAGAATATGTGTGAGAAACCGCGAGAGTGAGAATGTCAGAAGAAAGTTAGAGAGTGAGAGAGAGAGAGAGAGAGAGAGCAACTCATATTATTTGTATGTACCTTTTTTTATCACCCGAAAAGTCTGATTACATTTTCAATGCCATGAAATAGTTGCACTTTGTGTAATATCTGTAGATTTTTTTGCTAACACCTCCAACCTCCTTAAAAACCGTTTTAAATCGTGTACCGTTTTATGAGGACTGTACCGCTAGCGCATCCTCGAATAAAGTTCTCGCATGTATCCCGATACGTGTCACGTGTCCGCAGCTGCACGTAGACAACGGCTAATCCTGCTCCTTCTCCAGGAGCAACTACGTCCAGACACGTTTCTAATTTCTCGCCTCGACTTCCGTGTTCCAAAGGGATTGAAGTTTTTGCCCCAAACGGTAAATATGCCTTTCGCGTTGACTCGTAATAAATAATAATTTTATGATCATTCGGCCGTTATGAAAAAAAAAACAAACAACAAGAAAGAGCGATGATTCGTTCGCGTAAGAAAAAAAAATTACTAATTCAAGATTAGAATGTTCCATTGAACAAAGTCGACTACCATCTCGTTCTTCTCAATGCTCTCATTGCAAGCAAGATTTTCACGTTACCTCGGCCGACAGAAACCTGATCAATTTGCCCGGGAAGGATTTTCATTCCAAAACGATTTACGATTAGTCGTTGGTACACTTAAACGATCTCGTGGGTCTGCGCGAGATAAACACAGGAAGGAAAACGCAAGTGTGGATCATCTGCTGGGTGAATAGGGAATCTGGCCGGATGAGCGAGTGTTTATTTATGCTAGGTATATGGAGGCACGAGTCCCTGACCTACAGAACAAACGAGCCGGAGGAAAAGGTGAAGTAAAAAGGAACGGAAGCGAAGGAGAAGCGCAGTGCTGCGAGAGCGATGTTTGTAAACACACACACACACACACACACACACACACACACACATACAGTACTGGACAAAAAAACAGTACGCACTAGTCGAAATTTATTACCGAACTAAAATTTACATAGCGGACTCAAAAATAAAGGTAATTGAATTTCCCAAGTGGCGTTTTAGAGAGGACAAGTTTACCTTCATTTTGCTTTTTTTAGAAAATTCTCTACGATTTTTTTTCGCCCCGGTACGCACTTTTGAACGTGGCCATTTTTCGGCTATTTTTTGGCCGTCGAAAATCAACTGCAAAGTTTGTAGAAAAATTTTTCCTCGGTTTTTTCCATGGTAAACTTAAAAAGGATATCAAAACTTACATTTTTATTTTTTTAGAAAATCTCGTACGATTTTTTTTTCGCCCCAGTATTGCATTTTTAGCTAAAATAGACATGTTTCAGAAAGAAAGGCATCATCGAAGAACTATAGGGTTTCAGAGGAAATGTCAAAAGGGTAAAAAGTTGCATGGGTTCACACTGTAGTGGCTAGATTTTTTTTCAGAATTAAAACAAAAAATCGATTTTTCGAAAATTTCGTAGATACATATATTACGTATATACGAAATTTGAAATACGTAATAATACGTATTTAAAATTCTTGCCGCCACGTCGCCGCCTCGTGCTACGTAGTGGGCGCCAGCTGGATTATTCCGATGAGGATACCCCCTTCTAGAGAATCCGTACACGGAGAGAATTAAAAAGTAATTTTTGTCGTGAATTTCACGGTAAGAATTACCGTGATATATTACAATGTGGTGACAAGTGAGAAAAGCATAATAATTCGTATGCGACAAGTTTTTTTTAACTCACGTTACAGAAAATTTCAAATACGTAGCTCAAATTTTACTATACAAGAAGGGTAGCGCGCACGATAATTTTTACCGAGAGCACAATACATTTTCCTATAACTCTCATTAAATTTTATAATAAATCTTAAAAATAACTGTTATAAAGACGATACTTTTTTTATAGACATTTTTGAAAGGCATAAAATAATAAAATGCACATTAAAATTTCGCTGATATTATATATTTTTTAAATTTAAGTTTTGCGTATTTTGTTACACATGAAAGTTTACTAGAAAATCTGGTAAAATTTTCTATCTGAAGAAGAAATTTTATTTTATTTTCGTGAAAATCTGTGTTTTACTCATCAATAATAAGCGAAGTTTCAGGGTTGTCATCTTGTTACCGTTACTGCACGGTAATTTTTAACATTTAATTCTCTCCGTGTATCATATGCCTATCGGGATCTGATCGAAACTTAGGTATCTCTAAGAAATTTCTGCACGGGGAGTTTAAGGAGGTACGATCATGGGATCGAATCCAACTTTCGAGCCTGAAATTTTTATATGATGTTGACGAATACGTTATGCACCCTTTGGAAAAATTTGAGCTATATTGACCATCCAGTTTTTTCGCAATAAAATTGCAAAGTCGAGCATTTTAAGCTAGTGAAGCACGTCTTCTTATGGAGACGGTCGACCGGATGTGCGGTAATCACGGTTTTGCTACTCATGTATTCAACTAAGGTAGTTGGAAAACTGACATTTGATGAATTAGACATAAATAGATATTGTAAAAAATCGAAAATTCGCACTTCACCGTGTAGTGCAGGTACTACGTTATAAAACAGTTACAACTTCCGGTTGAATATTATCATAATGACGAAATACCAGGAGTACAAGTATGAAATGCGGATTTCAGACAACAGATGGTGCACCAATGCAGTTTGTGCTATAAAGATTTGACACTGCGCCATATTGTTGTGTCATCAACAAGTGTCAGATGCGCACGAGTGATAAATTGGAAAAGTGTGTGCATAATGTTGTGTTGTTGTGTTCAATATGTCGAAATTTATACCGAACAAAGAGCATTCGCGGACAGCATTATTTTTTTGTTTTCATTTGAAGAAAACACCTGCTGAATCATAGCGATTACTTCGAGAAGCTTATGGTGAACATGCTCCATCGCAAGATACGTGTGAACGATGCTTTCGGCGTTTCAAAAGTCGTGACTTCGATGTTGCAGACAAGGAACACGGAAACCCGCCAAAAAATACGAACATGTGGAATTGCAAGCATTGTTGGACGAAGATGATTCGCAAACCCATAAACAATTCGCCGAGCAATTGGGCGTTAGTCAACAAGCTGTTTCCAATCGGCTACGAGAGATGGGAAAGATTCAGAAGACCGGTAGATGGGTACAACATGAGTTGAACGACAGGCAAATGGAAAAGCGCAAAAACACATGTGACATTTTGCTCGCTCGGTACAAAAGGAAGTCGTTTTTGCATCGTATAGTTACAGGGGATGAAAAGTGGATTTATTTTGAGAATCCCAAGCGCAAAAAATCATGGGTAGACCCAGGCGCACCATCCACATCGACCGCAAGACTGAATCGCTTTGGCAGAAAAACGATGCTCTGTGTTTGGAGGGACCAGAGGGGCGTGGTTTATTATGAGCTGTGAAACCTGGGGAAACGGTTAATACTAAACTTTACCAACAACAATTGACCGATTTGAACCGTTCGCTGCTTGAAAAAAGGCCAGAATACCGAAAGAGGCAACACAAAGTCATTTTTCTTCATGACAATGCTCCATCACATACGGCAAAACCGGTTCGCGACACGTTGGAAGCACTCAGCTGGGAAGTTCTACCCCATGCGGCTTACTCACCAGACTTGGCTCCTTCCGCTTACCACTTGTTTGCATCGATGGGTCACGCACTTGCTGAACAGCGCTTTGGTTCGTACGAAGATGTGAAAAAATGGCTCGATGAATAGTTCGCAGCAAAAGGGGAAGATTTTTACTGGCGTGGTATTCACAAATTGCCCGAAAAATGGGAAAAATGTATAACAAGCGATGGAGCATACTTTGAATAAAGCACTTTTTATCATTCTTCCGAATTTATCGTGTTTTTTTTTTTTTTTTAAATCCGCATTTCATACTTGTACACCTGGTAGTACCCATAGACTTGTCAACGTCGGGTGTAACAGCTGATTCGTTTGGCGAGCATAACCTAGCTCTGTAGTGACAGTTTTCGTTGTCGCCGGCGACAGCCAATCGCACGCACGATCAGAAGAAAGGGGAGCCTCTTATTGGCTGTTGCTAGGTAACGACAACGAAAACGGTCGCTACAGAGTTTCAGAATCCCGGTACTGCTTGGAAATCGTCGTGCAGACTTCCGAGTCGTTGAGGATATAATTTTTCAGTTTTGATCAGTAAATATGCAATATATAAAATATTTACCACAAATTTGGCACTTTGGGATCGACAATACGAATATTCAACAAAAGTTAACACAAATCAGAACACCCGTGGGGTGACATAAATTTAGTGTCTTTGTTGACTCTGAGGGAGTAGTTGTACCTCCTTAAACTCGTACCACGGTCTTACATACAGGTCTGGAAACTCCTAGGGTGGGGGTGACTCAGATAATGAGGCAAAATGGTAGTTCTCATTTCTGCTACCCGAAGCGCTGCTACGAAGAAGTTAGCCAATCAAATGCAGGTCCGAGCAGCTGTGCGAAGGCGCAGATTTTTCGAAATGAACATACAGGGTGAGTTCCGATATTCACTGAAAGTACAGCGAACGTGACGTCATCCATGTAAATCAAATGGGACTCGAGTACTGCCAGTACTGGGCAGTTATATCGGAACGCAGCCACAGTCTGTTGATTTTACACTTTCAATAGATACAGTAATAGAAAATCCTCAGAAGGCGTGAAAAGTGTAGCCAAAACGAGCAGACCCAATATTTGTAATAGCTATATAAATGGAAAATAATTGAGTTTTTTCCACTCCTGATCCCCCGGGAAGAATGAAAATTATTATTTCCGTAGACTGTATTTCTCGTATGTTCGACTTCTGTAATATTTTTATTTGCTCTTTCGCCATTGAAGTAGATGGAATATGAACAAAATTGTGCGGTCAACATTTTTTTCCTTATAATAAATGTATATTCTTAGTAGATTGCATTTCTCGTTTGTTTCTACAACTTTACTTTTGGTTTGTTTTTTTTACAATGTTTATAAGAACCTGAAAATAAATGTAGTGGAAGAGGAATTAAAAAAAAAGAAATGAACGCATTGTGTATGTTTAAATGGCACCGTTTTTATTGATTCGTCAGTTTGGCGAGTTTGTTTTTTACCACAAATTGTTTTTGCCGTTTTTGATTTTCTTGATATGCGAACTGGCGCATCCTCAATCTAATATAATAAAAAATCGCGAAGGATAGGATTTTGGAGGCATGCTGAACACATGGAAACGTGAAATTAAAAGTGGACAATACTTCATCCACCGTTCGATCGAACACATTTTTCTCGTGAGCGTGCTTGGCAAAACATAACTCAACATGCGTTATAAATTTGAAAAAATGCGTATTTGCATGATCAACCAGCCACGAGACTTCTCTTCAACCAGCTTCGATGCTAAACAGGAGTACCCGCTGCTTCTCTGAACAGCGTTTCGACACTCCTCACACTGATCATAACGTCGCAGGACTTGCTTACACAAGTAACCTGTAATTGTTGTTAAAATCTGTTACGGAAAGCCATGCAAATAACATAGATATATGGGTACACGAAATGCATTTTTTTTTCTTCAGGTAGTTTAGATTTCTAGAAACGTTGTGAACACATATACTGGGGCTAACCCTCTTTTCTAGAGTATTCGACTTTGTTATGAATAAACGTTACAAAGATTTTATACAACTTTTTGGCTTTTTATATAAAAAAGGAAAATAAAGTCCGTAAACTTGTAGATGTAAATAATTCACACTTACATCAATGAGAATCTGTCCATCTGGACCGCGTTTCACAAACTTTCGCACGATATTTTCTGGCTCAAAATGACGTTCGCAAACGCGTTGCGATGTCTTTAGTACTCGATTCCCAGGAATTGCGACTTCCCATTTTCGACGCAATTCTTCGTCCTGTGGAACTTTGAACACTGATCGCTGTTCACTATGATTTTTAATACTTTTTGCACAGTTGGGTACGGCGCACGTATTAGGCATTTTTTTAATTCAGTAGCGGCTGTCAGGAGGTTATTTATCCATTGCTGTATATCTATATCTGCAAGGCTACTCCTGCTTGCCAGCGCTTCCAGTGGCTAAATCAGGAAGTATGGTTTTGCTTCACTAACGATGACACTTTCCACCATGCAAAAACGCCGGAGTTTCCAGACCTGTATGTAAGACCGTGACTCGTACTGAAGGCGTATCACATGTTTACCTCCCGCCCAACCAAGTCCCGCGTCAAAAGTGTTGCCAGATGAAACGCTACGTTGCCAGTCTCATCTCTTAATTTACACATCTCGTACAAACCCGCGAGGATTTTCACGACTTTGCTGTCTCGTTCCTTCGTTGCAATGAAGCAACTTTCATTCGAAAAATATTTCATCGTAATCCGTACTTTCCGTGATACAAGCCGAGTGACATTTTTAATTATAGACACTCGGTATACGCGCACATTACATTGGTCGAGAAATCTCGTGACGCGCGACGTCAAGCAAAAGGGAAGTTCGTGTGAAAAAGAGAGTCCTACTCGCGCGCGTCGCCAAAACTATACGCGAGATACAATGGAAACTCGCGCGTGAGTGTCTTCTTCCCTCCACCTTATCGCTCATTTCTCGCGACACGCGCCGAAAGTCGAAACTTTCGTTGCGTCTTGTTCGCATTCGCGAATTTAATGGAGTTTTCCATACGAAAGTATGCGAAAGCTCGTTGCCCGCACCTGTCTCGAAGGTTATTGCGAGAAGAGCGAGCGATATATCTGGGAACGAGGCGATCGCGATAATGGATAATGGGACTCACGCGCGCGCGCGCCCTCACGGATCTGTGAGAAAGATTCGTATGCGCACGGGTATGCTTTGCTTCTGCATTAAGGGGTTACGTGGGTTTCGAAGCCAAAAAAA
>OZ010720.1:17443328-18028301 GCA_963932345.1 Ophion ventricosus | reverse complement strand
GCGGGTAGATGAGATTCACGGAACACGCGCGAGAAGGTGAAATCTTGATGAGAGGCGATGATAATAATGGGTTTCTTCGTACGAGCAGTTTCACTGTGTCTCGAATATAGGGCGTTGTGTATCAACGCGTGTGTCGCGCTCGTTCAACCGTTATGTTTCAGCAAAATTCAATTTATGTTTATTCGCAAGTTCAACTTTACACGTTACTGTATGGATTTTTGAAATACTTTCTGACCACTCGGTAGGCGCACGTGCGTTCCCTTCGTTCGTTTGAATCACGTTAATTCAGTCTGGAACAATTAATTCCTCTTGAGTTTTTGAGATATTTAGGATTTTATATTTTTACGAACTTTTCGTTTTTATGATTTTTTTTACGAACATTTCGCTCGGCACGACACGACAAAATGCGCGATAATGTTGGACAAGCTTTTTCAATTTTCTCGTTTGATAAATAAAAATGAATTGTATTACGTGTCTGGAGAATTTATGAAATAATATAAAGATCGCACTGTTATTGCGAATTTTTAAAGTGAAACTTTTTTAGCTCCGTTTTTTGTTCGGTTACGAATGTCGAATCTTTCACTTTCAATGACTGTTGATGGCACGCCAGGTGCCCGGTACATTTCGGGAAGTTATCATAGAACATTTTGGAACATTCTACGCATTTAAGGCGGGCAACCACTTTAGGAGACCGAAAAACAGATGATTTTTTGGATTATTTTTAATTGTGAAAAAAAAACGGAAATTTCCGCAACTCTGACAATAATTTATTCATATTTTCATACATCTCTCGTAATTTTTTAAAGTTATTTTATGCATTGATTAAGATGTAATCCGCTGTATCCCTTGGCGTGTCCTAATCGTCGTTGTCGATTTGCAGGAATTGTGCAGCTCGCGATTCGCATCTGAAATCATCCAACAATTTTTTATACATTCTTGAGATGTTTTTCAAGAACATGAACCTAAATTTTGAAGAAAAAAAATCGAGAATTGAATGTTGGAACGTGTTCAAAAAGAAATGATCGATTTTTAGCACTTTTTTCCCGGCATTTTGCAATAATAAATATGTTTTGAACAATCTAATCTTTCCAACTTTAGGTTCATGTTTTAATAAATTATATTATGTAAACGTGTTTCAAATTTGAAGATGATCCATCAATTAGTTTTTGAGTTATGATTGTCGGAAATTGAAAAAATGTCGTTTCGAGAAAAACACGTTTAAAGTTTCACAAACGAAAAACTCAAAGGCAAATGTGTTTAATCAAATGATAAAGTGTCTTACCGATTAATCAGCGATTCCAGCATCGTACAACAGTCCTTCCTCTTCCTCATACAACTCATTTGAAGCTTGCATTTCCTCTTTACGAGCTTTTCGAGCTTCTTTTGTCTCTAATAAAGTTTTTCTATTTTGCCGAGCCACGCGCATCTGATCCATTTGCTCGGTATATCCGTAGCTCTGCCTGCCAACCACGATTTGTCGTTCATTCATAACCATGAATAGGGCTGAATTTCCTTTATTGAATAAAATAGCAGCAAGAAATGCCTCTACCTCGATTATTTTTTACCCAGAATGGAGATGTTTTGGAGATAATCGCCAAACGGTCGAGTTTGGGTTTACTTGGGTTATGAAAACCGAAACAAACCTAAACAAACTACCTAACTGAGCGCTCGTGGATACTTGAGCGCGCTCGGGAGTCAAGCGGAGAGTCTTTATCATTTATGTACATACCGTTAGAAGGAATCCGAATATCGTTTTGAAATTTTCAGAGTGTATTCTTAAGATATTTTGCTAACGATTTAGGAAATTTAAAAAAGTTGATTTTTTGAAGCATCTAAAGTGATTGACCGCCTTAAACCTTGAACTAAGGTATTACTGGATGGACCGTCGAGCAAAAAGTTAGCCCAAAATACAAGTCTAGATCATGTCGTACATGTTTAGCCTTACAAATAGCTAATTTAATCATAAATTAACACTTCGAAATGTTAATTTGCCACTTTTAATAATAATTGAAGTCAAATTCGACGATATTGGCGTGTGCTTGAGCGTGGTTTTGTCAGTGACTGTACATCTGTTTAAACTGTCCAACAAAAAAATTTCTCAAGTTATAAATTTAATTAATACGTTCAGATCATCTTGTTATTATTAATAATTACCCAAAATCTCGTTATATATTGAGTTTTCCAATGATTGCTATTAATTCATCGTTAACAAAGGCGATACTCCTCATTGCTTTAATTCATTTCTCGACAATTACCTTATTCGTTTTATATGACAAGATTTATATAAAACTTAGCATTGTCAATCGCCTTGATCCTAAATCCTGATGATACAATATTTTCAGAATTTACAGCGATTTAGTTCCATTCGTTTTGCAACCGTTAACGTCTGCAGACGCTGTTTTCCCATAAGCGAACCATTTGTTCATAACTACTAAATTCTTTAGTGAAACATTCTAGAATAACTCGACGGCAGTATGGAAGAACGTGCTATCTCAAATTGTGATAGAAGAACGTGCTATCTCATATTATGAGAGAAAAACGTGCTATCTCAAATTGTGATAGAAGAACGTGCTATCTCAAATTGTGATAGAAGAACGTGCTATTTCGAATTGTGATAGAAGAACGTGCTATCTCGATTGTGTGGAACACAATATACGATAAATGGCCGCTTCGTCCCTGTTTAAAATTCTGATGAAAAAAAGTAGTGATACCATTTAGAAAAATAGAAGTGAGCTTGAAATATTCGAAGCGCCTCCACCTGGATGAACCTCGTAGTCACTACTCGATGACCCCCTTCGAACCATGCAACATTTGTAGGAAAAGTCTTCTCCTAAGTCTGATAGGTTGGACAATATTTCTGCTGCTAATAGTTGTTGCCTCATTCGATATAATATTTAAAAAAAAAAAAACAATCGAATCTTCGCCTAGAAACCAAGGCACGCTACTGATATTCAATACGAAGAATACAAACGATTCAGCAACTATATGGGTATCCGAGATTGGAAACACAAGCTCACAATCTGCGTGTACAGATCGCGAGCGTGTTTCCCTCGTGCAGATTGCGGTTAGGATGGATATCGTTTGTCCAGATCGAAGGATCTCGGGGAGCGCAGGGCGCACGATCGGTCGTGTGTGGAGAGAGAAAATATCCCGGTACGCCATAGAACGCGAACCATAGCTTCGTGCTGTTGGAACAAAATCGGCATACTAGAAAAGTATCACTGACTGGTCTGGAATAGTATAGTTTTTCTTTTTTTTTCTTTTCTAAAACATTCGACTACATTAAAGAGATCCTTTCTTTAAAAAAAAAAATTATTCGAATAGAATTACAATTCCATATTGTCTCCCTCAGAATAACTTCCTTGGAAAGCCACACAGCACTGGAGACGGATCTTCCAATCCTCATAGCAGTGCTGGAACTCGGATACTGGATAAGCCTTCAGCTGGTCGGTTACAGCCGTTTGAATGTTTTCCAGTGACCAAAAATGACGTCCCTTGAGGTGATTTTTCAATCTCGGGAAGAGGAAAAAATCACAAGGACTCAAGTCAGGCGAATAACGAGGCTGTGCACTGTGCCCAAGTTTGAAGCAAAACCTGATACAACATCGTGGCTCGAAATTGATGACACTCATTTTTAGAACGCACTAGAAAAAACTGTTTGACGAAAAAAATCGCTACGGACAACCGAATGGCTCTAGCGAGTTTAAACTAGTACTTAAGGTGTTTCAGATGTTCACCTGCCGCCCCTCCAAGTCCCACGTTCCAAGTGTTGCCATGTCGAACACTACGTTGCCAGTCTTATCGCTTAATTTACACACCTCGTATCTACAGTACGGCGTCACTTATATGGACCAAAGGTTTTTTTTCTCGTTATTTTGTAACGTAATTGTATACCTCCTAATTTTGTTCGAACTACTGAGGCTTACTTGAATATTAAATTGCGCTCTTCTATGATCACATTAATCCGTGCAGAGTGGACCTTAAAGTTTTACATAGAGTCTATTTTTACTATAATTTTTGATTTGCGAATTGTTTATTGAACATGAAATAATGAGTTGAGTAAATGAACAATCAACGAAATCTACATTTGTATTTATCAAAATTGTAACAACATCTGACGCGATTGGGTTAAGTTTTGGGATATTTTCTTTTTAAAGTCGTGTTTTTGCAGTTCGGATACAGTTTTCTATGTTCTTGTGTACAGCGTTACAAGATAATTAGACTTCATTTAGCCATTATTGCTTCTCGGGCAACCACTTTAGAAGACCGAAAATTCGAAGATTTTGGGATTTTTTTTATTGTGAAAAAAAAAACGGAAATCTCCGCAACTCGGACAATAATTTATTCATATTTTCATACATCTCTGGTAATTTTTTCAAGTTATTTTATGCATTAATTAAGGAGTAATCCGCTGTGTCCCTCGGCGTGTCCTCATCGTCGTTGTCGATTTGCGGAAATTGTGCAGCTCGCAATTCGCATCTGAAATAGTCCAACAAATTTTTATACATTCTTGCGATGGTTTTTAAGAAAATGAACCTAAATGTTGAAAAAAAAATCGATAATTGAATGTTGGAGCGTGTTTAAAAAAAAATGATCGATTTTTAGCATTTTTTCCCGGCATTTTGCAATAACAAATATGTTTTAAACAATCCAATCCTTCCAACTTTAGGTTCATGTTTTAATAAATTATATTACGTAAACGTGTTCCAAATTTGAAGATGATCCATCAATTAGTTTTTGAGTTATGATTCCCGCAAATTGAAAAAATGTCGTTTCGAGAAAAACACGTTTAAAGTTTCACAAACGAAAAACTCAAAGGCAAATGTGTTTAATCAAATGATAAAGTGTCTTACCGATTAATCAGCGATTCCAGCATCGTACAACAGTCTTTCCTCTTCCTCATGCAACTCATTTGAAGCTTGCATTTCCTCTTTACGAGCTTTTCGAGCTTCTTTTGTCTCTAATAAACGTTTTTCTATTTTGCCGAGCCACGCGCATCTGATCCATTTGCTCGGTATATCCGTAGCTCTGCCTGCCAACCACGATTTGTCGTTCATTTATAACCATGAGTAGGGCTGAATTTCCTTCATTGAATAAAATAGCAGCAAGAAATGCCTCTACCTCGATTATTTTTTACCCAGAATGGAGATGTTTTGGAGCTAATCGCCAAACGGTCGAGTTTGGGTTTACTTGGGTTATGAAAACCGAAACAAACCCAAACAAACTACCTAACTGAGCGCTCGTGGATACTTGAGCGCGCTTGGGAGTCAAGCGGAGAGTCTTTATCATTTATATACATACCGTTAGAAGGAATCCGAATATCGTTTTGAAATTTTCAGAGTGTATTCTTAAGATATTTTGCTAACGATTTAGGAAATTTAAAAAAATTGATTTTTTGAAGCATCTAAAGTGGTTGCCCGCCTTAAGAATATTACATCAATTTACAGCGGTTACATAGCTTTCTCTTATGCTATATACTCTTACCTCTATACGTAATCTTTTCTTTGGTTCCTATTGATCTCTCATCCCTATTATTATTGTAATAGTTTCATTTTACAGTCAATCTGAATGCTATAGTGTCGTTATTCGTCCATTCACTGGTGGGTTCACCCTATTCGAAAAAAATGTTTCCATCAAAATTGCCAACATTGCGCGAAACTGCAACTGAAAAACTCGCTCGCCAAACACGCCGTTCTCACATCCACAATAAAGTCACTGCCACGAACACGTCGTGTGTTTCGATAAATGAAAGTTCATAAAAAAAAAAAAGAAAATCAAAGGCGCAAAAAAGACGACGAAAAAAAATCCCGCCGAGCGCGTATAAATCTCGACAAATTGGCATAATCCCGTTGAACCTATATTTGCAAATAACTCGTTATCCCCGCGCTTCCATATATCATACGAGCACACGAGATATCCAGCCTCGCACGATTCGTTTGCGAGCAGGTGAAAAAAAAATATCTCCACGTTTTGTTGTTGTTGTTGTTGTTGTTGTTGTTGTTGTCGTTACGGGTGATGTTTTTCTTTAGCTCTTTTTTCCAATTTACTGTAAGGTCGTACACAGAATCGTACGTTACAGAAGTCTTCGTCGGGTCGTATATCTTCGGGGAAAGCGGAGAGTCAACGATGCATACGACGGGGATACACGTTTTACTCGATGTCGATGATAGCCTTCCTGGTGGTGGATACGAGGGACCCCCAATGATATGTGTACAATACGTTCATAGTATATACCGTTCATTGTATCTACGTAATGCTGATTATCAGCACATCTGGCTGTTGTGAGATCAGTCCTTGATTCTTCTTTAAGGCAGTAGTCTGCTTTACAGGCTTCAAAAAATCGATTTTTCGTTTTTGTCTTAAATCTATTCCAAAACTATCCAAGAATATGTGTTCAAAATTTTAGAGGCCAATTCGACATATTTTCGAAGCTAGATCAGTTTTAGTGGCCGAGCGTCGAGCAGGTGCGAATGCTCGGGCAGAACTTTACAGCCCGTTTTCTCGAGTTTTCATTTTCACAAGTTTTGGAAAACGGTGCCGGCGATAGTAAAAACAATATATGTCCGATCGAAAAAAACCAAAGTGATCTAGCCTCAGTATTGAATTATCTTCTATTTGAACTAAAAAAGTTGGACAAAAGTACTATTTAAATTACTTGTTTTGCAACTTAAAGTGAATTTTTTTTTTCAAAAAAGTGAATTTTTTTTTCAAACTTCGAAAAAATTTGGAATTTCGTCATTTCTTCGGTATTTTTTTAGTTCATATAGAAAAGGAACTTATAAAAACTAAAAAAAAATTTGGTTCCACTGTTTCAGATGCATCGCACGACCTCCATCACCGGCACCGATTTACGAGTGCACACTCCAGGCGCCCCAGAAAAATCGTTACAACTTTGGCAAATTTCAATAATTTGTAATAATAAAAATTGTTTTTTAAAGCTTGAATATAATATACTATCGTCTCAAAATTTCGTTTACCGCAATCATTTCCTTCCCTTTCAAAAAAATTGTTGAAAAAACGCTTTTTTTTCGGCTCCTAAAGCAGACTACTGCCTTAAACGAATCGTCGAAATGACATTTACATAAATATGCTGACATTTATAGAAATGTGATTTTGAAGACATCGGGGTTACATAATTTCGCGTATACGAGGACAATAGTGCTACTGTGAGGTCGGTCCTCGAAGTCTGTCTTCAAAATCACCATTCCCGATGTACCATAATGGATAAGGTAACAACTATTGCACGAGTAGAAATATTGTCAGGCTAGCCTGATATTTGATCCGGGCCTGTAGTACGGAGGCCTTATTGAAGCCTTAATTAGCCTGATGCGGCTGGTGTCTGGCGATAGTCAGGCAACTGGATGTACGTTCTCCTCCAGTTGCCTGATCCGGCTAGCTTCAGACGCTGGTCGAGCAACGGGACTTACGGCTTACTTCAATTTGCCTGACGCGGATAGCTTCAGGTGCTGGTCAAGCAAACCGCACTTACGGCTTACTTCAATTTGCTTGATGCGGCTAGCTTCAGGCGCTGGTCAAGCAACCAGATTTACGGCTTACTTCAATTTGCCTGATGCGGCTAGCTTCAGGCGATGGACAAGCAACCGGACTTACGGCTTACTTCAATTTGCCTGATGCGGCTAGCTTCAGGCGATGGACAAGCAACCGGACTTATACGGTTTGGCGGTAAAAACGTGCCTAACCTTATCTCGCCAGATGCTAGAGAGACACGAGGGAAGCACGAGATATTATTCACTTTACACATTTTCGTATATAAAGTTTACGTGGTGAATGAAGTGGATGAACGAAAGCCGCAGAAAATGGCCCAACGACTGCGTCTGCAAGAATGACGGGCACTTAATAAGGAAAAATAAAGAAGGAATAATACAGCAGCAGATTAGTATAACAATTTTTCAAAGACTTTTGCAATTCTTAGTTAGGTTAGTATAACATTTTTCCAAAGACCTTTACAATTCTTAAATTTATTTGTATAGATTTAAGAATTGTAATAAGTAATGTTTAAGAATTATAAAGTTAAGTAAAGAATTGTAAAATTAAGGCTAATCTGGCGCAATGGCATCACATTCACCGGACTGAACTACGCGGTCAACTTACCATTGTTCGATCGGCCTACGCTGTCTGGGCTAACCTGCATTGATGGCATCACATTCATCGGTACAAGTTAACCCGGAGAGCTTTGGCCAAACAAATAACGGTAAGTTGACAGCGCAGTCTGGTTCAGCGAACGTAAATCCATCGGTACGGGTTAGTCCATTCGAAATGCACTTGGAATGGACATTACATTCACTGAACTGTACTACGCTGTCAACTTGCCACTATTAGGTTGACCTGCGCTGTCCAGGCTAATCTGCACCGATGGCATTACATTCACTATACGGAACTACTTTGTCAACTTACCATTATTTGTTTGGTCTACGCTGTCCGGGTTAACCTGCAGCGATGAATGTGATGCCATCGGTGCACGTTAGCCTGGACAGCGTAGGCTGACCGAACAATGGTTGACTGCGTAGTTCAGTCCGGTGAATGTGATGCCATCGGTGCAGGTTCGATCAAGTCTCTAAGAAAAAGGGTTATTTATTTTCCACATGCATCTATGTGAAAAATGTATTTGATAAATAAAAAATTATATTTACTTTATAAAATAAACTATTAGCGTTAATTATAATTTCGTGCCTTTTTCTCTTGTAAATGTGCGTGTTATTTTTTATTTCAGGAATAATTAGGACATCCTAAGCAGGGCTTTATTACATCATACTGACTAGGCCATGATTTTTCATTTTGATCGAGCCTTACAAAATCAAGCTCTGATCAAGCCTTGATTTTTTATCCTGATCAGGCCTTGATGTTTTACCCTGATCAGGCCGAAGTCAGAGATTGCGTTTCAAAAATGATCAGGGCTTGATCAAGAATCCTGATCAAGGCCGGAAAGAGAAATCAGGATGCCTGATCAGGCCTTTATTGTAGCCGGAGCAAGATTTCTACTCGTGTGGCAGTAGAAATATTTTCTAACCTGTCGGACTTGGGAGAAAACTTTTTCTACAAAAGTTGCACAGTTCTAAAGTGGTCATCGAGCGGTGGCTACGAGGTTGATCCGGGTGGAGGCGCTTCGAAAATGTCAAGGTCACCTCCATTTTCTTTCAATGGGACCACCATTTTTTCTTCGGAATTCGTAATGTTTACTTCTTATGAAATAATTCCGAAATTACTGAACGTATTCTTTTGTTTTTTCTTGTGTTGGTAACATTGACAGTTGGCCAATCTTGTTTCTCGGCGCAAAAGCGAGAGTGGTGATCCAGCCAAATGAAAAAAAAATATTAAAAATACCACTAGAAAAAGATAAGAAAAACTCTTTGTTATAACTTTGACTGTGCACAACTAAATAATTGTACTTGGTCAAAAATTTTAAATGGAAAAAGGTTCAGGGTTTATGTGGACTATAATTCTGTAAGAATGATTGACCTATCGTTTGTAATTTGGAGGTTATAAATGATTAAAAGTGTCAGGGTGACTTTGATAGAATTAGTGGGGCGACTTTCATAGTTATCAAACTATGAAAGTCGTTTTGTTTCGTCATTTTTTAAAGCTTTTGTCTAAAAATTTAATCCCGCCCCTGTTTCAGGGAGAGCATGGTTCGCGAAAATATAAAAAGACGTCGGGCACCCGTAATTATAGAAATTATACCAGCGAGTCGCTAGACCGGGCAGTTCAGAAAATTGCCGACAATGAAATGTCTGTGAAACTGAGTTAAGGGTCTCTGATACGCAAATCTGCTGTGATATGAATAAATAAATGAATAAATAAATCGTTATAACATAACATTGTTTTATCGACCAACTTCGCCCCTTCAATGAACGTCGCTCCAATTAAAAAAAAAAACACCATCATAACTTAAGAACCAAAATTTTTAAACAATTTTTTTGACAGGTTTTGTCTGTTCCTTTTCTGGTTTACTTTTAAAAGCAATTATAAAAAGATGGGCTATTAATGTAACCTCAGAGGACGTATGAACTTGATAAACCACTTTTTGTTTTTCTTTCTCTGCAACTATACGTCCAATTTTTTTTTACTTTGTCTATGCTCTCTATGTAAAAGACCGCTATTTCGATATTTTTTTTCAAAGCTCTAGACTCAAAATTCGTTACATGACCATAAAGTTCAAAAACCAATCGAAGTCGCCCTGTTTTACGGTATTAAAAAAAAAAATCGGTAAAAAGAAATTTCAATGTTTTCAGCCTAGTATTAATTGAAAGAGCGGTGCAAATATTTATTCCTATGAAAGAATCCAAATAACTCTCAGCATACAGATTTGCCGCTTGTGCTTCATTTTTGTGACATTCTCCGTGAATTGAGATCACGTCAACTTGCTCTCGATGAGGAAACATTTTGCGGAAAATTTAATTCTGTACTGACAGAAGAAAATTCTGTTGTAGTACTTTACATTGAAGAAAAGACATTATTATGGAAAACAAAAACTTACCGCTGCTCTCCAAAACAGGTTGATACGTTTCTTAGTTACGAACAAAGTAAACAAAGCCGTACGACTTACCTGGATTTGACTTAATATCGAACTATTGAAACCTCAATTAGAGCATGTTCGGTGATACAGACTGACGTGATTAATAATACACTACAATCAATGCGAATCAAATAGCAAGCGTGCATCGAAAGTGATGACCATCACTTTCCGTACTTTTTACGGCAGTAAATGTTTGCACCGTTTTCTTCATCGATTTCAGGCTAGAAACATTGAAATTTCTATTTTATCGATTTTTTTTTTTTTTTGCTAAATCTTGACCGATCATCTTGAAATTTGGGCTGTAATTTTATTATTAGTTCCTTGATAAAATTCCGTAAAAAAAAGTATTCCCATTAAAAAAAAAACGAGGAGTTTTTTTGTAATCTTTTACAAGTTGTAATCTTCGAAATGCCTGCACCTGGATGAACGTAGCAATCACTTTACGAACCCCTCCGAAGCTATGCAGCTTTTGTAAGAAAAGTTTTCTTCTAAGTCTGATAGAGTAGAAAATATTTCTAATAGTCATTCCCTCACCCTGTATATACGTTTCCTGTCTTCGCATATAGCTGTCAGACCTCACAACGATAAAGTTTCGACGTGATGATTTAACTTTTCTCCATAACAGTAAACCGCCAACGTGTTCTCTTCTCGGCCTCAACCACCCCCCCCCCCCCCCCCCCCCCCCGCCCCCCCGCCCCCAACCCCAGTCTGTACAATTCGAGATTTCAGTTTCACCGTGGCAGCTTTTTGTTTTTTCATCTCGTGTTCGTGATACACGTCTTTCATTTGGAAAGCCTCACCGACGTGCGTATTATATATATATAGTAGCGCGTATGGGTGGAGGCGAATTTTTTCCAAGGTTCCAAAAAGGCATTTTGTAGTTGGGGGATGGAGGGTAACGCTCGACTTATGGCTATTCGGAGGTCGTTCACTCCGCTGGGCCGCGCGGAGCGCCGATTTTTTTCTTCAAGCTGGGTAATTATTCGTCCCGGGGAATTTACGTCTGCCTCATAAAATTGTTGGCTTGATTCTAGTCCATTGGGGCTTATCCGTGTGTGTATATATATATTATATATATACATACTTATATATGTATATGTTTTAAACATGGATGAAACAGAGACACATACCGTATGTGCACGCGTGTGGTGTACATACGAAGCAAATTCCACGCGTGTATGCATATATATATATATATATAGTATATAGGTATCCTCGTACGTCTTCTCGCGATACTTCCTCTCGTCTGTCGTCTCTCGTCACGTTGCACTGTCTCTCTCTCTCTCTCTCTCTCTCTCTCTCTCTCTCTCGGCCTCTCTCTCTCCCTCGCCCTCTCTCTCTCTCTCTCTCGTACTCAAGCTCGGGTCCATCCCTCTTGTCACTGGGTTTTTTTAATTCTCTTTTTATTCGGTGCAGAACGAGGGCCGCCCAAATGGCATTGGTCCACTGTTTCGCGGGCCTGTTGCCACAGCTATATGTGTAAGAAGATGCCCTCTTCCGAGACGTAAGATCTGCAACGAGAGAGTGAAAGAGAGAGAGAGAGAGAGAGAGAGAGAGAGAGAGAGAGAGGAGTTCAGTTCGAATCTCCTGGGTTGCCCCTCTGCTGCTGCGACCCGCGATTATTAATGGCTGCCTCGGAACCCTCTTAGCGCGAACGCTTCAACCGAGAGCGGCGTGCACCAAGAGCAAGTTGTCGACCCTTTCCTTCTTGGCTTCTGTGATCCTGAGGTTCTGACTCCTCGTACGCCGCTGCATACACGTACTCCGCTCTCTATCGCTCTCTCTCTCTCCCTCTCTCTCTCTCTCTCTCTCTCTCTCTCTGCCTCTCTGCCTCTCTGACTCTTTCTCGCTGCCTCTCTCTCTCTCTCTCTCTCTCTCTCTCTCTCTCTCTCTCTCTCTCTCACTGCCTCTCTCTCTCTCTTTGCCTCTCTCTCTGCTTCTCTCTGCCTTGCCCTTTCTGCCTCTCTCTTTCTCTCTCTCTCTCTCTTTCTCTCTCTCTCTCTCTCTCTCTCTCTCTCTCTCTCTCTCTCTCTCTCTCTCGCGGATCCTCATCTCGTACATCCGGATATATATGTTGATGTCCGCCATTAGGCTCTTCACGATTTTCGCTTCTCGGCGCTACCATGGCCTACCACAAAAAAACATCACGTCCTCGTGATACACCTGACTATCCACCTATCCACTCGGGATGTATACACGTATACCGCCCACGCAACTCGCACGCGCGGATACATATATGCATCCGGGAATGCTATTCATCGCGAGTCTGCAAAAAATGATACAATATTTGCGATGAATTATCGAGGGGTCTATATAAGATTTAAATTCCAGGAATACGATTTTTTTATTGCATTGTTTTATAATCTACTATCTGAACTTCAATTTGCAACGGAGATTTTTCGAAAAATTCCAACAATTTCACGAATTGTGACGATTTTTGTGAAGGGTCAGCTCGCCTACTGCGCCACGGCGAACCGCTCTTTTTTCTTTTGCGTTTTTTTTAGAAACAACGTTTCATGAAACGGTGTGAGTCGTATCTCAAAATATATTCGTTCTTCAGTTCGAATTCGGACGGAGCATAGTTTATAATATTTTCTATCGTATGATGATGCTTTTTTCACATATTTATCCAATTGTTAATACCAGTTGATTGAAGTCCTTTTTTTTGTCTAAAAGATAACTTTTTTTGTACAGCTCGCTATTTCCGTAATATTCAAAATTTAAAAAAAGTATCCGGTCATACGGAACTTTTATTATTAAACTAGAAGTACATTTCTTTCTTCTTCATTTCAGACGACCCTCTTTGCCAGAAACACGTGCATCGATTGGCCACGCAGCGGCACGTTGTTTGAATAATAATAACTTCATTGTTCATCAATATTTTGCAACAAAAAAGCTCAAACTTGGCAAGACTTGGTATAATAGTGTGTAAAATCCCGACCTTGTCATCCCAATATTCTCATAAGAAAAAAAAAGAAGAAGATCGATCGGTTTTTTGAGCTCCAAGCTTACAATTAATCCTATGGTACACGGAGAGAATTAAATGTTAAAAATTACCGTGCAGTAACGGTAACCAGATGACAACCCTGAAACTTCGCTTATTATTACTGAGTAAAACACCGATTTTCACGAAAATAAAATAAAATTTCTTCTTCAGATACAAAATTTTACAAGATTTTCTAGTAAATTTTCATGTGTAACAAAATACGCAAAACTTAAATTTAAAAAATATATAATATCAGCGAAATTTTACTGTGCATTTTATTATTTTATGCCTTTCAAAAATGTCTACAAAAAAGTATCGTCTTTATAACAGTTATTTTAAGATTTATTATAAAATTTAATGAGTGTTATAGGAAAATGTATTGTGCTCTCGGTAAAAATTATCGTGCGCGCTACCCTTCTTGTATAGTAAAATTTTAGCTACGTATTTGTAATTTTCTGTAACGTGAGTTAAAAAAACACTTGTCGCATACGGATTATTATGCTTTTCTCACTTGTCACCACATTGAAATATATCACGGTAATTTTTACCGTGAAATTCACGACAAAAATTACTTTTTAATTCTCTCCGTGTAATTACAATCCGTAAAGTTTTTTTTTTATTTTTGTAAAAATATCGACCGTCAGGCTCTTTCTGCAACAATATCGCACGTACACGATAAATTCCATCTCAATTAATTGTGTCGTTTGCTCGAAATTAGGATTCGAAATTTCGAAACGGTAGAAGCGTGTGATACATGAACTTAAGGGATAATCGTGCAATTGATAATCGTTTAAAGACATGAAAAAAGTATGTCGTTGGCGTTGATGATTTGCGCTCTTCAGGTAATCTGAAACAAAAAATTCAAAAAGATTTTTAATCTGTATGAGTGTCGCTATCGCCCGAACTAGAAGTATTATTTTATATTGCAAAATAACAAAATGGCGTCGTTTTTTTTTGTAAAAGGGTTCGAAAAACACGTTTTTTTTTTCGTCATAATTTGGGCGAAAGTATAAGTAAAAATTAATATTTTTTTAAGTAATTTAAGTTCGGGCGATAGTGATACTCATACAGATTAAGAATCTTTTTGAATTTTTTGTTTCAAATTACCTGGAGAGCGCAAATCATTAACGCCAGCAACATATTTTTTTTCACGCCTTTACACGATTATAAATTGTTAAATAAATATACATTTATATGCAACAAAAAACATTGTTTCTATTCGATAAGAGTGTATCTTTGAGCGAAAAAAAAGTTTCCAACGATGTATGCAACGGTTTAAGGCCGGATCCTGAATTAGAAGGTCCAAAAAATCGATTTTTTTTTTATTGTTTAAATCTATTCCTGATGTATCTAAGAATGTCTAGACAAAGTTTTATAGCCCAATTCGAAATATTTCCAAAGATACAGCACTGAACGTAGTGGAGTGTCGAGCAGGTATACGGGCGCTCGGGCAGTTAGGGCGCCCGTTTTCGCGAGTTTTCGTTTTTACGATTTTTCTAATTTGGCGTATCTGATTACAAAAAAATTAGAAGTCCAATCGAAACAAACCAAAGCTTGTTCGCTTCAGTATCGTTTTCTTTTCTATTTGAACTAAAAACATTGTCGAAAAAAAAATTCTTAACAATTTTTATAGCAAGTTGAAATAATTTTTTTTTTCACAAAAAGCACATTTTCTACTTCAAACCCGAAAAAACATTAAAATTTCAAACATTTTTTCGTTTTTTTTAGTTCATATAGAAGAAAAATATGTCACAATTAAAATGGTGTTTGGTTTTTTTGTTTCAGATGAAAATTACGAGCTCCATTTGTCACGCCGCATGGAAACAGCAGTGGCACGAATGTGCATAAAAATCGGTTGCCTGTTGATATTTTTCTTTAAAAAAAATTGTTTTCTTATGTTCAGACATGTAATAAAATAATCTGAAAATTTCGCTAAACTTGCTTTTTTTTTTACCCGAAAAAAATTCCTCAAAATATCGATTTTTCGAACCGGCTAATTCGGGATCCCGCCTTAAAAAAAAAAAAATTTACCAATAGCTTATTTTTTGAGCCTTTACAGTAGAATAGCCCCTTAAGGCCTTAGGCCACTCTAGAGGACAAAAAAAGGCATATTTTGTGATTTTTTTTTCAGCGACACCATAAAATAAATCGGAATTACAAAATAGGGGTTTTATTATACGCCCGACTATAAATTTTGCTACGGGACTGACTAGGGCCGGATTCGGCATCCGTATCCTGTACGTAACATTTTTTGGAAAATCCTAGAGTGGCCTAAGGTCTTAAAGACATGCACAAGGTCAACATAACCTTACATTTTCAAACAGCGTGTTCTCACAGATGTTTAAGATTTTTCGGCAAAAACGCAGAATCAGGCTCCGTAGAATTCACTGACGCAGAGCTTGACGATTTACCTTCGGCCTAAATATTATTAATCTCGAAGATATTTCCGCCCGAAAATGTCAGCTATCTCCCTCGCACTCGCGTGTTGTTGCACGGCTGCCATTTCGCCTTGACGGTGGATGGTACGTAGAGAAACGCGATGTGAAGAATGATTCGGGAGAATAATCACGGGCTAGGAAGTGAACTCGGATCTCTCTCTTCCTCTCTGTCTCTTGCTGCCGATGTCTACATGTGATCGCGCGAGGCTTCAAAAATCTCCGTCTCGCAGTAGCGGAAGAAAAAGCGATCGCGAGAGAGAGAGAGAGAGAGAGAGAGAGAGAGAGAGAGAGAGAGAGAGAGAGAGAGAGACTCGTGGCAATCTTATCTCGTATGCCGAAATGCTTTTTACGACCGTTCTCCATAGCAAGACGCACGGTAGGTAGTGTGGGACGCGAAAGTGACGCGATCGGCGGGGCCCGGCTGGTGCTCTCGCGCGATCGGGACTAAATGACGGCCCTAAATGTACAATGGAGAGTGAGGTGTATCAAACTCTTCGCAGAACAGAGAAAGAAAGAGAGAGAGAGAGAGAGAGAGAGAGAGAGAGAGAGAGAAGTTGAAGTGAACCTTTATACGCGCGCGCGCTCGTTTGACATCGTTTATCGGATCGTTCGTAATTGCGTGGCTCGTAAGTTTTAACGATCCACGGAAGATCCCGGTTCACTTACCACGCTCAATTTATCAACGGCCAACGAAAATTCTTGCGACGCGCGGATACGAGCAACTATACATATATTGGGTGAAGTAAAAAGTTCTGGGCGTTTTCCGCTAGATGTCTTTAGTTAGCCATATCTCACGATGTATACATCGCATCGGGTCATACTATACGGCGATTTAAAGGTAACACTACACTTCAAAAAAAGTTCTTTGACAGTTTTGTGTTTGGTGAAGCCAGGTGTGTGTTACAGCGTTCCAAAATGGAGGTAAAAAAGAGAAAATTCGATACATTCTTCAGTACCACTACGACCAAGGTGAAAAGGCGGAGCAGGCGGCCAAAAAAATGCTGTTTATGGACCCAATACAGTATCGAATGGAACAGCAAAGCGGTGGTTCCAACGATTCCGTTCTAGTAATATGGACGTCGAAGATGAGGCACGCTCTGGTAGGCCAATCGTCGAAAATGTCGATAAAATCATGGAAATCGTCGAGTCGGACCGACATGTGAGCACTTATTCCATTGCCCAGGAACTGAAGATTAGCCAGAAAACCGTTTGGAACTATTTGCATAAGGCTGGTCTCAAGAAGAGGCTCGATGTATGGGTGCCACACGAATTGACGCAAAAGAACCTTTTGGACCGAATTGATGCCTGCGATTCTTTGCTGAAACGTAACGAAATCGACCTATTTTTTAAGCGGATGGTGACTGGCTAAATATCTCGGATCACTACCAAATATTTGGTAGTGATCCGAGATATTTAGATTTGTATTTCATTTTAATAGGTGTTCGAAATTAGCTTGAAATGAGAGATATCGGAGATCGTAGTCATCGACAACACTTCGAATACCTTCTGTTTATTTACCAACTCGCGTTAATCTGTATCGTATGTAGCTCAGTCGAGGTTGTCGTTCAGTTTGATTTCGAATTTGGATAAGAGCTATTCATCATTTGAAAATGTACCGGCAATTCGAACTTTTTCGAAGTTCGATTGCCGGTACATTTTCTTTTATGGGGGACTTTAAAGGATAAATTTGATCAAGATATGCCCACAACACCGGAGAACATGCGAGAACGCATCAGCAATGCGTGTAATACCATCACTCCGGACAGCATTCTACGATCGAAACAGTGTCTGACTGTCCAACTGCAAAAATGTTTGGAGGCTGGTGGAGGTCATTTTGAACATCTATGGAAATAAAATATAAATTTGAAAATATTTTTGGTATCGATCCGATTTTCATCGATACTGACCTTGCATGACCTTGAACGACTTTGACCCCCTAATGTTTTTTTATGCGGCTTGAGGTGCTCCACAAGATGGTTGAAAAAAAATGTACCATTCCATTTAAAAAAGTGGAGGTGACCTTCACTGTGCGTCAGCGCCTTCACCGAAATAAAAAAAAATTGGTCGCATTTGATGGCCCCCTTCACACCGTACAACTTTTGTCTGGAACATTTTTTTGTGACGTCGATAATTGCCGGGTTATTTCGGGTGGCAGAGATTAGAGGGACACCCTGTGTATATATATATATATACAGGGTGGACCACGCAACGTGTGCACCTCTTTTACGACCAAAATATGCGTTGCACAAAAAAATGTTTTATACAAAAGTTACATGGTTTATAAGGCTACACTATGTGGTGCATTTATTTTTTTTAAAGGTGGAGGCGGTTCGAAGATTTGAAGGTCAACTTAATTTTTTCAAATGGAATGCTATATTTTTTATAGCGTAATATGATAGTATCGAATTCTGAGTAAAAAAGTATAGACCTTTATTAGCCCTAGAGTTAATAGCTAACGAGTAATTTCACTTTATTACTTTAAAATTCTCTTCACGTAATATCAAGTTGGAGATTCAAATCTACTACAAATTTCTGAATGGCAGTGTTTACATCACAGTGTTTATCAATATGAACACATTTACCACATCACACACACTTATCATGATTCACAATCTTCTCAATGATTGTAATCCAGTATTAAAGTATCCTTCGGTGATTGTGCGTGATTATTATCAGAAAGATAAAAGTGAAAATGAATGAATGAATCTCCAACTTGATATTACGTGAAGAAAATTTTAAAGTAATAAAGTGAAATTACTCGTTAGCTATTAACTCTAGGGCTAATAAAGATCTATACTTTTTTACTCAGAATTCGATACTCTATCATATTACGCTATAAAAAATATAGCATTCCATTTGAAAAAATAAAGTTGACCTTCAAATCTTCGAAGCGCCTCCATCTATAAAAAAAATAAATGCACCACATAGTGTAGCCTTACAAACCATGTAACTTTTGTATAAAACATTTTTTTGTGCAACGCATATTTTGGTCGTAAAAGAGGTGCACACGTTGCGTGGTCCACCCTGTATATATATATATATATATATATCGTTGTTGTATCTGAATAACCTTTCGCACCATTTTTGGTTGTGTGCATTTTTCCAATGGGAACAACTGTGCGTTTCATAAATTTTTCACACATAATTGTGAAAAAAAAGATGTCAATACGTACCGTGCTTCATTCTCAATGTTTTTTCGTGACAAAATTTGTTTGCAGTTGCAGCAAATGAACTTTTTTGCAAGTTCGTTCACTTCCACAAAGCGTCTCCCAATCGGTTGTTCACTTTGTTCAGCGCGACCGTCGTCACTTTGTCTCATTTTCTGTTTTTTTCTTTTCATTTCGCTAAACTTTAATCGTTTGTCTAAATTTTTTTCGGATGAAACGTTCTTTATAACGCTCTCGATGTTGATTCATTTCGAAAAATTGTTGATCCGTACAATGCACATAAGACAACGAGCTGTCAACGAAGCGACTATAAGTAAGGTTAGAATGGTATAGAATAGCTTCAGCTGGCGAACGGCGTTGCCACGCTTACGAAACCGATGCTCGATTATGTGTGCGACTCATCCGTAAACACAAACTTTCTGAGTGTTGATAAGGGCATTGGACAAGCGCTGCTAAAAGTTTTCGACTGCAGCCAAGAGGACTGTTCTAATAATCAATCGCTATTAAATCACTATGTCATGTTTGGACTTTTGAATGGTAAGATATTTTCCATATGTACCTTGAGAATAGTTTAATTCATGAATTTATAGAAATATCGCCAATTCGAAAATCTCAAATCACGTTCACTTTGCAATGGAGCTGTTGGGCCTGTACTGCCTTAACGAAATGTCACCATTTGATTCAAATTTATACAGTACATTCATTGTCATATACTGAATGTACCCTCGAAATTTTGAATCGACCGTCTACACCGGTTCTATAAAATTTACAACAAAAAAAAACACTTTTTAACATTGTTATTAGGTGTATGACTTAATTTTTACAGATTTTTTCTTCAACCTTAAAATTATATTTAAATAGAAATATTTTCGCGGTCTTTTGTGGTTTTAAAAGGATCGGACGCAAAGTTTCAGAACACCGAACGACAAGTGTACGTGAGTTACATAACCTCTCAGAATAGCAGAGTTTACGATGGCAACTGATAAACAGCACATCCGGCACTGTCTTTTATACGAATTCCAACAAGGAAAAAATGCTTCTAAAGCACGGGATTCAATTTGTAGTGTTCTTGGCGCCGACGTTGTGTCTTATGAAACGTGTAATTATTGGTACAAACGTTTTAGAAGTGGTGATTTCGATCTTAGTGACCAGCCGCGCCCTGGACAGGATACGAAGGGTGTGCTTTATTACGAAGTCCTGGAAACTGGTCGGACGGTGACTGCGGAACGCTACAGCCGACAATTGAACAAACTGGGTGAAGAACTTGATCAGAAAAGGCTATTTACTGGACAAGGAAGCAAGCAAGTCATACTGCTGCATGGCAACACTCGACCTCCCGTTGCTCGCGCGACTCAGAAGATCCTCTTGACCTTGGGATGGGAAGTTCTCCCGCACGCGGCATTTTCACCAGACTTGGCCCCCATCCGACTACCATTTGTTCCGGTCAATGCGGCACGCCTTAGTGGATAAACAGGTCAAAACGCTAGACGAGGTGCGTAAATTCGTCGATGACTTTATCGCCTCGAAGCCTGCAAGTTTCTTTCGCGACGGCATTCGTATGTTACCTGAGAGATGCCCAAGGTCATAGAAAACGATGGACAATATTTTCCAAAATTAAGTTCTTTGTTCTCTATTTTTTTATATTAAATAAATTTGCTGAAAAATTTGTAAAAATTAAGTCATACACTTAATACATTGATGACGAATTTGTCATAATGTACTGAGTGATTCCACAGTTTTTCATAACATTTTAAACATTTTTTTGCACTATTTCGTGCGTAAAATTGCCATTCAGAGGTGAGCTTAGGCAATCAAAATATCTTCTTATGTTAAAAAGTGTTTTTTTTTTTTCAATTGTAAACTTTATGGAAACGGTCCGGACGATCGATTTAAAAGTTGAAAGGTGCATTCAGTATATGAAAAAGAATTTACTGTATAAATTTGAATCAAATGGCAACACTTCACCAATTGTCCCGAAACTCCTTAACGAATGCTAACGTTGGCCTCCCTTGCGAGACTTGTTTGGGTTTGCTTGGATCAAGGATTGGCTATTTTAGGAGCACCCATACTTTGTTTCCAAACATTATGGGGCGGACGTTTTTTTTTTTTATCGCCGACGGTTTTGACGCTAATGAAATATCGACCAGGCAATTTCTCCAGCAGGCTCGCTTGTTTTTTTTTTTTTTTTCGGTCGAAGTAAGTGACGAAGATGGTACGAATTATTTGGGTGTCCATACCTTCGGGGTTTGGGCCGCAGTATCTCGTGGCCCGAATCGGATATACAAACGCTCAGGCTCAACGGAGCCCCGTAATGTTCGGTGGGTGTTGCCGTCGGCTGATGAATGACGGTTTGCTCCTGGGGCGGAGATGTTTCGACGGGAGCGGAAACTGTATTATTGGCGCCGAGGAAGAGGGCCGGTTGTTGCTGCTGTTGTTGCTGTTGCTGCTGATGCTGTTGCTGCTGACCACAGCCGTCCATCATTGGACGTTCGACGTTCATCATGATCGCGTCGAATCTACGGATTCGAGTGGCTCGAAAACCTGCAAGGGAAAACAAAGCGCGATGTAATACGGTCTCTCTCTCCCTCTCTCCAATGGCAGTCCTCGTGCGGAAAATTGGCAGGGCATACCTAATACAATTCGGGGCCTTTAATGGATTAACTGTGGATTCCATAGCAGGGTTTTCCGTAAAAGAGCCCGACCAGGCCCCTATTAGGGAATGGTAGGGTAGGTAGGTTGACTAAAACTATGGTCTAAGTACGAAAATCAAGTAAAGGCCTTTAAAGGGGTGTAGTTGTAGATTCGCTAGCAGTGATTTCCCCAATACTGCTAGACTTTGCTATTATAGGGGAAAATCAGTATAACAGGTGTACAAGTATAAAATGCGGATTTTTTTTTCTAAAAAAAAAAACACGTTAAATTCGGAAGAATGATAAAAAGTGCTTTATTCAAAGTATGCTCCATTGCTTGTTATACATTTTTCCCATCTTTCGGGCAATTTGTGAATACCACGCCAGTAAAAATCTTCCCCTTTGTTGCGAACCATTCATCGAGCCATTTTTTCACATCTTCGTACGAACCAAAGCGCTGCTCAGAAAGTGCGTGACCCATCGATGCAAACAACCCGAGCAGAAATTTGTTCAGGGTGAAATCCGGACCGGATCAGGCTGCCACAATAGCAAATCCGGGCCGGATCAGGCAAATTTAGTCCGGCCCTGATCAGGGATGTAACGCTTTTGCAAATTCAGGTCCGGATCAGGCACCTTATCAGGCTCTGATCAGGCGCTTTATCAGGCTCGGATCAGGCACCTTACCAGGCTCGGATTAGGCACTATATCTGGCTCGGATCAAGCAACTTATCTGGCCCGGATCAGGTGCCTCATCCAGCCTGAGACATGTGTGTCATCTGGCTCAATCATTTGATTAATTTTTTGTTCAAAAATAGATCAACATTTATTAAATTATTATCGCAGTTACACGTTATCAAGTTTACTAACGTTATTAAAAATATGAAACATATGAAAACATTTTTTTAAAGTTTAAGTTTTTATTTTACTTGACTTGATCGTTTAGCTTTTGTTCCGGTTTTGGCGATGACCGTCCCAATCTTTCCGGCCCAATCTGTCCGGCGCAAATCATGCGTGCCTGATCAAGGCGCCTTATTGATACCTGATAAGGCTTCTATACGGCGCAAATCAGGCGTGCCTGATCAGGGCGCCTTATTGATCCCTGCTCAGGCCCCTGTCCGGCGTAAATCATGCGTGCCTGATCAGGGCGCCTTATTGATACCTGATAAGGCTTCTATCCGGCGCAAATCAGGCGTGCCTGATCAGGGCGCCTTATTGATCCCTGCTCAGGCCCCTGTCTGGCGCAAATCAGGCGTGCCCGGTCAGGGCGCCTTATTGATCCCTGCTCAGGCCCCTGTCTGGCTCAAATCAGGCGTACTTGATCAGGGCGCCTTAGTGATCCCTGATCCGGCCCTGATGGATCCTCAGGCAGCCTGATTAGATTTCTGCTCGGGAAGTGGTAATCGGAAGGAGCCAAGTCTGGTGAGTAAGCCGCATGGGGTAGAACTTCCCAGCTGAATGCTTCCAACGTGTCGCGAACCGGTTTTGCCGTATGTGATGGAGCATTTTTATGAAGAAAAATGACTTTGTGTTGTCTCTTTCGGTATTCTGGCCTTTTTTCAAGCAGCGAACGCTTCAAATCGGTCAATTGTTGTTGGTAACTTTTAGTATTAACCGTTTCCCCAGGTTTTAACATCTCATAATAGACCACGCCCCTCTGGTCCCGCCAAACACAGAGCATCGTCTTACTGCCAAAGCGATTCGGTCTTGCGGTCGATGTGGATGGTGCGCATGGGTCTACCCATGATTTTTTGCGCTTGGGATTCTCAAAATAAATCCACTTTTTATGCCTTGTAACTATACGATGCAAAAACGACTTCCTTTTGTACCGAGCGAGCAAAATGTCACATGTGTTTTTGCGCTTTTCCATTTGGCTGTCGTTCAACTCATGTGGTACCCATCTACCGGTCTTCTGAATCTTTCCCAACTCTCGTAGCCGATTGGAAACAGCTTGTTGACTAACGCCCAATTGCTCGGCGAGGTGTTTTTGTGTTTGTGAATCATCTTCGTCCAACAATGCTTGCAATTCCACATCTACGTATTTTTTTGGCGGTTTTCCATGTTCCTTGTCTGCAACATCGAAGTCACCACTTTTGAAACGCCGAAACCATCGTTCACACGTATCTTGCGATGGAGCATGTTCACCATAAGCTTCTCGAAGTAATCGGTATGATTCAGCAGCAGTTTTCTTCAAATGAAAACGAAAAATTAATGCTGTCCGCGAATGCTCTTTGTTCGGTATAAATTTCGACATATTGAACACAACAACACAACACTATGTACACACTTTTCCAATTTATCACTCGTACGCGTCTGACACTTGTTGATGACACAACAAAATGGCGCAGTATCAAATCTTTATAGCACAAACTGCATTGGTGTACCATCTGTTGTCTGAAATCCGCATTTCATACGTGTACACCTGGTAAATTGCTTGACTAAAGAATTTGTGGCATAATAATTACCGAGATCGATGAAATATAATAATTAAACTATGCGTTTAGTAGACGAGCTATGATGCCTTGAACCAACGCGCATGCAGTTTGTTTATTGGAACAACGCGGGATCAAACGTGTCATAATATGCGACAGAATTCTAAGCCTCAAATGTATTGAAATAACACATTTCTTTTGCACAGTGCGGACACATGCACGTACGCATATGGCTGCAATAATTTTTATGAAATACCGTTGAGACAATTTAAAAGGGCCTGGTTATTTTGCCTCGAATAGCCCTCGGTAGCAAAGTGTGACCGGTCACGGATGGGACCATGTGAGGCTTCCAGACTAGGGCCTTAATAAGATAAGGAAAAATTAAGATGGTCCCGATCAAAGCCCGAACTTAATTTGCGCACGGTGTCCAAGTGTGTTGTTTCAACACAGCCACGTGTGTCATTACCTTGTGGTCACTTTTCACACATTCCCGAGTATGCAATTTTAGGATTCGCTTTAAGTGTTTTGTATTACACACTTAAGGGGAGAAAACCCTTTGCTTATAGTACCTCTTTATACAGGGTGTCTCAGTCCCTGAAATGGGGGATTGGGGGTGAAATTCTGAGTCGATTGATATAAGTACGTATGGGTCTCAGATCAACGTCTGAATTATTATTAATTTTTAAAGCCGGGCCAATCAAGTGCGCCCATTCAGCCCGTTGAGCCGGTACGTCGTTGAGCGATACGCGTGGTACATGGTGGGAGCACCACACCGCCGGTGGTCATATTAGGTGTAGTAAAAAGAAATCCATTATTTTTGCAATAGATGGCTTTAGTAATGTGTATCTCGCGTTGTATAAGTGCGATCGGATTACGCTAGACGGCGTTAGAAAGATAAGATTTCGTACTAAAATAAACATCTCGGACAGTTTTGCGATTTCTTGACTCAATATTGTTTGAGCGCGCGTCAAAGATGGCCACCAGCAAAGTGAAAATACGCCATATTTTACAGTTTTTCTTCGATAAAGGCGAAAACGCAGGCCAGGCGGCTGAAAATGTGAATAGTGTTTATGGTCCTGATACTGTAACAGCCAAGCACGCGCAATTTTGGTTTCGTCGATTCCGTTCCGGTAATTTTGATGTCAAAGATGCACCACGCTCTGGAAGGCCAATTGTCGAAAATGTCGATAAAATAATGGAAATCGTCGAGTCCGACCGTCATGTAAGCACTGTTTCGATTGCCCAGGAGCTAAACATTGCACAAAAACCGTTTGGAACCACTTGAATAACGCCGCATACAAAAAGAAGTTCGATGTATGGGTGCCGGACGAGTTAATGCAAAAAAACCTCATGGACCGAATTCCCATCTGCGAATCGCTGCTGAATCGCAATAAAATCGACCCATTTCTGAAGCGGATGGTGACTGGTGATGAAAAGTGGGTCACTTACGACAACGTCAAGCGAAAACGGTCGTGGTCGAATCGCGGTGAGCCGGCGTAAACGGTGGCCAAGCCAGGATTGACGGTCAGGAAGATTTTGCTGTGTGTTTGGTGGGATTGGCAGGGAATCATCTACTATGAGCTGCTCCCCTACGGCCAAACTCTCAATTCGGACCTGTACTGTCGACAATTGGACCGTCTGAAGGAAGCAATCGCCCCGAAGCGGCCAGCTTTGGCCAATAGGAGAGGAATTGTGTTCCATCAGGACAACGCCAGGCCCCACACATCGATAGTGACTCGCCAGAAGCTCCGGGAACTTGGTTGGGAGGTTCTTATGCATCCACCTTATAGTCCGGATCTGGCACCAAGTGATTACCACCTGTTCCTGTCTATGGCGAACGATTTTGCTGGTGAAAAATTCGCCTCAAGAGAAGCTTGTGAAAATCGACTGTCCCAGTTTTTTGCCAATAGGGACAAGGGTTTCTATGAGAAAGACATAATGAACTTACCTTCAAAGTGGCAACGAGTTATCGATCAAAACGGTGCATATTTGACCTAAATCGGACCATTCTAACTATGCTAAATAAAGCCTTCAATTTCATGCAAAAATAATGGATTTCTTTTTACTACACCTTATATTTGTTCCAGCGAAATTCGAAAATTCCTTTTTGGTCGAGCTTTCTTTCTTGAATTAATAATAATTTAAATTATACTTTATTAAATAGTATCACTTTTGTCCTTAACCTATTCCTTGGCTGTTTTCGCCGTCGGGCAGCCTCAACGCGGAGCTGACAGCCATCAGGCTGCGGTCCGGATACCGTAGTAAGGCACGCCTGATCTTTGCCCTATGTCCACCGGATCAGAGTAACCGTCGTGCGGGAGTAAGAAGGTACCCTGGTCAGGCTGAAGTAAGGTAGCCTTCTCACTTCCGTACTACGGTTCCACTGATGCGATCGATATCCGGCACAGATCAGGTGTGCCGTAACACGGCGTCCATGGCAGCCATGTTACGGCGGCATACAGGCTACCTTACTTCGGCATGTTCAGGTTGCCTTCTTACTCCCATACTACGGTTCCACTGATTCTTTAGACATCCGGCACTGACCAGGCGTACCTTACTACAGCATTCCGCGCCGCAGCTTGATAGCAGCCTGACCAGTCTTCAGGCTGCCGGATCAAAATTTCTCGTCGGGATAATAGCTTTTTTCGTCAAGGTTATTATCGAATTATTCGAAAGAAACACCATCTCTCCACGGTTGAAAGCCCATTTTCCACACTGATACGTACTCGTAACCACATCCGCAAAAGAACAAAAAAATACATAGAATAAAGTTCGACAATGATCAAAGCTAACCGTTGTTCATCAAGTTTGGAATCGCCTGAAAGTAGGAAACGAATATTCCATCTTCGTGTCCCAATAGGGCTCTTCGACAAGGTCCTCAATAACAATAAATCCATCTCCCAATCGGCCAGTCATCATTTTCTCCCAGGCTCTCGCGACTCGAACATAAATCATCATGGAGATCTTACGCGAGTGCGCGTGCGGACGCACACACGCAAATGAGTACGTATCCGCAGCGAGGAGGCGAATGAAAGCAAACGGGAAGTCGCGAGGGCGCACATAAATAGCATCGTGAATACATGAGTCTGGCAAGTGCATTTCCCACGACGCGTACACACACGCACACACACTAGCCTATTCGCCACAGGCAAAGCCGTTTCATTTTATGGAAGAAGGAACTGTCTCGCGGATGTGTAGCCGCCTTATGGAATACTCGCGAGGATGCGACGTGGCTTCTATGGCGCACCTCAGCGCGCATAATGTGCGAAGAAAGTTTCACCCACACGGTGGGCTCTATGCGTGAGTGTGTGCTTGTGCTGCAAACTTACTTTCTTTTCGCCTATGAGCGCAGGATCGAAGGTCATTAACGCCAAGATATCTCGCGGTGTACACGCCACGGTGTATCCAATTACCAACTCGGAGGATAATTAAGAATCGCACTTGGGCCCGCGTACTGGGAATGACTATAAGCGCGCGTTTCATCCTCCACTGACGTTTGATCAGAAGGGGTGACACGCCGCACTACTCCTATGCATTAAGGCAGTAGTCTGCTTTACAGGCTTCAAAAAATCGATTTTTCGTTTTTGTCTTAAATCTATTCCAAAACTATCCAAGAATATGTGTTCAAAATTTTAGAGGCCAATTCGACATATTTTCGAAGCTAGATCAGTTTTAGTGGCCGAGCGTCGAGCAGGTGCGAATGCTCGGGCAGAACTTTACAGCCCGTTTTCTCGAGTTTTCATTTTCACAAGTTTTGGAAAACGGTGCCGGCGATAGTAAAAACAATATATGTCCGATCGAAAAAAACCAAAGTGATCTAGCTTCAGTATTGAATTATCTTCTATTTGAACTAAAAAAGTTGGACAAAAGTACTATTTAAATTACTTGTTTTGCAACTTAAAGTGAATTTTTTTTTTCAAAAAAGTGAATTTTTTTTTCAAACTTCGAAAAAATTTGGAATTTCGTCATTTCTTCGGTATTTTTTTAGTTCATATAGAAAAGGAACTTATAAAAACTAAAAAAAAATTTGGTTCCACTGTTTCAGATGCATCGCACGACCTCCATCACCGGCACCGATTTACGAGTGCACACTCCAGGCGCCCCAGAAAAATCGTTACAACTTTGGCAAATTTCAATAATTTGTAATAATAAAAATTGTTTTTTAAAGCTTGAATATAATATACTATCGTCTCAAAATTTCGTTTACCGCAATCATTTCCTTCCCTTTCAAAAAAATTGTTGAAAAAACGCTTTTTTTCGGCTCCTAAAGCAGACTACTGCCTTAAGGTATTACTTTCACGTAAAATTTTAAGCCACGTTGCCGAACTTTCAACAAAAAATTTACGATTTTAAGGGCTTACGTGGGTTTTGAAGCCAAAAAAAGCATATATTCTCTATTTTTTTAAAAATAATATATAAATTTCAAACGGTAAAAAAGTTACAGTCGTTTTCCTGGGACGTGTTTTTATTGGCAGCGTTTGCGGTACCAGGCGTGCGTCTACTATTTTTACAAGATGTCCAATAGGAAGTTGCTAAAACTAAATAAGTGTCTCTTCCCTCCATGAATTCAATAGGGGTCCCTTTTTCTAAGGCGCATACCTGAGGCCCCGCAGTTTTATTCCAGCCGTGGTTGAAGCAAGTACGCGCGCGTCAAAATGAGTGAGCTCACCACGGAAGAAAAAGTATATCTTACTGAGTGCTTCTTCTCGAGGGGAAAAATTTATAGTAATACGTATGGAGGGTTTCGTACTAAGTTTGGAACTCATAGAGTTGCCAGCGAAAACACTCTGAAAAGGTAAGAATTTAATATTTATTCATATTCATCTATCACACAACTTGTGTTTCAATTCAATTAAACTGCATTGAAGTAATTTTACGTTAATTTTTGTAGGATAATCGATAACTTCGTGGAGTATGGTACACTCCAGGACCGTAGACACGAGTTGCCAGGTCCATCTGTTACGGTGACTACACCAGAGAAGATCAACGAAGTCGCTTTCAGTAAAAGGAATTTATTTGCAATTCTTGGAATCTGCGGTAACAGGAGAGAGTTACAAACAGCTTTTGGAAACGAAATTCTTCCCTTATGCAAAAAAGAGGGGACTGGTTAAAAATTTGTACTTCATGCAAGATGGAGCGACGCCTCTCCGGACTCATGAGGTGTTTGAAGCTATTCATCGCGTATATGGGACTCGAGTAATCGGTCTGGGGTACCCTAAATTTGCTCAAGACGGACTAGAATGGCCTCCGTACTCACCGGACCTGAGCCCTTGTGATTTTTTCTTGTGGGGTTACATTAAAGATCATTGTTACGCTAAAAACCCCAGCACAGTAGAAGAACTGATCGCGGCCATCCAGGAAGTGGTTCGCGGCATTACGAACGATATGTTGGACACAGTTTTTCACAGTTTTCAAAAGAGAATTGATTTTTGTGCACAATCTAACGGTTCGCACTTCGAAAATATCTATCATTAATCACTGTACTTTTTCGTTATTTTTATAAGATGTAATAAATTGACATAAAAAATATTTGACTGGGTTTTATTTATGTGCGTTTAAAACTGCAGAGTTTCCTCTATTTAAAGCAATTTGGCTTTTCTAATTCTGTGCACGTGTTTTGAAATGACAGCCGATTAGTTTCAGCAACTTCCTATTGGACACCCTGTATCTAAAAAAAAAATATTTGTTTCTTAAAGTAGATAGATAAAACTAGTACGTATCGAGCGGGAATTTGAAAATTTAATTTTTTCGGGTCATGGCAGTCACTGGAATAAAACAGGCGATTTTTCGCCTCAAAATTGTTCAGTACTTATGATGGAAAAAAAAAACACTATCCCAGTTATCGAAAAAACGGCTCGACGAGTACTAGATTATTGTGTGAAGCATAACTGTGCAAACCTTGATCCCGATCGGTCCAGTAGTTGCGGAGATATTTCTGGTACCGATTTTGAAAACACTGCTTCGAGTAAAACGCGTTTCAAGTTTTGAGTACACTTTACAATGAAATAACTGGTTTATTTTAAACTTACATGAAATCGTCCATTCCTGGGCCATGTGACGGATCTTCCTTAGATGTTGACGCTTCCATTAAATCTTTTTTTTTGCTGTGTCAACCTCATTCATAGTCAAACTCATAATCAAACAGATAACAAAGGCCGCGTCTATCTGCGCCCCAACCGTTAGTCGTTGCTCACCCGGTCAGTTACAAAACGCTATAACTTCGTCATTACTGCGAATTTCCTTATGAAATTTTCAGGGTAGATACTCAAAGGGTACTTTCGAATGAGCACCTTTTTGAAAAATCGATCTTTTTTACCTACCCAGGTGTACGTAAGCCCTTAATGGTGCGTCCAATTGCTTCCTTGAGCTAAGGAATAGTCTGTGGATCATTGGCATACACTTTTCCTTTCAGAAAACCCCAAAGAAAGAAGTCCAATGGCATCAAATCGCACGATCTTGGTGGCCAATTCACATCGCCGCGGCACGAGATAACACAACCATGAAACTTCGTCTGCAATAACTGCATTTCTTTCGTCCGCAGTGTGGCAGGTTGTGCCATCTTGTTGAAAGAATATATCATCCAAGTCCATGCTGTTAAATTCATTCCATAAAAATTTGGTTATCATGTCACGATAACGAACACCATTGACGGGTTACCGCATGTCCAGCAGAATTCTCGATAAAGTACGGTTCAATCACTGCTCGAACTCAAAATCCGAACCAAACAGTAACTCGTGGTGGCTGCATGGGATGCTGTTGATTCACTTGTGGATTTTCGGTCCCCCAAATTCGACAGTTTTGTTTATTTACGTAGCGATTAAGTTGAAAATGCGCCACATCGCTGAAGATGATTTTCTTCGAAGACTCACCATCGATTTGTTGATACTCCAATATCCAATTGGCGAATGTACGGAGCTGCGCATGGTCTGCTGGCTGCAGTTCTCGTGTCAATTGGATCTTGTAAGCATGCATATGCAGATCTTTCGTCACAATTCGCTACACAGAGCATCTTGAAATGTTCAATTGCTGAGCACGATCGCGAATCGAGGCAGAAGGACTTTCGTTAACGCGGCCACTGCTTTTCGCGGTCAAAATTGAACCTCTAACCTCAAGTTTTTCTAATTAAATTCACCATCGTGTTGCGAGATGGTGCGTTATGCTGACCAAAAGACGTGCGGACTTTTCGAACCGTCTCTGCAAAATTTTCACCATTTTTGTAGTGAATTTTCACAATTTTTATGCGTTGCTCGATCGTGTAATTCTCCATGACTAAATCTCAATACTTCCCGATGCCAGTTGTCAAAGATTAGTACTCTATGTTCGTCAGAAAAAAAATGGCGCGCATACATCGTATCGACATAAATATACACTACTTTTAAAGCTAAATTTACTGGCTGTTTAGCAAGACATTATCCCGTGCGGAAACTGAGTTCGGGCTGTGATCGGGTTCATGTTAATTTTCCCTAACTTCATTAAGGCTCTATCCTGGAAGCCTCACATGGGCCATCAGTGGCCGTTCACATTTTTCTATCGAGGGCCATTGACAGCCAAATAGCCAGGGTTTTTTAAATTGCCTCAACGGTGCCTCATAACAAATTATTGCATTCATATGCGTATACGTGCGTGTGTGTGCACTGTGAAAAAGAAATTTGTTATTTCAATACATTTTAGGCTTATAATTCTGTCGCATATTTTGACATGTTTGATCCCGCGTTTCTCCAATGAACGCAGTGCATGCGTCTTGATTCAAGACATCATAGCTTATCTACTAAACGCATAGTTTAATTATTATATTAGATGAAGTAAAAAGTTCTGAGCGTTTTTTCGCTTTATTTCGACGATGAAATTAACATAGTTAGGATTATCCGATTTAGACCAAATATGCGCCATTTTGTTCGATAACTTTTGTCCATTTTGAAGGCAATTTCATAATTCTGCGATTGAAGACGTCCTCGTCTCTATTGGTGAAAAACTTGACCAGCTGATTTTCACAAGTTTTGCTTGAGGCCAGTTTTGTACCATCAAGAAAATTTTGCAAATGCTTGAAAAGGTGATAATCGCTTGGTGCCAGGTCTGGACTATACGGCGGGTGCGATAGAACCTCTCATCCAAGCTCTCGGAGCTTCTGGCGCGTCGTTAAAGATGTGTACGGCCTGGCGTTGTCTTGATGGAACACAACACCCTTCCTATTGGCCAATTCTGGCCGCTTCTGGTCGATCGCCTGCTTTAATCTGGTCAGCTGTTGACAGTAGAGGTCCGAATTGAGTGTTTGGCCCGATGGGAGCAGCTCATAGTGGATGATTCCTTTCCAATCCCACCAAACACACAGCAAAACCTTCTTGGCCATTAATCCGGGCTTGGCGATTGTTTGGGCCGGCTCACCGCGATTGGACCACGATCTTTTTCGGCTGTTGTTCTTGTATGTGACCCATTTTTCATCGCCAGTCACCATCCGCTTGAAAAATGGGTCGATTTCGTTACGTTTCAGCAAAGAATTGCAGGCATCGATTCGGTCCAAAAGGTTCTTTTGCGTCAATTCGTGTGGCACCCATAAATCGAGCTTCTTCTTGAGACCAGCCTTATGCAAATGGTTCCAAACAGTTTTCTGGCTAATCTTCAGTTCCTGGGCAATGGAATAAGTGCTCACATGCCGGTCCGACTCGACGATTTCCATGATTTTATCGACATTTTCGACGATTGGCCTACCAGAGCGTGCTTCATCTTCGACGTCCATATTACCAGAACGGAATCGTTGGAACCACCGCTTTGCTGTTGCATTCGATACCGTATTGGGTCTATGAACAGCACAAATTTTTTTGGCCGCCTGCCCCGCCTTTTCACCTTGGTCGTAGTGGTGCTGAAGAATGTATCGAATTTTTCTCTTTTTTTAGCTCCATTTTGGAACGCTGTAACACACAACTGGCTTCACCAAACACAAAACTGTCAAAGAACTTTTTTTGAAGCGTAATGTCACCTTTAAATCGCCGTTTAGTATGATCCGATGCGTCATACTATACTTCACCCAATATTTAATCGATCTCGATAATTATTATGCCACAAATTCTTTAGTCAAGCAATTTATACTGATTTGCCCCTATAATAGCAAAGTCTAGTAGTATAGGTGGAAATCGCTACTAGAGAATCTACAATTACATCCCTTAAAGGCCTCTACTTGGTCTCCGTACTTAGATCATAATTTTAGTCAACCTACCTACCCTACCATTCCCTAATAGGGGCCTGGTCCGGCTCTTTTACGGAAAACCCTACTATGGAATCCACAAATAATCCATTGAAGGCTCCGAATTGTATTAGGTCTTCCCCTTACCCTTCCAATTTTCCGCACGGGTAATCAATTAAAAAAGCGGTTAGTTTCTTTTTTTTAACCCACAAATAAAAAATACAAATTAACCCCACTTACTCTTACCAAATGGATTCAACTTGAATATTAAAAATGTTCGAAGCTATATTGTAAAACTGATTGATTTTTCGACAGTTAATCTCTCGATGATATCAATTTCAATCGTCTACAAGCATTTCGATTTTAGTGTCGAAACTCTTTAAGCGACGAGCTCGCAATCTTTGGGTATTGCGATTGGTCAAAGATCTCGTGACTTCCAGTGTCTTCGTCGCTTCGAATGGATCGCAGATGTACGTATCTGCTCACGATTTTGGTCTCATGCTTGCTGGTACACACGAAAGAAAGAGAGAGAGAGAGAGAGAGAGAGAGAGAGAGAGAGAGAGAGAGAGAGAGAGAGAGAGAGAGAGAGAGAGAGAGAGCCTTGCCTCGAAGATCTATGATTGTACGAGGATCGAAAAGTCAAGTTGTAAGAAAGTACGAGGATTCTTGTAGAATATCTTGAACGTCCTTTCATTCTTCCTCCCTCCCTCCCTCTCTCTCTCTCTCTCTCTCTCTCTCCCCCTCTCTCTCTACCCCTCTCTGCTGCACGACGCAATACTCACGAAGAGAGCCAGGGACCGACCACGACCTCTCGGATCCTAACCCGGAGATAAAAAAAAGACGCGCTCATACAATAGAATTATATCTTCCAACAAGTGTGCACAGGAGGCGAACGAGGCGAGCGAGAGAGTGAGACATAGGGAGATAAATAGAGGCTTCTTTTTAGACCAGTCAATAAGCCCGAAAGTAAGAACTTTTAGCTGCAAATCCGCAAAATTGATATAAGGGTAATTGGATGATGCTGAATCGAATGGCGATAATAATTTTGCAATCAACCTCCGAGAAATTGTTTAAAAAATGTTTAAAACCCGTTTAATTCGGAACCTAATAATTTTATCGTAAAATATGTTAAACAAAAGTTGCTCGGAATATAAAAATGCGTAAAAAAGTACTGAACGTACATCTTCGTATCTTCAAAAATTAGGGAGAAAAATACGAAAAACCATTTAATTTGTAGGCGAAAACCTCGAAGTTTCAAAAAATAACAAAATAAATCAAATTCTATATATCTCGGGTTTTTTTTTGTTACCAATTGCTTTAGTAAGAGTCAATCTAACTTTCTAGAGATTTTTTATATTTTTATTTATAGTACAAGTATTGAAAAATGACGACTGAACATTGACAAATTTCTGGTTGAGGATCACTGTCAGAAAGAGACGCAGTATATGGCTATGCCGTTTGCACTCATAGGCGAGGTTCTTTCTATCGTTCCGTGCATGCGTCCTAAGACATATCTTGCGTCCCTTACATTCCCAGTGGTGCTTCGGCTGGAATGCGATTTTGTCTTGCAAATGAATTTTCATTCGTCTTTATCTCCCTTATTTTTAAAGATACGAAGATGAACGTTCAATACTTTTTTACGTACTTTTATGTCCCAAACAACTTTTGTTTGACATATTTCACGATAAAATCGTTAGGTTCCGAATTAAACGGGTTTTAAACATTTTTTTAACGTTTTTGAACAATTTCTCGGGGGTTGATTGCAAAATTATTATCGTCATTCGATTCAGCGTCATCCAATTATCCTTATATCAATTTTTCGTATTTGCACGTAAAAAGTTCTTACTTTCGAAATTTTTCCTGGCCTATTTAGGCGCTAAGCGAAAGGCCAACACAACCTCGCGCACGCATAGTTACCAACTAATAATTCTTCGCGAGACTTAACATCTCGGACACGAACGAAGCATCGCTCCCTTCCGCGATTCGGCCCGCAGGGCCTGAGACTTTCCCTTTGCCCCAAATATTAGCCACAATCGAGAATTGCGCACACGTTGAAAGACAAAAAAAATAAGCCGTCGAATATTTAGACCCGCGCGCGTGCACAGTCTTCGAAGCATAATTTCGGCCAACGCGATACTACGCTTTTTTTCGTCTACGTCGCGTTGGTTTTGTTTACATTAACATATCATTGGGATACGCTCGCGATTTTCGCTAAGCGCAAAGTATCCGAAACGTGATACATCTTGCACTTGTCTCTATTCCCTCGTTTATATCTTGGCCCCCCCCCCTCCCCCCCTCGCCGACCCGTCCCTCACACCCCGTATAACGCTGATTGGAATCCTGCGAGGCAGGAATTCCGACACGCCCCCGTTTCTGCTTCGTCGTTCACGTGCGCGCCTTGTACGCGATACGTATCGCGAACACGAGATGTTCGATCATACTTATTGAATCATAAAGCGATCTATCGGTCGCACGGCCGATCGTTATTAATTTTGCTTCCAACGCGATATATCTCGCAGCCATTACGTGGGAATTACATAATAGCGTTCGATACACGATCGAGAAATACTTCCGTATTGGCCATACATACATGAATATACAGGGTGGACCACGCAACGTGTGCACCTCTTTTACGACCAAAATATGCGTTGCACAAAAAAATGTTTTATACAAAAGTTACATGGTTTATAAGGCTACACTATGTGGTGCATTTATTTTTTTTATAGGTGGAGGTTCTTCGAAGATTTGAAGGTCAACTTTATTTTTTCAAATGGAATGCTATATTTTTTATAGCGTAATATGATAGAGTATCGAATTCTGAGTAAAAAAGTATAGATCTTTATTAGCCCTAGAGTTAATAGCCAACGAGTAATTTCACTTTATTACTTTAAAATTTTCTTCACGTAATATCAAGTTGGAGATTCATTCATTCATTTTCACTTTTATCTTTCTGATAATAATCACGCACAATCACCGAAGGATACTTTAATACTGGATTACAATCATTGAGAAGATTGTGAATCATGATAAGTGTGTGTGATGTGGTAAATGTATTCGTATTGATAAACACTGTGATGTAAACACTGCCATTCAGAAATTTGTAGTAGATTTGAATCTCCAACTTGATATTACGTGAAGAAAATTTTAAAGTAATAAAGTGAAATTACTCGTTAGCTATTAACTCTAGGGCTAATAAAGGTCTATACTTTTTTACTCAGAATTCGATACTCTATCATATTACGCTATAAAAAATATAGCATTCCATTTGATAAAATAAAGTTGACCTTCAAATCTTCGAAGCGCATCCACCTATAAAAAAAATTAATGCACCACATAGTGTAGCCTTATAAACCATGTAACTTTTGTATAAAACATTTTTTTGTGCAACGCATATTTTGGTCGTAAATGAGGTGCACACGTTGCGTGGTCCACCCTGTATATATATATATATACAGGGTATATCTTCTGTAGGTAGACCCAAACCAAGGTTAGTGGATCCTTTGAAAGTGATTATTCCGATATTTTTCGATTTTTCGACTATTTTCATACTTTGCGTAACTAGAATAACCTTGTGTTGTAGGTCGCTGAATTCGTCTTAAAATCGGTAATAATGTCATCGAAAAAAAAAATACATGGTTCCATTTAAAAAAGTGGAGTTGACCTTAACGTATCTTCAGCGCCTCCACCGATAAAAAAAATAGGGTGGTCCAGTATGACGGCCTTCTCGAACACTGAAACTTTTGTCTGAAACATTTTTGGATATGATCAATAGTTTGAGTGCTATTGCTCTGTAACACTTTATGTGCCTTACCCTGTATATATATTGGGTGAAGTAAAAAGTTCGGAGCGTTTTCCGCTAGATGTCTTTAGTGAGCCATATCTCACGATGTATGCATCGCATCGGGTCATACTATACGGCGATTTAAAGGTGATATTACGTTTCAAAAAAAGTTCTTTGACAGTTTTGTGTTTGGTGAAGCCAGTTGTGTGTTACAGCGTTCCAAAATGGAGGTAAAAATATAAAAAATTCGATACATTCTTCAGTACCACTACGACCGTGAAAAGGCGGAGCAGCCGGCCAAAAAAATGTCTGCTGTTTATGGATCCAATACAGTATCGAATGCAACAGCAAAGCGGTGGTTCCAACGATTCCGTTCTGGTAATGTGGACGTCGAAGATGAGGCACGCTCTGGTAGGCCAATCGTCGAAAATGTCGATAAAATCATGGAAATCGTCGAGTCGGACCGGCATGGGTGCACTTGTTCCATTGCCCAGAAACTGAAGATTAGCCAGAAAACCGTTTGGAACCATTTGCATAAGGCTGGTCTCAAGAAGAAGCTCGATGTATGGGTGCCACATGAATTGACGCAAAAGAACCTTTTGGACCGAATTGATGCCTGCGATTCTTTACTGAAACGTAACGAAATCGACCCATTTTTGAAGCGAATGGTGACTGGCGATGAAAAATGGGTCACATACGAGAACAACAGCCGAAAAAGATCGTGGTCCAATCGCGGTGAGCCGGCCCAAACGATCGCCAATCCCGGATTAACGGCCAAGCAGGTTTTGCTGTGTTTTTGGTGGCATTGGAAGGGAATCATCCACTATGAGCTGCTCCCATCGGGCCAAACACTCAATTCGGACCTCTACTGTCAACAACTGACCAGATTGAAGCAGGCGATCGACCAGAAGCGGCCAGAATTGGCCAATAGGAAGGGCGTTGTGTTACATCAAGACAACGCCAGGCCGCACACATCTTTAACGACGCGCCAGAAGCTCCGAGAGCTTGGACGGGAGGTTCTATCGCACCCGCCGTATAGTTCAGACCTGGCACCAAGCGATTATCACCTTTTCAAGCATTTGCAAAGCTTTTTTAATGGTACAAAACTGGCCTCAAGAGAGGCTTGTACAAATGAGCTGGTCAAGATTTTTACCAATAGGGACGAGGACTTCTTCAATCGCGGAATTATGAAATTGCCTTCAAAATGGAGAAAAGTTATCGAACAAAACAGCGCATATTTGATCTAAATCGGATAATCCTAACTATGTTAATTTCATCGTCGAAATAAAGCGAAAAAACGCTCAGAACTTTTTACTTCATATAATATATATATATATATATATATATAGGTTTTCATATCACGCGCTCTTTCGATTGCCCCAGGCTGCACGAGTATATGTGTGTGTGTGTGTGTGTGTGTGTGTGCTGATACGGGAGTCCTTCGTCCGGAGGCTTTCTCTGGCCGAGAGCTCACACAGTGTTCAGTGCGCCCGAGCAATCCGGCCACGATCACAAACCCATACGTACTTACGATGTGCTCGTATATATTTATACAGGGTGGACCATCTAACGTAACGACCCCAAATTTCTCCGTTGCCTTTAGAGTAACGAAAAAAATGTCAGGAGGTAATTTGATTGCTTTCAAAGGGCTGATGCAGTGGTGAAAAATCCATTTTTGTCAAGGTCATAGTTTTTGCGTTCTCAAGGTCATCAATGGTTTTTCAAATGGGAACATGTTTTTTTTTTATTAAGACGTTGTAGCTGATATTCAGACGAATCCAACGACCTGTGATATCATGACGTTGAAATGATTTTTCACCAAAATACTCGTGTAAAAACGGAAAATCGTGATGGTATTGACAATAAGAATATCCAAATAATGTAATTGAATGTTTTGTGCAGAAAATTGATTGTAACAAATGTTCGAAGTGATGGACAAGCTCTTGTAATTCGTTCTCGCATGTTCGCCGGCGTCGTTGGAACATCACGCTTGACTGTACAATCACTCTGCTTGACTGTACAATACCATTTTCGATACGGCTATTACATGTTACTTTGGATGGATACACTTGTCTATTGATTCTAATATTGGTAGATGATAAACATTCTTCACTCTACTACAGTTTTACTACGTTACAATGCCGGTTTTTACAAACATCAGAAACATCTCCGACTATTGACATTATTGTATCCGTTGGATAACCTGCGCCGCTATCACGCAAGAAACTATTCGAAGTACAAGAGAATCATTGATCCGACGTCTTCAAAAATGTGTCGATGTTAATAGCCATCACTTCGAACATTTGTTACAATCAATTTTCTGCACAAAAAATTCAGTTACATTATTCGGATATTCTTATTGTCAATACCATCACGATTTCCCGTTTTTACACGTGTATTTTGATGAAAAATCATTTCAAGGTCATGATATCATAGATCGTTGGATTCGTCTGACTATCAGCTGCAACGTCTTAATAAAAAAAACATGTTCACATTTAAAAAACCATTGATGACCTTGAGAACGCAAAAACTATGACCTTGACAAAAATGAATTTTTCACCACTGTATCAGCCCTTCGAAATCAATCAAATTGCCTTCTGACATTTTTTTCGTCACTCTAAAGGCAACGGAGATATTTGAGGTGGTCACGTTAAATGGTCCACCCTGTATATTACACCTGAACACACGCACACTCTCGGATCCCCGAAAACCTTGCGACGTTCGCGCCGCCTTTCGGACAAATATTCATATGCGCACACAGCCATATATATATATATATATATAGCGAGTATGTACTCGTATGAAAAACACTTTGCGATATCGTTCGCGGTCCGCTATTAGCAAACTCGTTCAACTTATATCCACAGGAGCGTATTTCCTTCTTTTCTCCTGTCCTCATCCACACACCCAGAGCATTACTGGAAATAATCATTTCCCCGGACGCTCGTCCCTGTCGTACTTTCGTTGGGATCGTACATTGAAGCGAAAGCGTGCGATTAAAATACACGAGTTAATATATATATATATATATATATATATATATATATTGGGTGAAGTAAAAAAGTTCTGAGCGTTTTCCGCTAGATGTCTTTAGTGAGCCATATCTCACGATTTAAAGGTGACATTACGCTTCAAAAAAAGTTCTTTGACAATTTTGTGTTTGGTGAAGCCAGTTGAGTGTTACAGCGTTCCAAAATGGAGATAAAAAAAGAGAAAATTCGATACATTCTTCAGTACCACTATGACCAAGGTGAAAAGACGGAGCAGGCGGCCAAAAAAATGCTGTTTATGGACCCAATACAGTATCGAATGCAACAGCAAAGCGGTGGTTCTAACAATTCTGTTCTGGTAATACGGACGTCGAAGATGAGGCACGCTCTGGTAGGCTAATCGTCGAAAACGTCGATAAAATCATGGAAATCGTCGAGTCGGACCGGCATGTGAGCACTTATTCCATTGCCCAGGAACTGAAGATTAGCCAGAAAACCGTTTGGAACCATTTGCATAAGGCTGGTCTCAAGAAGAAGCTCGATGTATGGGTGCCACACGAATTGACGCAAAAGAACCTTTTGGACCGAATTGATGCCTGCGATTCTTTGCTGAAACGTAACGAAATCGACCCATTTTTTAAGCGGATGGTAACTGGCGATGAAAAATGGGTCACATACGAGAACAACAGCCGAAAAAGATTGTGGTCCAATCACGGTGAGCCGGCCCAAACTATCGCCAAGCCCGGATTAACGGCCAATAAGGTTTTGCTGTGTGTTTGGTAGGATTGGAAGGGAATGATCCACTATGAGCTGCTCCCATCGGGCCAAACACTCAATTCGGACCTCTATTGTCAACAACTGACCATATTGAAGCTGGCGATCGACCAGAAGCGGCCAGAATTGGCCAATAGGAAGGGTGTTGTGTTCCATCAAGACACATCATCATCGCACATCTTTAATGACGCGCCAGAATCCTAACTATGTTAATTTCATCGTCGAAATAAAGCGAAAAAACGCTCAGAACTTTTTACTTCATCTAATATATATACATATATATTCGAGTCATACATACACCTCAAGTCATAATAACGTAGCGCAGTTCTAAAGTAGTTGTACGTACGTACTACGATCATAAAACTGTCCTGCCATCGTTTTCAGTTGAGTAACTTGTTGGCGGAGAGGTGAGGGGGTCTTTCTTCCCGAGACAGAGTTTGGCACTTCTTTCCTCAATCCCGTTTACGTCTCGATGTGTATATAGTCGTCGGGGTGACGGCGCATTTTGTCGAGAAGCATGCGTGTATATACACACGCACATGCGTATATATATATATATATATATATATATCCATACAGAGAAAGAGAGGGAGAGAGAGAGAGAGAGAGAGAGTATGTGTCGTGTGTGTTCGTATGCGTGCGACAACCGGTTGCACCGCTGACAATTATTCGAGGGCCTCGAAAACCTGACCATAAAAATGTTGGATCGATGGCATCTCGATCGGGCATCGCACCCCCTTTGTTCATTCACACTGCCGTGCAACTTCATAAATACACGCTCTTCCCTACATGTATCCCTTTAACTGCTACATATACATATATATAAATATATATAAACATATACGTGCACATAAACGCTTATTTATATATATATATATACATAGACGCGAAGGTTTAAGCGACATTTAAAGTTTTTAGCTGCGGGAATTATATATCTTTCGAAATAGCGGTTAGTATGCCGTTGTGATTAAGTTATATAGCATCCACTTCTTGTATGAGTATCGGTATGTGATCTTCATCCGTTACTTTTGGGTGATCGCACAAGCCCTACTGCTGTTCTCTCACACACACACACACACACACGCAGGACATCATATATAAATATTAATAAGTAATCTCGGTCGTGTATCTACCAGGTCTGTAAATATGAAACCGGAATTTGCCCATAGATGGCCCTAGCTGTCGATGTAGTTACCGTCAAGTCGCGTCATTGGCGCAATTTGCTTTGTTGACATCTGACAAAGATTTTTAACTCACAATACAAGTTTCATACTCGAACGTAGTTTGTTATAGCCTTGAACATGTCGAATTTTGTGCCTGGAAAATAACGATTTGCGGATAGCATCAATATTCTGTTACCATTTGAAGAAAACTGCCGCAGAATCGCATCGAACGTTTGTCGAAGCTTACGTGTGAGCATGCTCTTGGTAAATCACAGTGCTTTCAGTGATTTAGAAAAATTCAAAAGTGGCGATTTTGACGTGATAAACGAAGAGCGTGGGAGGCCACGGAAAAAGTTTGATGACAGCGAATTGCAAGCATTGTTGGATGCTAAAACCTGGCGAAACTGTTAATACTGAACGCTACCAACAACAAATGATCGATTTGAATCAAGCTTTGCGTGAAAAACGACCAGAATATCGAAAAAGGTAACACAAAGTGATTTTGCTTCATGATCATGCACCATCACACACAGGAAAACTGGTCAAGGAAACGATTGAGGGATTTAGTTGGGAGATACTTTCGCATGCGGCTTTCTCACCAGACTTGGCTCCGTCCGATTACCACTTATTTGCATCGATGGGACACACACTTGCTGAGCAGCGCTTCACTTCTTACGAAAATGTACGAAAACAGCTCGATGACTGGTTTGCCTCAAAAGAGCAACAGTTTTTTTTTGACGTGGCATCCACAAATTGTCAGACAGGTGGGAAAAATGTATAGCTAGCGATGGACAATACTTCGAATAAAATATTTTTTATCATCTTCATACAATAAACGTGGATTTTCTATACAAAAATTCCGGTTTCATATTTGCATACCTGGTACACACACACACACACCCACACACCCACTATAGATATATAAATATATATATACAGTCGAACGCCGATATAACGAAGATTTGTCCATTCCCTTCCGACAGACACCCGAAACCTTAAGGCGGTCCTCTAGTTTCTCGGGTCGAAAAAATCGATTTTTTTTCTCATAAATCACATCTACAACATGTGTAGAAAATGTGTGCCAAAGGATTTTTCGATATTCGAAGTGGTTCACAAGTTACGGCCCTGGAACAGAGCAGGTATACGGAGCAGGTAAATCACATGCGCGAACTTTCAAACGCGTTTTTCTCGAAACACCATTTTTCGAAACGGTGACCACGATATTTCAGAAACTACTGCACCGATCTTGTTCAAATTTATACAGCATCTTTAACATGTTATAAGCCAGCGATTGAACTAGGATTATCATGATTGCTTCGATAGTTTTTTTTGTACGAGCGAAAAACTTAAGAAAAAATGAGTAAAAAATAGAATGTAATTTTCAAAAGTGTATAAAAAAGTCAATTTTTGTAATTTAGAATTCACTCTAGTTCAATCGCTAGTCTTAAATATGAAGATTAAAATGCCATTTGGTTTTTTGATTTCAGATAAGCAGAACAGCCGCAATCTTGGTCACCGTCAAGCACCTCTTTTACTTGATGTCTTCCTGTCGGCCACTATAATTTTTATTCTATTATATATTTTGACTTCAAAAAATTTGTAAAGCTTATTTAAATGTTAATAAAGATTATGCAAAAACAATGAGATTGATTATTTCGATGCTTTGCCCGTAAAAAATTATTGAAAAAGCCGTAAAAAAACAGCCGAGAAACTAGAGGACCGCCTTAATACAACGAAGAAAAATTATAGATATAACGAATTCATTTTCAGGGCCCTCAACCTCTATATAGGGATTTTTGGTGAACAAAACTCTTTACAACGAAGCGTTCGGTAAAAGAATTCTCTTCCTTTCGTTCCGTTCTCCCCCTCTCTAATTCTACGGAGCCTGTCTGGACTTGCACATTTTTTAAGGGGTTACGTGGGTTTGAAAATTTCAAAATATTCATTTTTTAAATTTTATTATCTAATAGTACAATATGTCTAGAATATTCTCCCAAAGTTTTAAGTCAATCGGAGTAAAAGTCTAGGAGAGAGAGAGCCTTTGGGAATTCCCCCCGTTGGGGAAGACCAGCCGGGAGCAACGCAGGTATACGCATTTTTCTCAAAACACTATTTTTGAAGTCGGTGGACACGATTTCTCAAAAACTAATGCACCGATCTTATTGAAATTTTGCACACTTCTACAAAATAGCATTGACTAGTGATTGAACGAAGGTTTTTTTTCGATTACAACTAATTTTACAAGGCTATACGTAGTGCAAATTGTACCAAAAATTGAACTATTTTGCATACAACTCTGCGAAAAATTCAAATTTCAATTTTTTTTTAAATCCTTCGTTCAATCACGAGCTATATTAATCTACTAACAGAAAAAAATTGGTTTTTTCATTTCAGATAAAGCTATCATGAGTTATCCTGACCACCACGAGGACACTTTTTTTTGAGGGGTCTCCGGAAACCAGGTCCCACCGGCCGAATTTCCCAAATTTTTGGATGAAATTTTTTTTAAATATTGTTGAAATGTTGCTCTTTCATGTGCTTAACATTTTGAATAAAATAATTTATATATAATATTTTTTAAAAATACAGAATATATGCCTTTGTTGGGTTCGAAACCCGCGTAACACCTTGAATTAAACAAAATATTTGTTTAATTAAAAAATAATCCGCTTTTAAAAATAATATGTTATATACAATAGGCTTGAAGTTTGCATCGTTGGAATGCAATCATTTTTTTTAACTTCCTCATTTTTATTAGTATCGAAAATCGTCTTGTGCAGATTTGTAGTTGTAGATCGCTAAATAAGGAGCCTGGAAAATGATCACGGCATTTTTATAGCTTAAATGTTTGGAAGAAAATTTAGGAAATTCAGTAAAAAAAATATTTCGTTGCGTTCCAACGATGCAAACTTCAACATCATTATATACATTATGCTCTCATTGCTACTTGCTTGTAAAAATTGATCTAATTTAAACCTTTCTTTCTTAAAAAAAAATCCCTATATTTATGGTAGTAATATTTTTATTTTAAAGAACGTAAAGTTTAAATAAGAGCTATTTTTATTTGTCCTTTTTATTAAAATCTCAATATAACGAATTTTTTGGAACGTGACCTCGATACAACGAAACCTCAATATCACGAAAACTCGATATAACGAACTTTTTCGCTCTTCCCTAGAGATTCCTTATATCGATGTTCGTCTGTATATATATATATATATAGTGTGTGTGTAGATACACGTGCGAGTTTACTTATTAATATTAGATGAAGTTCGACGATGAAATTAACATAGTTAAGATTATCCGATTTAGATCAAATATGCGCCATTTTGTTCGATAACTTTTGTCCATTTTGAAGGCAATTTCATAATTCCGCAATTGAAGAAGTCCTCGTCCCTATTGGTAAAAAACTTGACCAGCTCATTTTCACAAGCCTCTCTTTAGGCCAGTTTTGTACGATCGAGAAAATTTTGCAAATGCTTGAAAAGGTGATAATCGCTTGGTGCCAGGTCTGGACTATACGGCGGGTGCGATAGAACCTCCCATCCAAGCTCTCGGAGCATCTGGCGCGTCGTTGAAGATGTGTGCGGCCTGGCGTTGTCTTGATGGAACCCAACACCCTTCCTATTGGCCAATTCTGGCCGCTTCTGGTCGATCGCCTGCTTCAATCTGGTCAGTTTTTGACAGTAGAGGTCCGAATTGAGTGTTTGGCCTGATGGGAGCAGCTCATAGTGGATGATTCCCTTCCAATCCCACCAAACACACAGCAAAACCTTCTTGGCGGTTAATCCGGGCTTGGCGATCGTTTGGGCCGGCTCACCGCGATTGGACCACGATCTTTTTCGGCTGTTGTTCTCGTGTGTGACCCATTTTTCATCGCCAGTCACCATCCGCTTCAAAAATGGCTCGATTTCGTTACGTTTCAGCAAAGAATCGCAGGCATCAATTCGGTCCAAAAGGTTCTTTTGCGTCAATTCGTGTGGCACCCATACATCGCGCTTCTTCTTGACACCAGCCTTATGCAAATGGTTCCAAACGGTTTTCTGGCTAATCTTCAGTTCCTGGGCAATGGAATAAGTGCTCACATGCTGGTCCGACTCGACGATTTCCATGATTTTATCGACATTTTCGATGATTGGCCTACCAGGGCGTTGCTGTTACATTCGATACTGTATTGGGTCCAAAAACAGCACAATTTTTTTTCGCCGCCTGCTCCGCCTTTTCACCTTGGTCGTAGTGGTACTGAAGAATGTATCGAATTTTCTCTTTTTTTTTTACCTCCATTTTGGAACGCTGTAACACACAACTGGCTTCACCAAACACAAAGCTGTCAAAGAACTTTGTTTGAAGCGTAATGTCACCTTCAAATCGCCGTATAGTATGACCCGATGCGATGTATACATCGTGAGATATGGCTCACTAAAGACATCTAGCGGAAAACGCTCAGAACTTTTTACTTCACCCAATATTTATATATGACGCCCTGCGATGTTTGAACAGAGCGAACAATCGATCGAAACGTTTCAAAAAGTATAATAATAATACTAATAACAATATATTTTCTTGAACGATCACATTGTCGATCGCGATCGTTTATTACTTTTTATGACAACATTGCCCGTTAAGATGCGCAATGACATAAGTCACATTCGAGCGCATGCGTCACTCATGATCCTCTCGGATGCATTTATTAAAAAAGTTTCTCGTACACGAAGCATCTCCGAATCAACAGAATTTCTTACACCTGTACACGTGCACTCGCACTTGTTTTTTTGCTTTTTTGATCTTTCTCGGTCGAGATTCGGTAGCGAACGGATCGCGCCACGCTGTTCGTTAGTACAATGTTAATGATTGATTTATTTCGTAGATCATTTCGATCGGATGGCGATATCGGTAGGGTCGATGATGAAACATTGCAAAATGCTCGTTTACTCGTGAATACAGCACAGATGTACAAGCAAAAAATGAACTTACCGTGGTTTCGTGTTATCGCTTTTGCGAGAATCAAGAGACATCGGTTGTCACAAGGGAAACAACAGCGCGGACACTTTGTCGCGTAATTGTTACGAATTGACGCACACGAGGCACTGCGATTAATCCAATAAACGGAGAAAACGATATTGCTGTTAGTTAAAATATTCCAGCTTGGACGTAGACCCCCTCGAAAGAAAGATCGTTGAAAGAATTTTTGTTTCGCGCGCCGCGAAACTCGTGATACGAACGCATTTTTACCCTTTTTTATTTATTTTTTTCTTCCTCGCGGAGACAATTCGCGGAAAAATCACTGGACACACGAACACACACACACACACACACACACACAACCACACGCACGCACTGTCGAATGACGATACGCGTGTTCGAGGATTATTCACTCAAAGATTCGGAAAAAAAAAATTGATATCGGGGTACTGTGCAATTTGTGAGTCGCGAAGTCGTAAAGGAAAACGATACTGAAGATGACAATGATAAGGAGATGGAAAAAAAAAGAACGGCTTAACGAGAGGCTCGCGGGAGGCTGCTGACAGCCGAACGATTCAACAGCCCTCACAAATCACTGATCTTTCGCGGATAAATCACTGGTCCCGCGGATACGTATGTATCGATACATCAGCGTGCACGGTTCGCGAGGATGCGCGCGATCTCGTTGCTGCTTTTCAGCAGCTGTCAATTATTAAAGTACGGAAAGCGCAGGAGGCACACACAGTGGCTCCAGCCGCGCGGACAGCGTATATTCGCCGCAGCATCGCTTTTGGGTCCAGCGCCGGCCCGCGATCGTACGCGGTACGTAGAAAAAAAAAAAAAAAATCATCCGAAAGTTCGCGATTTTCATGGGTAACGAGCCGCCATCTTACAGCGCTCCATCGAAGCGTTCGACGAAAGGGACCGAGTGCTTCGTCGATATGCGGATAAGATTATCGCGAAGGGGGAAAACCGTCAGTAACGCGGGGCGCTGCGATATCGACTTGACGATTCTACCAACGAATTCAGACGTACAAGGATCGGTGTGACACTTGACCTTAAGGCCAAGTGTCACACCGATCGAGCGACCATGAGTGCGAGAGAGATAGCTGATTTGCAGATTCCCAATGATTTCTCAAACGGTTGATTTTTGGGAAAAAAGAAAAGAAACACGTTGCGCTCTGTTGAACGACGAACAACCGCTTTCCTCTTCTTTTGCCCGAAATATGATCCGTCTAGGAGAAAACTTGGCAGTAGGATTTTTACCGACTGGACGTGTGACACATGGTCTTAAGGCCAAGTGTCACACCGACCAAGCGGCCATGAGTGCGAGAGAGATAGCTGATTTGCAGATTCCCAATGATTTCTGAAACGGTTCATTTTTGGGAAAAAAGAAAAGAAACACGTTCCGCTCTGTTGAACGACGAACAACCGCTTTCTCTTCTTTTACCCGAAATATGATCCGTCTAGGAGAAAACTTGGCAGTAGGATTTTTACCGACTGAACGTGTGACACATGGCCTTAATTGAATAAAATAGCAGCAAGAAATGACGCTACCTCGATTATTTTGTACCCAGAATGGAAATTTTTTGGAGCTAATCGCCAAACGGTCGGGTTTGGGTTTGTTTGGGTTATGAAAACCCAAACGAACCCAACAAACTACCTAACTGAGCGCTCGTGGATACCTGAGCGCGCTTGGGAGTCGAGCGAAAAGTCTTTATCATTTATCTGCATACCGTTAGAAGAAATCGGAATATCGTTTTGAAATTTTCAGAGTGTATTCTCAACATATTTTGCTAACGATTTATGAAATTGAAAAAAATTGATTTTTTAAATCATCTAAAGTGGTTGCTAACATATAAGGTGTAGTAAAAAGAAATCCATTATTTTTGCATGAAATTGAAGGCTTTATTTAGCATAGTTAGAATGGTCCGATTTAGGTCTCATATGCACCGTTTTGATCGATAACTTGTTGCCACTTTGAAGGTAATTTCATTATGCCTTTCTCATAGAAACCCTCGTCCCTATTGGCAAAAAACTGGGACAGTCGATTTTCACAAGCTTCTCTTGAGGCGAATTTTTCACCAGCAAAATCATTCGCCATAGACAGGAACAGGTGGTAATCACTTGGTGCCAGATCCGGACTATAAGGTGGATGCATAAGAACCTCCCAACCAAGCTCCCGGAGCTTCTGGCGAGTCACTATCGATGTGTGTGGCCTGGCGTTGTCCTGATGGAACACAATTCCTCTCCTATTGGCCAAAGCTGGCCGCTTCGGGGCAATTGCTTCTTTCAGACGGTCCAATTGTTGACAGTGCAGGTCCGAATTAAGAGTTTGGCCGTAGGGGAGCAGCTCATAGTAGATGATTCCCTGCCAATCCCACCAAACACACAGTAAAATCTTCCTGACCGTCAATCCTGGCTTGGCCACCGTTTGCGCCGGCTCAACGCGATTCGACCACGACCGTTTTCGCTTGACGTTGTCGTAAGTGACCCACTTTTCATCGCCAGCCACCAGCCGCTTCAGAAATGGGTCGATTTTGTTGCAATTCAGCAGCGATTCGCAGATGGAAATTCGGTCCATGAGGTTTTTTTGCGTTAACTCGTGTGGCACCCATGCATCGAGCTTCTTTTTGTATCCAGCCTTATTCAAGTGGTTCCAAACGGTTTTTTGTGCAATGTTTAGCTCCTGGGTAATCGAAACAGTGCTTACATGACGGTCGGACTCGACGATTTCCATTATTTTATCGACATTTTCGACAATTGGCCTTCCAGAGCGTGGTGCATCTTTGACATCAAAATTACCGGAACGGAATCAACGAAACCAAAATTGCGCGTGATTGGCTGTTACAGTATCAGGACCATAAACACTATTCACATTTTCAGCCGCCTGGCTTGCGTTTTCGCCTTTATCGAAGAAAAACTGTAAAATATGGCGTATTTTCACTTTGCTGGTGGCCATCTTTGACGCGCGCTCATAAAATATTGAGTCAAGCAATCACAAAACTGTCTGAGATGTTTATTTTAGTACGAAATCTTATCTTTCTAATGCCATCTAGCGTAATCCGATCGCACTTATACAACGCGAGATACCGATTACTAAAGCCATCTATTACAAAAATAATGGATTTCTTTTTACTACACCTAATATAACCCGATACGATATAGTACTAGTTGCGCCATCTCTTAAAAATCCCTTAAAATTAATACACGCAGCTAAATATATTATAGTTGAACGGCTAACTTCGCGTCGTAAACGAGGCAAGAAACACGGGTTCTTAACGAGTGTCACTCTAGCCATTTCGCCAATACAACGGTGTAATATAAACACGTCAAACTTCACAGGAGCAGTGACGCGGGGCGGTCGGCGACGTTTTGGTACCTTGTTACGGATTATTTGTTCGCGAATTGCAAGTAGGTGTGTGCGCTCTCGAATTATTCGACGATAAATCACGAGTTTGATTTTGTCGAAAGGATTCATTCGTCGATTTATATGAGTCGAACGGCCTGACTCCAAAATGGGTAAGTACAGCATGGTTTTCGCGAGCGGCGTTTTTTTTTTTTCCTCGTTGTCTCGTTTATTTGTAATCTCCAAACAATCTCGCGACTCGGCGATAACTCGCTCTCACACGTCAGTCACAAATTTTCAAGAATAATATATAAGCCCCGATTAATTTACAGGTGGATTGCTCAGTTACTTCCGTAATTTTATTGGTAATCGGGAAATGCGAATTCTTATACTGGGCCTCGACGGTGCTGGCAAAACTACTATTTTGTACAGGTGCAAATGCCGATCATACTTTCGTGCCTCTACCGAGTACACTTGAAACGAAATCGAGCACGCGTATTATAAATAACACGTATTTTATCAGGTTGCAGGTCGGAGAAGTCGTCACTACTTTACCCACCATAGGATTTAACGTCGAGCAAGTTACGTACAAGAATCTCAAATTTCAAGTCTGGGATCTCGGCGGACAGACCAGCATACGGTACGAAGAACCCAAAAATACTCCGGTGAATGTTACGTTCCTGCTCAGAGATCACGAGATAGCTCCGACGTTTCGTTCATTAATTTCAAAGGACACTGAGTTTTTCTTCGGCAAAGACACGTTCGGCAAAAGTTCCACTCCGACGTGTCTAGAAGCTGCGCTATGTCGTGAAAACAAAAATTAGAAAGCAGACGAATTTGGAGAGTCCGTCGCGAAGAATCGCGCATTAAGCTGGACTTTTATCGTCAATGAGCTAAGTTTATGTCCGAGAGATTTTTAAGGGGTTACGTGGGTTTTGAAGCCAAAAAAAAGCATATTTTCTCTATTTTTTTAAAATATAATATATAAATTATTTTATTCAAAATGTTAAGCACATAAAAGAACAACATTTCAACAATATTTTTAAAAAATTCATCCAAAAATTTGGGACCTGGTTTCCGGAGACTGCTCAAAAAACAAAGTGTCCTCGTGGTGGTCAGCATAACTCATGATAGCTTTATTTGAAATTGAAAAACCAATTTTTTTCTGTTAGTAGATAAGTATAGCTCGTGATTGAACGAAGGATTTTAAAAAAAATTGAATTTTGAATTTTTGGCAGAGTTGTATGCAAAATAGTTCAATTTTTGGTACAATTTACACTACGTATAGCCTTGTAAAATTAGTTGTAATCGAAAAAAAAACTTCCTTCAATCGCTAGTCAATGCTATTTTGGAGAAGTGTGCAAAATTTCAATAAGATCGATGCATTAGTTTTTTGAGAAATCGTGTCCACTGACGTCAAAAATAGTGTTTTGAGAAAAATGCGTATATCTGCGTCGCTCCCGGCCGGTCTTTCCCAATGGGGGGGAATTCCCAAAGGCTCTCTCTCTCCTAGACTTTTACTCCGATTGACTTAAAACTTTGGGAGAATATTCTAGACATATTGTACTATTAGATAATAAAATTTGAAAAAAATGGATTTATTGAAATTTTCAAACCCACGTAACCCCTTAAGGCAGCTGAATTCACGATTGTTCATGAGAATTTATTAGTTTTTGGATTTCTTTACAGTCGATTCTTGATACAACGAAGTTTTGTCTATTTCCTTCCGATAGACACTTGAAACCTTGATACAACAAAGTAAAGCTCTATAGCTTTACTTTGTTGTATCAAGGTTTCAAGTGTCTATCGGAAGGAAAATAAATTCGTTATATCTATATATAACGAATTTATTTTTTGTGAACAAAACTTCTGCATAACGAAGCGTTCGGTAAACGAACTGCCATTCGTTCTGTTCTCCCCCTCTCTGCTTCTACGGAGCCTGTCCGAACTTGCAGATTTTTTTAATAAAATAAAATATTTGTTTAGTTTAAAAATAATCCGCTTTTAAAAATACTATGTTATATACATTATGCTCTAATTGCTAATTGCTTGTAAAAAATGTTTAAATCTAATTTAAACCTTTCTTTAAAAAATATCCCTAGATTTATAGTACTAATATATTTTTTTTTAAAGAAAGAAAGGTTTTAATTAGAGCAATTTTTATATGTCCTTATTAAAACCTGAATATAACGAAAACTCGATATAACGAACTTTTTTTGCTCTTCCCTAGAGATTCATTATATCGAGGTTCGTCTGTATTTTAATCTTCAGGTATTCCTTTTACGAACCCGAATATTTAACATTTAACTGATTTTCGTCTACAATTGAGTAAAAATACATCCCGGTATAGTGGTGAAATTTCCAGCCAAGTTTCCAAACTTCTAACAAAAAATTACGATTTTAAAAATCGTTTTATCGAGATGACATACTGATCATATTACTATCTGACAATTTATACACTAAATAACTCTAGTTGTCTGACGTAAACTGCTTTAAGCATGTAAAAATTCTGAAGATTCCGTAACGACAATTAAAAAAGAGTATTACCGAATGTTTGACGAAAATATTAATGATAAAACTTGGAAAAATGTGACTAGTGGAAGAATTTTCGTCACCCCAACTTCTCAGAGAACATGTAAAAACGGTTAAATTTATAAATTGATGTGAACTTTTTCATTCTACTACTGATTTAAAAGGGCCTCGGCTTATGGGCCCACAAAATACGGCCCTCCGTGAAAGGAAAACCTTAATTAATATTCTACCCAATTATAACTCTATTCTTCATTGATATCTTAATTAAAAATGCATGCTCTGTCGATTCTTAATCATAATTTTATTTATAATTGAATTGTTATTGGGCCCAAGCATAATTACGTAACAAAATTCCGACAGATGTCGTTCGCAGCTGTTTCTTCGCTCACACCTGCGTCAACCATATGAAGTGTCGTTTATTAAGAGAAAGCTGAAACTTGTGCCGACATTTAAAAAAAGTATCCATCAAGATCCATGACGTATAGGAAGTTTAATTATATTTTGAACATGGAAGGAAAAAACGTGTATTTTCGATGCATTTCGCTTTTTTATTTCCGAAAAGGCACAAACGCGTTGCAAACTCACAAAAAGATATGCGCCGTGTACGGAGATAATGCCATAAGCGACGATGTGTGTCGGAAATAGTTTGCGAAGTTTCGCTGTGGAAATTTTGATCTCCAAGATGCTCCTTGCTCCGTCCGGCCAGTCATTACTGATGTCAATAGAATCAAGACTTTAATCGACTCCGATCGACTTTCGACGACTACAGAGATAACATCAACATCGACCAATCAACTGGTTCGAGACATTTACGAAAGCTTGGGATGGTAAATAAGCTTGATGTTTGGGTGCCACACGAACCGAGCGAAAAGAATTTCAGCTTGCGATTTACTGCTCAAACGCCATCAAAACGAACCATTTTTAAAGCGAATGATTACTGGCGATGAAAAGTGGATTGTCTACAACAATGTCAGTCGAAAAAGATCATGATCGAAGCACGGGGAGGCTGCTCAGACGGTCGCAAAGGCTGAATTGCACCCGAAGAAGGTCATGCTCTGTACCTGGTCGGATTGGAAAGGAATCGTCGATTATGAGCTGCTGCCACCCAACAAAACGATTGATTAGGCCAAGTACTGCTCACAATTGGCCAAATTAAAACGAGCGATCGATCAGAAGCGGCCCGAATTGGCGAACAGAAAGAGCGTAGTGTTTCATCAGGACAATCCTAGACCACACGTTTCTCTGATGACCTGGCAAATGTTATTGCAGCTTAGCTGAGATGTTTTGGTTCACCCCCCGTATATTCCGGATCTTGCACCTTCAGACTATTACTTGTTCCGGACGCTACAGAATAGTTTGAATAATAAAACCTTCAGTTCCCTGGACGTCCTCAAAAACCACTTGGATGACACTTTTTGCCCAAAGATCTTCCGGCTTCTATGAAAGATAATAAAGCTCGTGGAAAGATGGCAGAAAGTCCTTGAACAGAATGGAACATATTTAGTTGATTAAAATTGCTTCTCTTCTGGTGAATATTTTGCGTTTTAAATTTACTCGATTTTCGCTACGAAATTATGCCTAGATCCAATATACATCAGTTATAAGTTATTCTGAATTTGATTTTTCAAGATTCTAATATTTTAGCTTCTTTGTAGAGGAAGCTTTGTCGTGAATTTCTTTTTTCGAGATCGACCCTTATTATTCACGAATAATTCTAGGAACTGGAAAATAATATTGTCGAAAAATGTGTACAAAGTAGAAAGATTAACGCAAATGCTTATTTTAATTTCAGACCCTACTGGAGATGTTACTATTCCAATACGGACGCAATAATTTATGTGGTAGATTCAGCGGACCGGGATAGGATAGGAATATCGAAAGACGAGCTACTGTACATGTTGAGGGTAAGCGTGATCCTTTTTTCCGAAATCACTTAAGAGTCTAAATGTTTTACGATTTGTTTCATTCAAAATCACAATGGTTACGGGAGCGATAACGCTCGTTCGAAACAAATATCATGAACGTCCCTCGAATACAGTCTATGTGAATGTTTGTATACAAAATAAAACAAAAAAAAACGTTTACAAGAAGGCACAAACATGAATATTTACACAGGAGGACGAGCTCCAAGGAGCGATCCTCGTGGTACTGGCGAACAAACAGGACATGGCCGGTTGCTTGAGCGTTGCCGAGGTACATCAGGCACTCGGTTTGGATGCTCTCAAAAACAGAACGTTCCAAATATTCAAGACTTCGGCGACGAAGGGTGAGGGCCTCGATCAGGCGATGGACTGGCTCTCGAACGCGCTGCAGAGTAGAAAATGATTGAGCGTCATACAGTAAAGTTCATCGGTTCGTTACGAGCCTCATCCGAGATACGAGAGATCTACCAGACACGATCGCCCGTGTACATTCCCTCCCGATCGCCTCATCAAAACGGCAGGGACACGGAAATCGGGCGCCAAAAGTTCGCCCGCCTCTCGACCATTATTTATTATTACCGTAAAAAAAAAAAAAGCGAATAAAATTACAAGACAGGCGATCAGGACTCGAGTATCGCGCGACCGTATTCTCAAAAACTATTTTGCGTTGCGCCGATCGCGGAGAATTTTTCGCAAGCGGGATCTCGATACTTTCTATCCTTCGAGTGCTCGATCACAATTCGTATACGCTATTAAAAAAAAAAAAAAAAAGCTCGTCGAACTTTTCAATGATCTTTCTCTCACTATTTCGTTTCGGTCACTCGTTAGAAAATAAAATTAAAATAAGACCGTGTCGTTTCGGGGTTACGGCGATCAAAGCCACTTGGAGGTCTGCGCCAATGAACACGCGATATTGCTAATCGGTCACAGTGATTGGTGAACGTAGATTTAACGATGTGCGGTTCAAGCTGACAAGCCAAATGACTGGAGATACAGAGAGAATTGCGACGCGATCTCCCCGTACTGTATAGTGTGTTACAACTATAATGTAATCGAGCATCATACGACGATAATAGGTTTTGATATCCATTTCCTATCGACTGTATCGGAATTCCACGGAGGGCACTATTTCATAAATAAACGTTGTTATTGAACAAATTTTTTTTTTTTTCTCGTGCATTGATCACACTCGAGGACCTCATCTCGTCGCGAATCTCCGATCACGAAATACGAAAATTGCCCAGATAACAAGTGCTCTCGTTATACTTAATTCGAAATAAATTCTCTTATCACTACCGTCAGCTGCATGATCGTTTGTTTTACTTACCCGCGTACCAAACACTACCATTCCGGGAGTCCAAATCTCTCGATTCGCTTCGTTTGCGTGTCAAGTTCCATTTGTACTTTCTTTCTCATGTAAAAAATGGGACAGTCACGGCTGAAACACATTTCGAGTCAAGTTACTTTTTCTTCTATATTTTAAAACTGAGACGGGGATTTTGACATTGATTTGGAAGAAAATTAATTGAATTCCCGACAGTTTTTTAACAGCTGGTTTCTTGAAATGTACGTGAAAAAGAGTACTAAAAAATTTTAAAAAAAATTTTCACGCTATAACTGCGGTACAACGGTCAGTCCGAAGACATTTTCTTTCTAATTTGCGTTTTTAACTTTTAAGGATTGAACCTGGAGCGAAATAACGAAGTGTTTCTCGATGTAGATGCAAAACATTAGAGAAGTACCACCGATTTTTGCGAAATATTGAAAAATTCAGTTGTAACGAACATCCGTGTATGAATTTTTATAGAGAAAAACATTCAAGAGTGCACAATTTCTTTAAAAGCTAATATTATCAATGTTCCCCGTATCAGTGCTCGGCCTGCGACGGTGTAATCCCTTAAGGAGATTGCTCAGGGTCTTTGCGGGGCAGGCGGCAAGAGGGAAAGGCCTATGCCTAAACATGGGCGCCTGTAACGGCTGCCAACTGCGAATAATCAAATTTTGGGTTACGTAAAATAAACAAATTTTAGGTAATAAATATGTATGATGCATATAATTGACTGTATAGAAATGTTATTAATCGTTCATTTTATTTATTTACAGCACGAATACGTTATTAACCATGTTGAAATGTGGCAAACGCGCAATTTAGTTCTCCGTAGCTGGTAGTACTGAGCTATACGAAAGCCACATCGTGAGCTCTTAATTGTCAAACAACCTTCGCGAATCCAATTTTTTTTGTTCGATGAAAATGAAAAAATCTAAAGTGAAAACGAATACAGCCATCGGTTAAAGGATAACACCATCCTAGGATTTTGGAAAAATCGTTTTTTTTTTGCTTAAAAAATACCTTGGGGTCATAAAAACAATATGCAATTGGTGCTGTAGCGAATTTTTTTTTTTTAAAGGTTCAATTATCGATTTTGCCGCAGCACCGCGGAGCGCACGCTGAGTGCTCGTACAAACGCGTTTTTCTCGAAACCACTTTTTTCAAACTGGGAAGACGAATTACTCGAACACCTTTGCATGAATCGATTTGAAATGTTGATAATAGCTTCACAATTACATTCTCTATGGGAGTACGTAGCCGTTTTTTGATTAAATGTAAACTTTTTTTTATAAACAATTCACTGCTTATTTTTTGGGCAAAAAATCGATTTATTTCTTCCAAACTGCGGCATTTATTCCAAATTTGATACAAAAAATTCCTACGTAGTCCCATAGCTAATAATATATAGATTATAATTTCTTTTGGTTTTTGTTCCAGGTCTTATACTTTACGAGAAAACCGTGCTCCCGTGAAGCTATTTGTAAAAAAACACGTTTTTCAAGATAGGCTCTGTCGCCGCCATTTTGTATGAAAATTATAATAAAATTTTTTTTTTATACTTTAATATATGTTAAATAAACCCTTTCAAAAGAAATCCTATTCGTTTTTTCATACTCCCAAAATAAATTGTCAAAGTTAGGCCTTATTTTCAGCCGCTAGAGTGGTGTCATCCCTTAAAGCAAGTAGAAAATGCAGAGCAGCGAAAAGAAGTAGTTGAGCCGAAAAATAAATGCGCAGTCGAGGGACAACGCATAATTGCTTTGAAGGCTATGTCGAAAAACATGCGCCGAGGCTTTTGTCAAGAGGAATTATAGATGAAATATATTAAACATGAAGAAAAACACAGCTTGGCCTTAATATTTTCTGTACTCTGCCAAATATCCATTTAGTTTGTTTGACTGGTAACAAACAAATTTGAATAATCATCTTGCTGCGAACACTTTGCCTTGTAGTGCTCTCTCTTGGAATCATGCGAAACAAAAATCACAATAACGATAAAAAAATATTTAAATACTCTTTATGAAACTGCGGCAAGAAATTTATAACGAGGAAGCAATAGTTTGTGCTTTTCTAATTGTGGCGCTTATTCAAAATAGCCGATTTGACAGCAACGTTGCCACGTTTATTGTTTTACGCAAATCGGCTAAAATGTATTGTTCTATTTCAAGAATATCTCGATAACAAGGCAGACGAAACGTTCCTCTCTTCGTTGAAATTATTCATAAAAATGTCAAGAATTCTTTCCGCTTATTTGTGTATTCAATTCTTAACATTTGCATTATGATGCGAGAGTCGTATAAGAGTTATCGTATAGCTTTTGCTAAGTCACTTGTGTACGAGAGCCTAATGTCAATCATTATTGCTCAACAATCATGCAGACGAATGACTTGAAATTTTGCACAGAGTCATAGCACCTGTTCATAACTATCCTCAATAAATTTCTGCAAATTCTGACCATTCCGCGATAGCCGAGCAATCTCCTTAATACATTAAAATTCATTGGCAAAAAAAAAAATATGAAAACTGACCTCGTGCAAAGGACCTCTTGATGGAGACTTCCCTGACACCTCTGGCACTCGGTCCACAATCTGCAAAACTTTTCCTCGAGCTTCCGGCCAGCGGACAATTCTTTTTGATAAAACTCGACCTCCCTGGCCTCGCAGAACTTGCAGAGTGCCATTTTTTCACGATCGGCGGGTAGAACCGAGCGGCAACCTATGCAAGTTTCTTTCTTGCGTGTGAAGGCCGCGAGTGCACCGACCCTGGACGTAACGACGATCTTGGTGCGCGTGTGTTCACCCTTGAGCAAAAGAGACTCGGCTCTATCGCCGAGTATCGGCTCGAAGATCCTTACGAGAGGTTTCGACAGTTGATTCTCCAGATAATAGGTTGTGTCAATGGGTATATTGTTCTCCAGAACGTAAATTGGATCCTCTGCTTTGAGATAGGCCGGTGTACCTTTGGTGGAACTTATGAAAACGTATGGCACTCGATCACCGAGCTTAGGTGCCGTGCCCGCATCGCGTTTCCTCATTTTCGCTGCCAATTCTACGTGCGCCTGCTTAGCCGTGTAATCCGTTTTCGTAAGTTCCTTCGTCACGACCAACTGCGAAATGTCGATTTTGTTGCAAAGCAAATCGCTGATCACTTGCTTCGCGTAGCTCACCGCCTCGTCCGGGTTTCTGTAAATTCAATCATGTTTTTCATCATGAGCCGACGTGTGTTACGTGCAATCCATTTACGGGTGAGTTTGCGCAAACGCATCAATTCTTCGCGTTTACTCGAGAGAGATAGGTAAAATTTTCGAACAGAGATTTCTCAAAGATGGATAAAATTTAGGGCGAAAGAAAATCGTCAAACTCTACGTCGGGGAATTCTCCAGAGTCTATTTTTTTTTTAATTTAAAAAACTTACAGATCTATGAGAAGATTGGATAGAAAAATTTGTCAGGTTATGTTGACTTTGTACATGCCCTTAAGGATTTTTGTTACCGTTCCTTGGCTGCAAGAGTGGGGATGAAAATACAATGAGCTTTCGGCAGGCTGCCAATTAATTGCGAATACAAATTCATGCCAAAATAAATTATTATTAGGCAATTTTCAACTCATAATATTGGTGATCCAGGTTATTTGCATGGTGAAAAACGTTCAACGGTTTATAGAGAGTTGTTGATTCGGCAAAGTCGAGAAAACGGTAAAAATGTCGAGCGGACGAATAAATACATTTTATTATGAAGTTCAAATGCTATGTACGTTTTGAGCATCCGCCGATTTTGAAATATCCCTCAGTTAAGGGGTTGCGTAGGTTTCAAAACTTCAAAAAATACATTTTTTATTATTTTATTATCTCATAGTACAATATGTGTAGAATATTCTCCCAAAGTTTTAAGTTAATCTCGGAGGTAAAAGTCTAGGAGAGAGAGCCTTTGGGAATTCTCCCCGTTGGGAAAGATCGGCCGGGAGCGACGCAGGTATACGCATTTTTCTTAAAACACTATTTTTGAAGTCGGTGGACACGATTTCTCAAAAACTAATGCACCGATCTTATTGAAATTTTGCACACTTCTTCAAAATAGCATTGACTAGTGATTGAACGAAGGTTTTTTTTCGATTACAACTAATTTTACAAGGCTATACGTAGTGTAAATTGTACCAAAAATTGAACTATTTTGCATACAACTCTGCCAAAAATTCAAATTTCAATTTCTCAAAAACTAATGCACCGATCTTATTGAAATTTTGCACACTTCTTCAAAATAGCATTGACTAGTGATTGAACGAAGGTTTTTTTTCGATTACAACTAATTTTACAAGGCTATACGTAGTGTAAATTGTACCAAAAATTGAACTATTTTGCATACAACTCTGCCAAAAATTCAAATTTCAATTTAAAAAAAAATCCTTCGTTCAATAACGAGCTATACTCATCGACTAACAGAAAAAAATTGGTTTTTTAATATCAGATAAAGCTATCATGAGTTATCCTGGCCACCCCGGACACTTTTTTTTTAGGAGTCTCCGGAAACCAGGTCCCACCGGCTGAATTTCCCACATTTTTGGATGATTTTTTTTAATGTTGTTGAAATGTTGCTCTTTTATGTGCTTAACATTTTGAATAAAATAATTTATATATTATATTTGAAAAAAAAATACAGAAAATGTTTTTTTTTGGCTTCGAAACCCACGTAACCCCTTAATGAGTTTTGGGCCAAGTGACGAAATGTTACCATTTGATGAAAATTTATACAGTAGATTCTTCCCATAAACTGAATACACCCTCGAAATTTCAAATCGATCGTCTACATCGTTACCACATAATTTACAATTGATAAAAGACTTTTCAACATAGGGAAATGCCTACATTCATGGCTGATCGGCAGTTTTACGTACGAAATAGTGTGAAGAAATGTTAAGAATATTATGAAAAACTGTCAAACGACTCAGTACATTATGAAAATCATGTCACCCAAAAATTAAATAATTCGTCTACACGGTTTATCAATTATTGACATATTTACGCCGGGCGTGACTATACTTGAACTTGAATATTAAAAATCTCCGAAATTATGTTGTGAAACTGATTGACTTTTGGACAATTAATGCATCTTACATTAATTTCTCGGTGATGTAAATTTTAATCGTCTCCAAACATTTAGATTTTAATGTCGAAACTCCAATGTTGTTGTTTCAAAATGGAGGTGAATAGATATTAATGAAAATTTAACTACTCGTTATGGTATTTTTTTCTGAACAACTAGCCAAAGGATAAACAAGATTTCCACACTCGTTTATTAAATACTAAATTTTGAAGTTTACGTCAGCGTTCGCACAATCGCATTGTGTGTGTATGTGGGCAATACTACCATTTCAGTTTCGTGTGAAGAAAGTAGCCCCAAAAAACGAATATTGTGAAGAGAATAGTGTAAAAAACAATATCATCGAAAAAAAAGACGGGTTACCGATCTAAACATTGAAAATTAATATTCCGATAATTCCTTCGAATAAACATATGTAAATGTAAATAATAATTACGATTATCTACTGTATACTTGAAAATGCCCGCGATATTCATTGGTGCACGTAATTACAATAATTTGGCATTGATGACGTCATACAATTTCATTTCTTCCCCCACTCTTCGAAAAAATGATTTAGCACCGACTTCAAACAAAATTATATCACTGGACAACGAATAATCGTGGAAATAGTACTCACCGATCAATGAGTAGTTTCTTCAAGCACGTGTTCATCATATTCGCCACCAAAGGACAATTGTCCCTTCGCACGGTTTCCAATCCTTTGCAGTCCATCTTGTCGTACTTTTCCGGTCTCGTGAAATAAAGTCCGGCGTAACGTTTCTTATTTATAAGAAGATAGGGAAAGTAGACCTTCTCGAATTCGAGCTTGATGGGCTTGATGAATTTCGTCGTGACGTATTCGGCTGCCTCCTTTCCAAGTTTCATCGCTTCCTCGATTTCCTTGACGCCAAAATTCACCATTACCGAATCGGTATCGCCGTAAATCACAACGGCGTCATGGGCATAACCGTTCGCAATCTTGTAGTGCGCCTCGACCTCTTGCTTCGTTCGCTCTATCATCTCTCGGCCGTAAGCGGTGACACTCTGTGAAACGTAAGATATCCTATTGAACGACCGGCAATTTTATAATTGTAGATTTGTCAATTTTATGCTGAAAACGGCCTTTGAATTTTGACGAATTGGGACGAATTCGGCGTTTTTTTTTAACGAAAACCGTTTGGCTACGTCTCGACTGTGGGAAAACTCATTTGAGGAGGTTGGAGGTACAAGTTGACTTCTGAAAAATAAGAATATGATTCTCCTTGCGTTATTGAGAAATTCCGATATCGTTCCTTGGCTGCATGAGTGGAGATTTTTCGATAGGCTGCCAACTTCTTGAGAATAAAATTTCGTGTGAAAATGAATAATTGTTGGGCAATCTCCAACTCGATATTTCTGAAAAATATTTTCAACACGGCAAGTGATATTAATGGATTTTTGCAACTAAATATAAATATTTTGCAATTTTGTTCAAGAATAAATAACCAGTAGACTTGACAACAGCGGCAGCTTGGGGCCGGGTTGAAATTCCGAACTTTGATGGATCAGAACGCTCAAAATTGCGAATTTAATAACTAGTACTTAATACTTTTGGAAATTTATAATTCCAGAATTTTGTAAACAGAATTATCATATAACCAAAAATAATAGTACACTAAGGAATTAAATGACAATAATCCTGGGACCGACTGATGAAGCGTCGACATGAAAACACTGCGCATAAAACAAGTATCAATTTCCCATAATTAGAGTCCACAGTTCCGAAAAATTGTAGCGTTAGAAATTCGAGTTCCTGAATGGCGAAGGTTTTTACAGGGAAGAGATCCGAAAATAAGAATATCGATAAGAATCATCGATAGCTAAACATCCTTACATTATATGTTCACAATAAACCGTGAAAAATGATCAAAACTCTGAAAAAATTCTACCACGAAAGATCAAAATTCCGAAAGTATACTACCCCGAAAGATCAAAACTCCGAAAGAATTTTACCCGAAAGACCAAAACTCCGAAAATCTGAACACCGTTAAGGCAGTAGTCTGCTTTACAGGCTTCAAAAAATCGATTTTTCGTTTTTGTCTTAAATCTATTCCAAAACTATCCAAGAATATGTGTTCAAAATTTTAGAGGCCAATTCGACATATTTTCGAAGCTAGATCAGTTTTAGTGGCCGAGCGTCGAGCAGGTGCGAATGCTCGGGCAGAACTTTACAGCCCGTTTTCTCGAGTTTTCATTTTCACAAGTTTTGGAAAACGGTGCCGGCGATAGTAAAAACAATATATGTCCGATCGAAAAAAACCAAAGTGATCTAGCTTCAGTATTGAATTATCTTCTATTTGAACTAAAAAAGTTGGACAAAAATACTATTTAAATTACTTGTTTTGCAACTTAAAGTGAATTTTTTTTTTCAAAAAAGTGAATTTTTTTTTCAAACTTCGAAAAAATTTGGAATTTCGTCATTTCTTCGGTATTTTTTTAGTTCATATAGAAAAGGAACTTATAAAAACTAAAAAAAAATTTGGTTCCACTGTTTCAGATGCATCGCACGACCTCCATCACCGGCACCGATTTACGAGTGCACACTCCAGGCGCCCCAGAAAAATCGTTACAACTTTGGCAAATTTCAATAACTTGTAATAATAAAAATTGTTTTTTAAAGCTTGAATATAATATACTATCGTCTCAAAATTTCGTTTACCGCAATCATTTCCTTCCCTTTCAAAAAAATTGTTGAAAAAACGCTTTTTTTTCGGCTCCTAAAGCAGACTACTGCCTTAAAACAATTGGTGGTGCTGCTATCTAAACGCGTTAGGCTAACTTGCTATCTGCTTTATGTGTGAGTTTTCGGAATTTTTAACGTCTGAACGTTCTTTGTCGTAATCTTACACTATCTAAACTTCAGTTTTCGCAAACTGGATGATCGAAGCTATGATTTCAGGAGTCCAAAACTTTCGTGAACCTGACGAATCTCTTATTAGCTTTTATTATATTTAAACTTTCTGATATAGCTCGTTTTCTATAATAAAAATTTCAGAATTTTGCGGCATGCTTAATATTACATATTCGGAGTTCCGAAACTTGTAGTTTCGGAAAATTAAATTAGGAATTTTAAGCCGTTGGAGCATTCTAAGCTCGGAATCTCAACCCAGCCCCGGCAGCTTTTGCCATTAGCATGACTGAGTATCGCTAAAGCGTCGTCGACTCCTGGCTATTTACATGGTGAAAAATATTCAACTTTTTACAGAGTTTTTCATTCGACAAAGTTCCGAAAACGCTAAAAATGTCAAGCGAACGAATAAATACATTTTATTATAACGTTCACCTGCTATAATACTATGTAAATTTTAAATACCCGCCGATTTTGAAATATCCGCCAGTTAATGCTTAACTGTGAGTGACTCACTCGACAGAGGCAGTTAAGGTAGTAGTCTCGCCAAGGCGTTTTTCTATAGATTTTTTATTTAATTTGAGGACCGATTCAGGGTACTATTAAGTGATTACCTGCAAAATTTCAAAAGGATTCACCGTTGTGTATTCGAGATATTGGCAATCAAAGATTACACGGTTTTACACGTGTTCTTTTGGGGAGCGGTGGAAAATTTCACATTTCACGCAATAACTTCGAAACTTCTCTACGGTTTTCTTAAATTCTCAATTACAGAGGAACATATGACGAAGTGGGTAAAAAAAATCATGAATTTTGACCATCTAGTTTCAGAGATATTGCGATTTAAATTGAGAGGCTATTCTAATGTGATGGCTCAAAAAACAAGCTATTTTGAAGATTTTTTTTTTTATTCTTGCATGTATCGCTACAAACTTTTCTTTCACTTAAAGGCACACTCTTATAGAATAGAAAACAATTTTTTTTTGTTGCATATAAATGTATATTTATTTAATAATTGATAATCGTGTAAAGGCATGAAAAAAAGGATGTCGCTTGCGTTAATGATTTGCGCTCTCCAGGTAATCTGAAACAAAAAATTCAAAAAGATCCTTAATCTCTATGAGTGTCGCTATCGCCCGAACTAGAATTATTACTTTATATTGCAAAATAACGAAATGGCGTCGATTTTTTGCAAAAATGTTCAAAAAACACGTTTTTTTTTGTCATAATTCGGGCGAAAGTATGAGTGAAAATTAATATTTTGTAATAATTCTGGTTCGGGCGATAGCGACAGTCATACAGATTAAGAATCTTTTTGAATTTTTTGTTTCAGATTACCTGGAGAGCGCAAGTCACACTATTATAAATTGTTAAATAAATATACATTTATATGCAATATTTTTTTTTTTTTTATTGTATAAGAGTGTACCTTTAAGCGAAAAAAGTTTGTACCGATATATGCAAGTTTTCAACAACAAAAAAAATTATTAAAAAATAGCTTATTTTTTAGCTATCACAGTAGAATAGCGCTTCAATGGCTAGCGACGGTAGCGCCAAAGATCACGACAAAAATTCTCTGGACTTGCGACGTTGTCACGATCTACGCCCTCGCTAGAGACTGCAGTAGTGTGTGCATATCCGTATACGCAGACTATCTACGCATTAGTAGTCGGAATGGCTAGTCTGATACAAAAATGAGGGTTAGGCGATGGAGGGAACGTTGTTATTTTTGGAACTCTAAACATTATATTAGGCGTTCTCATCATTACTTTATAAGTTTTTACATCCCAATAAGATGTACAACCTACATTATAAGGATATTTCGCAATATTTCGAAGTTTTTATTAATTCAGCAAAGAATAAACTTTTCAACGTGACTATGGCGATACTTTCGTAGGTTTCGCCACGTTCAAACTATAATTTTCGTTAATGTCCGAAAACAAACCATTCGAGCTCATAATTCACATCTTTTTTCGAATATTATTACTGAACGAAGTGAAATCGTATCGTGAATTTCAAGGAATTGTCGAATAATTTAAATTGCTATAAGTGCAGTAGTCTATTGAATCAGCAGAAAATTATAGACGAACGAAAAATTGATCTGAATTCCATTTTGAATATCCTCTGCGAACAGTGCTCAGCGGTGTCTCAAGTGAGAGCAAGTTCAACGGCGCAAAATAATCCAAAATATTCTGATGCCAACATCAACGCGCTACCAGATCGCCGACTCTAATCTGCTCCAGTCGCTTCATGGCTATAGCGTCCCTAGACGCACACTTCAAATCGCTATATCTCTGAAACTAAACGGTCAAAATTCTTTATTTTTTTTTTTGCAAACGTCATCATATGTTCCTCTGTAACGGAGATTTATTTTTAAGAAAATCTGTAGAAAAGTTTCGGAGTTATTGCGTGAAACGTGAAATTATCCACTGCTCCTCATAAAAATACGTGTAAAACTGTGCAATCTTTCATTGCCAAATATCACGAATACGGAGCAGTGAATGCTTTGGAAAATTTTGCACGTAATTACATAATAGTCTCCCGGATATGTCCTGAAAATTAGAAAAAATCTATAGAAAAACGCCTTGGCAGGACGTCTTAACGCATTTCCTTTTACAATAGCGTAAAAACGTTTTTTCTCGTAATCCACAATACTTACGCCCGATATTTCCAAACACGGCAATTTACCCTGCTGAGCGCCAGTAAAACCGTAAACGGAATTTGCGGAGACCTTCAACGCGAATTGTCTACCGTCAAGGACCTTTTGTTTAAGCGGATCCGTTTCGTTCTTCAATTCCGCTTTGGCTTTCTTTCTAGCGGACAAAAGATTCTCCAATATCTCCGGTAATAAACCTTTGCACAATGATCCCTTAGCGAAGTAGGAATTCGCCGGTGTGGCCGTGTATTGATCAGGCTCGAGGTTGTATTGCTTGATCGTCTTTGGATTGAGCAACGATGTGTAACAGATATTGTGAGCCATTATTATGCTCGGGTACAGAGAACTGAAATCCAGGGTGGCAATTGGATCCTTGTAGAAACCTCGCTTGGGCTCGAGGACCGTTGCACCGTCGAATTGTTCGTCGCTACCTTGACCCGTATGCGCCGGCATCAAATAACCCTTCTCTTTCGTCTGTGGAAAAAAAAAGGCCAGGGTAAAAAGGAATTGCCACGTCCTTTCGTGATCCTTGAACGCCCTTCGAATATGGGACGAAAAAATCGATTTCTTTTCGCGTTAATCTTTGGTGCATAGTCTCCAATAATATCCAATTGGTTTGAGGTCGAAATGAATATTATTTTATTTTGTTATCAACGGACAATCATACCGAGAGTTTAAGCGTGGCTTTTCGAGAAATAACGTCGTATTTCTACCTTTTAAGGCTATAATTCTAATCTAGAAATTTGAAATATCGATTTTTTCGTATTTTCTCAAAGTATAGACTCTTGAGAATATGTCCTCGAGAGTAAATTTCGGAACTCCCAATATTTACACAGTTATAGCGATTTGAATACGGCCGGATTGAGAGGCCGCCCCGGCGCGAATCGGACAATCAGAACATTCTAAGGAAGCTAAAATTGCTCGCAGGGAAAAACGAGCTTTGGAAAATTGTCATTTCAAAGTCGAAGATGAGGCACAGTTTTCTAGGCAGAGAAATGGCCGATTGAAGGATCAGCATCAGTCTATTTTCGGAATTTTTCCCAAGTCCCAAAAAGTGAAGCTTTCTTGGAATTTATTTCTGTTTCAAATGAATGGGAGCTTGGAAATAATGTCAACCGCCTCAACCGTTTTTATCACGGCCATATTTCGAGGCCTACAACTTCTTCAATTTTTATTATATTTGGGCACAAAAATTTTGTTTGTAAGTTCTTGAAAAATCAATAAAAAGACTGAAAAAAACTAACGGAAGAAATAAGAGCAATAACAAACGAAGACCCGACAAAATGGGGAAAAACTTAGTGAAAGTATTAAGAGTTATGGAAATAGAAGATATAATAACAATGATAAGGGAATGGATAGAAATGAAAAGAATAGACAAAAGTATAAACGAGAGGCTAGAAAACTTAAAAGAGAACATTTTAAGGAAGGAAGAGGAAAAAATAAGAAAATCAACGTATAATGAGAAGTACAAATACATTATAGAGAATGATAATATACCACGGAAATACTGGTCGGAGGAGGGAGTAAAGGGAAGGGACAAGAAAATGTGGGCGAGGTTAAAATCTGGCAACATAAGAAGGGCGGGAAAGAGAGGGGAAAAGGAATGGAAGTGCAGGATATGTAAAGCACAGAATGAGACGTTGGAGCACCTGATAATCTGTAAAAAAAAAAAAAGCAGGGAGTTAGTAACAGAGAAAGCAAGAGAGAAAGAGGAGTGGATGCAAGGAACAGATGATCCGGCAATAAAGGGGGAAATTATAAATATGTTGGGTGGAAAAATACAAAAGGGATATGTGAATATATCAGGGAAATAGAGGAAGTGTGTAAAAAAATGAGTAAGGAGGCAAAGGAAAAAGGGAGTAGAGGAATAAATTAAGAAAAAGAGAGAAATGTTAGAGAGTACGAAGTACAAGAATGCGGGGTGTAGCAATTAAGTGAATGAAGATTTAAGCGGAACGTTACGATGTTGTAAAAAAAAACTTTTATAAAAAGTTGTGCAAATAAAAATCGTTTGATTGACTGAAAAAAAATAGACACTACAAATATTTCTTGTTCTTTTTTATCAAGCCCAAGAATAAACACCCGAAATTTAGGCCTCTACGAGAATATTTCCTCAAGTGGTTTTACGTACCTTGCGTAAAAGTTGAGACACAACTTTGATCTGTTGGCCTCGGGTGAGCAGACTGGAGAGCGAAACTCCCGTGACTCTTGCCATTTCCATGTAAATGATAATGCACATCAATTTGTCGAGCAATCGTAGCGGGAGATACGCATCCTTGAGACAGTAAACTGCCAAGCGACGACGTGTTTGAGCATCGCCTTTTTGCAAATCGGCGATTATGCTGTGATGCACGTCCTCCTTTTGTTCTTGAAGAAAATGATAGCTCACGGCATTGAGTGTGTAAGAACGTAGTTTATAGTCGCGTACGAGAACCTGCGGCAAAAGTCACAATGAGCGAGAAAACACGAGAACGCAAACGTTTTCACGTTGAGGATCGTTTGACGCGAGGGCTTACCAGCAACAGATCGTATGGAACTCGACCCTCGAAATTCACGTATTTGTTTTCTCGACGACCCATTTGCTTGCTCTGGAGAACCTGATCCTTGATAACGGATTTGATATTCTTCACTCTTCCGAGAAAACTGAAGTCTTTCACGTGAAGATGATTCGCTCTGTTTATCAGGTACGGGAAATCGAAATTGTTGATGTTGTATCCGGTGAATATGTCGGGGTCCAATTCACGCACGAATTCAGCCCATTTCTGCAAAAAAATCGTGAAGAACGGAAACAACTAATTTTCATACACAGTCGAGCATTATTGAATTTTCAAATTACATTTTAAAGATGACAAATATTAACATTCACAGTATTTTTTATCATTCGCCATTATTTTTCCCCGAAACTCTCAATTGCTATTAAAAATCGTCGAATGCATATGGAAACACATTTTTCGAATTTGGTCAGCATAATTTTGCGTTTTCGACAAAAACTCCGTGATATTCGTGATTCGCGGAAAATTTCCCATCGGACAAACTTTTGAATTCGTGTAAAAATCGAAAAAAAAGATTTCGACATTTTTCGTAACTTTTTCAAGATCGTCAAGATCCTGATTTTTCAAACAGCCGCGGCAAGGTTTACGCATAAATCACGGGCACTCATTGGGGCTTTCCGAAAAAAGTTTTGGTAGACTTACAAGGAACATCGCTTTAGTGCCCGGCTTCGATTTTGTTAAGGGATCATCACAATGTCAAATTTTCAAATTTTTTGTTTGCAATATCCGGTAGTATAGACAATTATAACCATGGATCTGGCATCACCGATTGATCGTAAGTAGACAATTTCTTTGAAAATTCCGCACTCGAAGCTTTAAACGCGTTTTTCTCGAAATATCGTTTTTCAAAACGGTGTACACTCTCAAAGGAAGAGTTTTCAAGCTATCCATCTCAAATTTTGACACAACATTCTTCACGCCATTCTTTATCTTGCTATGGAAGCTTTTTCTTTAATTTTCATATTTTTTTTAACGGAAAACTGTCGAAAAAATAGGCCAAATTCGATACTTTTTTTTCAAACCGCTGCCATTTTGTCAATTTTTATTTAAAAAAAAACCTCCAAAGCAAGATAGCGGCTTTCATACTAATAATCTTTTTACAAATTTTGTTTCAGATAATATTTACGGCCACAACCGCATACACCGTGAGGACTCCTTTTTATTCGAAGACATTATCAACCGTTAAAAAAATGTTAAAAAAAAATAAAAATAAACTTCGAAAAGTTTATTTTCCGTTCTTTATGAGTGCTTTGATTTGACATAAAAAATCAGACTGATCAGCGTTTTTTAGCCATCGAAAAAAAACGTTACACTGTGAAGATCCCTCAAGCTTTTAAGGAGGTTGCTTACGTTCTTTGCGGGGCAGACGTCGCCTGTATGTAACGGCTGCCAACTCCGAATAATCAAATTTTCGGTTACGTAAAATAAACAAATTTCAGCTAATAAATATGTAGAATGCATATAATTGACTGTTTCGAAATGTTATTAATCGTTTTCTTGTTTATTTACATCGCGAATACGTTATTAACCAAGTTAAAATGTGGCAAACGCGCAATTTAGTTCTCAGTAGCTGGTAGCACTGAGCTCATATACGAACGCCACATCGTGAGCACTTAACTGCCAGACATCCTTCGCGAATTTAGTTTTTTTGTTCGAAGAAAATGAAAAAATGAAAAAGAATAATCTAAAGTGAAAAAGAGTACAATCGTCGGTTAAAGCAAGTAGAAAATGTAGAGCAGCGAAAAAAAAAAGTAGTTGAGCCGGAAACTGAATGCGCAGTCGAGCAACGACGCATAATTGCTTTGAAGATTATGTCGAAAAACATGCACTGCGGCTTCTGTCAAGAGGAATTATGGATGAAAAATATTGAATATGAAGAAAAACACGGCTTGGCCTGAATCTTTTCTGTACTCTGCCAAATATCAGTTAAGTTTGTTTGACTGGTAACAAACAAATTTTAATAATCATCTTTTTTGCGAACACTTTGCGTTGCAGTGCTCTCTCTCTCTCTCTCTCTCTCTCTCTCTCTCTGTCTCTCTCTCTCTCTCTCTCTCTCTTGTAATCACGCGGAACAAAAATAACAATAATCATTAAAAATGATTACTCTTTGTGAAACTGCGGCAAGAAATTTATAACGAGGAAGCAATAGTTTGTGCGTTTCTAATTGTGGCGCTTATTGAAAATGGCCGACTTGACAGCAACGTTGCCACGTGTCGTAGCGCGCTTTATCGTTTGACGCAAATCAGCTAAAATGTTCTGTTCTATTTCAGGAATATCTCGATAACGATGCAAACGAAATGCTCCTCTTCGTTGAAATTGTTCATAAAAATATCAAGAATTTTATCCGCCTATTTGCATTCAATTTAAATAAAAGCCTAATTTTAATAATTAATTGCTCGACAATCATGCAGACGAATGAGTTGAAATTTTGCACAGAGTCATAGTTCCAGTTCGCGTCTATCCTCAATAAATTTCAGCAAATTCTTAACATTACGCGACAGCTGAGAAACCCCCCTTAAAAAGTTTTCAATTATCAAATTACGGTTGTTGAACACTTTAATAGCGAAACCTTCTCTTCGTACTACCTACTACGCATGCACCTTTGATTGAAATTTAAAAAAATGTATATTAATATGAAAATCCCACATGGATAAAACGAATTTCATCAGAACTATCGAACCTGCAACATCAATTGTTCCGTGACGAAGCTCATGACTTGACAACCGACAATGGGAGCGCACGTATCGAGTGTGAAGATGTTTCGTATAAACGGTTCGGGTTCTCCCTGCCTGATGACCATATTTGCAATTTGAATAACTGGATCCTTGTCCGGTTCAGGGAATATACCTGGAAAGATGAAATTTTTGACAATCCGCGATAGATAAATTGAAGAATGGAAGAAGAAAAAAAAAAGCACATCGAAGTATCGAGCATTGGCTTGAAGTATTGACTGACCCTTGCGACCGGCACATTCGATATCGAAACTGAGGATCCTGAACGGCGCAACTTTGGACCATTCACCCTCGGGTGTGTGAGCGATGAAAGCGTCCCATGCAACGTCTACTTCGATTTGGCATCTCGTCGTCGATTGGCCATGCATTCGCCATTTTCCAGCTGGCAATTCGATCCATGTACAACCGAGGACCGACGTGTCGACCATGAATCTGCAAATTGGCAAATAGCGCACGAATAAAATTTAAAAATAAATTAAATGATAATTCAACAATTGAAAAGTGCTGAATTAAATAATATTTAAACCCTCAACTATTAGATGAAGTAAAAAGTTTTGAGCGTTTTTTCGCTTTATTTCGACGATGAAATTAGCATAGTTAGGATTAGCCAATTTAGATCAAATATGCGCCGTTTTGTTCGATAACTTTTGTCCATTTTGAAGGCACTTTCATAATTCCGCGATTGAAGAAGTCCTCGTCCCTATTGGTAAAAAACTTGACCAGCTCATTTTCACAAGCCTCTCTTGAGGACAGTTTTGTACCATCAAGAAAATTTTGCAAATGCTTGAAAAGGTGATAATCGCTTGGTGCCAGGTCTGGACTATACGGCGGGTGCGATAGAACCTTCCATCCACCTCTCGAAGCTTCTGGCAAGTCGTTAAAGATGTGTGCGGCCTGGCGTTGTCTTAATGGAACACAACACCCTTCCTATTGGCCAATTCTGGCCGCTTCTGGTCGATCGCCAGCTTCAATCTGGTCAGTTGTTGACAGTAGAGGTCCGAATTGAGTGTTTGGCCCGATGAGAACTGCTCGTAGTGGATGATTCCCTTCCAATCCCACCAAACACACAGCAAAACCTTCTTGGCCGTTAATCCAGGCTTGGCGATCATTTGGGCCGACTCACCGCGATTGGACCACGATCTTTTTCGGCTGTTGTTCTCGTATGTGACCCATTTTTCATCGCCAGTCACCGTCCGCTTAAAAAATGGGTCGATTTCGTTACGTTTCAGCAAAGAATCGTAGGCATCAATTCGGTCCAAAAGGTTCCAAACGGTTTTCTGGCTAATCTGCAGTTCCTGGGCAATGGAATAAGTGCTCACATGCCGGTCCGACTCGACGATTTCCATGATTTTATCGACATTTTCGACGATTGGCCTACCAGAGCGTGCCTCATCATCGACGTCCTTATTACCAGAACGGAATCGTTGGAACCACCGCTTTGCTGTTGCATTCGATACTGTATTGGGTCCATAAATAGCACAAGTTTTTTTGGCCGCCTGCTACACCTTTTCACCTTGGTCATAGTGGTACTGAAGAATGTATCGAATTTTTTCTTCTTTTACCTCCATTTTGGAACGCTGTAATACACAACTGGCTTCACCAAACACAAAACTGTCAAAGAACTTTTTTTGAAGCGTAATGTCACCTTTAAATCGCTTTATAGTATGACCCGATGCGATGTATACATCGTGAGATATGGCTCACTAAAGACATCTAGCGGAAAACGCTCAGAACTTTTTACTTCACCCAATATTTAGACACTTTGATATTTTTGAATGCACAAGTCCTGAAGTTCCCAAGTACCAGAATATTCGAATACTTAGAAATAATGTACGCGAACGAACCGAATATCAAAGTCAATGTTGCTCTCGAAAGCTCGATACTCGTGATGAAAAGCGGAATAGACAGTTTCCTTTTCGAGCAGTCTCTTTGCAGGAGCGATAAGTTTTGGAAGAGCAACGGTTATGCACAAAAATGGCGATTTCTCAGTGCCCGTGTATCCGTAAACCGTTTGCCGATGGACAAGCTCGACCGCCAAAACGGTCTCTTGAATGTTATCGGGATTGGACCTCATGTCTTTCTTCACAGCTTCGTTCAGGGCGTCCTGTAATATTTCGCAAATCGTGAATCTTTGGCTAATTCACTCAATTAGTCTATCGCGAATAATTATTTATGAGCAGTTTTTCACCTTGAACGGTTTGCAATGAGCGTTGGTAAAATTTGGCGGTGCGGTTACGTAGAAGTATGGAGAAAAACCGTGCACGTGGCAACAAACCGAATTACCTTCCCAAGTAACACCGTACATTCTCATTACCGGCACCGGGCCTACTTGACTACCTGGCATTCCGTAAAGTGGGGTACCTGTGCGATATTCAAAAAGAAATTACATAGTTGAATTATCAGCAACGTGATAACGTGATGATAATTCAAATGAAAATAAAGAAATTACAGTATAATTACATAATTATTGCAAAGATTAATAATATACGTTATTATTATTAGGATTATTATTTCCTCTTTAGCAAAGGATAAACTTTTTTAAGGTTTTCCTCTCACGAACTCGGATATTTGATAAGCTAGCTTTCACCAGCAGCTTTGCCCGCATGGAATTTAGCCCAGAAAAACTTCATTACCAATTGCGACCCTTATTAGGTGTTGTTTAAAAAAAAAATCCTAAATCATGCGTTTTATTCTTTCGTTGGAAGAATATTTATACCGAATTTTAAATTGTTACACGCAAGGAATACAATTTTCCGAACAAACTTTTACGTCTCATTTCATACTTTTAGGGGTTGATTTTCGAAAAAACGAAATTTCTCGAAATTTTCAATAACATTTTGGCATAATTGCGGAATAATTTCATTAATGGTGCGTCCAATTGCTTCGTTGAGCCCTGGAATGGTCTGCGGATCAGACATTTTCGGCGATTGGCCTACCAGAAAAAACGAAATTTCTCGAAATTTTCAATAACATTTTGGCATAATTGCGGACTAATTTCATTAATGGTGCGTCCAATTGCTTCGTTGAGCCCTGGAATGGTCTGCGGATCATTGGCATACACTTTTCCTTCCAGAAAACCCCAAAGAAAGAAGTCCAATGGCGTCAAATCGCACGATTTCGGTGGCGAATTCACATCGCCGCGGCGCGAGATAACACGACCATGAAACTTCGTTTCCGATAACTGCATTGTTTCACATTGCATTTTCACAATTTCTATGCGTTGCTCGATCGTGTAATTCTTCATGACTAAACCTCAATACTTTTTGATGACCGTTTTCAAAGATTAGTACTCTATGTTCGCCACAAAAAAAAATTGTGCACAATTTAAAATGTAAAAAAAAAAACAATCAAAATGATTTTTTGAGACACCCTTTATCTTCAGCAGTTTAGGCTGTGCATTGTCTATGTCAGTCAGTCAGTCAATAAGTCACTCACATAACTCTTTTAAATGTATAAACTGATTTTTGTCTACAAAAAAGTAAAAATACATCCCAGCAGACTGGTAAAATTTCAAGCCGAGTTACCGAAGCCATAACAAAAAATTACGACTTTGAAAATCGTCTAATTTTTTCGACACTTTATGGAGATGGCATGCTAGCCACGTTTGTATCTAATAATTTGTGAACTAAATAACTCTAGATGTCTGATACAAGCTGGTCTACGCAAGTAAAACATTCTAAAGATACTGTACCGGCAATAAAGACAGAGGGTGACCGAATATTTGAAGGAAAAATTAATGATAAAGCTTAGAAAAAATGTGGAAGGTAAAAGAATCTTCTTAAACGCGAATATTCAGAGAAAATGTTAAAATGTCTAAATCTACAAAATGTAAGGAAAATTTTTTATTCCACTTTATCGTTGGATCTAATAATTAATTGTAACTTATTTTTATTAAGCACCACTGTAATTTACTAATGATTCAAAAGGGTCCTATTTATACGCCCATAAAATACGGCTCTCCGCAAAAGGAATATTTCAAGGAATAAAGACTTTACAATGATTTCATCATTACATTTTCTGATTAATTTTGCATAATTAAATTCTTCATAACTGAAACAATATGTTAAACAATAATCTCATCATTGTAGACGGTACCAATGATTACGGAGCCCTTCCAAATGATTTATGATGCTGATGTTTGCATCGTTGGAATGCAACGAGCAATACTTCTTTATTTTTATGACTATCCAAACTCTTCTCTTGCAGGTCTAATTTACAAATCCCTAATAAGGATCTCCAAATGTTTGAATATTTGTCGTCTAAATGTGTTAAAAAAAAAATTAGGTAATAGGAAGAGAAAATATTTTCGTTGGGTTCCAACGATGCAAACTTCAGTATCATAATGATTTTATGACAAATATCTGCAGCCGTTATTCATTGTATAAATGCTACAAATACAGTATCAACTAACGAAATCCTAAATTCGATAGTAACTTATTGTGATTGTTAAGAAAATATTAATTAGGTGTTCAATAGCAATCGATGACACAGTATAACTATCCTCGAGCCAAAAAGTTTCATAATTCGTTATTAGGATCGCACGTATTTCGAAACACAAATCAATCACCTGTGTAATGGTCAACCTCGATCTGTTGGAAAATGAGCGAATCAGTTTTCGGATTCAATGCAGGAACTGCGGGACGGCTCCATTTTCCAGAAGTGATCTTAGTCTCCGGTCCCTAAACACGAAAAAATAATGTACCATAATCCTAAAGCCACGACGAGGTTTGTGCCAATGAAATGTGACAGTGCCAAACGAACATCGATCGATGAAGGGATGAAACGGATCGCGACTGATCACGATTAAAGCAACAACAAAAAATATTTTAAAATACTTCTGAAAGAAACGAATGGCTGTAGGCAATACATCACAGATGTCTCAAAGGGAAAAAACTAGCGTGGGGTAACGCCAAAGCAAAATTACTGTGATATCCCGGGCGCAAAATTTTGACCATGCGACCAGGCGACATTTTGGCCAAGGGAACTACTTTTTCAAGAATGATAAAAATCGATTTTTGATGGAATAGCGCAGCTATAGCGATTGAAAGAGAAATAAGTCGATTTTTTGCTACACTTTGGAGTTACGGCGATCTGTTGATGGTTTTCGCGTGTGGGCGTGCACGTGTTGGCGTGGGATAAAGTTCCGAAAAGATCCGCGCTCTAATCCAGCTGAAATTTTACACAGACCTATCGAATTTTAAGAGTTTTTAATTTTAATGCGATCCCACTATATCTATACCCAATAGGCTCAGTTCTGGTTATACCTGTATGTTAAATAATACTTTCACTTTTAAGGTATTACTGGATAAAGTGTCGGGTCTTATAATTTACTGTCTTAAACTTGTGGATGAATGGCGACGGCAATTTGTGTCTTAAACTTTTCATGTTTAAGGACTTAAAACTGATCAGTTAAAACTGAGAAAATGTGAACTCATAGCGATAACTGATATTTGTGATTTGGTTGTTGTAATTTATATAAGATGTTGGTTTCAAGCACCAAAGAGAAAATAGTCGCCAAGCTGGATGAAGAAGCTTCATACTTGAATTACAAACGCCCAAGCTTGAATGTCAATCACACAATTGAAAATAATATTGCTGACTTTGTGTTTAGAAATATTTTAAAATTCTTTAATATCCTTGAGATTTCATCTGTGTTTTTTAAAAAAGAAACTTGTCTTTGGGGAGAAGATGAAGACTAGAACGCTGACAGGGACACAGTACATGCGAGTAGTCAACAATATTGCGGAGTGAGGACTGACCTTAAGGCCATGTGTCACACGTCCAGTCGGTAAAAATCCTACTGCCAAGTTTTCTCCTAGACGAATCGTATTTAGAGCAAAAGAAGAGAAAGCCGTTATTCGTCGTTCAACGGAGCGGAACGTGTTTCTTTTCGTTTTTTCCCAAAAATCAACCGTTTCAGAAATCATTGGGAATCTGCAAATCAGCTATCTCTCTCGCACTCATGGCCGCTCGGTCGGTGTGACACTTGACCTTAATTGAAAAATATAATAAATTAATTACCGTAAATGAAAAACTTAAGCAATACCTTCTTCTGGTCGTGAAACAGACAGAAGTACCATACCAAAAAAAAAATACATTATCAGCATAGCACTAACCTTCTTTTACTCTTGAGGCATCATCACAGTATAAAATTTTACAAAAATCAGTTTTTTTTTGCATTTTCCCATACTATAGCACGGAGAGAATTAAAAAGTAATTTTTGTCGTGAATTTCACGGTAAAAATTACCGTGATATATTTCAATGTGGTGACAAGTGAGAAAAGCATAATAATTCGTATGCGACAAGTTTTTTTTAACTCACGTTACAGAAAATTTCAAATACGTAGCTAAAATTTTACTATACAAGAAGGGTAGCGCGCACGATAATTTTTACCGGGAGCACAATACATTTTCCTATAACACTCATTAAATTTTATAATAAATCTTAAAATAACTGTTATAAAGACGATACTTTTTTATAGACATTTTTGAAAGGCATAAAATAATAAAATGCACAGTAAAATTTCGCTGATATTATATATTTTTTAAATTTAAGTTTTGCGTATTTTGTTACACATGAAAATTTACTAGAAAATCTGGTAAAATTTTCTATCTGAAGAAGAAATTTTATTTTATTTTCGTGAAAATCTGTGTTTTACTCAGTAATAATAAGCGAAGTTTCAGGGTTGTCATCTGGTTACCGTTACTGCACGGTAATTTTTAACATTTAATTCTCTCCGTGAGACGGTTATAAACATGCTGTTCAATTTTTGGGGCGATATTCGAATAATTTCGGTCGCTACAGCGTTTTTTAGAGAAAGTGATTCGAGCAGACGCTTCCGCATTCGAGACTTTAAACGCGTTTTTCTCGAAATGTCGTTTTTCAAAACGGTGTACACTCTCAAAGGAAGAGTTGTCAAGCTATCAGTCTCAAATTTTGACACAACATTCTTCACGCCATTCTTTATCTTGCTATGAAAGATGTTTTTTTTTAACCTTCATACTTTTTTAACGAAAAACAGTCGGAAAAAATAGGCTAAATTCGATACTTTTTTTTCAACTGCTGCCATTCTGTCAATTTGGATTAAAAAAGACCTCCATCGCAAGATAGTGGCTTTCATACTGATTAATAATCATTTTACAAATTTGTTTCAGATAATATTTACGGCCACAAGCGTGTACACCGTGAGGACTCCTTTTTTTTTCTAAGGCATTTTCAACTGTAAAAAAATAAAAATAAACGTTTAAAAATGTATTTTCTCTTCTTCATAAGTGTTTTGATTTGACATAAAAAAAATCAGGCTGATTAGCGTATTTTAAACATCGAAGAAAAATTCGCGAAAAACAGCTATTTTTCGACCCATTACACTGTGACGATCCCTTAATTCTTTTGATTTGCCTAATGTTTAAATTTTCTTATTCCAGCTGTATCTTTTTAAGTAGTCTTAGAATTGAACAAAAGGGTGACCGGCGACATTATCAAAAGAAAAAAATTTTGCCCGAATAAAAAGCATCCTACTGTATACCCGTGCAAAAATTCGTTGAGCAGTTTCCAAATCCTACCACAACCCTAGGGGGATTCGATAGAGACAACACACATAGGTAGCCCACATTGGATTCCAAGTAGATTCCGCCCTTCCTAATTCACCTCGTTTGAGTATTTTTTATTTGAAATTTTGGATAAAAATTTGTCGGATGTCCCAAAAAGAAAATTCCTTTCCTGATCCCTTGCTCTCTGCTTCGCACCCAGAACAATATTCCACGCACCTCACGATTCTACACAAGCATCCAAGGTATCCCGTTCCAATATCGGTATTCCACGTACCACACAGTTTTACAGCAATCCTTGGCCCTGACAAGAGTCATTCCAGTGGTTTTTTTTTTACAAGTGTTTGTGTAAGTGAATAAACCATGTAAAATTGCCATAGATTCGAAATGTAGCAAAAAATCGACGGTAAAACTTTAAAATACAATTGCACGAATTTTGAGTTGATATGGGTGCCATTTTGAAGGGATTGGTCTCTCCTTTCAATTGGTACGCCTCCCCGTCTGCGAGAATGCGTGTTTTTTTTGTTAATTTTTTTTTTATTTATGGATAAAGTTACCAAAAGGTCCCACCGCCGATCAGGCTGAAATTTTGCACAGATCTTCCTTTTAATATCTTAAGAGATCCCCTAAAAGGATTTTTGGCGACGCGCTATAGTTGTCGAGAAATCGATTTTTGAAGATAATTTTTTTTACAACGCTCCTATTATATCTGCAATTGACGGACTCGACTCTGGCTATACTAGCTATACCTATATATTTTATCGCGCTCTCGTCGATATCGCCGTGACATAGAGTATTAATAAAAAAATTAAATAAAAAATTAGTGATATAAAGAAAAATAGCAGCGATGAGTGGCTGCGATGCTCACCACCAGATCTTAAGGCCCCGCACGACGGTAATTTTTTTTTTTTTTTCATTTTCTGAAAGATACATTTGTTAAGAATGCTCTTACCAAAATTTTTAAAGAAATTTGTAAAATTGGCGGAGATACAGCATTTTATGTGAAACCGTTCGAAGCGCACGACCGCGCCGAACGGCAGATGTGCGGCAATAAAACCGATATACGTGGACCTTAGTAAAGACGAGCTTCTTCAACGATGTTTAGGCGCTTTTCACCAGAATAACAACGAGTGTTTGAACTCTTTTATATGGAAATTTGTGCCAAAGACATCGTGGAGCGGCAGACCCACAGTTGAACTGCCGCTAATATTGCTTCAATACTTTTTAACAATGGTCATATTGGCCTCATAAATGTATTGGAGATATTAAACATAAAAATTGGTGAAACACTCTACCAATATTGTCAAAACATCGACGAGAAGCGAATATGCGAAACCGAGCACGAAGCCGAAAAAAGCACGCATGAGGGTCGTCTGCGTGCAAAACATGAAAAAAATGATGAGTCTCTGGATGCTGAGGAGCTGTTGTATGGTCCAGGAATAGCTGACTAACGGTGAGAAACAAAAAAAAAGAGACAAATAAAAAATTTAGTTTCTATGTTGAATTATCCTTCAGCAAAACTTTGAACGCGTTTTTCTCGAAACTACGTTTTTCAACCTGGTTAACAACATATTAAAAAAACTATTCATCCGATTTGCATGCGCCAAGTCTTAAACTGTTCGAAAATCCAGTCTCTGTGGCACCACATAGGGATTTTTTTATAAAGGGCCCCCTTTATAAAGGGAGGCCCTTTTATAAGGGCCCATTTTTTTTTTTCAGATATCAAAATTCCCCTACGTGATTTTTATTTTATTTTTCAGATGAACCGTATGGCTTAATCGCTGTCAACCGCCAGGCAGCAATTTCGTCGGAGTGTCCTCTTGGAAGCGGCGTACACCGCAAACTATACTTTAGATTAGAGTACAAAAATTTGTACTCGAATCTAAAGTATAGTTCTTATTATAATCTAAAATCTACAAAAAATTTGTATAGTCTTCTATATGTATATATTGACTATGAGTATTAATAATAAAAATTCCATTCATTGTTTGCTTGAAAATAATTAAGAAAAATACACCCTCATACCGCGCACGAACTGTGGTATGGGGCCTTAAAGGAAGCCGCGTCAAAGATGACCCATGTTTTCCTCCCTTTTTTGTGCGTATGAACGGTGAATGCCTTGTTATAAATTAATAATAAGATAGTATATTAAAATATGCTGATAAATTTAAAAACTACGTTGGAGCCTACGGGGGACTCCGTCTCCTCCACTCCCAATCCCCGACTCCTGCGACACATCTTGTATGTACGATACAGCTTACGTATGCAACACAGCTTGTGCACATGCTTGCCACAATATGTATTCAACAATCCAAAAGCTGGTATAAGATGGTTTTGTTATATAAACAATCGTGTGTACCACGGAGGCTAGGACTTTGCCTCCTTGGTGCACGATGTATTATTGTTACAATATTTGTCGAAATATCGTTCAGTTACTCGCGCCCTAAAAAAATTATTTAAAAAAAATCACATTTTCGTGGGCAAGGAGATGTATAATAGAAAAGAGAGACAAACCCCTTCAAAATGACACCCCTATCAACTCATAATTGCGACCGTATACTAAAGCCAACCCAAATTGACTTTTTTTTTTCAATCGTTATAGATCCGTTATTTGATGGAAAATCGACTTTTATCACTCTTGAAAAATTGTTTCTATTGGCCAAATCATCAGCGTCGCACAATTAAAATTTGGCACCTCCGATATCGTAGTCCTGCTGCGAAAAGCTGTCGAACCTAAGGACCATTTTTTTGTTGTTGAAATATGCATTGTGCAATGAATTTGTAGATGAGTTGCGTGCAAATGTGTTAACGCTCTGACAAATGCTGCGAATGAATAGTTTCGTGAAAATCGCACTCTCTCTTATAACTCACTAGAACGGGCTTTGGGCTAATTATTTGGCGACTCGTAGAAGGCTGCAAGAGAATAAGATTCGCAGTAGTTTCGAGGACGCAGGTGTAACTTAAGAGTCCTTCGTAAGAAAGGACGTGCAAAAGGAAATCGAGGAAATGGTCGGGGTCGGATCGGTTAACGAAATCCGCAAGATAAAACCGACCTCTTCCGTGATGTGGGTTACATTGCCGAAATCATCATCCTCATAATCCATCGTTGCAAGTTCGGCCTCGAACGTTCCCCCAAAGTCATCATCGTCGTCCCTGATATAACAATTAATCGTTGCAAAAGCTTTCAATGTCATCGATCTCACTCACTCTCTCTCTCTCGAGGTTAAACTCAACGACGATGAGATACGAAATGGTTCGTTTGCGTTTACGTACCCGAATTTAGCTTTTTTCGCTGGGGCCGGAGAAGCCCCGAAACCTCCTTTACTCATTGTCAAAAGCAATCAATCTTGTTTCAACGATCAACGTCGCTACATAAACGCACCTTCAATCACGCCGGTTATACGCTTTTCCGACTTTGCGTTTATACCAGTTTATACGCTTTGTCGTGAGCGCACAATGCTGGCGGGAAATTTTTACTCATGACCGTGCGCACTCTGACGGTGACTTTGGGAAACTGCCTTTGGCGGGAATACTTCAAATACTCGCGAAAATTTGTAGAATTCGAGATGAGAATTATAATTCGTATTATCGGCACGTTTTATTCTTGAATTCAATTGCTTTTAATTGATTTGCGTTTTAAAGAGGGTGCTCAGGATTTTTGCGGGACAAGCGGCAAGAGGGGAACGCCTTTGCTTAAACACGGGTAACGGCTGCCAACCCCGAATGATCAAATTTTCGGTTACGTAAAATAAGCAAATTTCAGCTAATAATTATGTGGAATGCATATAATTGACTGTTTAGAAATGTTATTAATCGTTTTTTGTTTGTTGACATAGCGAATACGTTATTAACCAAGTTGAAATGCGGCAAACGCGTAATTTAGTTTTCAGTAACTGGTAGCACTGAGCTCAGATACGAACGCCACATAATGAGCGCGCTCATCTGTCAAACTTCCTTCTCCAATGTAGCTTTTGTGTTCGAAGAAAATGAATAGATGGTAAGGAAAAATCCGAAGTGAAAAACAGTATAATCTGTACCGTCCCTGACAGATCGTGACACCGTAATTTTTCGCTGTTGAGTGTCACTTGTAGGGTGTCAAATTACAATTTTAACACCGAAAAAATTTGGTGTCGACACCCATCTGAACGAGGCTATTTTGGGTGTTGACACCCAAAAAAAAAACGGTGTCGACACCCAAAAAACGGTGTCGACACTAATTTGGGTGTCGATACTAAAAAAAAAAAACGGTGTTGATATTGATCTGGACCAACGCTGTTTTGGATGTCGACACCCAAAAAAAAAAGGTGTCAACACTGATTTGGGTGTCGACACCAAAAAAACGGTGTTGACACTGATCTGGACCTACGCTATTTTGGGTGTCAACACCCATAAAAAAAGGTGTCAACACTAATTTGGGTGTCGACACCCAAAAAAAAAATGGTTTTAACACTGATCTGGACCGAGGCTGTTTTGGGTATCGACACCCAAAAAGACGGTGTTGACACTGATTTGGGTGTCGACACCCAAAAAAACGGTGTTGACACTGATCTGGACCTACGCTGTTTTAGGTGTCAACACCCAAAAGAAAGGTGTCAACACTGATTTGGGTCTCGACACCCAAAAAAACGGTGTTTACACTGATCTAGACCGAGGCTGTTTTCGATGTCGACACCTAAATAATTTAGTGTTGACACCATATTCGTGCATGAATTCCGTGTCGTTATGGCTTTTTCGAGTGTCAACACCGAAATACTGAAAAATTACAGTGCACACTCCTTCCTACATACAATGAATACAAGCATATGTATGCCCAACTTACTTTTCAGTTCATTCTAGGATATTGGGATGAATTAATGAAAAGAGGGAGTTTTTTGGAAGGTTTAACGATTATAAGAGCAATAACATTTGAAATTATTCTTGGAACGTTTAGAAGAGCGGTACAATTTACCGATCTTTTTTATTTTACTCTTTTATCTTACAAGTATTTATAATTTTATTAAGATTTTAATATACGCGTACATGCATGTAAGATTATACATTCTTGACGTGAAAAATAACTTTGTTGTTATCATAAGGAACAAAAACAACAATAGTGATAAAAAATATTTAAATATACTCTTTATGAATAATAATAATCTTTATGAAAGCGTCGTAAGAAATTTATAACGAGGAAGCAATACTTTGTGCGTTTGAAATTGTGGCGCCTATTCAAAATGGCCGATTTGACAGCAACTTTGCCACGTGTCCTAGCGCGCTTTATCGTTTTACACAAATCAGCTACAATTTTCTGTTTTTTTTTTTTTGCGAAAATATCTCGATAACGAGGCACTCAAAACGCTTCACTCTTCGTTGAAATCATTCATAAATATGTTAAGAATTTCTTTCGCCTATATGTATTCAATTTTCATCATTTTTATCATGTTGCAAGAGTCGTATCGGAATTATCGTATAACTTTTGCTATCTCGCCCGTGTATAAGAGCCTAACTTCAATAATTAATTGCTCAACAATCATGCAGACGAATGACTTGAAATTTTTCACGGAGTCGTATAATACCTGTTCGCAAATATCCTCAATATATTTCAGCAAAGTCTCATTATTACGTGGATAGCTGAGCAACCTCCTTAACGAGGAATCGATATTTCGATCGAAAATCGCAATGCAACGTTCTCGAGATTAGTAGTTAACTGTCAGGGTGTAAATTTCTTTACTGTTAGAACCATAAAACAAGAGAATTGTCAATAGAAGTATTTTTTATACAAAGCGTTTTAATAACGTGTTTTCAATGTTATATTGATGTGTATTTCTTGAATATTTTATATTCTAAAAAATTTGATAAATTTGACGACAGCGCACTATTTGATTGCGAGTTCGTTTTTGTCACGGTTGATGAGACTTGTTCTGTTACCACGAGCATCAGCGAGCGCAGCAACTCACGCAGTCCATTGAAAAAAAAATAAATATAGATCACTTTTATTTGAAAATAGATTTTATTGAAAGTATCTTGTACTTTCAATAAAATGTATTTTCAATAAAATGTATACTTTCAATAAAATGATTCGTGGTAATTACTTTATACTTTATATATAAGTATAAAGTAAGTACCACGTATCGCCGCGCCACGGCGATTCGTGGAGTTTGCAGACGCGCGCCATTCAGCACTCATGCAACGTTGCCACATTTCGCCTCTGCGTTTTGTCGGTGGGGCGAAAATTGATCGATTTCATCATGGAGCCTAGATACCGGGAGGTCCAGCGCCAATGCAAAGGCACTGAAAAAAGCGTCCCCAAAAATGGCTCGAAGTGATGGCCACGGTCTTACATACAGGTCTGGAAACTCCGTCGGATGGGGGGGGGGGTCGCTTACTGACGAAAATTTTTTAATGCACTAGCCGCTAGGAGCGCTGCTATCTTAAAAGAGTTGGCGGTGAAGTGTGGTACGGGGGCAGACGGAGGTATTGAAAAAAGACAGAGCTAATCGCCGCAATACTCTGCATCTGCCTGTCTCCGTAACACCTCAATTCAATTATTGGTTCTGCAGTATATATTGGTGGTATATCTACCGATATAGCTAATTATAATGAATAAAATTAAGCGGTGAACCAACCCAACAAGCCGCCAAATCTAATTAAACCCCAAGCGTGGCTATAACTTAAATATTAGAAAACTGTCTTATTCATGTAAAGATAATCGTAGTTGCACGGATAGGGTGCTGAGCTACCGTTTTGAAGGAGCCGAGTTCGATCCCCGAAGAGTGGGCTTTTTTTTTGCATTCGCATAGGTTTCTGGTTATGTATTAATTATTTATACACATTGTATTGTTTTTGTATGTCATTATTTTCTTTCTCTCAAATAAAAATTCTAATTAATTTTTAAATAAATGTTTTTATTTTTTTATCGGTTTTTTGGTCGTTGGTAAAGGTTTCGAACTATGGGTAAATAACAAAATGATGAAATCATTTATACCACGTCGCATTTTATTATTACAATACGCGAAATAACGAGTGCTTCGATAATTCAATTCTGCTTCCAGTTTTGCACCCCGGCACAACACAGATTCTCGGCATTTTTTCACTTTCGATAAGTCAATAGCACAGGAAATCCACTAATGAGTCGCTTTTGTTTACAAAATTATTTTTGGTGGTTATGTTCAACTGGGGGCAAGATTTCAGCGCTGCGTAGTGTCAATTCTCAACGAATATTTTCGTCCGTAAGCGGCCTACCCCCACCATGCGAATTCTGGCAGAGTTTCCAGACCTGTATGTAAGACCGTGGTGATGGCGCTGGGGTGCAGCGGCACCTACATATATAGTAATATATTGGCCAACGAGGTGAAAGTGATCGGATGAGTTTCTAACCTCACGACAGACCGATCGTGACATCAAACGTCGAAATTTTCGCCGATTCATTTCCTCATGACGGATTGAAAAAACAAAACTCAAAAGCGAGAAAAGATGAGTCTTTTGTTTAAGCATATTTAATATTCCGGCTGAAAACTTTATCGCCTGTAGATTAACTTATTGTATAATTTGACAAAAGTAACTTCCTTGTTCACTGAGAGTACGGATAAGAATAAATTCTTTTTTATTGTAGATATTACAAATAATATACCATATTCGATCATTTAAAACTATTGTAAGTATTTTATTCTTGTTGCTGCTATGCGTTTGTTCTGCTGCTATTGTTTTTTATGCGTATCAATCACCGTAGCACTTCGTCGTAAATTTTATTATGCTTTGACACTTAACACGAATGAGGGTTAGGTACATCAGCTGTGATCTGTTAGATCGCACCCATGTTTAGCGTATATCTATATACATAGAGGTGCCGGAGCACCCCAGCGCCATCACTTCGAGCCATTTTTGGGGACGAGTTGAGAGGCCTCGCTGGACCTCCTGGTATCTAGGCTCCATGGATTTCATTTACAAAAACGTCAATAATTAATAAACGGTGTAGACGAATCATTTACTTTTTGGGTGACATAATTGTCACAATGTACTGAGTGGTTTGACAGTTTTTCATAACATTATTAAAATTTCTTCACACTATTTCGTGCGTAAAACCTGCCGAATTAAAATGTCCAATTTAATTATTCCGATTTAACCGATTAAAATTTCTTTAATCGATTCAAAATCTGGCGACTGATATACTGTAAAAATTTAAATCAAACGGTATCATTTCTCCACTTGTCCCGAAAATCTTTAACAATTCGACGCATAGCCTGAAACATTTAGACTGTTTTTTTTTACCAGACCCCAAAGCTCTGCTTTCGCCCCAAATCGCCTGCGATTCCAATGAAATTTGAAACTAATTCTCTCGCACTCGTGTTTTCCAATCATGTCAACTTTTAAAACCAGACGCTTGAATTATTGTCAATTGCAAAGGACCAAATCGTCCGGCACGGGCGATTACTAAATTACTGTTCGAAGTATTTATTGCAACAAGCTTCTGTAATTAACTATTATTCTCGAAGAGTATCCGATTGTTTGTCAATAAATATTACGAATAATAATCGACCCGAGCGTTAGGATGATTAACATTTTTATCGAACGGCGAGCTGTATCGGACGAATTGCAAGGCATTCGTCCTGCCTTTGATTGACAAGCGCAAACTTCCACTGTGTATCCGTTCACCTAGAAACAAATATACACATATATATATACATAACTATTTCGTAACAGTACCAATCATTTATGCGAATGCTGATGAAACAGTAATAAGTAATCAATGTATATAATAAATATAAGCGTGGTTTGTCCATGCGTCCCGCTATAACGCTGCAGCCCACCCCCGCAGCCGCATGGGGGTTATAGTAGCTCTCCATCCCACTTCCACGAAGAAGTTTTCGGTTTGGAACTGCTGGGGTTGGGGTCGGAGATATGGATGGTAAAATGGACTTCTTATGGGAAGTCCGTGAAGCAGCTGGGAATCGAGTGCCAAAACAGCCAAGACTGGCCAGAGTGTTCCTGAATGTTCTAGAAGGTTCCAGAATGTTCTAGAATATTCCAGACAGAATATTCTAGAATATTCCAGACAGAATATTCTAGAATGTTCCCAAATGTTCTAGAATGTTCAAGACAGAATATTCTAGAATGTTCCCGAATGTTCTAGAATGTTCAAGACAGAATATTCTAGAATGTTCCAGACAAAATGTTCTAGAATGTTCCAGAGAGAATATTCTGGAATACTCCAGGATGTTATAGAATCTTTCAGAAGGTCCGAGAATCTTCTAGAATGTTCTAGAATGTTCCAGAATGTTTCCAGGATATTCGAGAATGTTCTAGAATTCTCCAGAAGGTTCTGGCCTTCGAAGGGACTTCCGTTTCCGGAATGATCGAGAATGATGTAGAATGTTCCAGACGGTTCTGGACCATTGAAAGGGACTTCCTGTTCCGGAACGTTCGAGAACATTCTAGAATGTTCGAGAATCTAGAACGAAAAAGAATCATTCTGGAATGTTCTAGAAACCGGAAACGGAAGTCCAGAATCTTCTGGAATATTCTCGAATGTTCCATTATCCTTTCGAAAATGTTCTAGAATGTTCCGGAATGTTCGAGAATATTCTAGAATGTTCCAAACGGTTCTGGACCATCGAACGGACATCCTGTTCCGGAACGTTCGAGAACACTCTAAAACGTTCTAGAAACCGGAAACGAAAGTCCAGAGTCGTCTGGAACATTCTCGAATGTTCCATTATCCTTTCGAAAATGTTCTAGAATGTTCCAGAATATTATACAATCCTCCAGAAGGTGCGAAAATAATCCAAAATGTTCCATAATATTATAGAATCTTCCAGAAGGTTAGAGAATGTTCTAGAATCTTCCAGAATGTTTAACAATGCTCTAGAATGTTCTAGAATGTTTCCAGGATGTTCGAGAATGTTCGAGAATGTCCCAGAAAGTTCTGGACCATCGACGGAACTTCCGGTTCCGGCATATTCGAGAATGTTCTAGTATGTTCCAGACGGTTCTGGACCATCGAACGGACATCCTGTTCCGGAACGTTCGAGAACATTCTAGAATGTTCTATAAACTGGAACCGTTTCCAGTCCAGAATCTTCTGGAACATTCTTGAATATTCTATTATCCTTTCGAAAATGTTCTAGAATGTTCCAGAATATTATACAATCTTCCAGAAGGTGCGAGAATGTTCCAAAATGTTCCATAATATTATAGAATCTTCCCGAAGGTGCGAGAATGTTCCAAAATGTTCCATGATATTATAGAATCTTCCAGAAGGTTCGAGAATGTTCCAGAGTGTTTAAAAATGTTCTAGAATATTCTAGAATGTTCCAGAATGTTCGAGAATGTTCTAGAATGCACCAGGGGGTTCTGGCCTTCGAAGGGACTTCCGGTTCCGGCATGTTCGCGAATGTTCTAGTATGTTCCAGACGGTTCTGGACCATCGAACGGACATCCTGTTCCGGAACATTCGAAAACATTCTAGAATGTTCTAGAAACTGGAAACGGAAGTCCAGAAGCTTCTGAAACATTCTGGAATGTTCTAGAAACTGGAAACGGAAGTCCAGAAACTTCTGAAACATTCTCGAATGTTCCATCATACTTTTGGGAATGTTCTTGAATGTGCCAGAATTTATAGAATCTTTCAGAAGGTTCAAGAATGTTCTAGAATATTCCAGAATGTTGTAGAATCTTTCAGAAGGTTCAAGAATGTTTATTTAAAGGTTAATTTTTTAGTTCCCACTTAATAGGAGCTGGCTGGCTTTGTCCGAGCGAAGCGATGGTAACACCGGCTAGTTTCTAACAATTGATGCAGTCATTTCTCGTATAGAAGACTATCCAGAAGTTGTGGGAATGAGAAAGAGCTCCTTACCTTTTGGCTGAAACAGCCGGACAATATCGCGGTCGTTTTGTCCTCGATCATTTTACCGCAAAAGTACGAAACGTTGAGTACTGCAACGGGAGCAGAAAAAAAAAAAAAAAAAGACGTTCAAAGCAAGAATAGAACGCCAAGACTGAGTGAAATTCTCGTCTCATGCACACTGCATATGATTCACCTGCATTATTGTAAATCCAGGTGTACTTCATGCAGGTGTGTGCTGAATCCATAGGGCACGATATTTCCGATTGATCCAAGTTCTTCCACATGTACGTCACGTTAGGGGGCGATCCATCGGCTGCGAAGAATATTTTCGTGAAAAAAAATGTAATTAATCGAGCTTATTACTCGCGGGAGATGAAATTTCAAAATACGTGTGTAGATGAATGGAGCTACGCAGGGTGTCGTCTCGTGGTGCGAACAGTTCGTATCCTTGGCTGGTACGGGACCGAGAAACGTGAATTGGAAGCAGTACGGATTATCGGGATCCCTCTCATCAGCTCCTGCGCGAATAATGCCAACAAAGAGCCAAACAATTGTCAATTTCACGATAATTAATAAATCTTACGTATACGGATACGTACCTGAAACCAAATGAGTTATTCCAAAAACAAGGACTATCCCGTACAAGAGCATCATCTTCGTTGAGCCAACCGTTATCCATGACACTATAACGATATCTCGGGCTATCTTATAGTAGGACTCATCGATACAACGGTAACAAAAGCGCGATAAGTATTATCGCGTCCCTCCTCTCATTGGACTGATAGTAGCGTAGCATTTTGTCGTTCACGGGCGTAAGAAAGTTTCGCGGAGATGGAATGAGTACGAGAGACAGTTAATAACGCGAAGCTATAGATTGTCTCTCGAGGGTGCGGTCCTTTCAATAATATTGTTGTACCATCTTCGACTGATAAGAATAGTAAATTCTTTGCAAACACGTAGTCGCGTGAAAAAGTTTTGTGCCATCCTATTTTTTCAGACATATTGCATTGTAATACGACGGTGAGGAAAAAATAAACGAGTTATTACAACATGTATTCACTTATATATGAAAACAATTAATTATATAGATATTGTTCTTAAATATTTGATTGTCTGTCACTTCCTGACTAGAAATTTTGCTACGGGTCTGACTAGGGCCGGATCCGGCATCCGTATCCCGTACTACGGCACTGAAGGCGACCGGATCAGGGCTTTATCAGGCGTGTAACGCTTTTTGGCGTCCGACCCGGATCCGGCTGCCGATTACGGCCCTGAGCCGGCCCTGATACGGCTGCCGTGCCTGAAATGAAAAATAAAAAAGGCAACAAATGATGAATAAAAATATTCTGGTAGTATTTTTCGTTTCCATATGCTTTACTTATATTGCTGCATATATGATAATTGGATTAAAACGTGTTCTGCCTCATTAAAGTTTTTGTCTAGCCTCGGTTTCGAACCTATACGTCTTCTAATCCTAATAGAAGCCATCCTAACACTTGTAGGAATTCTCTTTTTTTCATTGCTTATATTATCATCATCATTTTAAAAAATGTCAATATTTTTTTATGGCGTTGAAGTTAGCATCGAAGTTAGCAATGCAACGAAAATTAATACTTTTTGGCCGCTGAATTTCTTTTTGCCTGATTAGGCACTAAAAATAATCCACACGTTTTTACGTATTCTTATTAAAGTTTTACGACTGCAATTTACAAAAAAAAAAGGCTTTTGATGATGATCAAAATAAACGAATGAAAAATGAAAAAAATATCGTTACATTCCACGGATGCAAAATTCAACGTTATTTTGATTCTTTTTTTAAAGAATTTGTTTTTAAAGAACTAAAAAAAAGGGGAATTTGGTATTTACGAATGTATAATAATTTCGATAACAATAATAAACTCACTTATATTTTTATTTTTATATTATTTAGAAATTACTCAGTTTCACATCTTTGGTTCTTCGACAAATAACAGTTTAAATAAAACGTTTTCGATCAATAATAGTTTAAATAATACGTTGATCAAAAGTATCGCTTTGATCTTTAGGTTACTCCTTCACAGTTTTCGCCCTCGCTTGACGTGCACCGTCCCACTCTTTTGCAGCATTGATAATTTTACCTAGCGATTTTTCGATGTCCTTCCGATATATGGGTTGATTATTCATCTCAAGATTTGTAGGCAATTCTCCGCTTGGCTCTAAAAATACCATTACAAAAATAATAGATATTATGCATGTTAATAAATAATAATAGATATTATTAATTTTGAAAGTAAAGAATATATAAATGAAAATGTATATGTATATATACAGGGTGAGGCACATAAAGTGTTACAGAGCAATAGCACTCAAACTATTGATCATATCCAAAAATGTTTCAGACAAAAGTTTCAGTGTTCGAGAAGGCCGTCATACTGGACCACCCTATTTTTTTTATCGGTGGGGGCGCTGAAGCTACGTCAGGGTCAACTCCACTTTTTTAAATGGAACCATGTATTTTTTTTTTTTTCGATGACATTATTACCGATTTTAAGACGAATTCAGCGACCTACAACACAAGGTCATTCCAGTCACGCAAAGTATGAAAATAGTCGAAAAATCGAAAAATATCGGAATAATCACTTTCAAAGGATCCACTAACCTTGGTTTGGGTCTACCTACAGAAGATGCTCGAAGTGATGACCTCGACTCATGACCTAACTCAAACAAATTTCAACCGATTCAATTGAAATTTTAACTGTATATTTAGAATTACATTTTATAAGGCACTACGTAGGATTTTTTAAATTATATTGCATAGTTCCTTTTTTAAAAACAATTTTTTGACGATTTTCTCATTGCATTTTATACTTTTTGTTTTAGAAATTCGCCATTTTGACAAAAAACAATATATCAAAAAAATCCTACGTCCTTCTATAGCTATTCTTATATATAATCGAAAAAACTTAAGTGTCTCATCATAACTCAAAAATTATAGGAGCTGTTGGTCCGGCCGTTGACCTTCCAGAAATAAAGGCGTCATCGGAAAAATGCTGCACAGTCGCTATTTTGACATGTATCGCTGTGAGAAAATAATTTTGTATAGTCAATTACGTTTATAATAAAACCCCCTTTTTTTAATTCCGATTTATTTGATGGTTTCGCTGAAAAAAAATTACAAAATATGCCCTTTTTGGCCTCTCGAGTGGCCTAAGGCCTTAATTCTCTCGAAATGCCTGCTGCAGTTTTTCGTGGATCCATAACGTACTTCTAGTAGGAAGGACATAGAGCGACAACCCTTGCCGGCCGCATTTCATAAAGCGTTTTTCTTTCGAAACCACTTTTTTTCAAACTGGTGCGGACGATAACTCGAGAAATAATAGTCGGATATGTAAAATTTTTGCACGATTTTTTTTGTAATTGTAATAGCTATCGTTGAGCGTAGACGTTTTTTTTTAATTATTATTTCTCAAAGTATCTTGAATGAAAATATTTTAGGTAAAAATAATACTTTTTATATCGAAACGTGGCCATATTTTGAAAAATAAACAAAATCAAGAACGGCTACGCCTTAACAATAGCGACATTAATGCAGATTAAAGGCAAATTTAATTTTTTTGTCTCAGACGAATCAAACCAGAGATTTCAATCCCACCAGGAAGAGGGAAATTTCCGATAGGCGTTCACTCTGCTATTCATTGTACTTCAACGATTGTTGTTTTTTTTTTAATTAAAATTTACTTGAATCTACTTTCATGTGGAATAACATATCTTTAATTGAGGCAAAAAAAAAACCATTAAGTTTTAAAAAATCATGAAAAAAGCTTATTTTTCTGACCATCACAGTGGTGTCCTCCCTTAAGGGGGGAAAACCCTTTAAAATGTTCAAAACATCATTTTTTTTAATTACATATTTCGAAAGTATAATATATTGAGAGTATACTGAAAAATTGAAAAATCAAGATATGAAATATTTACGAAGTTATAGCACATAGTCGAGAGCGCACAGGCACCGCATGCTGTGAACTAGGAAAACTTTAAACGCGATTATCTCGAAACTGCATTTTCAAAAACTGCTCACGTTATAGCTCAAAAAGTTATTGATCGATCTGGCTGAAATTTTCGTCGGTTTTTCACTATAATATTATCGGAAGGATATCGCGTAAATAAATTACTTTTTTGGGGCTAAAAATTGTCGAGAAAATGATCGAAAATATGATAATTTGTTTAAAAAGCCTACTTAATTTATAATTTTATACTTTTTAATATTTTTATAGGTATATCCTTCCCCTACATACGTCAATAATCGAAAAATATTTTCGATTTCTGTTTCAGATCAATCGAAAAAATCCGACAAATAGAGCACTTTTCGATATCACGCAAAATACGCCTAAAGGAATACCTTATAACGCCGACATTTCGTTTTGTGTAAAGAAAAAAAAATGTCAACACTTGAAAGTTGTAATAAGATAATGTCAAGATTTAAAAATAATGCGATTATTTTGTCACCTTTAAAAAAATTCATGAAAAATGACTCATTTTCGAGCGTCTAAAGGGAAGAAATTCTTCCTAAAAGAAATCCTGTACCTCGGATCCAAAATTTTGTTAAAGAGGTCATTTTATTAGTAATAGGGCCCGAAAATTAACTGAAAACAGCTTGTATGAAGCTGTTACCGCCATTTTTCAGAAATTCTCACGAAGAACTAGTAACCCGAGCAGCAATTTTCAAAAACTTGTCCGCCCGAACGTTATCTTCAAGTTGAAAAGCATTCAAAAAGGTAACTGTTGGACACACGATAACTTGTAGGTTACTGCCAAAAGGACATTTGATACCCATTTAGACAACTATTTGGAAATTTCTAACTGGAAAATCAAGTGTGTTGTGCGAGGCGTTTATTTAGAAAATAATCGGGCTTTTAAGGAGCTGCGATCATTAAGAAGAATCCAACTTTCGGGCCGGACATTTTTATGTGATTTGACGAATAAGTTATGCACCCTTTGGAGCTATATTGACCGTCCAGTTTTTTCGTAATAAAATTGCAAAGTCGAGCACTTTGAGCTAGTGAAGCACGGCGTCTTGTGGAGACGGTCGTTAAACAATCTAATCTTTCCAACTTTAGGGTCATGTTTTATTAAATTATATTATGCAAAGGTGTTCCAAATTTGAAGATGATTCAATGATGATCAATGAGTTTTTGAGCTATGATTCCTGCAAATTGAAAAAATGTCGTTTCGAGAAAAACACGTTTAAAGTTTCACAAACGACAAAACTCAAAGTCAAATGTGTTTAATCAAATGATATAGTGTCTTATCGATTAATCAGCGATTCCAGCACCATACAACAGTCCTTCCACTTCCTCGTGCAACTCATTTGAAGCTTGCATTTTCTCTTTACGAGCTTTTCGAGCTTCTTTTGTCTCTAATAAACTTTTTCTATTTCGTTGAGCCACGCGCATCTGATCCATTTGCTCGGCATATCCATAGCTCTGCCTGCCAACTACGATTTGTAGTTCATTCATAACCATGAGCAGGACTGAATTTCCCTCATTGAATAAAATAGCAGCAAGAAATGTCGCTACCTCGATTATTTTCTACCCAGAATGGAGATGTTTTGGAGCTAATCGCCAAACGATCGAGTTTGGGTTTGTTTGGGTTATGAAAACCCAAATTTAGGCTATGAAAACCCAAACAATCCCAAACAAACTGCCTAACTGAGCGCTCGTGGATACCTGAGCGCGCTTGGGAGTCGAGCGGAGAGTCTTTATCATTTATATATATATACCGTTAGAAGGAATCCGAATATCATTTTGAAATTTTGGGGATGTATTCTTAAGGCCCCGCACCACGGTAAAAAAATTTGTTGTCTTTTTTTTAAATTTTCTGAAAGATACATTTGTTAAGAATGCTCTCATCAAATGTTTTAAAGAAATTTGTAAAATTGACGGAGATACAGCATTTTATGTGAAACCGTCCGAAGCGCACGACCGCGCCGAGCGGCAGATGTGCGGCAATAAAACCGATATACGTGGACCTTAGTAAAGACGAGCTTCTTCAACGATGTTTAGGCGCTTTTCACCAGAATAACAACGAGTGTTTGAACTCTGTTACATGGAAATTTGCGCCAAAGACATCGTGAAGCGGCAGACCCACAGTTGAAACTGCCGCTAATATTGCTTCAATACTTTTTAACAATGGTCATATTGGCCTCATAAATGTATTGGAGATATTAAACATAAAAATTGGTGAAACACTCTACCAATATTGTCAAAACATCGACGAGAAGCGAATATGCGAGGCCGAGCACGAAGCCGAAAAAAGCACGCATGAGGGTCGTCTGCGTGCAAAACATGAAAAAAATGATGAGTCTCTGGATGCTGAGGAGCTGTTGTATGGTCCAGGAATAGCTGACTAACGGTGAGAAACAAAAAAAAAGAGACAAATAAAAAATTTAGTTTGTATGTTGAATTATCCATCAGCAAAACTTTGAACGCGTTTTTCTCGAAACTACGTTTTTCAACCTGGTTAACAACATATTTAAAAAACTATTCATCCGATTTGCATCCGCCAAGTCTTAAACTGTTCGAAAATCCAGTCTCTATGGCACCACGTAGGAATTTTTTATAAAGGGCCCCCTTCAATTTTTTTTCTTTTTATGAACGATGAAAATTTTCCATGAAAATCGGAAATAAAATTCGCTGGTCCGCCATTTTTTTTCTAGATATCGAAATTCCCCTACGTGATGCTGTAAATCTATATATCTAGTTTCTAAATATATTTTTATTTTATTTTTCAGATGAACCGTATGGCTCAATCGCTGTCAACCGCCGAGCAGCAATTTCGTCGGAGTGTCCTCTTGGAAGCGGCGTACACCGCAAACTATACTTTAGATTCGAGTACAAAAATTTGTATACAGTCTTCTACATGTATATATTGACTATGAGTATTAGTAAAAAAAAAATTCCATTCATCGTTTGCTTAAAAATAATTACGAAAAATACACCCCCGTACCGCGCACGAACCGTGGTGCGGGGCCTTAAGATATTTTACTAACGATCAATGAAATTAAAACAAAGATTGATTTTTTGAAGCATCTAAAGTGGTTGAATGGAACCGATAATGACGTCACTGGTGACGTCATAAATGTTTCCGTAAGCGGGCACAGCGCCAAGTCGAACGACCTGAGCTGTGCTCACAAATGTTGAAAGCCTATAAACGCCCAAGTCGAACGCACCCTATTACACTACCTTTTTCGTTAAAATATAGATGTATGCACATATTTATTCGTATGGAAATACATTTGGTAAAAATCGTCGTACGTATTATTTCGTAAAGGGCTACCTAGATTTATAGAGGGTCGATTTCAAACGCGATTATTTATGTGAACACGAAGGATTCGATAAATATTAGCATTTGAACATTAGAAGATACGTTTAGGCTCGCGAGAATGCAAGATCCTCTATTAAGAGGCGGGCGAATCCCCCATTGTTCGATTACAAATGGCAGAGAGAGAAGATGCATTAACGCGAAAGAGACCGAAACAAGGCGTGTGCGCCTTCGTCTTAACGTATAAATATATATTATGTATATGTGTCCGCGTGTATATATATATATATATATATATATATATATATATATATATATATATATATATGTACGTATGTATGTGTACATTTTTATTCTAAGCAAAGCTCGTAAAAAATAGACATTTTGCCTTAAAATTCGTCATGCCTCGCGAGGGCTTCGCCGAAGTCTGTCGCCTGTGAACCAACGAAAATATCGTATTTCTCGAGAATCTCGTCCTTGGTAAGTTTTTGATCGGCGTCACCGTCCGCTTCGTAAATCAAGTGACGAGCCTCGGCTTCGGCGTGATCGAAATCGGGCGGTATTATCCAATTCTTCACCTGTACCGATCACGAAAGCATAGAAATAAAAAATAGAAAAAAAAAAAAAACTCTGCGTTATTAGGAAAATCAAAGATCGATCGAATACGCTAAGTGACAATTATTGGGACGCGTGTACCTCTTCGGTGTCCATGAAACCATCCTTGTTTTTGTCTCTGTAGGACGAGAAGTGTTCCTTCTCGTTTTTAACCCAGTCTGGTTCCTCGTCCACGCTTCCGCCGGCGGGGTACATATCGCCTGTAAATTTTTCGTACTCGTAAATTAAGATAGTCGTCTCGCCACAGTCACGTTGAAAAGTTTATTTTCCGCTCAATCGATGAGAGCTTCGAAATATTGCGAAATATCCTTATAATGTTGTACATTAGGGTGGCCCAAATTTGAGATCTATTTTTTTTTCCTTTTTCTCACCATAAAATTATCTTCTTTCAAAGAAAAACAAAACTTGTCGCGAAATCTGCGAGCGGGCAAAAAATATTTAGCGGTCGCTCGAGCCGCCCAAAAATTCAAGTTTTCATTTAAAAAATAAATTTTTTTTTTTCGTCCACTTCTCACCTATGAATTTTACGCTTTTATAATGTTAAAATTAACTTCGCGAAAGCTCTAGCCGGCCAATGAATATTAAGTGGTCGCTCAAGGTTTTCGAAATTCAGGATTTCCGTCAAAAAATAAATCTCGCACGCACTATAATTCCTTGTAGCATAAAAACAAAATAGACAGCGAAGTGTTTTGTTACAAATGATTATAATAAATTATTCAAAAAATGTAACACTTCGCTGTTTATTTTGTTTTTATGTTACAAGGAACTATAGTGCATGCGGGATTTATTTTTTGGCGGAAATTCTGAATTTCGAAAACCTTGAGCGACCGCTAAATATTTATTGGCCGGCTAGAGCTTTCGCGAGATTAATTTAAACATTATAGAGCGTAAAATTCATGGGTGAGAAGTGGACGAAAAACAAACAAAATCGATTTTTTTAATGAAAACTTGATTTTTTGGGAGGCCAGAGCGACCTGTAAATATTTTTTGACCGCTCGCAGCTTCCGCAACCATTTTTTTTTTTCTTTCAAAGAAGATAATTGGATGGTGGGAAAAAGCGAAAAAAATAGAGCTTAAATTTGAGCCACCCTATTGTACATCTTATCGGGACGTAAAAACTTATAATGATGAAAACGTCTAATATAATGTTTACATAACCCTCACTTTTGTATCAGACTATCCATTTTGGCTGCAAATACGTAAATATTCTGCGTATACGGATAGGCACACACTACTGTAATCTTAAATGCTTAATTTAAATCGCTATATCTCTGAAACTAGACGGTGAAAATTCATGATTTTTTTTACCCACTTCGTCATATGTTCCTCTGTAATTAAAAATTAAAAAAAATAAATCTGTAGAAAAGTTTCCAAGTTATTGCGTGAAATGTGAAATTTTCCACTGCTCCCCATAAGAACACAGAATGGTGAATCCTTTTGAAATTTTGCAGATAATCATTTAATAGTGTCATGAATGGGCGCTCAAATAAAAGAAAAAATCTATAGAAAAACGCCTCGGCGAGATCACTACCTTAACCATTTCTTTGATTTTTCGCAAAGTTTACTCGTTTCGAGCTGATCGTATCGGCTTTGCGATCCGTTCGTAAAGTTGGAAAATTACTGTAAGATGTCTCGAAGCAGAACAATGATAAGAAATTCACGAACACGGATGGATAAAGGCAAATTTCGTACCTATATATTCATCGAGCGATATTTTTCCATCTGCGTCCTTGTCGATGTCCTCCATGGTTTCCAGTACGACGACGTCCCTCATGTGTTCGGTTTCCTCGGGATGAAGAAACGCGGCGAACTCTTCCTTGGTCAGAGCGTCGTCACCGTCCTTGTCCGCAACGGACCATCTTCTACGATCGCGTTTCAGCATAGTTGCGTAGGAGAAAGTTTCGTCCTGCGGCTGCTTCTCCGCATCCTCGGTCTCGTTGTTATCCATGAAACCGTACATCATCGATTTGTACTTGGACCAGGGTACTTTGTCCTCGTCATCCGCGTTGTACGACTTCCATTGACGATCTATGTCGTCTCTGATGTATCTTTGCTGAGTGTAACGAATCCAATTCTTGAGCTCCTCCTGCGTGACGAAACTGTCGTTGTCCTTGTCTATCTTGTCGACAATAATGGCGAGCCTTCGGGTGCTCTCCTCCGGCGTCAGCTGATCGAACGTCTTGGCATCCTCGCCGAGAAACGCTTCGTGATCGTATTGGGGATTGTGCTCGGAGTTTATGAAGTGTTCCTGCTCGCTTAAATCCTTGAACGAGAATTCGCGAGATATCGGCACGTTAATAACGCCGTTCGTGGCGGTCGTCCAATGACAACGACAATAATGTATGAATAAGCCGGCAGGACGATGTTGACGAGTCAAATGACAATGAAAGAAACATCAATTTACCAAAATAGGGCATGGAAGTGAGGTTAGAAAAACGTGTATTCGTGAGGAGAAAAAACATGATCAAATGTCCACACGACGAGAGAAAACAGAAATAATTATCGAGACCTACTGTAATTATCGAAAAGGAAGAAAAGAAGAAAGTCATACCTTGTCCAGTATTCTGTGTTTGGCCTCGTCTTCCGGTTTTGGTATAGCTCCGATGACGGCGAGGCCGCCGACGAGGAGGGTCGTAAGAATCGTCAGGCCGAACATCTTTTTCGTCGAATTCTTACATACGCACCGAATAAAGCAAAGCGCAGAGATCGTTGACTCCGAAGCTCTGCGGGAGGCGACAAAACTCGACGATCGAAAAGTTCTCCGAACTTTTCTCGAAATAAAGAAAAATATAAAAGAAAAAAAAAAAGAAAAATACCGCAAGTATCCGAAGTTGTAGAAATTCACGCGTGAACGAATCACGGAGTGCTTCAGCAATAGAAGAAGCGCAGCGGCAAAAGCCACATCATCATAAAGTCGTTTTTAGCCACCGTGGTTGCCGCCACTCCCCCACTATATCCTCTCGTATTGCTTCACACGATCATCAAAACTATATGAATATACAGGGTGGTCTAAAAGTCACGCATCACACGACGAAGAGAGATAGTCAAGATCATTTCTATTCAAAAAGGTAATTTACAGATCGGCCCGTTTCTCAACGATACCAAAGCCATTATTTTTTGTAATATTTCTAAAAAAAAATCGGTTACCAGCTGTACACAAAAATAAAAAAATAAATAAAAACTACTAAACATATGCGGATTATTTTTTAAAAAGATGTAGCCTGATGATGTTGCTTTTACACGAAGATGTCATTTTTATAATTGTCATCGTGAATTTTTAGAATAAAATGAATTTGTTATAATTTTTTCGATCATAATTTTTTTTCCCTAGGTTTTTATCATTGATTTGGAGAAGAAAAATGTTCTACCAAAACGTGGCCCTGTTGTAGGAAAATTGGTCCACTTCATGAGAATTTTAAGAAGGTCCAACACATAGCCCTGATTCTCGAAAGTTCTTTTACTATCAATTTTTATTCACTGCAAGGTAGTTGGGCGTTTGGTGCTTTGGACTGTTCAAATGTCCAAATCTCCAAATACTCAAATCAAATGATGCCAAATTGCAGAATAAAAAAAAACTATCGTAATAAGCAGACAGCAAGTGAAACACTGAACGAACGTCAATCCAATTGAAGAGTCACATATTATCTATCGGAGAATCGGTTTTGCTTGTACCGTCGCCCTCTACGTATACGCCATAATTTGGTGCCCTTCTACGTATACGCCATTTGTTTGGTGCAAAATTCGATTTTCTAGCGAAGCACTACGTTGCAGTGAATTAAAAAAAATGATAGTGAAAAAAACTCCGAGGATCAGGGCTATGAGTTGGACCTTTTTAGAGTCTGCATAAGGTGGACCAATTTTCCTACTTGGGGCCCGTTTCGTTAGAACATTTTTCATCTTTTTAATCTTTTAAATCTTTAAAGTTCTTTTGAATCTTTTAAAAATATTTTAGATCTTTTAAAAATCTTTTTAATCTTTTAAAAATCTTTCAAATCTTTTTCAAAACTTTTGAATCTTTCTAAAATCCTTAAAATCTTTTATATATCTGTAAAATCTTTAAAATCTTACATTTTTTTAAATACTTTAAATCTTTTAAAAACCTTTTAAATCTTTTTGAAATCCTTTAAATCTTCTTAAAATCTTTCAAATTTTTTAAACATCCTTTAAATCTTTCAAATCTTTTAAAAATTTTTTGAATTTTTTTTAAATCTTTAAAATCTTTTAAATCTTTCAAAAACCTTTTAAATATTTTAAATCTTTTCGAAATCTTTTGTCTTGTAAACAAATTTTTAACCCTTTTTAAAATCCTTTAATTCCTTTTAAAATCCTTTAAATCTTTAAAAATTCCATTAAATCTTTTACATCTTCTAAATCTTTAAAAAATTTAAAAAATTTTGTAAACCTTTTAAATCTTTCAAAACTTTTTTAAAACTTTTGAATCTTTTTAAAATCTTTAAAATCTCTTAAAACTCTTTAAAATCATTTAAATCTTTTAGAAATCTTTAAAGTCTTTTTAAAATCGTTCAAATCTTTTTAAAATCCTTTAATTATTTTAAATATCTTTTTAATCTTTTACATCTTTAAAAAAAATAACCCGCATATGGTAAGGAGTTTAAAAAAAGAATTGTGCAGCTGAGAACCGATGTTCCAAAAATATTGAAAAAAAAAAAACAATAACTTTGGAATCGTTGAGAAACGGACCAACCTACATATGACCTTTTTGGTTGGAAATAATCTTGACTACCTCCCCACTTCGTTTGATCCTCGACTTTTGGACCACCCTGTATATATATATATATATATAGGCTTAGTTTAACTATATTGGATTCTACGAGTGGCTAATGCGTCTCTACAGATATACAATCTGCTTAACATTACGCAGGCCGCAGACATCATCTCGTAAACAGAGACGCGTGTGTCTATCGTGTTCAGCTCGCCACGCAAAGCCCGGTTGGCTCACAGTAGCTCCTGCGGCACTGAAAAACCGGTGACAGGGCGCGCAGAAAAACGTCTCGCCTTCGACAACCGTTCTGCGGCCGGTCAACGTCGGCACCAGTCGGCACGACAATGTTTTTGTTGGATAGCGCCCGCGTGTACGCGTTGAGCTTCTGGGGGGCGATCACGTGACTCGGAAAAAAAAGGATGATTATTTTATGGACAAAAACTGGGTGTATAGTATATGAATGGATATGGAAAGCCGTTTTCGTTCCGCCCCCGTACTTCGATTACATTCGAGACGCAATATCTACTGCGAATGAATTGGCCGCTCCTCATATTCATGTAAACGAATACACATTTAGATGAAATTACGAAGTTAGTACGAGCATCTTGGATCACTACTCGTGTGTGGTTAAAAAACCCAATGTAGGCCAGCAAAAATTTCGAAAGTAAGAACTTTTTAGGTGCAAATACGCAAAATTGACATAAGGGTAATTGGATTACGCTGAATCGAATGGCGATAATAATTTTGCAATCAACCCTCGAGAAATTGTTTAAAAATGTTAAAAAATATTTGAAACCCGTGCAATTCGGAACCTAACAATTTTATCGTAAAATATGTCAAACAAAAGTTGTTTGGGACATAAAAGTACGTGAAAAAGTATTAAACGTTTATCTTCGTATCTTCAAAAATAAGGGAGATATAGACGAATGAAAATTCGTTTGTAAGACAAAATCGCTTTGCAGCCGAAGCACCACTGGGAATGTAAGGAACGCAAGATATGTCTTACGACGCATGCACGGAACGATAGAAAGAACCTCGCTTATGAGTGCGAACGGCATAGCCATATACTGCGTCTCTTTCTGACAGTGATCCTCAACCAGTAATACGTATACAATAAATAAATAATATAAAATACAATTTTATTGTATAAGTATTGAAAATTGTATAAAATAAAATACAATTTTCAATACTTCAATAAAATACAATAAATAAAAATATAAAAAATCTTTAGAAAGTTACATTAACTCTTGCTAAATCAATAGGTAACAAAAAAAAAAATCCGAGATATATAAGAATTTGATATTTTTTTTATTTCTTGATACTTCAAGGTTTTCGCCTCCAAATTAAATAGTTTTTCGTCTTTTTCTCCCTTATTTTTAAAGATACGAAGATGTACATTTCATACTTTTTTACGTATTTTTATGTTCCGAACAACTTTTGTTTGACATATTTTACGATAAAATTATTAGGTTACGATTTAAACGGATTTTAAACATTTCCAAAAGTTTTTAAACAATTTCTCGGGGGTTGATTGCAAAATTATTATCGGCATTCGATTCAGCGTCATCCAATTACCCTTACATAAATTTTGCGTATTTTCACCTAATCTACACTGTTCATCAATTATTTACATTTTTGTAAATGAAAACTGTCGATTTTTCCCCCACCGACAAAACCAAAGTGGTTCGCCAAGGGGGGGTGAGGGCGCTGTTTGTTTACATTATGTCGCCGGTAGACTTAACCTCCAAGAAGCGCGGAAGTGCGCGCGTGCATGAATATTGCGGGAATTTATTAAATTTTTAATTTTGACGAATCGAGGTGACACAAGATTGAAATATCTCCAGGATGTCCGGAGCCGTGAGACAACTCGAGGAACGTCAATTGCCCGCCGAGGTTACGATAATGCGATGGTCCCCCAAAATGGATCTGCTTGCAGTTGCGAACAAAAAAGGTACGAAAATGGCAAGTCGTGGACAAAAAAAAACGTTCGATTTTCGATCGAAAAAACAACTTTAATCATTTGTTATTAACAAAAGGATGAACAAATCAAACGATCTTCTGTTCATAGAATAAAATATATCCTAAACAAACATCATTCAAAGTGAATCTAACGACTAGATTTTGACGTACAATTGTTTGAATTCTTGCAAAATCTTCGTTGTAAATTAACCCTCTGGTCAACACCTGAGTCACCAGTGACCCGACGGCACCCTAAAAGCAACACTTCTGGGAAGGGAATTCCCTGGGGTACGGATTTATTGCACTGAAAACAAGGAGAAAAATAGACCCTTTCGGAAAGGCATTGTGGCGTCGTCGTTTGCAGCTTTGCTTTCGAGCAGTGCGCAAAAAACTGCTTTTTCGGGTCTTATATGACCCAGGGTATACACGATCCGTTGAAAATTGTCAAAAAAATAAAAGTGTTTTTTTTTTAAATAGTTCGTTGTATTCTGAAGGTGTTCTAGTGAGAAAAAAAAATATTTATATTGAATAGAGGAGAAGAGACGTTTTGAAGCAGGTAAGGCAATATCTCTATTCTCTCGGGTCTAAACATTTTCAAATCTGATGAATAATTGAATATTAAGAAACGATAACTGTTTCTGCATAATTTTGTGTTGTTTCCAATGCGAAGAATAGCCGTCAGAGATGCAGATTAAGTTTTGCGTCTGTTAGGCAAACAGGTATCTCACGATAATGGCGCTACGTCCGAAGAGGAGGGAGCTGTCGAGAGAGAAGAAGATACGGATACAGAATGCGATGCAAATTCCACATCGGATCCAGAATATATCCCCGATTTTGACTATTCTGAGCTGCTACAAGATGCTATAAAATAAAATTCTACAACCAAACTTTAAAGGCATTTGTGGTTTGTGGAGTGCCGATATGCCCTGAGCACCGTCTTGTAGTATCGTCGTGCTTGCACCGAATAATGAATGATAAGTTCAACGCTATTTTTGTAATTTTGTAATAATTTTTCCCTAATAAATGTACATGAGTTTTGCAAAAAAATACATTTTTCACAGTTTTTTTCCTTTTAACTTTATTTTAAAAACTTTCCATTAACAATAAATTTTTTCGCGCATTATTATTGCATAGCTGACACAATAAGCTTCCAATTACTCCCACATTATGTCGAAAAAGTTTTATTCTGTTGGTCATAGCAGCCGAAAATGTAACTTTTTAGATTTGCGTCAAAGTCCATTTTCATTGTGTAAAGTGAATAGACTGTTGGCAAGGAACAGGAAAACCAACTATATAGCCCTTTAGAGAAAAGTCTCCGGATTATGAAACACGCCGACTTCTTTCAATCACACGAAAAACAACAGAAATATCGTTAAAAAAAACAAAAAAAAAGGTATTTTTTTACCTTACTTCACACATTTCTGTCTCTTTTGTTAAATCACTTTTTACCAAATGTAGATATCGCATTCATACTTGCATATTCTTACGCGGAACATTCCGACGACTCCATTTCACTACTAAAACTATAAAAACAAATGCTCTGAATCAGTTCTATAAAGGATAGAACTTTCGGGTCACTGGTGACCCAGGGTGTGTTTCAACGTGGCGACAGAATATGGTGTAGACCAGAGGTTTAAAGTTAACACCCTAAGCTATAGAACTACACGATCGAAAAAAATCGAATTATTTCAATTTCAAGCTTACGCATACCCCTTAATTTAAAAATTACAAAAAAAAAAAAACTTTTTTGTAATTTGCGTTTACTTTGAAAATAAGTTTAAAACTACACTACTTTATATTTTTACACTATTTTACATTTTTCACTATTTTATATTTACATTATTTTATATTTTTCAAATCCAAAATGATGACGAAGAAACAAAATATACGAGATGAAGTTTGGATTTCCGAATATATCCCTCGAATTGCATTTACAGGCGAGGTGGCTCTGCATCGGCTCACGTGGCAGCGCGTTTGGCTTTTGAATCCTCAAGACGAAGCTGACGACTCGGTGGCTAATCTGGCCTGGCGACCGGACGGTAAACTACTTGCTGTCTCTTACACGAATTCGCGAACTCTCTGTCTCGTCGACATAGAGAACAAGAATATTATCCACAAGCGACAGCACGAGTGCGATAGAACGGTGACTTGCATGTCGTGGCTGCCGGTCGGAGAACCCGAGACCGAAAGTTCCGCCCAAGCAGCCAAGACCGCCACTTCGCCGACAGGCGGATATCTCCCACCTTTGCCAAGTCTGAACCGCGGCTTTGGACAGGAGCCCGATCGCAAGGATTTTCTCTTTCAGACGCTCGACATGCTGTTCGTACGTTTTTGGTGTTTTTATCGCGAGATTTTGTCCTGAAGTCAAAAATGAATTATAGGGTACACCGATCAGTGAATGGACGAAAGCTGATTTATAGTAGTAGTAGTCGTTTTTAGTAGAATTATTCCTCTGTAGTTTGCTGCATTGTTGATGTCCCCGCTCTCATGTGTTGAAAATATTCCACCTATCTCCCACCCTCTGCCAGTTACGCTTTTTTTTCCAAAATTTGTTTAATATCTCTGTTAGTTCTCTTAATCTTCCCTCCGACATCCCTTCAAAGAATTCTTCATTTAATAAAATGGATTGTCCAAATCTAACACTTAATAAAAATAAATAATAAATCGTCATCCTGTACAGCGTTCGTCTGCAGTACACGTTCATTTACTGGTGGTCGAGTCTCCATTTATTGATAATTTCGTCCATTCACTCGCGATTTAGTCATATCGCTAATTATTTATCTATTTCTTCAATATTATTTGTTGCAATTCGAATACTTTGTTCTATTACGAGATTAATATCATTTGTTAGCTACACTGCGGGTCAAAAGTTTGGATACACTAGTCGAAATTTCTTACCGCACTAAAAGTTAGCGGACTCAAAAATAATGAGAATTGAATTTCCCAAGTCGCATTTTAAAGAGGACCGAATTACCTTTATATTGCTTTTTTTTTTAGACAATTCTTTACGTTTTCTTTCGCCCCGGTACGCACTTTTGAACGTAGCCATTTTTTGGCCGTCGAAAATTAACTGCAAAGTTTGTCGAACATTTTTTCCTCGGTTATTTCCATGGTAAACTTAAAAAGGATATTAAAACCTACATTTTTATTTTTTTTAAAGTCTCGTATGATTTGTTTCACGCCAGTATTGCATTTTTAGCTAAAAAATACATGTTTTAGAAAAAATTGCGTCATCGAAGAACTATAGCGTTTCAGAGAAAATGTCAAGAGGGTAAAAAGTTGCACGGGTTCACACTGGAGTGGCTAGAATGGTATGGTATTTATTTCCACTTGTACACCCTTGCGGGCTTTTACAATCTACCATCTGTTCCTCTTCGTACAATAAGTTCTCTTTTTACAATGTTGTCTGTTATTTATATTTCTCCTCCACTTTTCCTTCTAGACTTCCCTCCTTGTCTCCTCCTCCCTCTTTTTCCCGATCTTGCAGAATTCCCGGACCACCTCGCACAGTTCCTCCACTATTTTCTTTCCTTTTAGAGCTCTGCTCCATCCCGCTGCTATTTCTCCTTTCTGTTGTTCCACCCATCGCTGATAATTCCTTTTCACCTCCTGGTCCATTTGTGTCATTACCTCCACGCATTCCCCTATGTGCGTTAGTGTTTCTTCTTCACTGTTGCACACTCTGCATCTCGTATTCTTGAATCCTTTTTCTTTCTCCTTCCCCACGCTCCCACACCTCATCCTTGCCTAGGTTTCTCTGATTTCACCCCTTGTCGTTCCTTTCCTCCAATATTCCTCCGGCCCTACCTCTTCCTTCCTGTCTTTATATTCGGCGCAAAATCCTGACCTCCCAATTTTTTCCCAGTTCCTTTGTATTATTTGATCCGTCATGTTTTTCACTGCTCTCCCTGTCTTCGTTGTCCACTCCCTTCTGTTGCTTCTCCTTAGTGTGTTTCCTATTTGTCCCTCTCCCGCTTGGTTCATGGCCTCTTCCAGTTCTCTTCCCCATTTCGTCGTGTTTCCGTTTATCATCCCTCTCGCCTCCTCCTTCAAGCATTTCCTCGGCCATCTCTCCTCTTCCATTCCCATGATGGTACCTACATAATCCGCCGCCCTTTTCTTCATTACTATCCCTATGCCCTTGTTTCCCTCTTCCATCTTCCAGATATAGTCCGGTGTGTTTCTTCGTACGCCTATCGCCATTTTGGTGTATGCTGCCTGCATCCTTTCTATCCTTTCTCTTCTCTTCCATCCCCACACCTCGACGCCGTATAACAGTCCACCTGGAGTGGCTAGAATTTTTTCAGAATTTTTTTTGGACATTTTTTTAATTATTTTTGATTGGAACTTTGATGAGTGCAGAGGCTCTACTTGGGAATTATGGCGTATAGAAAAATATATTGGGAAAGGAAATTTGTTTACATTATTATTTTTAATCAACTACAATTTTTTTAGATTTTTAAATTAATTGTTGGAAATAAAAATGAAAAAATAAAAATGAAATTTTTGTTTAACCTAAAAAAATTATAGTTAATTAAAAATAAAAATGTAAACAAATTTACTTTCTTAATACACTGTTCTAGACCCCATAATTCCCAAGTGGAGCCTCTCCACTCATCAAAATTCCAAACAGAAATGGTAAAAAGAAAATGTAAAAAAAAAAATTTCTGAAAAATTCTAGCCACTCCAGTATGAACCTATGCAACTTTTTACTCTCTTGACATTTCCTCTGAACCCCTATGAATCTTCGATGACGCCTTTTTTTTCTAAAATATGTCTTTTTTAGCTAAAAATGCAAGACTAGGGCGAAAAAATCGTACAAGACTTTCTAAAAAAAATAAAATGTAGGTTTTGATATTCTTTTTAAGTTTACCTAAAAAAAAAACCAAGAAAAAATTTTTCACAAGCTTCGCAGTTAATTTTCGACGGCCAAAAAATATCCGAAAAATGACCACGTTCAAAAGTGCGTAGCGGGGCGAGAAAAAAATCGTAAAGAATTTTCTAAAAAAAAGGAAAGTAAAGGTAAATTCGTCCTCTTTAAAACGTCATTTGGAAAATTCAATGATTTTTATTTTTGAGTCCGCTGTCTAACTTTTAGTGCGGTAAGAAATTTCGATTAGTGTATCCAAATTTTTGGCCCACTGTGTATATCAATTAAAAAGTTTGTTTTAATAATATTTTCATTGTACAGTCCATCTGAATCCTATATTGTCGTTATTCGTCCGTTCAGTGGTCGGTTTAGCCTATTCTGTTTTCGCGTGGACAGGTGGGCTTGGAGGATTCTGGAATAGCGATGTACGTGTTCGGGATGTTTTACTGCGGCACCATAAGGATCGGCAACAGTCCGGTGTCGGAGATAAACGGTGGTTCGGGAGGTCCCGTATGGGCGAGTTGTCGAGACGCGAATGGTATAAAAGTGACAAGACTCTCGTGCCCGTTGCTGGAGAGAAGCGGTGCGTTTCTCAAAATTGCCCAAGTACAGGCGAACATCGAGTGCCTGATGGATTACTTGTCGCATACTCTTATGGCAATATCCGAGGCTTGGGAAACGATATTACTCGAGATGGATGAGAAACTCGCGCGTTACGCCGAGAGCAATCCACCGTGCGCAATGGCCGCTGATTTTCTCGAATTACTTATGATTGGTATACCGACGCAAAAGTTGGAGAATTTTTTGCTTCGCGATCTCACGGAGAAGGGCCTCAAAAAACTCGGACACAGTATCGAGATGTGTTACAGCAATATACAGGTAAATTATATTTCTCTCTCTCGCGCTCTCTCTCTCTCTGATTTTTATGTTCTTTGTGTATTGAACCAAACGTTTCTTTTCTTTAAAATTGATTTATTCGTTTTTCGCTCTCGTGTTAACGCGATCTTTTATGCAGAAACTCGTCCTCAAGCATCTCAGCAGCGTCGGTATGGCTCTCGTCTACCAATTGGGAGAAATGAGGGGCATGGCACGTCTCGGTGGACCTTACGAGAGCCTCGGCCTCAAAGACGAGAAACCCGTCACTCGAGGTCTTCACGCGGCTGAAGCTTTTCTCGCGAAATCCTCGGAAATTCAACAAGTCATCGATCACAGTATGAGAGATTACAAAGCGTTTTTTCGGTATGTTCGACGTTTTAACGGGGAAAATACGCATAGACGATGAAAAAATAGCCAACTTTGATATTGTTTTTTTTTTACTTGAAAAAAAACAAAATGTTTTAGATTTATGAAAATTTAGGTAATTAATTTTTTAACAAGAATTTCAAAAAATCCTTTATATGATGCCTACATAATAAAATCAACATGCCTTCCAAATTGTACGTTTCTACATTTAGCGGTTTAGGCTGGGCGATGATGAGTCAGTCAGTCAGGACTTTGTCTTTTATATATATAGAGAGACTAGCTTTCGTCCGCGGCTTCGCCCGCGAAGAATTTGGCCCATGGAAACTTCATTAGAAGTAGCAGCCTGCATTAGGGGTTTTGAAAGAATCATAAAATATGCGTTTTATTATTTGTTTTGAAGAATATTTATACCGAGTTTCAAGTTCATACACGCAAGCAAAGTTTCCCATACAAAATTTTACATCCCATTTCACCCCCTTAAGAGTTGATTATCGAAATATCCTTTTTTTAGTGCAACTCTACACCTTCTAAGAAACATAAGTTTCAAGTTTCAAGTTGATACACGCAAGGAATATCATTTTCCATACAAACTTTTACAACCATTTTCGGAAAATCCTTTCTTCGTGCACTTCTGCACCTTCTAAGGAACTTATTATCCAAGTTTCAAGTTGGTACATGCAAGGAATATAATTTGCCATACAAACTTTTACACCCCATTTCACCCTCTTAAGAATTGATTTTCGAAAAATCCTTTCTTTGTGTACATCTACACCTTCTAAGGAACATATGTACCAAGTTTCAAGTTCATACACAAAAGGAATACAAGTTTCCATACAAACTTTCACCCCCTTAATTTTGCCCGTTCGTAAAAATCTTTCTTAGCGGATGTCTAGACCCAATAAAGAACTTACCTGCCAAATTTCAAGTTTGTAGGCTTTGTAGTTTCTGAAATTTCGTGATTAATCGTAGTGATGCAACGGAAGTGTCATACGAGAAGTAGAATCGGAAACAGATGTGCAAAGTAAATTTTAGCGGAAGCGGAAACAGAAGCGGATGTGGAAGCGGAAGTGTAAATACTATTTAAAAAAAAATAACAATTCTTTGTCATGGATTGTTTTCTTTATTAAATAATAATTCAAAACGTAGTAACGGCAAGTTATATTTAACAAAAAGTAATTTTGCCGCTTTTTCACCCTGTAATCTATTTCGGTGTTCTTCGTATATGATACCAGCTCCACTGAATAATTCTTCACTCGCTACGCTACTGGGAGGAGCTGACAAATACTGCCGCACTATTGGCAAGAGACCATGGTACTTGTGTTCATTTGATTTCCACCACATTAGGGGGTCTTCTTGCAGAGGTAGTTTTTTATCTTTTCTGTATTCCAGTAGGTTTGATTGTAACACCAAAAGTAGATTGCCGCTATCGTTAGTCGGGTCTTGCTGGTCTTCGTTCATATTTAACATAGATTCCAACGTTTGTAACGAAATTCATAATTGAGGTGTGTATTCTACGATTGGGCCACAACTTGTTGAAGGCTGATTTTGATTCTCAATTTAAACCCACCTACTCTACTCTCGCCCGCGGCCGCGCCGCCGGCGCGTTCGGTTACTAAGCGCACATATCGTTAATCTCGCCATTTCTATAAAGTTTCGATAAACTTCCGATGTAAAAATGCGGAACCAGCTGCAGAAGCGGATGTGAAAAAGTGTGCGGAACTTCCGCAGTTGCGGAAGCAGAAGTAGAGGTCTGTTGCATCACTAATTAAGGGCTTACATACACCTGAGACGGCTAAAAGGAAGGTTATGATTAAGAATTTTTTTTGTGTATAAAACTGAATTTTATTGAACTAGCATGATATACATTTTAAAGTATGACATTTTATCTACATTGTGTGAAAATTTGGTTAAAAAATTTCAAACGGTAAAAAAGTTACAGTCGTTTCCCTGGGACGTGTTTTTGTTGGCAGCGTTTGCGGTACCAGATGGGCCTCGGCCATTCTTTATCTGAAAAAAAAATTTGTTTCTTAAAGTAGATAAATAAAACTAGTACTTATCGAGCCGGAATTTAAAAATTCAATTTTTTTCGGGTCATGGCAGTCACTGGAATAAAACAGGCGATTTTTCGCCTCAAAATTGTTCAGTACTTATGATGAAAAAAAAAAACTATGCCAGGTATCGAAAAAACGACTCGATAAGTACTAGATTATTGTGTGAAGCATAACTGTGCAAAACTTGATCCCGATCGGTCCAGCAGTTGCGGAGATATTTCTGGTACCGATTTGGAAAACACTGTTTCGAGTAAAACGCGTTTAAAGATTTGAGTACACTTTACACTGAAATAACTGGTTTATTTTAAACTTACATGAAATCGTCGATTCCCGGGTCCATATGACGGATCTTTCTTAGATGTTGACGCTTCCAGTAGATTTTTTTTTGCTGCGTCAACCTCATTCATAGTCAAACTTATAGTCAAACCCAAACCAAGGCCGCGTCTACCTGCGTCCCAACCGTTAGTCGTTGCTCATCTGGTCAGTTACAAAACGATATAACTACGTCATTACTGCAAATTTCCTTATGAAATTTTCAGGGTAGACACTCAAAGGATAGTACTTTCGAATGAGCATCTTTTTGAAAAATCGATCTTTTTGCCCTACCCAGGTGTATGTAAGCCCTTAATCAGTCAGCCAGTGGTATTTCGCTTTCATATATATAGATTTAATTAACTATCAACCCTCACCTCAATCAGGCAGTCTACCGCCGTACCTGAGAAATATGACACTCTACCTGCTTCGTTTATTTCTTACTTTTTTCTTCTCCTTGTTTATCTCCTCTCTGAATCAAGTCCTAAAGTCCACACGGACAAAGTCGCGGGCAAAAGCAAATTATTATTACTATTGATATTACTGAGGATATTATCAATATTAGCCCTATCATCACTATTATTATTGCTATTTTGGTAACAATAATGATTATTATCAGTACCAGTAGCCCCATTGTTACAAACCCTATAACTATTGTTGTTATTTTACGAAGTTGGCTGTACGTGGTAATAGCGCGGTTAACGGACGAGAGAGTCCCATCGGAGGCGAGTCGAGTGAGCCAGCAAGAATTAACCTTCATCGCGGAATTTCTTCGTGGATTTGACAAAACCGAAAGCGGGTCGACCGTACGCAAAGGCGTAAATCTCGAAAAATTGGGACAATATTTAAGACGCGAGCCCCTACAAACTTGCCTGACAGCCGAGGGTAGCGAATGGGCGGCGATGCTCGCCGAAAACAAGTGTCTTCACGAGCATCCGTTGATCGTGAAGCAAGATCTGGACGCCTCGTTGCTACAGTCGCACGAGAAACTCGTCGAGGCGATAAACGCCGTGTTCTCGGAGGCGTATCAAAGCCTGGTGAGCCACTTCACCGTCACCTCGGTTGCAATCGCCTCCTCGAAATCATGCCAGACGACACAGATGGTTGGCATTGACGAGAATTTACTGATCGCTGCTGCCGATCCCGAGAGAAAGTTGTTGAGGCTTTTCAAGGTCGAAGCTAGCCGCGGTGAGAAACGAGCTTTGAGCTACAGACATGCGCTCGTTACGATCGACGCGAAAAACGGTGAGACTTATACGTGTAAGAAGTATGAGAAAAAAAGACTTTCTTGTCGTTGGGTACACCGGCCAGTGAATGGACGGGAACCAGTTAATGGACGAAAGCTGATTTATATTTAAAATAAACAAAGAATATGATTTATCGATGAAAATTCCAATCACTATAATTTAGAGGAAAAAGTCACAGGTGTCGTTAAACCAATTTCGAAATTTAATATCGAAATTTGACGCCACACTGAATTTTTCTAGTTTGTGGTACTTTCACACTGCGCAACTTACAAAGGGCAAATCGCCATAGCCGGGAAATGGATTTGGACGAGGCTTTTACCCATTATAGTACTCCACTAGAAATGTGTTATAGCAAAACCATACGATGCAACGTTCAGCCGATTACGAGAAAAATTACAGTAAAAAATTCGCCGCATCTCATGTACCATTTCAATTACTCATTTCAACACTAAGACGGCGCTGAGTTCAAGTCCCGACCGAATTTTTTTTTTCTTTGCATATAAAATAGAGAAAGGTTGATTTTTATCGAAAAATCGTAGTTTATATTGAAAGAACACATTTTTTCTATTGGAAATAGAAAAAACAACCATATTTCTCATAAAAATGATATTATTTTTTTTATAATGTCGTCATTATTAATCGTCACAATATTGCTTATAGTAGTATTTTTTTCCACTTGTACACCCTTGCGGGCTTTTACAATCTCCCATCTGTTCCTCTTTTTACAATAAGTTCTCTTTTTATAATGTTGTCTGTTATTTTTATTTCTCCTTCACTTTTCCATCTAGACTTCCCTCCCTGTCTCCTCCTCCCTCTTTTTCCCAATCTTGTAGAATTCCCTGACCACCTCGCACAGTTCCTCCACTATCTTCTTTCCTTTTAGAGCTCTGCTCCATCCCGCTGCTATTTCTCCTTCCTGTTGTTCCACCCATCGCTGATAATTCCTTTTCACCTCTTGGTCCATTTGTGTCATTACCTCCACGCATTCCCCTATGTGCGTCAATGTTTCTTCTTCCCTGTTGCACACTCTGCATCTCGTATTCTTGAATCCTTTTTCTTTCTTCTTCCCCATGCTTCCACACCTCATCCTTGCCCAGATTTCTCTGATTTCACCCCTCGTCGTTCCTTTCCTCCAATATTCCTCCATCCCCACCTCTTCCTTCCTGTCTTTATATTCGGCGCAAAATCCTGACCTCCCGATTTTTTCCCAGTTCCTTTGTATTTCTTGATCCGTCATGTTTTTCACTGCTCTCCCTGTCTTCGTTCTCCACTCCCTTCTGTTGCTTCTCCTTAGTGTGTTTCCTATTTGTCCCTCTCCCGCCTGGTTCATGGCCTCTTCCAGTTCTCTTCCCCATTTCGTCGCGTTTCCGTTTATCATCCCTCTCGCCTCCTCCTTCAAGCATTTCTTCGGCCATCTCTCGTCTTCCATTCCCATGATGGTACCTACATAATCCGCAGCCCTTTTCTTTATTACTATCCCTATGTCCTTGCATCCTGCTTCCATCTTCCAGATATAGTCCGGTCTGTTTCTTCGTACGCCGATCGCCATTTTGGTGTATGCTGCCTGCATCCTTTCTATCCTTTGTCTTCTCTTCCATCCCCACACCTCGACTCCGTATAACAGTCCACTTCTCGCTACACAATATTGCTTATATTAATAGTCGGATTCATCGTCAGTATTTTTCTGCGAAATTTTTTGACAGATTTTTGGGTGATATTCATCATAAAAGCATTTAAAACACTCGCATGCCCCACACCAGGTACACTTTGATAAGGCAACTTCTTTTCAATTATGCTTCAGTATAATTTTGCTTCAAAACCGCCAGAGGGAAACAGGCAAACTTCATTGACGTTTTTAAAAATCGGTCCGTCTTCAATCAGTTTTGATGCACACCAAGCATATGTTATCATTTTTTTAAAGCTAGATGCGCTTAATTGATGATGGACAAGCGAATGGATTTTCAACGCGTCTTCTCGAGATAATATTTCTCTACCTTCTTGTACCGGGCAATAAAAATATACGTCGCATGGCTGGCAGAACGCGGTGCATTTTCCGGGTATTACTTCTACAGTACAACTTGGATCGCCTGCAATTTTTCGATCAAAATCAACCCATCTCTATTTTATATTCAAAGAAAAGAAAAATAATTCGGTTGGGATTTGAACACGGAGCGCCCGCGCCGTCTTTGAACCGCTCGGCCGCGCCGTCTTAGTGTGAAACGTGTAACTGAAATAGTACATGAGCTGCGTCGAGTTTTTTACTATAATTTTTCTCGTAAACGGTCGCGCGTTGCATCGTATGGCTTTGCTATAAGACATTTCTACTGGAGTACTATAACAGGTGAAAGCCTCGTCCAAATTCGTTTCCCGGCTATGGCGATGTTCCCTTATTAGTTACGATACGGCTTTGCATAGTGTGTTCCAAAGGCGAAAACAAAAATCTTTGTGAGTTTTGAGTGTAGGTATTACTTTTATTTTTTAAGATAGAATCGATGCTTGATTTTTTGCAAAAATTTAAAATAAATTCGTAACAGTAGGTCAGAGTTAGACGTGTTTATTCGCTGATTCTGTATTCTGACCCCTATCCAGTGAATGGACATATGGGCTCTGTTCTAATAATTCTCAAAGCACAGTGTAAAATTTAGCTCATCTGCTGACAATGATAAAATTAATTATTGTTAAGCATTGACAATGTACATTTCATAAAATGTAGCCATAAAAACATTTCATTCGTTTTTGTAAATATGACAAAATTTAATTTTCCGTTTCTCTGTCGAAAAAAACTTAGGAGGTTTTTTTTAAAATGTCACATTAAGATGAAAAAAAGTTGTGTATTTTTTTACAAAATCGCAGAAACAAATATAATACTCATATGTATAAGAATATTATAACTTTTGTGCAATACAGTGATCTTCGAATCTAGCATTTAATCAAAATAATTATTAAATCGTTATCCTTTATAGCGTTCATCTACACGTCCATTCACTGGTGGTCAAGTGTCCATTTACTGGCAATTTCGTCCATTCACTGGCGATTTAGTTATTTCGCCACTTATTTATAACTTCCTCCAATAATATTTCTTGCAACTGCCTCGAATATTTTTTTTCTACTATTAGAATGACATCTTTCGATAGCTGTAGCAATTAAAAAGTTCGTTTTGATAATATTTTCATTTTACAGTCGATCTGAATCCGATAGTATCGTTATTCGTCTATTCACTGGCAGGTTAACCCTAAATACAATTGAGAATAACTTTAAAAATTCCATTTATTTTTTAGTCTTTTGTTTGGAAATAAAAAAATTACACAGTTTTAATTTTGTGTAAAAACGGAGAACGACAGTACGACCATTCGCCAATTCAGTTTTGTTCTCTCGTTGCAGCGTCCTTCACAAAAGTTGCCAACGACTTCATCATCTCGGATCTACAATTTTACTCGCACGAATACGTCAGTATGTTGCTACTGAACCGTACCAATTACGCGTCTTATCTCGTTCAGTTGAGCGTTAGCCCGACACTCTTCGTCGAGGAACGGGACGATGCCTTCAGCTTGAGCGATCTCGTTGGGTCCGCCTGGCCTCGTCCTTTCCAAGGCATTTCGGCGAGACGTTTGGCTGTGAGTGGCCCCCGTAAGGTGGCCGCCATTCTCAGCGAAACATCACGGAAAATACGACTTCTCGAGACCGAGGTCGAGCCTGAGGACGAGGAGGACGAGGATGAGGATGACAATGTAGATGAGAGCCTGATGGACACGTCGAACTGCAACGTACCGGGCACCTCGTCCTGAGGCATCGAGATTCCAGGTAATTGTCGCATTCTTTGTTATTCCGTATGCAAGAAACGTGCGCTTTTTTAAAGGGTTTGCGGTTTTCGAAGTAAAAAAAAGCATATTTTCTCTATTTTTTTTAAATATAATATATAAATTATTTTATTCGAAATGTTGAGCACATCAAACAGCAACATTTCAACAATATTGAAAAAAAATTTCATTCAAAAATTTGGGAAAGTCAACCGGTGGGGCCTGGTTTCCGGAGACCCCTAAAAAAAAGTGTCCTCGTGGTGGTCAGGATAACTCATGATAGCTTTATCTGAAATTAAAAAACCAATTTTTTTTCTATTAGTAGATAAGTATAGCTCATGATTGAACGAAGGATTAAAAAAAAATTGAAATTTGAATTTTTGGCAGAGTTGTATGCAAAATAGTTCAATTTTTGGTACAATTTACACTATGTATAGCCTTGTAAAATTAGTTGTTATCGAAAAAAAAACCTTCGTTCAATCACTAGTCAATAATATTTTGAAGAAGTGTGCAAAATTTCAATAAGATCGGTGCATTAGTTTTTGAGAAATCGTGTCCACCGACTTCAAAAATAGTGTTTTGAGAAAAATGCGTATACCTGCGTCGCTCCCGGCCGGTCTTTCCCAACGGGGAGAATTCCCAAAGGCTCTCTCTCCTAGACTTTTACCTCCTAGATTAACTTAAAACTTTGGGAGAATATTCTAGACATATTGCACTATGAGATAATAAAATAATAAAAAATGTATTTTTTGAAGTTTTCAAACCCACGGTACCTCTTAAATGTTTTTTTAAGGAGGTTGCTCGGAGTATTTGCGGGGTAGGCGGCAAGAGAAAAACTCCTAATAATCGAATTTTTGCTTACGTACAACAAATAAATTTTAGCTAATAAATATATGGAACGCATATAATTGACTGTTTAGAAATGTTATTAATCGTTTTTTCTTTATTTCTATCGCAAATACGTTAACCAAGTTCAAATGTGGCAAACGCGTAATTTAGTTATCAGCAGCTTGTATTAAGGTAGTAGTCTTGCCAAGGCGCTTTTCTATAGATTTTTTATTTATTTTGAGGACCCATTCAGGACACTATTAAGTGATTACCTGCATAATTTCCAAACGATTCACGGTTGTGTATTCGAGATATTAGCAATCAAAGATTGCACCGTTTTACACGTGCACTCAAGGGGAGCAGTGGAAAATTTCACATTTCACGCAATAACTTCGAAACTTTTCTACAGATTTTGTTTTAAAAATTTTTCATTACAGAAGAACATATGACGAAGTGGGTAAAAAAAATCATGAATTTTGACCGTCAAGTTTCAGAGATGTAGCGATTTAAATTAAGCAATGTCTAGCAACGTTAGCGCCACGAAGCGACTGGAGCAGACTAGAGCTAGACTACAGTAGTGTGTGCATATCCGTATGCGCAGAGCATCCACGTATTAGTGGCTAGAATGGATAGTCTGATACAAAAGTGAGGGTTAGGTAAACATCAGGCGTTTTTATCATTACTTTATAAGTTTTTAGATCCCGATAAGATGTACAGCCTACATTATAAGGATATTTCGCAATGTTTGAAGCTTTCATTGATTGAGCGGAGAATAAACTTTTCAACGTGACTGTGGCGAGACTACTACCTTAACGGAGTTCAGATACGAACACCATCGTAAGCGGTTAGCTGTTAAAAATCTTTCTAGTGTTACCAGGCTAGATTTAGAGTGAGTTAAGCTAGCTTAGCGTAGAAACAGAGAGAATATTGTGTTCAGGATTTTTTGACGGTTTTTTCGCGTTTCGAATTTTTTTTTTTTTTTTTTCGGTTATAAATCGCGCAAAAAACTCATTCAAGGGCAAAAGCGAACTCCACGACGCTGCCACAATTATATTTATATTGCACGGATTACAACTGTTTTACGAAGTGCGTAAATTAAGTAATGATATTGATTTTTTTTTATTCGAATAGAATTACAATTCAATATTGTCTCTCTCAAAATAACTTCATTGGGAAGACACACAGCGCTGGAGATGGTTCTTCGAATTCTCATACCAGTGCTGGAACTCGGATATTGGAATAGCCTTCAGCTGGTCGGTTACAGTCGTTTTAATGTTTTCGCGTGTCTCAAAATGACGTCTCTTGAGGTGATTTTTCAATCTCGGGAACAGGAAAAAGTCACCAGGACTCAAGTCAGCTGAATACGGAGGCTGAGGAGCCACAAGAATGTTTTTACTGGGCAAAAACTCGTTTATTGAAATTGCCGTGTGACGGAAATTTTTCTCATCCCTAATTCATTGGTCAAAATCTGATGAACGGTGGTATGAGTCAAATCCAACTCTTCCCCGATCATTCTGACTGTCCACCGCCGATCTGAACGCACAAGATCCAATCTTCGTTGAAATTATTCATAAAAATGTCAAGAATTTTGTCCGCCTATTTATATTCAATTCTTAACAATTTTATTATAGCTTTTGCTATGTCGTCCGTGTATAAGTGCCTAACTTCAATAATTAAATGCTCAACAATCATTCAGACGAATCGCTTGAAATTTTGCACCAAGTCGTAACACCTTTTCGCAAATATTCTCAATAAATTACAAAAAATTCTTAATATTACGCGATAGCTGAACAACCTCCTTAAACAGCAATAAAAAAAAGTCTAAATTAGCCAAATGCTTGCCACAGTATCAATAACAACAACAAAAACGAATTCAAATCACAATTAACAATTCTTTATTTAACAAGAATGAAAAAAAAACGCACCGGGGGTCAATATATTTACAACGGCACTTGCGTATTGTAACAACTTAAAAAAAAAAGAAAGACAAGAAAAACAAACGATCATAGATATTGGTTCAGTTCAATTCTGTACGAAAGGGATTTCACTGATTTCTTTACTCATTTTTGTTTCAACTTGTTTCTCGTCAAGGAAGTCCCTGCTCCTTTCGCATTTGCTGAAAGACTTTTGGGAAGTCAACGTCCAGGCCCATGTTGTCTATTCCGGCGGGTTCGGGATTGGAATTCGTACTGACCGTGGCTGGAACGCTCTGAGGATTTTCCTTGTATCTCGCCGGCGAGTTCTCCCTGGATTCCTCCAAGTCTGAAAATTTGTTGGAAATACGTGAGATAAAAATTGCGTTTTCCAAAAAAACCGAGCGTTTCGTCGGTGAATGTCGCAAGATAGTACATTTTTTGAAGATGGAAACACGTTCAAAAAGCTTCGACGTTTTCATATGATCCACTAAAACGTTTTTTGTAAATTTCGCCGTATTTAATTTCTTTTACTGACACATTCATTGTGCGCATTAAGAACAAAACGCCAGCTCAGTGCGCAATTTCTCGCAAGGAATTGTGTTAGATCGAAAACGATCGGAGGATTAAATCGACGTCTTTTAACATTAAACGGGAAAGCGCGTTCGATTCTCCTTTATTGAATCGAGTAAATGACGACGTGACGTAATTATTCGTAATAATTACCGAAGAATCTCTGTCGTCGTCTCTTCAACGTTAGAATGAGCAAAACCACCGCGATACCAACCACGATTACCATAACGCCGGCCATACCGCGCAGCAGATTCGTCTGTGAAAAAGATTATAAAAATTCGAGCATATTTCAGGGGAGCGAAAGAATTGAGAACAAAAGAAGGAGAGACAAATACAAGAATAATAAATGACGAATCTTTTCTTGTTACAGTGAACTCTCTCTAACTCAAAAGGCTCTCGGGACTTAATTCTCCGTGGTACTAGAGAGAGTGGCCTGCTAGAGAGCATCCCCAAACCCAAACAAACTCTCTTTCGCTTTTCTTTTTTCGTTCATGTTCTTTATGACTTTTGGCATTACGAAGTGGAAAGTTTAATACTGAAATTGGGGTTATGATTGGACCCCTCGCGCCTTTCCATAAATAAAGGAAAGTGGAGGTAACGCTTCTCCGCTCGAGTTAAGGACAGTTTACTGTACAAAGGTGTTTCGATATTTCGATTTTTTTTTGTTCAGTTCTGTACGAGGTACGTACCTCATAATCGTTCTCCCAGACCTCCTCCCAATCCTTCTTGACGATCAGCTCGACAACGTGAATGTTTATCGCCGAATTGTCGGATATTCCCCTCGAGATGCATTTGTAGAAACCCGATTCGGCGGTCGAGACGCCCTGCAATCGAATCGATGAATCAATTGGCCACCGTTTTTTGCCTTATTTTTTCTCGTGGAGAAGTATAGAAGAATGAATAAACAAACAGATCCGAATGAACTCTCTACCTCGTTAGATCGATTGAAAAATAACTTCTTCACATTTTTTTAATGCCGCGGAAGATTTTCGTTGTTAAAAGAAAATAGCTGGAGAAATTTAACAAAACAGGCGGACGATAAATTCTAAAAAATCGATTTTATACTAGCGAGGTTTTCAATAATAAACACTCCTCAGTTCTTTCACAAAAAAAAACTATTTTCTGTTGGTAACATTTTTGGGAAAAAAATATTCACTGGTAACATTTGAAGCAAAGCCAACTTTTTTCATTTCTCCTAGTAACATTCTATTCAATTCAGGCAAAAATTTATTCATAATCATATTTATCTTGAAAAAAAAAAAAAACGTTAGCGCCTATTGGAAAAATCTCGTCGGTTCAATTGTCCTTGAGTCTCAGCCTCGTAAGTGAGAGTCCTCAAGGCTCTTCCTTAATCGTGCATACGATCGTATATTTACTTTTCTTGTTGTAATTTTTTATGTTTCTTTAATTCCCAGTGAACTCACTCTTATCATTAGTTTTCCCGTAAGTACTTCGTAGTTGTATTTGTCCTCGTTCATCGAATTTCCGGGTCCAATGATGTTCCGATCGTCGGTCAATTGCCAGAACATGAAGCGATGATGATCGTCGCTGCTCAGGCATGGCAATTCGGCCAAATGGCCTGCGGTCACTTCGGTGACGGTGACCGTGCCATTCGCCGAGCCGCAACTCCCCAGGAGAAGCGACACGCCGAAAATTAACGCGAATCTCCCCGTCATCTGTAAAAAAAAAAAAAAAACCATGAGTAAGAGAAACAAAAAAAACCTGGGAATAGTAAAACTGATTACTGCGTGACGTAGAATCAACAAATTTAGACGAACCCAAACAAAATTTCAAAAAAGTGTCGAAAAACCTCCAATCGAGGACAAAACGAAAGGTTTTAAAAACTTCGTATTATGATAAAACACTTTTCTGTACAATATCAAATTAGGAATACCAAACGAAAGATAGTTTAAATTACCAAGAAATCTACAAATGAATCAAATATGAAAAAGCCTTTAAAAAAAACCCCGAAACTAATAAATTCATTTTCTGCGTAATGTAGAATTAGCAAATCCAAAACAAAAGTCTGCGAAAAAATCCTTAATGGGCTATTTTACTGTGATGGCTCAAAAAATATTTTTAATAATTTTTTGAAAATGTTGCATCTATCGGTACAAACATTTTTTCCGATAAAGGTACACTCTTACAAAATAGAAAACAATTTCTTCCGTTGCATATAAATGTATATTTAACAATTGATAATCGTGTAGAGGCATGAAAAAAAAGGATGTCGCTGGCGTTGATGATTTACGCTCTCCAGATAATCTGAATAAAAAAAATTGAAAAAGATTCTTAATCTGTATGAGTGTCACTATCGCCCGAACCAGAATTATTATTTTATCTTGCAAAATAACAAAATGGCGTCGTTTTTTGCAAAAGCGTTCGAAAAACACATTTTTTTTCGTCATAATTCGGGCGTAAGTATAAGTAAAAATTAATATTTTTTTTATAATTCTAGTTCGGGCGATAGCGATATTCATACAGATTAAGAATCTTTTTGTTTCGGATTTCCTCGGGAGCGCAAATCATCAACGCCAGCGACATACTTTTTTTTATGCCTTTACACGATTATAAATTGTTAAATATACATTTATATGCAACAATAAAAAAACATTTCATACTATTCTGTAAGAGTGTACCTTCAAGCAAAAAAAAGTTTGTACCGATACATGGAATAGTTCTAAAAAAATATATTAAAAAATGGCTTATTTTTTTTAGCCCTCACGGTAGAATTGCCCCTTAAATGAATCAAAGATTCTAAAAATTCTAAAAAAAAACCGTAAACACAGTATAATCGTCTCCAAAAAAGTTTCTAAATAATCTTCGAACAAAACTAAAATAAGAGTCGCCAAAAAACGTTCGAAAACAATAAAACCTTGACCCGTTTGATGCAGAACTAGCAAACCGTAATAAACCCAAACAGAAAAATCTCCAAACAAACGCACACAAAAAAATCTCCAAAAAAAAACCCCACAAGCAGTAAATCCTCCAAAGTTCGCCCCATCTTACAAAAATTTTCGAATCAAACAACCATTAAGCGTAAATTCACAAAAAAAAATCGATCTCAACGCACGAAAGAGAATGAGCGTCGTTACGTCATCGACAAAACGAAAAAAAAAAAAAAGAACCAAAAGCAAAAGATCGATGGAAACGAGCGAGGCGTAGGTAAGAGGGATTGCAGCACTCACGTTCCCAACACTCGCGATCGATTCGATAAACTGCGAGTGAACGGGGCGCGAAAACGAGAAAAGAAGAAGAAAAAAACAAAAGAAAAAAGTGGTGAAACGCGTTCCAACGATATCCGCGCGCGCTTCAATAATTATCCTAACACAAACGATTACGCGTTGTGCGGCTAGTTCGAGAAACGAATTAATCGGGACAACTATACGAGTTGCGTGTTACAACGTTTGCCGCTTGTCTAACGCGTCTATTCGCGTTTAGAGAAAATATCTCGCATCCTTGGTGGTGTGTGCTGAACGAAGGCGTTATTTTTAGTGTTTGGTCCCGCAAGACCGCGAGAAACGAGTAATCTCGTGACGACACCGCGCGTTTTCAACGTCAACGACGAGTCTAACTCTTCGATCAGTTCTCGCGCAAGTCCCGCGTCTCATCGTTGACGACGGCGATAAGCCAAAAGAAGCCACGAGGTGATCCTTCATGAAAGACTCGCGTGACAATCGACAAACCTCCTAGATCCCTTTGGAGCCTTCACAAGCTGTAAAACTCCAAACTGAAGATAGAGAGAAAAATGAATGGAAAAAAAAACGTCAAACGCGTATCATCTTTTCGCGCATTTTCCACCTTCGTATGTAAACGCACGTTCCATTTTCGTAAGACGCATGTTTATCCAGCTGTGCCATCAACGTCGCGATATATGTCTTTTCTTGTTTTTCTCTGTATTTTCGTTGTTTTCCCTTCAGTCATTGTCGATAGAAACGCGAGTACTGCAGCTGCGATGCACCTCGACAGACATCGGGTCGCGCATATGCCGCGTTTTTTTTTGCATTACATATTCGTCGCGTGACCTTGCATAAGTGAGACTCCGTCATGTTCCTAAATGGGCCACGAGGGTAGCCGATACTCGAATATTGTGCAACTTTTCTGCGCGTAGATCGGAACGTGCCAAAATAGGAACACTCTTTTGGATTTTTTGTAACGTGATACTTTTGGGACGAACGCCTCCGGTGTTCCAATTCAGATTTCATTCAATAATTGAAAAACTATATACACTACCGGCGAAAAGTTTGCGGACAAAAATTCAAAAAAGTTCCGGAACGATTTTTTATGTCATTTCGCCGATAGTTGACATAAATGAATTTCATAAACGGCATTTTGAAGGGCATTTTTTTTTGTTCCTTTTCTGGTGGACCCCGTTTACAGAGAATTTTTTTTTTATGCATTCCTTTGACCGGACTCAAGCTCAAGCTTCAATTTTGTTTGGAAGCTCAAGCTTCAATTTTGTTTGGAAACTCACGCTTCAATTTTGTTTTTTTCTTAAAGCTTCGTACGATTTTTTTTCTAAAGATATTTTGATTTTTTGAAAAAAAAAAAAAAAAAAAAGAAACAATTTGATAAATAACGTGTAACGCGAATACGATTTTTTTTCGAAATTTTTTTTTTTCACCTATTTCCGGTAAAAAATCAGATAATTGAATTACCGTAACTCGAAAAAAAAATGTCGAAAAAAAATCTTAAATAATTCTATTGCGTTAAAAACCGAAAAATAAATTTCTTTCCCTCTTGAAATTTTACCACAAGCCCCTTAGTTCTCGAATTACGGCAATTAAATCATCTGATTTTTTTACCGAAAATAGGTGAAAAAAAAAATTCCGAAAAAAAAATCTGAAAAAATTATCGCAAACTCAAAGAAAACCGATTCAACTTTTTACTATCTTGAGGTTTTCCTTGAATCATTGTCGTTTTCGCGTTACACGTTACTTTTCAAATTGTCCCTTTTTTTTTAAATCAAAATATCTTTAGAAAAAAAATCGTATGAAGCTTTAACGAAAAACAAAATTGTAGCTTGAGCTTCCCCCTTTATGATTCCGGTCGAGGAAATGCATAAAAAACATTTTGTCTGTAAACGGGGTCTACCAGAAAAGGAACGAAAAAAGGCGAAAAATGGTCGTTTTCGAAAAAGGGAACTAAGCCGTGAAAAAAATAGTAAAAAATTTAAAGAAAAAACAGAATGAAGGTGAATTCCTCCCTTTCACAATGCCGTTTATTAAATTCATTTATTTCAACTATCAGCGAAATGGCATAAAAAATCGTTCCGGAACTTTTTTGAATTTTGGTCCGGAAACTTTTCGCCGGTAGTGTATATATATTCCCACCGGGTATTTCAATTGCGCTCAAATAAAGTCGGATCAAAAAACTTTTCTTACGCAAGATTTACGGTTGCAAGAGGTCGACATTAGATGGAGATATTTTTTAAAAAATCATCAACACTCGAGATTTCGCAGTGACATTCGTTATTTCATATGTTACTATATATTCTTTTATTTTCTCATAGAATATCCGCGCGAGCGATTTCGCTCGTTCGCCATCTAGCGGCATTTCAACGAACAAAACCCAAACAAGTGCCGAGAAAAAAACCTCTATCTTGGAAATAATTAAATGACTCTTCTCGCTGCCGGAAGTATCAAAAAAAAAAAAAAAAAAAAAAAGGAAACCGAATCACGAGAGATAAAGAGAAATTCAGATCCGTATGAAAATCGCTCATAAGCAGAACAGGGCAGTCAGAGTGGAGAGAGATCTTTTTTTTTTCACAGCGCCACATACCATGGACTAGAATTTCTGGGAAAACTCTCAGACGAGCCATTGTCAGTAACTGGAATGATGAATGAGATGGATGAAAACGTCTATCGCCAGTGCTGGTAGGAGAGCCCACAGCGGGGCGAGTACAGCCTTCGCCGGTAAATTCCAATGAGGCGCTTCCAGCCTCAGGCAGATCAGGATTTGCGTGCTCAGCTTCAAGAGGACCGCCGCCATGTACCAACCCTGAAAATAATAGTTATCACATAATAACTATGAATAGAACGATGTATAATAATCAATGAAATAATGATGATGAATTAAATAAAAAGAAAGTAACAACGAAGATGCTGAATTAAATGCAAACTCATCCAAATGGGGATTGGAATAGAAGGGAGCCATGGAGGAGATAGAAATGGGAGCAATGTGGCAAACAATAAGAGACAAAGATTTAGAGAGAGTGAGGAAAATAATCGAAAGAGCGATACAAATAAAAACTGACCAGGAAATACTAGGTGCGCAACTAAGTTTCCGGATTTCACCGGGTGTTTTTTTTTCGGTTGGACATCTGTCAAGAATAACCAGTCGTAAAAACCAACACATATCGCAGCACGAAAATATTTTTTCTAACGATGAAGAAGCCGAGATTTGGGCCAAATAAACAGCGTTTGTAGGAAGTTTTGCTTTTCTGCTTTAATTTGAAAAAAAAAAATGCAGCTGGAGTACGTCGTTTGTTTGAGGAAGCCTACGGTGAACATGCACCATTGACAACTACCTATGAAAATTGGTTTAAATGCTTCAGAAGCGGCGATTTCGAGACTGAGGACAAGGAGCCCTCTGGAAGACCAAAAACAATTGAAGAGGCCGATCTACAAGCGTTATTGGATTAAGATGATACGCAAACACAAGATCAACTTGCCGAGGCATTAAACATGACAATTTCGACCATGCATTGCTCGAAAAACAGCCAGAATGGGCGACAAGACACGAACGAGAGATTCCATTGTCCAGGACACCATCAAAACGCTGAAATAGGATCTGCTACCGTGCGTGCCCTATACGCCAGACTTGGCCTCTTCCGACTATCACTTGTTCCGGTAGATGGCGCATGGCTTGGCTGGACTAAGCTTTGCCATTTTCGAAGAAGTACAAAATTGGTTGGATGAATGGTTTCGGTCCAAAGACGCGTCGTTTTATCGTCACGGTATTCATGTATTGCCAGAGAGATAGCAAAAATGTGTAGCTAGCAAGGGACGAGACTTTGAATAAATCATTTTTTGTATTTCTCTTGAAATTTTCCATTTTCCTTTGATAGAAGAAAAACCTGGAAACTTAGTTGCGCACCTGAAACAACGAGACTGGAACACAATTAAGAATTCAAGGTATTGTAGGGAGTACATAAATCGAAAACAAGGCATAAAAATGGCAGAGTACTCGGAAGAGAAGGACATAGAGGGAAGAACTAAAGAAACATGGGCAAGGTTCAGATGCGGAAGTATAGGAAAACAAGGTAAAAAGGGATACGCAGATGCTCTATGTCAGTGTTGTGAAAAGAAAGAAGAAAGTTTGGAACACATACTTGAATGCAGGAAAGTAAAAGAAACCATGAATAAGGAAGTGATAGATGGTTTGGAAAAGTAGCAAAAAGGCTACAAGAAGGAGGCAATAAAAGGCAAAATTAATAGAGGAATGAAAAGACCCGGTGCGTTGGTCTAGTGGTTAGCGTACTGGCCAGCAGATCGGGAGGTCACAGGTTCGAATCCCAGTCACGGTACTTTCGTCGAGAAATGTTTTTCTTCAACATTTTCTCGTCAAAAGGTGACTAGTTCCGTGACTGGGAGGCAAACTTGGGACCGGCTGTTATAGGTTTTCCGCAGTTTCCCTATGCCCATGACAGACATGTCATGGTAAATACCATACGGAGGGGAAAGTCAACTGCAGCCACAAGGGAGAGGGAGAATTGGGGAATAAGAAGATACAGTATAGAAAAAAAACAGTGGAACGATTATATAACAGCAGAGCTTTGTAAAAAGCTGAAAAGGCTATACAATTAAAACTTAAAAAAAAAGGAATGAAAGTGATTCTGATCAAAGAATTGTACGAGTATGTGAGAGTCTTCGAATGCATGATAAGAAGGGAAGCATAAAGGGGAAAACGGACAAAAGATAGATATAAAAGAAAAGGAAACATGTAAAAATGGTATCAATGTACAGAGGGGAGAACAATGTAAAAACCTGCAACGGTATACTTGGAAATATCTTGAATAGATTCATAAATAATAATAATAAGTACAATAATAATAACGATAAATACAATAATAATAATAAAACTTATCAATAACAAATGATTGTGTGAATTGACGAGTGACAATTATGATCATCACTCGTCAAAGGGAGTAAAAAACAAATGATTCTCGGAAAAAATGATAGTCTATTAAGGCCATGTATCACACCGACAGAGCAACCGTGAGTGCAAGAGAGATAGCTCATTTGCAGATTCCCAGTGTTCTCCGAGACGGTTGATATTTTGGAAAAAAGAAGAGAAAGACCTTCCGCTCTGTTGAACGACGAACGTCTTTCTCTTCGTTCGCCCAAATCTCATCCGTCTATGAGAGAACTTGACCGTAGGATTTTTACCGACCGCACGTGTGATGTCCTTAATAAATAACGGAGTAAAGACATAAGGATAAAAAACAATTTTGAAAAAGGAGGAAAATGTAAACAAGTGAAGAGGGGGGCGAAAGTAAAAAAGTTCGAGTCTTGTTTATTACCTTACGCCTCAAGCTGCTAATTCGATCGTGTCCGTTCTTACAATGCGATATCATGTTGAAGACGATATAGATAAGTAGTATATTGTCGTATAGCCACATTGGTATGAAAACGATGAACCAATTCCATTGTATTCTCTGATCGAGTCTGAGCACGAGTAATATCAAAAAAATCAATATGTTGAACCACGTGAACAAGGCACGATGTAGAACTGCCATCGACTCGAATTTATACACGAATATCTATTTCTCCGTTATTCTCGCATCCAAATTATTCCATTTGTTTTTTTTTCTCCGTGCGCAAACCTCGATTCACTTTCTAACCTCTCTGAAGCTGAAGCATTGACAGTCTTTGACAGAAAAGAGACCAGTCTCGCCGCCCCGTAAAGTCGGGCGAGTGGCGCCATCGGGCGGTGGCCGCGCGGACCTGCGCGTGACTTACCGACCGAGAACTCGATCGGTAAAACCTTTTGACTCCGCGGTAACACAATTACGCGATAATTTATGCAAACGAATGAATCATGAATTTCCGAGCTGTCCGCAATAAATTTTTACGACATCGAGAGAGCTCGATTAAATTTATTTGGCGTATATTTAATTAATCGTGAGTCATTTGTATTGATTTTTTTTTTGCCAGGCATTCCGACGATCCATTACCGAGCTCCATCTATAACAGGTGGTTGCGGAACAGGACTGTAGCGAAAGTTTTTTTTTTTTTTTTTCGGAGAGCTCGCAGTGACCCTGATCAATTATGCGATATCATTCGACTCGGTTATATAATATTTTCCAGAACGTAAATATATGTGCGAATAATAAATGGAAATGTAAAATACACGGTTCGCGTCTCGCGGCTTCGTCGAAGAAAAAAAGTTTGTAAACTCCGCATGTCACGTAAAGGGGGTTTGTTTTTTCGTTTTTTTGTGCACGCTGCTCGACGAAGCCTTGCAATTTTGCCATTGAACTCGTCAGTTCCGGTTTAATCAGCTGGACACTGATATCTTGAATGACAAACTGTTTAACGTACGAGAGAGAGAGAGAGAGAGAGAGAGAGAGAGAGAGAGAGAGAAATAAAGAGCAGAGCGTAAAATCTTCCAGTGCTGACCAGACCACATACTCAAAGCCATATTCCTGCGCGACCTACGACTTTACGTTCAAATAGAAAAACAATAACGCTCCGTACTCACAAGAGTGTATTGGCGAAAAATAGTCTACAGTTGTCCGATAAGAGCACGAGCACGAGCGCGAGTTCTACTTTTTCAACGATAAAACTCGCGCTTAACTTATACAATAGAGCGCGCACTTTTTTTTTTCTTCGTCTTGTTATTATTCTTTTGTGTTATTTTCGGAGGTAAAAAAATATGGCTGGCTCACACGGGAAATTTGTACCTGGGGCCATCTCAGAAAACGACGCGCACGGAAATTTGCCAGCCGAAGAATCTGGAGTACGTATTGTATTATTTTCTCGCGCCGGAATTTATAGCCGCATTTTTTCGGTACAGTGTGAACCCTCGCAAATCTTCATCGTTTATTTTTCCGTTAAAGGAACGCGCAGTTTTGCCATACTTTTTATAAATTTAGTCAATCTCGTCATTAATAATTATCATATCACGTTTAAATGATTTAGTAAACTCTTCACCAAGAGAATAATATTTTTTCTTAAGGGGTGAGGGCTACTTGTAACGCCGAAAAAAAACGCTTTTTTCGGGATTTTTTTTTTTGCAGGTTTTATTATTTAGTGAAAAATGCTTTCCCATATGAATAATCAATGTTTCTAGTAGCTACAGTAAAATTTTCATTGAAAAATAATGATAAACAAGCGAGATGCAGTCAGTCTGCGAGGGGTCCAGAAAAAAAAGGTGTTTCGCGGTGATCACTGCTGCTCATCACTGGATCATCTGAAACCGAAAAAAATTAACGGGGATCATTAGTAAATCATATTGGGCCCAGGATGGACGAAGGGTTAACGAAACTTTCGAATTTTTACAAAATGGCGGATGTTCAAAGTAAAAACTTGTTTTTCGACCAAAATTTCACTCATATTTTCAGTTATAAAAAAAAAAAAACTATTCACCGCCGATAAAAATCCTTCGTCCATCCAGGCGACAATTATGTACAGAATAAGTGATACAAATTTGAAAACGATCGGTCAAGCCGTTCTGGAGTTACAATGATCACCGAATTTGAAAACGTGCTTTCGAGAAAAACGCGTTTAAAGTTTTAAGTACAATTTACATGGAAATAAAAAAATTATTTTTGGACTTACATTGAATCATCTATTCCGGCACCATAAAGTGACCCTTCCTTCGCCTCAGCAGTCGCAGTAGAAGCGATTTTCTTCCGTCGTCGAACTACTCTGGCCTCTCGAGTGCTTTCCGCCGAACGTCGATTAGCCATTTCAACTCGAACAGAGTCCTCCTTTGTGGCAAAATTGTGGGCGTTTGGTCCTAATTTAATCCGCATAGCATCAAAAACTGCTAACAAGCCATAGGAACCTTCGTTGAAGGTGCAGGTAGCAATGTTGTCTGCTATGCTAACAGTGGTGAAGCTGGCAGGTAACGTTTTTGGGATGACCTTCCAAACGCTCTGGTTAAAACTTTCATTACTATTTTGCGTAAATCCTCCTATACGTCTTCGTAAATAGTTTTTTCGCCGACTTGATCGCTCCGCCATCGTAACCCTCCGCGGTTTTTGGATTGAAAGTCTGTTTTCTTTTCCTGCTTCATGACTTGTAAACACGATCGGCCTTTCTCGTTTCTCTTGAAATTTTTCTCTCCATTTCGCACTCAAGAAATCTCAACTATTTAAAAAAGGAAGACGCTACAAACGGACAGAAACACGACTTGTTCACACCTCGGCGTTTCACGTTCTACTGCTGCAAATGCAAATGCACAATGTACCACAATGTAGCACAAATATCTGAATGTCAGACATTCAGTTATAAACCATGGGTCATTAAGTCCCGGGACTAACCAGTAAAAACACATTTTTTTTTGCAAAATTCGACTTTATTCATCAACATAGTCACCTTCCATAGCGATACAATAATTCCAACGTTTTTCTAAACTTTCGATTCCTTTCTTATAGAACGATTTGTCTTTTGCCTCAAAATAGGCTCTCCTCTCCACTCGGCTGACGCTCTTTTCGACTCCGGCGTATCCATATTTCATCCATTGTTACGTACCGACGCAAAAAATCCTTTTTACCACGCGTAAACAGCTTCAAACAGCGCTTCGAATCATCAATTCGTTCTTGTTTTTGTTCCACTGTGAGCAAACGCGGCACCCACTTGGACAAAAGTTTTTTCATACCCAAATTTTCATGCACAATTTTGAACACGGTGCCTTTCGATATCTTTAGAATGTCAGCTATCTCTTGCAACTTCACTTTACGATCGGACATAACAATTTTAAGAATTTTTTGGATGTTTTCGGGCGTAACCACATCAATTGGACGACCTGAGCGCTCCGCGTCTTTGGTGGTTGTTCGACCGCGTTTAAAATCCGTATACCATCGGCAAACGGTTGTTTTCGATGGGCACTTTTCCCAGTGACACTTTTCAAGCCATTGCTGAGCTTGAACATGATGAAAGACATGAAAAAAAAACTTTGTTCTTATCATAAGGAACAAAAAAAACATTAGTGATAAAACATATTTAAATATACTCTTTATGAATAATAATAATCTTGATGAAACCGTGGTAAGAAATTTATAACGAGTAAGCAATACTTTGTGCGTTTCGAATTGTGGCGCCTATTCAAGATGGCCGATTTGACAGCAACTTTGCCATGTGTCGTAGCGCGCTTTATTGTTTTACGCAAATCAGTTACAATTTTCTGTTTTGTTTCGAAAATATCTCGATAACGAGGCAGACAAAACGCTTCACTCTTCGTTGCAATCATTCATAAATATGTCAAGAATTTCTTCCGCCTATTTTGTATTCAATTGTCATCATTTTTATTATGTTGCAAGATTCGTATCAGAATTATCGTATAGCTTTTGCTATGTCGCCCGTGCATAGGAGTCTAACTTCAATAATTAATTGCTCAACAATCATGCAGAAGAATAACTTGAAATTTTGCACGGAGTCGTAATACCTGTTCGCAAATATCGTCAATAAATTTTAGCAAAGTCTCATTATTACGCGATAGCTGAGCAACATCCTCAAGGAATAAACGCAGTATGGGCTATACGCACAAGGACAAAAATGGGTAGTCCAAGAAGGAGATTATGCCTCATGCAGGCATTAGCGAAGAGTGAAGTGGAAGAGGAGGAAGCGAATAGAAAAATTACAGGACAAGTATGTTAAAATGACAATGCGTATGAATTACAATACGCCTAGCTAAATATGGAGAATGGAGCTGGGAATAAACGGAGGTAGGAAAAGAAGCATGAAAAAGTGCAGAAAACTATGTGAGATAATGAAAATGCCGGAAGATAGGTGGCGGAAAAGATGTTTGAAAGAAGAAACCAGAGCAATATTAAGGGAGGAAAACCCTTTGCAATGTTGAAAAAATCGATTTTCTTTCACATATTCCGAAAGTATAATATATTGAGAGTATACTGGAAAATCGAAATATGAAATATTTACGAAGTATGAAATATGAAATATTTACGAAGTAAATAGCACATAATTGAGAGCGCGCCGGGACCGCATTCTGTGAACTAGGAAAACTTTAAACGCGATTATCTCGAAACTGCATTTTCAAAAACCGCTCAGCTATTATAACCCAAAAAGTTATTGATCGATTCGGCTGAAATTTTGGGAGTTTTCTCACTACAACATTTTCGGAAGGATTTGAGTTTTGAGGTTATCGCGTAAATAAATTACTTTCTTAAAGTAAAAATTGTCGAGAAAATGGTCAAAAATATGAAAATTTGTTTAAAAAAAGCCTACTTAATTTTTTCTTTTATACTTTTTAATATTTTTATAGGATATCCTTCCCTTACACATGTCAATAATCGAAAAATATTTTCGATTTCTGTTTCAGATCAATAGAAAAAAATCAGACAAATAGAGCACTTTTCGATATCACGCAAAATACGCCTAAAGGAATACCTTGTAAACGCCGCCATTTTGCTTTGTTTAAAATAAAATTTGACACTTAAAATTTTATCACCTTTAAAAAAATTCATGAAAAATGACTCATTTTCGGGCGTCTAGCGGGTTTTCCCCTCTTAATACAAACCCATCGAAATGGGAACTGGAAATGGAAAAAGCCATGGAGGAGGTAGGAAGAAAATGGATGAAAAAATAAATGTTAACAAAAGAGACGGAAACATGTAAAATGGTAAAAATCCGCAAGAGTATACTTGGAAAAAAAACGTGTAAAAATTCGCAAAGGTATACTTGGAAATTAGGAACTATACTCCTATACTAATATTCTGTTCTTCGATGTATAAGAGCTATATCGTTACGAAATTCGTATTTCTGCGCGCGAACTGTTAATTTCGAGCGGCCATGACAGGGCGCGACGCGAACGCCGCGTGTGGCCACCCTTCGCGGTATACCGATCGTTCTTTTGGTCACGCGCAGGGGGCTGGCACGGATTGATATTTTTGCTATGCAAAATTACCGCTTTTTTCAGTGTCCTACTCTGCCACTTGCAGCGCTAGTTGTGCCCTTACAAAGCTGATGCGCGCGCAACAGCTCTGTATATATGCACACGCGACACATATAATCGAGCAATACCCATATAACACCATCCGACCAAGTTCTGAGCGTTTTTTTCGCTTTATTTCGACGATGAAATTAACATGGTTAGGATTATCCGATTTAGATCAAATATGCGCCGTTTTGTTCGATAACTTTTGTCCATTTTGAAGGCGATTTCATAATTCCGCGACTGAAGAAGTCCTCGTCCTTATTGGTAAAAAAACTTGACCAGCTCATTTTCACAAGCCTCTCTTGAGGCCAGTTTTGTAACATCAAGAAAATTTTGCAAATGCTTGAAAAGGTGATAATCGCTTGGTGCCAGGTCTGGACTATACGGCGGGTGCGATAGAACCTCCCATCCAAGCTCTCGGAGCTTCCGGCGCGTCCTTAAAGATGTGTGCGGCCTCGCGTTGTCTTGACGGAACACAACACCCTTCCTACTGGCCAATTCTGGCCGCTTCTGGTCGATCGCCTGCTTCAATCTGATCAGTTGTTGACAGTAGAGGTCCGAATTGAGTGTTTGGTCCGATGGGAGCAGCTCATAGTGGATGATTTCCTTCCAATCCCACCAAACACACAGCAAAATCTTCTCGGCCGTTATTCCGGGCTTGGCGATCGTTTGGGCCGGCTCACCGCGATTGGACCACGATCTTTTTCGGCTGTTGTTCTCGTATGTGACCCATTTTTCATCGCCAGTCACCATCCGCTTCAAAAATGGGTCGATTTCGTTACGTTTCAGCAAAGAATCGCAGGCATCAGTTCGGTCCAAAAGGTTCTTTTGCGTCAATTCGTGTGGCACCCATACATCGAGCTTCTTCTTGAGACCAGCCTTATTCAAATGGTTCCAAACGGTTTTCTGGCTAATCTTCAGTTCCTGGGCAATGGAATAAGTGCTCACATGCCGGTCCGACTCGACGATTTCCATGATTTTATCGACATTTTCGACGATTGGCCTACCAGAGCGTGCCTCATCTTCGACGTCCATATTACCAGAACGGAATCGTTGGAACCACCGCTTTGCTGTTGCATTCGATACTGTATTGGCTCCATAAAGAGCACAAATTTTTTTGGCCGCCTGCTCTGCCTTTTCACCTTGGTCGTAGTGGTACTGAAGAATGTATCGAATTTTCTCTTTTTTACCTCCATTTTGAAACGCTGTAACACACAACTGGCTCCACCAAACACAAAACTGTCAAAGAACTTTTTTTGAAGCGTAATGTCACCTTTAAATCGCCGTATAGTATGGCCCGATGCGATGTATACATCGTGAGATATGGCTCACTAAAGACATCTAGCGGAAAACGCTCAGAACTTTTTACTTCACCCAATATATGGTATAAATATATACACACACCATTTGTTCTGCTACTATTATTGTTTTATTCATTTATCTATTATTCATTAATTCTCGATTGACTATTAGTCTATTGACTAATGATCGTGACAACAAACAATCATGAAGATAAATATGATAACGAAACTATTTGGTACCAAATTATACATTTCTCAAAAGGTCATTACTCAATTTAAAAATAGAGCTTCAGCTTTCATCATATGCTCATATAACGAGAACTGAAACACGTTTGAAAACTTATTCACTAATAATATTTCGATTATTTGGCGATACATAATTATATTGTCCATACGTACCTCCATGGGTGTGTACTGACATACTTGTGTTTGTATACTCGTTCAGCTTTCACATTGTCATTATTTATAGCCTCTTTCCATAGTTTTTGAATGTCAGTATCGGCTGGTACGTTGAAAAAATGCATCTTTTCAATAGTTTGCGGGTACCCTGAGGTACAACCGGACACAATACACGGTATTAGTGCACGGTTACGAACAATTTCATCAATTCCGCACCGTGGTTTAACCTCCAAAAGTCAAAATGGTGTTTTTGTACGTCGTGCGGGCCTCCCGCCCGCGCAATAGGAATATTGTACGGTAACTACTAGGGCCACAGGTGGAACTAAAATAAGCGATCAAAAAGCATAGCATTTTTGTACACAGTAGGGGATTTTTATACCCCCTGGTCACGCGGCATTTCTTATAACGTAAAGTTAGAGGAGATTGACTGTAGTTGTAATTATAGGACGTATTGGACTGCTATACGAGAAGTCTAAAGGGATTTAAGACGACCGTAGACGAAGCTATTAATAATTGCGACACTAGTCTCTTCGGGCTAATGGATAGAATAGAATCATCGTTAAAATGACTCTATTTTTAAAGGACGCGTGCGTTCATTTTCACTTCGGTCTCTCTTCCGTACTCTTGCTCTTCCTTGTCCCGATCCAAACTCACGCCTTTTAGAATAGTTGTTACAAAAAGGAATCCAACGCTACAGTGCCTCTGTGTCTTTACTCTGAATACGTTAATTTTCTTTCGTTAATGCCGAAAAAAAATCACGTTTCTAACTTCAACACAGCCGGCTAATTTGTCAAAATGGCGTCGCTAAATCGAATGAAAATATATTTGCAAAATTGCCCTGGTAGGAACAAAAAAAAAACCATGAAAAGTAGATTATTACCAATGATTTTATTTATTTTTTGAGCACTGTTCGGTTTCAGCGTACCGAGCTGTCTTTGAGTTTACAGCGCCCACCGACCGACGGTAACCGCATTTATTTAATTGAGTTGGTAAAAAAAAAAGTTCGATTTTTTTAAATTTAGAACTGATCTTTTGTGATAATTAAACAGAATATCAGAAGGGTTTTTCGGATGAAGTTCCGAAAGCCAACTCCCTCCGATCGAGCTGAAATTTTGCACAGACCTTCATTTAATATTCTAAGACGACCCCTAAAAGCATTTTTCCCGTCTCGCAACAGTTTTCGGGGTATGGAATTTTAAAGTTACTTATTTTATCGCGGGCCGACTATATCTATATCTGGTAGGTGTCAGTTCTGGCTATACCTATATATACAGTATCGCGTATATATAGGTATAACCAAAAAAAAAAAAACAAAAATGAAAAACCAAAAAAATAAAATAAAAAAAATAAAAATCTCCGTTTGGGTTTGTTTCGGTTTCTTCGTTTGGGTTTCAAAATATAAAAAAAAATAAAATAACTAAAAAAACAAAAAAGCGAAACTATACAAAAAACCAAAACAAAAATATAAAATAAATAAACAAAAAAAAATCTCCGTTCGTTTGTTTGGGTTTGTTTGGGTTTCAAAATATAACAAACATTTAACTAAAAAAACGAAACTATAAAAAACCAAAAAAAAAAAAAAGATTAAAAAAATTAACCAAACAAAAGCTCCGTTTGTTTATTTGGGTTTGTTTGGGTTTGTTTCGGCACCCCACGATTCCACTCACTCATCCGAAGTGCTTTGCGCGTACCACAGCATTCTACGCCCCCCACGATTCCACATACCCGAGTTTGTTTGGGTTTGTTTGTTTGGGGTTGTTTATTTGAGTCTGTTTGGGGTTGTTTGTTTGGGTGTTTGTTGGGTTTGTTTGGGTTTGGGTTAGCCTCCTCCCCTCCCGTGACGTCATCGTCACGGGAGGGGAGGACGCTACTGCATAGGCTGGACGAAGATCCGCACAAAGCGGAGAGCGCGATAACGAATACATAGGTATAGCCAGCAACTGACACCTACCAGATATATAGATATAGTCGGTGCGCGGTAAAATAAATAACTTCAAAATGCAATATCTTGAAAACTATAGTTTTCCCGACTCGCAATATATCGCGAGTCGGGAAAAATCCTTTTAGGGATCGTCTTAGAATAATAAAAAGAAGGTCTGTGCAAAATTTCAGCTCGATCGGCGGGGGTTGGCTTTCGGAACTTTATCCGGTTTTTCTTTGAAATAATTCTAAAGATAATTATTAATTGTTTTTATGTCACGAAAATTCCAAATTGTAGATATTTGCGCGAAATGCCACGCTATCGGCGCTAGCGCTTGTGACGTCATCGAACGCGACCGAATAGGCTATGTATACGGCTTAAACGCAAGTGTACACAAATGTGAAATTTTGTGTAATTTTACATTTGAAAACAACTCGAGAATTCGGAAAAAGTTGAAAACTAGTTGAATTTTCGTGCAACGATGTGTAAAAGTGGATTTTTGAAAGCAAATTCGAGTAATTTACCGACCGTGGATAACTGAAAATTTTTAGGTTAGAAGAGGCTTGATAAATTGTGTCAGTTATTGCCGCTACGTATCATAATCATTTTGAAAAAGACGTATTTAAAAAAAATGATTTCAATACAGTTTATAACACGTTTGCACTGACATCACAGTGGTATTCACAGCAAAAATAAGTGAACGATGATTTCGGGTTGACACGTCGTGCTGCAGCGAACCACAGATTTCGACGTTTTGTGTCTTGTGGCACATTCAGAAATACCTATTAGGAGTACTTTTCGTCGTATTTATACAAAGAGGAACGAAACAAGGCTTATACGATTTTGTCGTTGCCATCGTTGACAGAATACTCGTATTACACGAGTAGTTCGTATATCGGCTTTCGAACGGTGACGTCACAGAGCGCTCGGGTAAGTTCGGATGCTCTCGGCGCGTTTTTGCCGAGCCGAACAGAACACAACAATTTCAAAGTGATATATCGTTGTTGAGGTAGTACTAGCGGATTGACTAGTCAACAGAATATCTATCAATTTTCGAATCTGAAAAATGCAAAATATAATACATTTAGGTACAATAATAAATATGATACGGAAAATAATTATTTGAGAAGTGTATGTGATAACTGTGTGCATTATATTATGAAAAGTAAAGTATGAAAATAGCAATCAGATTTGACTCGAGTTGTCTCACCGTCCGCTATTTCATAATTCTGGCAATATTCGTGGCAACGCTGTCCTCAGCCGCTTCCGATCAATGTCAAAAGTTTGTTTATGCCGTCCGTGTGTGTAAGCATGTGTGTAGTGTGTGTGCAATGTGCGTATGTAACTTCGGTCTTACATACAATATGGAGTACAAAAAACGCCCGCGAAGATAAAAAAGAATGATAAAAACTTCATTATATAATATTCAATCCATAATTATTTATCATTAATGAGCAAATTTCTCGCGTAAAGAATCTACAACTTTTGTCGTTGCATTCAAATTGACCGGCTCGATTCGGCCACCCGGATACGAACACAGCTGACGGCATGCGATTTTGCCAAATCTACGCCATCTCTCCCGCCATGACAGACACGGCTAGCGAACGCAAAAATTAGTCGATTCAATCGATAATATCTGCTCGAAATATCCCGTAACCTATATTTTGTATGCAACATACGTAACCGCGACAGTTTTCTTGTTATTTATCGCTTTTCGCATAGCTCATATCTATTCGCGAACTACTATTATTTTCGTCTCAAAGCTCGATCCGCACGGATTCCCCATATGGTATGGGTTAAATGCATTGATTTCGTGAATTAATTACTATTGTATCTAGCCGATAAGGCATGCTGAGTTTTCGCGCACGTCATTCTGTATGTCTATACTACAGCATACAAAAAAAATCCATTTTTTTTCCTAATAAGGAGGTTCGTGCACATACTACCTTAATTGTTGAAAAAAAAAAAAGCCAAGTACTTTGCTTTAAAAACCGCACATGATTTTTACAATGAAAAAAAAAAAAATCATTTAATGTCTCGGGGTCCAATTTCCGTACGATCTCGAATTCTTTTCAGCGAAAAAACGATCTTGAAAAAAATTGGATGAAAAAATTCGGAGTGGGTATAGACCGTAATCGGAGCTGTCGAGTCGAAATTATTCCGCAAGCCAGCGCGAACGTGGATGGTCTTTTCTTTCTTTTTTGGAGACACAAGTAGGCTGGTGTTTCGTAACTTTCATCGTGGCTACAAGGAGTGATATTTAAAAAAAAAAAAAAATTGTCGAGGTCCCGTCGACGGCCGCGAGCGGCGGCTCGTTGGCGCATCGCGTACGCACGCACACACACACGCACACAGTAGGCGGCAAAAATTGCGACTCACACGCGGGAAATCTATCGGCCAACACACGTGTGTCGTTCGTCAATCTTTTTAATCGATTTACACCGCGAAAATGTATCATACGCGAGAACGGGTAATTTGTTTATTAATTCTTGTGATTTATTGAAAACTCTAGCCGGTGTGTGGGGGCGACGTCCTGTGATAAAAAAAAAATTCATCGATATGAAAGAATGCCGCGCGCCCGTTATCTCAGGCCAATTTGATCGCGCGATAACCTCGTGTTTTTTTTTTTTTTTGCATTTCCCCGGAACATATTGATCGTTCGTCAATAGATCGTGTATATGAAACACGTGATATGCTAATTTAATGCTAATTTATCCAGCTGTTATTGGGTTGTGATTATAACCTTGTAAAAAAAAATGCATTTTTTCTCTCGTAAGGCGTTTTATCTGGTTGCGAAAAACAATAAAAAAAAAAAGTGGGCCTTCAAAATCAATCGAGAAATGTACGTTTATTGATTTATTCGCAACAAGGAACATAGAAAATTTAAGATTTTTTTTTAACCCCGAAAATGTAGTTTGACTGTTGAAAAAATTATTTTAATTATACTGCGTACGGAATTTATGCAAAATTTAAGCCAGAAAAAACCCTTGGAGAATTCTATTTTGTTGAGTATTGAATGAATTAAATAAATTATTGATTTTTTTTAATTTCATTTAGATCAATTTACAGCGGTTACCTATTTTCTCTTGTACTACTCTTACGTCTACAGACAATCTTCTCTTTGATTTCTATTAGTCTCTTTTCCATATTTCATTTCCATTATTCATTGTCAGCGGATGTCTTTTTTACTTCTTGTTTTGTCTAGTCCGCATCTTTTTCTCGAACATTCTCACACATTCACATAGTACGCGCTCAATATCTTCATTTAGCAGCTCGTTCCATCCTATTTGCTTCTTTGTTTCATTATAGAGTTTATCCACCTTCTTCCTCATATGTCCACTTATCATTCTCTTAAATTTCTCGCATTGCCTCATATGCTCTAAATCTTCTCTTTCCTTCTCGCACAGTCGGCGTGACTCAACTTTGAAATTTTCCTGCTGTCCCATGGCGGCTTACCTCGTTCTCGTCTCCTTTTATTCTTTTCTTGTTCCCGATATTTTCATCAATCTTCACAGTCACCTTTTATTCTTTTCTGTTACCAATATTTTTTGCATCGATACATCGTTAATACCAGAGTTGTCCAAAATCTGTATCGGGCGTTACGTTTTGCTCGATACAAATGTATCGAGTATCGAAAAGCCTTTTGTTACTCGATACAAAAGTATCAAGCTATTGTTGGAGAACGCGACTTTTGTATCGAGTAGCGAACATTTATTCGATACTCGATACTTGAGTATCGAGTAATGAAAAGCTTTTTGTTACTCGATACTTTTATATAAAGTAACGAAAAGATCTTCCATACTTGATACTTTTATAATATTGTTATTTGTTTGAATTTGTATAAAATTGTTTTTCTTTGTTATTTGAAATGAAATTGTTAAGTTTTCCGAATGCATATGAATTTTCCAAAAAAATTTTCATCGTTTTCAATTTTTTTTTACAAATTTTGTAAATTTGACCAAAACTCGGAAATTCTTTACCTCCCCTCGAGTACGAGGGTTCTGTATCAACCGTGAGAAATTACAAAACTGTTAACAGAATAGCTTCTTATTTTGAGGCTTCAGAATATCACAAGTATCGAGTAACGAAAAGATTTTCGTTAGCGAAGTATTTCTTTTGTAGCGAAGTATCGATCGAATTCTTGTTGCTCGATACATTTGTATAGAGTATCTTTAATCGGATTCGATACTGAACTAACTAGTTACTGCCAACTTTGGTTAATACGATATTTGGCAAGAGTACGATATCCAAGGCCGCCAAGATTTGACTGTGAATTTAGGGTTATCGAGTCAAAATAAACAAAATATGAGGAGTGGTAAAAGTTAATATTTTTCTTATTTTGCGTTAAAATTAGAATTTTTCCTTAGTTTATGTTTTTTTCAAATTTGAAAATTTCACGGAACATCAGGCAAGGTAACTTGGAAATATACAGTTTCAACAGTGTCTAAGAAGCCAAAAATGTATTTTAAATACCACTATCATGTTTTCCTCGCTTATAGGTGCGACTAGATAGAGAGTAAAGTAGTACTATTAATCGCTAGGAGTCCGAAGAGGGATTAAAAGTATACGGTTCATCCCTCTTCGGACTTGTAAGGCTCCAACTTTATGTAAAATATATGGTTTAGTAATTTGGTGTAGTAATTATATGGAACAATTCTCATTGTTATAAATAAACAAAGAATGTAAATAAAGCTAGCTAGCCGCTAGCTCCATCCCATCAACCCCGGACTCCCCCGCTCCAGTAGCAAACACCTTTCGTCTGCGACACACCTTCCACGTACATAGCATCTTCCCAATAAAGAAGCTTGGGAAAAATGGTGTACTATATTAAAGTATAACTTCTTGCGTCTCGGCCAAATAAGAGAATAACTTTTTGCCCTTCAGCCAATACTAAACACATACTTTTTGAAGCTCGCCGGCCAATATCCATTATTTGTGATACAATAAAGATATTGTACCTAAGAGCCAACAACAATCGTTGAATTTTGGCATTTTGTCAATTACTGCTAAAAGCACTCATATTTCCTTAAAGAAGCTGAAACGGCAAATTTTTTATTCCCGAAATTCTTATTGTTTTAGTTCAAATATCAAAAATCAACTTTTATTTATATTCTATACAATATTTCGAGGCTTCTTTCCTGCACCAGTCTCCCTGAATCCGTTGACAATTAAATAAATTATAGATAAATTAAATCAAGTCCAAAATTGATCAAATTCAAAACGAAGTGGAATGGAAAATTTCATTAAGGGGTTACGTGGGTTTCGAAGCCAAAAAAAAGCATATTTTCTCTATTTTTTTTTAAATATAATATATATATAATTTTATTCAAAATGTTAAGCACATAAAAGAGCAACATTTCAACAATATTTTAAAAAAATTTCATCCGAAAATTTGGGTAATTCAGCCGGTGGGACCTGGTTTCTGAAGACCCCTAAAAAAAAAGTGTCCTCGTGGTGGTCAGGATAATTCATGATAGCTTTATCTGAAATTAAAAAACCAAATTTGTTCTATTAGTAGATAAGTATAGCTCGTGATTGAACGAAGGATTAAAAAAAAATGAAATTTGAATTTTTGGCAGAGTTATATGCAAAATAGTTCAATTTTTGGTACAATTTACACTACGTATAGCCTTGTAAAATTACTTGTAATCGAAAAAAAAACCTTCGTTCAATCACTAGTCAATGCTATTTTGAAGAAGTGTGCAAAATTTCAATAAAATGGGTGCATTAGTTTTTGAGAAATCGTGTCCACCCACTTCAAAACTAGTGTTTTGAGAAAAATGCGTATACCTGCGTCGCTCCCGGCCGGTCTTTCCCAACGGGAGGAATTCCCAAAGGCTCTCTCTCTCTCCTGGACTTTTACTCCGATTGACTTAAAACTTTGAGAGAATATTCTAGACATATTGTACTCTTAGATAATAAAATAAATTTAAAAAATGGATTTTGTGAAATTTTCAAACTTATATTCTTCTTTCTTGAGTTTAAGGGGTTACGTGCCCCTTAAACTCAAGAAAGAAGAATATAAGAAATTTAATAAAAAGAAAATTAAACAATTCTTAAAATTAATAAATTTCATTGAATAATATTCCGAAAAACGTTTAAAATGATAAAAGACGGCAACCAAAATAGCAAAATTGATTGCTATTTAACATTTAACATTTAACTAAAACATCCGTCCATTCCGATGAGAATGTCTCGCAAACCGTTAATAAGAGAAAAAAAAAATAATGTCAAGTTTGCGGTTGCTTTGGGCGAGTGATCGAGGAATGGCCCTTGGTCTGAGAATGAAAATTAATTTTTTTTTCATATCCACAGATTCTTCCGTTATTGGCAGCGGTGGGAATCGGAGCGGTGGTAGCAGTGGTGGTCGGATTTTACGTGTCGTGGAAGGGAAAGAGCAAGAAGAAGGCGTCGCCCGTTTTGTTGGAGAATCCAACGACAAAGTACAAACTGCCGCTGATCGAGAAAGAGATCATAAGTCACGACACTAGGAGGTTCAGATTCGGCCTGCCGAGCCCGGAACACGTACTGGGCCTGCAGACTGGCCAGCACGTACTTCTGACTGCCAACTTGAACGGCGAAGTGGTTATTCGCGCTTACACTCCGGTCAGCAGCGACGAGGATCATGGCATCGTCGATTTGGTCGTTAAAGTGCGTTCTCTGAACTTTCAAAATCACTTCCATTGGTCCTTCCTATGCCTCTGCGAGCTTAGACAATTCCATCCTGCTTTCACTTCAGACGATTAGCTTCGCTGTTGCCATTGGTGTAGCTAGGGGTAGGCACGCATCTCCCAAAAAAAAAATTGATCCAAAATAATTGAAGTCACATAATCGATTGATTTTATTTGGATTTCACCAAAGCAAGCATAACGAAATAATTTGAGGTATTTCTTTCACGAACCCGAATCTTTAACGATTAACTGATTTTCGTCTACAATTGAGTAAATATACATCCCAACCCAAACAAACCCAAACAAAATTACGATTTAAAAAAATCGTCTAATTTATGTAGCACTTTATGGAGATGACATGCCAGCCACATTTCTATCTGATAATTTATATACTAAATAACTTTAGATGTCTAATATTAACTGCTCTAAGCATGTCAACATTCTGAAGATTCCGTAACGACAATAATAATACGGGGTCACCGAATGTTTGAAGAAATTATTAATGACAAAACTTAGAGAAATGTGACTAGCGGAAGAATTTTTGTAAGCGCAACTATTTCAAAGAATATGTAAAAATGTCTAAATTTACAAAACATAGGCGATACTTTTCAATCCAGTTGATCGTTGGGTATAATAATTGATTGTAACTTATTTTTATCAAGCGCTTTTTTATTTTATTAATTTATTTTCTTTATTAAAGTTTTTTTTATTAAACTTATTTTTATTAAGTAATTCTACTAATGAATCAAAAGGGCTATGGCTTATGTCCTTATTTTTATTAAGGAATACCTTAATAAAAATTGAACAATTTTCTTCGTCCTACTTTCGTTATTTGTATAAAAAGTAGCTATTTTATCACGTAAATTAAATAGATATTCAAATTTCGCAATTAAGTCAACTGTGGGCAAAGCAATACATTAGATACATAACCAGAAAAATACTGGAAGATCAACATTTACGACCAAGTAGTAGATAATATTGAGAATCTAAAACGCTGATTTGAGAATCTACCGTAAACTGATGCAGTTGATGCACTTTAAAAATTTGACATTAATAACGGAGAGGATTTCATCAATAATTATAGAAAAATCTTAATAATTGATACGTCAATCTTAGAGCTGAAACGATGATCACGAAAGACACACTTGAATTAAAAAATGATGAAATAAATGCTGAAATTTAATAAAGCATATTAATAACATGTATTGCCCTAACTTATATAAACTTTTCCAAACAGCAATAGTACGGCCCGTGAGATCAGCCGGCTGTGAGAGAAATTTTTCTGCCATGAGGCGAATAAAAATTTGGTTAGAAGGACAGTGCTTCAGAAACGACTCTCTCATTTGTCATTGCTGAACATGGAAAATAACGTTTAAAAAAAAATTCCAGCTGAAAAAGTGTTGGAGTGATTTGCAGAAAAATGAATAAAAAACTAAGACTTATTTAATTGACCACATTTTAAGTAAAGTTTTATTTAAATACTTTAAAGATTTAAAGACTTATTTAATTGACCAGCCTTTAAAGACTTATTTAATTGACCAGTCTTTAAAGACTTATTTAATTGACCAGTCTTTAAAGTAAAGTTTAAAGACCGGTAACTGGATTTAAGATTGATGAAAAATTAGTTGATGATTTTTCAAGGTATTGCAAGAGTTTGATATTAATATCAACATGAACGTATAATTAAAGTTTCATATTTCATGTTTGTTTCGTGATGGGGGACTATTATGTAATTTTTTTTTTTAACAAGATGATTGTGAACGAAACCAATTCTTATCAGGCCGGCTCCTCCTCCCCCAGAAGAATTTTGGCTACGTCGATGGCTGTTGCCAACGTTCTTGGTGTCCTGTTTAATTTCATCGTAGCATAAAGCGGCCTTAGCAAAATTAACAATCGAGCACGCTTACTTCGCAGATTTACTTCAAGAATGTCCATCCGAAATTCCCGGAGGGTGGCAAGATGTCGCAGCATCTGGAGAGCCTGAAAATCGGTGACACTGTCGAATTTCGCGGACCATCCGGTCGCTTGGTGTACAAAGGGGCAGGCAAATTTTCCATAAAGCTGCTGCGCAAAGATCCGCCGATGGAACACGTCGTGAGTAAGGTGAGAGATTCAGGGAACTTCTAGATCGGAGGGAAAATCCCTATATCGAAAAAAAGATATGATTTTGGGATTTATCAATAGGGGAAAAGTGGTCGTTTCGTGGCGAAAAATTACTATTATTTAAAGGAGCGTTACCAAAAATCACTATTATTCGAAAAAAGTATTTAAAATAGCGACTTATTCCGCAAAATCTTTGCTGTGAAAAATGTCCATAATTTTAAATCACCATGATTCATAATTTAAAGTTCCAATCGAGTAAGGAGGACGTATAGTAATTTAACGATTCGATAGTCTCGATAAGTCCAAGCTAGAGCGCAATACTTGCGCGAGAAATGTTGTTAATCCGCCAGCTGGCGGATTCTTGGCGAACTACGCGAAAACGCGTGTCTACAGAGGACAAAAAATACTTCATCTAGGCAATAAATAACGTGACGCTAGTGCGCGTTTCGAAACGACCGTTGTTCCCGCTGCTGTGTAACGGCATTGCGACGAGTTTATAACGGAAAACACAAGATATATTTATATACAGGTAGAGACACAACGAGAGAAACAGTTGGTAAATTTCGTTTGGTGGGCTTATCGCGAAAAGTTCGACGACACGTAGCGAGTAATTTTGTAGGCAGACGAGACGACGATGTGTGTTGACCCCGTTGGCACACAACGCACTTTCTTGACTCATCGTCTTTTTTGTTTCACCCAAAAATAGGCGGTTATGATAGCCGGTGGTACGGGAATAACACCGATGCTCCAGCTCGTACGTACGATCACAAGGGATCCGAACGACCACACGAAAGTCGCGCTTCTCTTCGCTAATCAAACGGAAAAGGATATCCTTTTGAGGCAAGAATTGGAAGAGTTGGCCAGCAAGTATCCCGAGCAATTTAAGCTCTGGTACACCCTCGACTCGAGCAGTGAGAATTGGAAGTACAGCACGGGCCACGTTAACGCTGAAATTATAGCGGAACACACTTTTCCACCCTCGTCGGACACAATCGTTCTCATGTGCGGTCCACCGCCTATGATCAACTTTGCCTGCACACCCAATCTCGACAAACTCGGCTACGACAGCAAGCTGAGATTCGCCTATTGATCGCGACGAATCGCCTCAACTGGAACTCGTCACACGAGGAAACGAGACAAAATCCGCTCTCTCGCAATAGCTAAACAACTCGCGCGTACATCCGCGTGCTCCTTCAATCAAGAAGCCGAAAAAAAAAGAACACCGCGCAACCCGGAGATTTTTTTTTTGTTCTGCCGAAAATTTGATCTTTTTCGTCATTGAGCATCGAGCGTTTCACCGATAAATATTAAAGGATACCGGCTTTTTCTTTGACACCGAAATACGTTAAATAAAAGTTCAAGTTTGAGAATTGAACCGACAGTTTCACTAAATCGTTTTCGAGAAAAAGAAATATTAAAATATGGACAATCTGGCACAGTTTTTTATGAAAAAAATCGTGAATTTAGCCTCATTGATGATAAAATTCCAGCTCAGTTCGCGATTCTTTAAGAAAACGCGCCCGAAGTTACGTAATAGGTGAGACCGACGTAAATCGTTCAAGCCGTAGAACTTTTAAGACGTACAGCTTAAGGGGTACTGTACATGGTGGGGGGCATTTAAAGCCAGGGCATTACTGTACAAGGTGGGGCATTTAAAGTGTTACAGAGCAATATCACTCGAACTATTGGTGATATTCAAAAAAAGTTTCAGATAAAAGTTGTATTGTTCGAGAAGGACGTCATACGGGACCGTCGTCATTTTTCTTCGGTGAATGCGCCAAAACTACGTTTAGGTGAACTCCACTTTTTAAAATCAAACCATGCATATTTTTTTTCATGACATAATTAGTGATGTTGAGACGAGTTCAGGGACCTAGAATACAAGGTCATTACCGAACAATAAAGTTTCGGGATAAAAGAAAACATTCACTTGAACAAGTAAAAACATCTGACGATATGAAAGAAAGAAGCATGTGCTCAAAGTAACGCCGCAAATGCTGGATGAAGTTAGACAATCGTTTCAGCAGGGTATAAACAAGTGCTCACAAGTTGAGAGTAATCGTTTCGAGCATTTTTTGTAGATTTACCCAAACCAAGGTTTTTAAATCGTTTAAAAGTAATTGTTTCGATTTGATTTTTTTAAGTTGAAATATTGGAAATGTAAAGCTAACGTTTCAGTCTACGAGCGGTGATACAAAAGAAATGATTTTTTTTTTACAGTAATATACAAACAACGCGCACGCATTTTAGGAATGCCCTAGACAATTTCTGTAACGCTCCAAAATCGGGACAGAGCTTTCGAGCAGAAGCTCCAATTCTTCCTTTCTTTTTTTCTCTAAAAATCTCTAAAATTGAAGTGCCAGATTTTTTTATAGCCACCCACCGCTGTGAGTTTATCCTAGTTATCTTGCCCAGTTTCTCCTCCGAACGACGCAAATTCCGTGGAGTGTGGAGACACCATTCTATGGACGACAGGATCTGTAGACTCCTACATATTTCTAGGCGTCTTCCAGGAATAACATTTTCCCCGACTTGTATCTTGTACGTTAGCAACCATCTCGAAAATCGATGGCAGCAAACTCGTGAACCGTTAAAGAAACAGTCGATGAAGACCATTGCACGAGATCTCAGAACTCTCATGTTGAAAGGATGACTCAGCATTTCAGTTAGAAGCATTTTATTTTGCCGCAAAAAGACACGCAAGTATTCAGACGCAAAGTTAAATCTACGCGCCGCCAATTCCTGACGAACGTGCGCGGTTATTACGGAAGTAACTGAGTTATTGAGAAAATCAAATTCGTAGTTGAGTAATGTTTTCATGAAGCACCCAAGCCGATCCGAATTTTGCATGAGATTCATTCGCGTCTTCGGACGCATTTGCTACGGAACACTGAAAGATCGACTTTTAAAGGTTTCTGATATCTCGTGCGACTTCTTCGTGGTTTGCCTTCGTGACGGTTCCGAGATGCTGCCGCTTTTGAAGACGGTCGCTCGTTTTGATTGGATTTTCCGACTATTTTAATACTTTGCGTGATTAGAATGACTTTGTATGGTAGGTCATGGAATTCGTTGAAATTTGAAATACATGGTTCGATTTCAGCAAGTGGAGGTGACATTGACGTAGCATTGGCGCCTCTATCGAACGAAAATTACGATGGTCCCGTGTGACGTCCTTCTCGAACAATGCAACTTTCGTCTGAAACTTTTCTTTAGATATCACCAATAGTTGCAGTGCTTTTGCTTTGTAACACTAAACCTCCCACCCTGTATATTTTTTTTTTCACGAAAACGACGTATCCGAATCTACGGAAACTTTTGAAGTAGAACTTATATCGAGCGTATCTCCGTCTGAAAAAAAATACCAGTATACTTTTGCATCAATCGGCGCCTCACGCCCTCGTCAAACCCAGTGGGGCAATACGTATGGCCGTCCAACCTGAACTCAATCTATTAATTTCTGACCACCTTCTCCCGCGTCGCGCGCGTTTGAGCGATGTGAATAATGATAAACGTCGGTGAAAACTATGTCAATGGTTGAGGCATTTATTAATGTAAAAACCTATGGTATTGTTATAAAAAGAAACAAGAGAAAGAAAGAGAAAAGTGGCTGTAATGTTTCTTTCCGTCCAAATTTCCGCTCTTTTTCTCCGCGTAAGTATCGAATCGTTCGGTAGTGGCGGCGGCAAACAACGAGTTCGTTTGGAGTTTGAGTCGATGATCGGGCCTGCGATTGCCGCACGACGCAGCGTTCAACGCGAGTTGTACGAAAAACAAGCAAAAAAATTAGCTCTCTCGTGCCCTCAATGCGAATAATCGTGGCAACGAAAAAAAAAAAAAATGAAGATTTAACGTCGCGCGAATAACATAAGCACGTTTCTGAACGTAGAATAAGGGTTTTGATAATGAGAATGTCGAACACTTTGTGTATCCCGAGGAGTGGACGAGGGGGGCGATTAGCATCGTCCGTGATCGGGTGCGCGTTTCCTCGGTGCTGCGCGCAATATGTCGTCTACGCGAAGTATCATTTCGGCAGCCTCGGCCGCGCTGAGCAGAACTTGCCTCTTAACGGCCCACGATTCCGTTATACCGAGCTTTTTCATGCATGCGATCTTTCCGTCATCCATATCTGCAACGGATAAATACAAAAATAATATATTTTTGATTCGTTCGCATAATTTGTGTTCGAGCGCGTGCAAACAAGAGTGGGCTCTCGTTTCGGGACACTACGGTCGACTCGTTAAAGGAAATTACTTGCCCGCGCGATAATTATCGTATAAAACGGGTATTCAAAATGGCGATTTTGAAAAAAGACTGTTATTTGACATCATTATTATTTAAGGCAATATTAAAGTCTAGAATTTTGGAAAAATCGTTTTTCTTTGCATTTTCTTCAACTATAGACCCTTAAGGGATCAGTCTATTTTCGGAGATTCTTAATTTACTAAAAACATCAGATTTAAATATCTGTAGAAATACGGTAGAGAACGTTATTTAGGTAGGCGTGATCGACAAGGGGCTAAAAAGAGTAATACAATAGAAGCGTCTCTGCGCGCTTAGCGCGCAACTACCGTGTCGAGCGTCCAAAGCTCGCAGAACAGAGATCCGAAACAAAAAATCCCAAGTGAAGCTTTTGAAGAAGCTGAAGGAATAATGTATGGACCAGGCATCACTGATTGAGGGTAAGCGTTGTGTATTCGAGATATTGGCAATCAAAGATTGCACGGTTTTGCACGTGTTCTTATGGGGAGCAGTGGAAAATTTCACATTTCACGCAATAACTTTAAAACTTTTCTATAGATTTTGTTTTAAAAATTCTCAATTACAGAGGAACATATGACGGTGGGTAAACAAAAATCTTGAATTTTGACCGTCTAGTTTCAGAGATGTAGCGATTTAAATAAAGCAATGTCTAGCGACGTTAGCGCCACGAAGCGACTGGAGCAGGCTAGAGCTAGACTACAGTAGTGTGTGCATATCCGTATGCGCAGAGTATCTACGTATTAGTAGCTAGAATGGATAGTCTGATACAAAAGTGAGGGTTAGGTAAACATTAGGCGTTTTTATCATTACTTTATAAGTTTTTAGATCCCGATAAGATGTACAACCTACATTATGAGGATATTTCGCAATGTTTGAAGCTTTCATCGATTGAGCGAAGAATAAACTTTTCAACGTCACTGTGGCGAGACTACTACTTTATCGTCAAAAAATGGCTGTCATTCGAAATTACCATTCTTAGGAACGACTAATAACTCAAGACTGTTATTATGAACGTGGCCGTAACAAAAAGTAGGAAAGATTTCCAAAAATTTCGCAAAAACGGAATACCCTGGAAGAAAAACTACCGATTCGAGATTGTTCGTATAATTACCAAGTCCAAGAGTGTAAGCCCCGGAATTGTGGGCGGCTCTCAGTTCGCTGACAAGCTGGGCCGAGTCGTAGCCCGCGTTGTCGGCGATGACGGTCGGCAATTGTTGGAGGGCCCGGGCGAAGCTCTCCATCGCGACGGCCTCTTTGCCGGGCGTTGCAGCCGCGGATTTCATCACGGCGCACGCCATTATCATTTCGCTGCAACCGCCACCGTATACGATCCTGGACTCGCGCACCGTCGAGGTCAGCACGCAAAGAGCATCGTGAATAGAGCGCTCGGCTTCGTCGAGTATCTGCTGTGTAGCGCCGCGTATAACGACCGTACAAGCTTCGCCGAGGGCAACGCCCGAGAAACGAAGAAGCGTTTCCTCGCCGATCATACACTGTCGCGATTAAAACACACATCATACACTCGTGATATTTCTGGCCATGTGAAAAAGAATTAGAAGAAAAAAAAACAAAAAAACAAACAAAACAAATATCGTACCTGTTCGATCGTTTCGCACTTGCCGAGTTTGACCATGTCGGGATTGTCGAATGTACTGACGATCTCGCCACCGGTCACGAGAGCAAGTCTCTCGATACCGTCGAAGTCCGCGTGCTCGATCGCCATTATACCCGCGTCGGCGAACAACTGCTCCGGATAGTTGTAGATCAATTGCCGATTGATGAATACGTTGCAGCCGTGCTTGATGATCTTGTCGACTTTGTCCTGTTGGGCAGGAAGCAAGGAGATAATTGAGATCGATCGTTAATTGTTAAGGGGTTAGGCCAGAATACAATTTAGGAGAAGTAACATTTTTTTTGTACTCTAAAGGTGACTAAGGGTCTTAGAAATTATGTAGCAAAATACACAATGCACAAAAATTTAAAGAACAAGAAATTATCCGTAATTTTTTTAGTTTTTTTTTTCAAAACTCTGTAACTACAGTCAAACCTCGATATAACGAATCTCTAGAGAAGAGCAAACAAGTTCGTTATATATATATATTTATATATATATCATTCTCACCTTCATTTTTTCCTTCTCAGCGGTCTCGAGTTCGGCAATCTTCGCCATGGAATCGACGCGCACCCTTGAACCGAATACCTTGATCTTGTCGGTGTCCATTGGCGTATTGGCGATGAGAATTTTCGCGTCCGTGATCTTTTGAGGTTGATGCACGCCCGGCCTCTTGTCAAGTAAGAAACCAGCGTCGAGGAACGAGTCGGCGAGGGTACCACCGCGTTTCTTGATAATCTGTATCGCGGACAAATTACCGGAGCCCTTGAGACGCAGCACAGCGTCAACCGCGAGTTTGCTGAAGTGTTCCTTGTGTTGCGACAGAATCTTCGAGCTCAGCGTCGTGCGTGCGATGTTCATGAGATCCTCGCGAAAACGTTCGGGATCGGCGGAATTGTCGGAGGCGGCGTTCATCAGAGCTTCGCGGGCGACCGCGACGGCGTTACGCCAACCGGCTATTATCGTCTGAGGATGAATCTTCTGTTCGATGAGCTTCTCCGCTTCTCTCAGCAGCTCGGACGCTGCGAAATTAACCGTAAAAAAATTGTTTATATTTTTCTTGCCGTTTGTTTTTATTTTTTACGGCAAAAGAAAATTCGTTTCTTTCCATGGAAAGAAAGTACTTTTGAGTACTTTAAGTAATATTTTTCTTTTAGTGAAATTGGGTTGTATCATCATTTTTTAATTTTTTTATATAGCGTCTACGTACACGATAATCTCAGATTATTTTTGTTATCTATTATTTACGAAGTTAATAATGGATGAATAATGTCCCTTGAAAAATTAGGAGGGGGGGCTCAGACAGTTCGAACGCTCCAGAAAAACCCGAGTCCGCCCGAACCGCTGCGTGACGTCACGATGCGTGTGGAGAGAATTGGCTTTTTCAACGCTTATTTCTGGCATTATTATTGACGAAAAAAAAAATTCTCTGAATATTTATTATTAATTCTAAATATTATGAAAATAATGAAAATTTAAACTCTTTTGAATTTAAAAGAAATGGGTTTATCCTTTTTTTTTATATTTCAATCAAACTGCCATGTGCTGGAGGATTTGTTTAGCATTGACGATGCTTCTAAAGATGTATATAGGGGATCTGATTTAGCGAGATGTCACACGAAACTAACGCTACCCCCACTCCACTGCCGCTGTGTTGTAGCAGGGTGGGGGAAGCTGCGACATGCTAAAGGTCTGTAATTTGTTGAAGAATGCTGCATCACATAGTCATTTGTAGTTACAAGTTGTAAGTTTCAATTTTTGTGCGTACATTACAATGTTGGTGGGTTTGGGTTTGTTTGGCCGTGTTTAGGTTTGTTTAGGCGTGTGTGTTTCGGTTTGGTTGGGTTTTTTTGTTTGGGTTGAAGTTTGTTTGTTTAGGTTGGCGTTTGGGTTGGAGATTACAGATTGTATGGGTTGGGGTTTGGGTTTGTTAGTGTTTGTTTGGGCTGGCTTGTTTGGGTTTCGGGGTTTGGCTTTGTTTGGGGTTGGGCTTGTTTTGTTTAGGTTTGGTATGAACGGATGGATGGATAGTGAGAGAGTGAGAGAATGCGACAGAGAGAATGTGAGAAGAGAGTGAGAGAGTGAGAGAGTTAGAGTTAGAGAGTGAAAGAGAGAGCAACTCATATCATTTGCATGTACCTTTTTTTATTACCCGAAAAGTCTGATTACATTTTCAATGGCATGAAATAGTTGCACTTTGTGTAATATCTGTAGATTTTTAGCAATGTTTATAGAATGCTATATACTGAGGGATTTCTTTAGTAACGTTTTTAGAAGAAGGAGAAGCCCTCCTTGCATGAAATCACTGTTCAAATATTTTTTATGAAGCTACAACGTAAATTTTTATATTTAGCGATTTTTTTCTCGTGAAACTGGTATTGAAGTTCTTCCATCTACAATATGCTGGTGAAACTTCTTTAGTATTCTTGTAGTGGGGATAGAAAGAAGAAAAATGGATAAAAAAGAATGATATAGGAAGACCACAAAGAAATACACTCAAAAGATCATCCCGAATGGAATCTCTAGTAAAAAGAAACAAGATGTACAGTGCGAAAATATGGGGATGGAAAAAAGGAGAACAGATCGGAAAATTGCAAGGAAGATATACATCAACAAGGCACATCACTTTGGTATCCTCCTTCGATTCTATTAAAACTCGTGTATATGGTGGAGCATCAAATACTATTAGTCACGTATTTTTATCTGCGGCAAGATGGTATTAAGGGGTGAAATCACCCCTCAGATTGAAGCATGTCAAGGACTGATTTTACAGTTTCACCCTCAAGCAGTGCCCGTTTTCAGTGAAACAGAAACAAAAATTCTTCTAATGCAAAACGACGAGGAATTCTGACTAATCGTGACCAGGGATAGTTACGGATAATCTATTTTATCGTAAAATAACAGTAGTGTTAAGATATAATCACAGGTCTATTGATAGGTATAGTATAATGCTATAAAGTATAATAAACTATAATAGATAGCTATTATAGTTGTACTAATAAACATAATATTATATAAATACGAATAACATACTAATGTTACGTAAAAATTATCGTCCGCAGCGCGATCGCGAGTGTACATGCCCACGAGCTAGAATGGTTAGAGCTACACGGAGAGAATTAAATGTTAAAAATTACCGTGCAGTAACGGTAACCAGATGACAACCCTGAAACTTCGCTTATTATTACCGAGTAAAACACAGATTTTCACGAAAATAAAATAAAATTTCTTCTTCAGATAGAAAATTTTACCTGATTTTCTAGTAAATTTTCATGTGTAACAAAATACGCAAAACTTAAATTTCAAAAATATATAATATCAGCGAAATTTTACTGTGCATTTTATTATTTTATGCCTTTCAAAAATGTCTATAAAAAAGTATCGTCTTTATAACAGTTATTTTAAGATTTATTGTAAAATTTAATGAGTGTTATAGGAAAATGTATTGTGCTCTCGGTAAAAATTATCGTGCGCGCTACCTTTCTTGTATAGTAAAATTTTAGCTACGTATGTGAAATTTTCTGTAACGTGAGTTAAAAAAAAAACTTGTCGCATACGAATTATTATGCTTTTCTCACTTGTCACCACATTGAAATATATCACGGTAATTTTTACCGTGAAATTCACGACAAAAATTACTTTTTAATTCTCTCCGTGTACAGAACAAGCGTTCGGATAATCGGGATTCGACTGTACTGTGAATCAACATACACATTATAACAGCGGTCGGCTACAGGCGGACCGTGGAGGGTAGAAAACTGGACCGCCAAAAAATCTCTCAAAGCATTAATTCACTCATTCTGTGTGCGATTCTAAAGGCCTCGGGTTAAATTTCAACCGAGCTAAAGTTGAAAAAATAACAGTTCGGCAGAAATAATCGACTTGCAAGAAGTTGTTTCCTCGCAAATGTACAAATCTGCACCCAATGAAGAATTTTGGGGTAAACATGTTTCAGAAAAGTATGCAAATTGCAAAATACTGGCTCTCAAACTGGCCAATATGTTTGGCTCGGCATATATATGTGAAGCATCTTTCTCAAAAATGAATTTGAAAATTCAAAATGAAATCTTTCTCAAAAATGAAATGAAAAAAAAAAAAAAATATCGTTCAAGGTTAACGGACGCCCATATTGAAGACACTCTTCGCACATGTTGTTCCTCGCGAGAACCAAACTAAAAAAAAACTGCCTCAAAATCGAAGGTGCAATTTCTCACATTTAGAACCTATGTAAAGTATTTTATTTTTAAGAGAAGAATAAAAACTAATAATACGTGTTTTAAAAGGCCACATTCTTTTCGCGAAACAATAATAAACTGCTTGCTGTAATTGATATTTGCAGTTTTTTTTTCTCTCGACTTCAATAAAAAATTTCAAAAGTAGCCAGTAACGGACCCCAATATAAAATACTTGCCGACCCCTGCATTATGAGGTATTTCTTTCACGGACCTGAATATTTGACGATTAACTGACCTTTGTCGATAATTAAGTAGAAATACATCTCAGTATACTGATAAAATTTTAAGCCAATTTACCAAACGTTCAACAAAAAATGACGACTTTAAAAATCGTCTAATTTATGCAGTACTTTATGGTGATGACATGCTGGCCACATTTCTATCTGATAATTTATATACTAAATAACTCTAGATGTTTGATATAAACTGCTGTGAGCGTGTAAAAAAATTCTGAAGATTTCGTAACGATAATAATAACAGGAGATCACCAAATGTTTAAAGGAAATATTAATGATAAAACTTAGCAAAATGTGACCATCGAAAGAATTTTCGTCACTGCGACTTCTCAGAGAACATGTAAAAATGTCTAAATCTACAAAATTTAAACAATTTTTGAAACTCCAGTTCATCGTTCGGTATAATAATTAATTGTAAATTATTTTTATCAAGAGGCAACTGTAATCTACTAATGATTTGCAAGGGTCCGGCCTTATGCACCCACAAAGTACAGCCCTATGCAAAAGGAAGAAATTATATAAAAAAAAATAACTGCCATAAGGAACAATGAGTAACGGTTGGATTACTCCTTTATGTTTGCTATCCAGCAAAAATGCAAAGATACGTAGCCATCAATTGCACCCCCCTCCCTTCAAAGTATGAGGATAAAAAACTAACTTAAAAGATTACTATCCTACTGAAAAATCGTTTTCTTTCTGCCCATAAAAAAATATGGCCTCTCGAAAGAAACTAATAAACAACCGTACAACAAAACAGTCTGAAAAAAAAGAAGGAAAAAAACTAAGCGGCGAAAGGCTCACCGAGTACAGTGACGGAGGTAGTGCCGTCGCCCACTTCGTCGTCCTGTACTCTGGACATGTCGACGAGAATTTTAGCAGCAGGATTGTCTACACCGACGCTCTTGAGAATGGTAGCGCCGTCGTTGGTGACTTGCACAGTGCCGGCGGTACGACCATGGGCGACGAGGATTTTGTCCATGCCTTTAGGGCCCAGGGTAGATTTGACCAGATCCCCGATAGCTATGGCGCCGACGAACAAACTGAGACGAGCCACTTCGGCCTTCTCCTCTTCAGCTTCGTTCTTCAAAATTCTCACAGGATTAAGGGACATCTGAAGAGATACGTGAAAAAAAAAAACATAATTCATTAGATCGGAAACTATTCTGTTTGGTATTGACAAGAGTTCATTTGGATAATTTTAATTAAGTTCAACCAAAGTTAGCTTGACGGGAATTTAAATTCGATTCTGTTTAAATTGAAGTAAAATACGATTTGGTTTTAATTGGATTTAAATCCTATTTAGCTTAAGTTTAATTTAAATACGACATGGTTTAATTTGAACTTAAATACGATTTAGTTTAACTCGAATTTAAATACGATTTAGCTTAAGTTCAACTTAAATACGATTTAGCTTAAGTTCAACTTAAATACGATTTAGTTTAACTCAAATTTAAATACGCTTTAGCTTAAGTTGAATTTAAATACGATGTAGTTTGAATTCAATTTAAATAAGATTTAGATTAAATTGCACTTTAACTGCATTTAAAAACAATTTAGTTTAAATTGAACTTAAATACGGTTTAGCTTCAATTGAATTTAGATACGATTTAGTAAAAAATGAATTCAAATACGGTTCAGCTTAGATTTAATTTCAATACGATTTAGTTGAAACTGAATTTAAGATTGATTTAAGTTTGAATTCTATGAAAAATGAAATTCTGTTCAAGTTATTGATGAGATTAGATTTAGTTTAGGTGGAATTTAACATAACGTTTTGTTCAAAGTGAATTAAAAATTCCTTTTTGATTTAAATCGAAATTAAAATGTTGCTTGGTTAAAACCGAATTTCGTTAGGATTTAATGTAATAAAATTTATATTGAATTGAATGGGTACGAAACCATGACGAGCAATTGGCGTGTGTCGGAGCCGCGTGAGTAATTATACGCAAAAGGTCACGAGATATTCTGACAAGCCACGAGGTTTAAGTAAAATCTGCAATCGATCTAATTACGAGGGATCAAAGAATCGGAATGAGAAAATTCATTTCGAGGTGTGGTTTGTGTTGCTCGGCAAAGGAGAATACACGTGCGACATTTGTCACATTTTTTTTTATTTCCGTAGAGTCCATTACCGGCGATGGCCACAAACACACATTTTCGCGAACGACAAATGATTTTTACGACGCATTTTGCGATCGATTTATTGCCAGATTATTGAAAACGCGCTCCGATAAAACAATAGTTCGGTAATTACCATTTTGGAGGCCGTTAATAAAAATGTGCACTATTCACGAATACGAGAGCCGGGATCCGTGAAAAGCCTCAGGACGATGAACGAGGCGATGAACGGCGAAGTGTGGAATTAACGGCGCTCCGGGCAACTCGCTGTTTCTCTCTCTCTCTCGCGCGCGCGCGCGCGCACCCTTGTGAGAGACGCAGATGCAACTGCGCAGCAAAATCACGTGGGCCGTGAGCGAACGACGCTCACTTTTTCTCCCAATTCGATCCCTTTTATGGACATTTCTCGTACGAACAGCATTGACACTCGGGCCTTTGCTGCCTTTTAACTTTCATGATTTTCCGCACAACGTACGAATGTTACGAATTGGTTGAACATTTGTTTTTGCGCTTTTCGTGGGACGAATCATGCTTCAGAAGGGAAAAAAACGAGTGTCTCGTGCGATATCATCGTGAAGGAGGACGAGGGCGACGCTCTTTTGTCCAAAATGCCAACGATCTTCGACGTTACCGACAGTCAGCTATACAGATCTCGCGTATACCGTCCGCGGTCCGAGGGATAAAGTAGAGATCACTGTTATCGAGGGCATCTTTACCGTACAATGTCGTTATCTCTGTAATCTCCTCAGATAACCAAGCGCACGGTTTTACATACAGGTCTCTGGAAAGTCGATGAAATTTCGGTGGTGGGGGTGACTCGACTATTGAAGTCGAATTTTTGGTGTCGCTAGGGTCAAGGAGTGTTGTTTTGATAGTGAAGACATAACCTGCGTATTGTATGATTCCACGTCAGGGGGCTGACACTGGGATAAATTCTCTTAAGGCCAAGTGTCACACCGACCGAGCGGCCATGGGTGCGAGAGAGATAGCTGATTTGCAGGTTCCCACTGATTTCTGAAACGGTTGATTTTTGGGAAAAAAGAAAAGAAACACGTTCCGCTCTGTTGAACGACGAACAACCGCTTTCTCTTCTTTTGCCCGAAATATGATCCGTCTAGGAGAAAACTTGGCAGTAGGATTTTTACCGACTGGACGTGTGACACATGGCCTTAAGGAGGTTGGAGCGTTACGACGAATCCAACTTTCGGGCCTGAAATTTTTATATGATGTTGAAATACGTTATGCACCCTTTGGAAACATTTGAGCTATATTGACCGTTCAGTTTTTTTCGTAATAAAATTGCAAAGTCGAGCACTTTGAACTAGTGATGCACGTCGTCTTATGGAGACGGTCGACCGGAAGTGCGCTGATCACGGTTTTGCTGCTCATGCATCCAACTAAGATCGTTGGAAAGCTGAAAGGGTCTAGCCAGATAAGAATGGTGAATCTGCCCCCACCGAATTTTGTGGCGCCGATTTTTTCCCAAGTCCCTAACCTAAAAAAACAATTTTGTGCAAAATAATAGCTTTCTACATCGATGCCGAGGGGTCTTCCTGCTGAAAAAAAACGTGTTTTTTCGATTTTTGCAGTTTTTAAATACCAGGAGGCGACCGAAAAATCTGAAAAAATTCGGAAAAATCAGAAACATGTCAATGTTAATGGGAATTTTTTTTTCATTTTTTTAAAATGCTAAACTCCCTTTTTAATCATCAAATCTTCCTTTAAAAACATTATTTTGTAGTGAAGAGATTTTTCTACTATTATGACAAAAATTGACATGATTTTACTCTTGATTCCCTGCATTTCAAAAAAAAAAAAGTCTCAAAATTCGACCTGCAACACATTGAAAAAAAATAAAAACGACAAAATTTCTCATTTTTCATTGGAAATCCATACATAAATCATTCTTCCAGTTTAATAAATGGGTGCTCATGGCTGGAGTAGTTATGAGAAATGAGACATGACATCTAGATCGATTGCGTAATTCAATTTAGTTCGATGCATCCACACTAGTGGCGCGACTTGAACTGTGCGGTTTTACCGACAGCTATGCTGAGATGGGTATGTTTACGCGGACTTTTGGTCAAGCTAATAAGCTGAAATATTCAGATCCGCGTAAACTGTCAAACAACTGTGAGAGGGTACGTTTACGCAAGCCGCAATTCTGCAACGCTGCGCTGTTACCTTACTACTGTAGAAAAAACTGGCGTAAACGCGATCAGTTCGTTCTTCATGTTATTATGCATGCGTGTTTGACCGTTTACGTAACTAGAATATCTTAGCGTAACGTGAGCAAGTGTCTGCATAAACATACTCAATGATTTTCTCATCGACATGTTAATAAATGACGTCGAAAAATAAAAAATATCCAAAATCAGCGTAAAAATCCTATTGTTTACATCTGTTTGTTATGTCTGACAACTACTCCAGCTTTGAGCACCCATTTATTAAACCAAAAGAATGATTTATGTATGGATTTCCAATGAAAAATGAGAAATTTTGTCGTTTTTATTTTTTTCCAATGTGTTGCAGATCGAATTTTGAGACTTTTTTTTTTTTGAAATGTAGGGAATGAAGAGTAAAATCATGTAAATTTTTGTCATAATAGTAGAAAAATCTCTTCGCTACAAATTAATGTTTTTGAAGGAAGATTCGATGATTAAAAATAGAGTTCAGCATTAAAAAAAACGAAAATAATTTTTCCATTAACATTGACATGTTTCTGATTTTACAGAATTTTTTCAGATTTTTCGGTCGCCTCTTAGTATTTAATAACTGCAAAAATGGAAAAAAAACACGTTTTTTCAGCAGGACGACCCCTCGGAATCGATGTAGAAAGCTGTAATTTTGCACATTTTTTTTTAGGTTAGAAACTTAGGAAAAAATCAGCGCCACAAAATACGGTGGGGGCAGATTCATCATTCTTATCTGGCTAGACCCTTTTTGGATGAAATTTTTTAAAAATATTGTTGAAATGTTGCTCTTTTATGTGCGTAACATTTTGAATAAAATAATTTATATATTATATTTTAAAAAAATAGAGAAAATATGCTTTTTTTTCGCTTCAAAACCCACGTAACATCTTAATGGACTGCGCGGAGTTGCTACGCTCGCTGATGCTTGCGGTAACAGAATAAGTGTCGCCGACCGATAACAAACTTGCAATACAAACAGTGCGCTGTCGTCAAATTGATCAAATTTGTGAAAATATAAAATAATCGAAAAATACACATTGATATAACATTGAAACTACGTTATTAATACGCTCGTGTAAAAATAATAATAATCTTAAATGCAGAACTCGAAATTTAGTACAGTAATCGTGTCGTTTTCGAGCGCAATATTTGGTGTGTAGAATTTAACGCCCTGCTCGAGAACAATAGAATTCCCCCTCTCGATTTCTCCTAAAGATGAGCTGTCTCGAAATTCCTCAATATATATTTCTCATTTTGGAGGCTTTTAGGTCAGACAATCTTTCTTTTCCATGTTCCGAAGTACTCTAGTGAGGCACTCTTATCTACAATGTAAGAGAGCTGTGACGATAAGCGATGCCTGCGGGCGCGTCGAACAAAAATGATAAATGCATATCATTCTTCAAATACGAGAACCCTACACCTGCGCGTTACAGCCCAATGTACACGAGATCCCTGCAAATGTAACTTACTTTTTTTTTTCATTTCGCACTGTCGGGAGACTACACGATGGAGGAGTTTTATTCGAAGAAAGAATATTGAAAGCAGAGCGCTGGTACGGATTGATATTTTTCCTATGCAAAATGATCGCTTTTTTTAGTGTCCTACTCTGTCACTCGCAGCGCTATTTGTACCCTTACAAAGCTGATATGCGCAAGAGCTATGTATACAGGGTGAGGCACATAAAGTGTTACAGAGCAATAGCACTCAAACTATTGATCATATCCAAAAATGTTTCAGACAAAAGTTTCAGTGTTCGAGAAGGCCGTCATACTGGCCGTCATAAATCACTTTCAAAGGATCCACTAATCTTGGTTTGGGTCTACCTACAGAAGATGCTCGAAGTGATGACCCTCGACTTGTAAGCACTTGTTAATTCGCTGATGAAAAGACCGTCTAACTTCAGCCAACATTTGTGGTGTAATTTCGGTACATGCTCGGCGTATTCTTTCTTTCATGTCGTCAGGCGTGGTAGGTGCTACCGCCATTACGCGTTCTTTAACAAAATCCCATAAAAAGTTCATTTTCGCGATCCGATGTACTCACATTAGAAGGTAATGCGTGACTAACTGATATGTCAACAGAAAATGCGTACTTGCTGCCGTTAAGAAACATTGGTATCGTAAGAAAGGAAAAGAGTGATCAAACCAGTGTTTACAAGTCGAGGGTCATCACTTCGAGCATTTTCTGTAGGTAGACCCAAACCAAGGTTAGTGGATCCTTTGAAAGTGATTATTCCGATATTTTACGATTTTTCGACTATTTTCATACTTTGCGTGACTAGAATGACCTTGTGTTGTAGATCGCTGAATTCGTCTTAAAATCGGTAATAATGTCATCGAAAAAAAAATACATGATTCCATTTAAAAAAAGTGAAGTTGACCTTGACGTAGCTTCAGCGCCTCCACCGATAAAAAAAAATAGGGTGGTCCAGTATGACGGCCTTCTCGAATACTGAAACTTTTGTCTGAAACATTTTTGGATATGACCAATAGTTTGAGTGCTATTGATCTGTAACACTTTATGTGCCTCACCCTGTATATACACACGCACACATATAATCGAGCAATACCCATATAACACCATCATATACATTGATGGTGTTATATGGTATAAATATATACACACACCATTTATTATACTACCATTATTGTTTTATTAATTTATCTATTACTCACTAATTCTCGATTGACTATTAGTCTATTGACTAATGATCGCGACAACAAACAATCATGAAGATAAATATGATAACGAAACAATTTGGTACCAAATTATAAATTTCTCAAAAGGTCATTACTCAATTTAAGGCGGTCCTCTAGTTTCTCGGGTCGAAAAAATCGATTTTTTTTTCTTTCATAAATCACATCTACAACATGTGTAGAAAATGTGTGCCAAAGGATTTTTCGATATTCGAAGTGGTTCACAAGTTACGGCCCTGGAACGGAACAGGTAAATCACATGCGCGAACTTTCAAACGCGTTTTTCTCGAAACACCATTTTTCGAAACGGTGACCACGATATTTCAGAAACTACTGCACCGATCTTGTTCAAATTTATACAGCATCTTTAATATGTTATAAGCCAGCGATTGAACTATGATTATCATGATTGCTTCGATAGTTTTTTTTGTACGAGCGAAAAACTTAAGAAAAAATTAGTAAAAAATAGAATGTAATTTTCAAAAGTGTATAAAAAAGTCAATTTTTGTAATTTAGAATTCACTCTAGTTCAATCGCTAGTCTTAAATATGAAGATTAAAATGCCGTTTGGTTTTTTGATTTCAGATAAGCAGAACAGCTGCAATCTTGGTCACCGTCAAGCACCTCTTTTACTTGATGTCTTCCTGTCGGCCACTATAATTTTTATTCTATTATATATTTTGACTTCAAAAAATTTGTAAAGCTTATTTAAATGTTAATAAAGATTATGCAAAAACAATGAGATTGATTATTTCGATGCTTTGCCCGTAAAAAATTATTGAAAAAGCCGTAAAAAAACAGCCGAGAAACTAGAGGACCGCCTTAAAAATAGAGCTCCAGCTTTCATCATATGCTCATATAACGAGAACTGAAACACGTTTGAAAATTTATTCACTAATAATATTTTCACGAACCGATTATTTGGCGATAAATAATTATATTGACCATACGACCTTCACGGTTGTGTTCCTACATACTCATGTTTGTATACTCGTCCAGCTTTCACATTGTCATTATTTATAGTCTCTTTCCGTAGTCTTTGAATGTCAGTATCGGCTGGTACGTTGAAAAAAGGCACCTTTTCAATATTTTTCGGGTACCCTGAGGTACAACCGGGCACAATACACGGCATTAGTGCACGGTTACGAACAATTTAATCAATTCCGCACCGCGGTTTAACCTCCAAAAGTCAAAATGGTGGTTTTGTACGTCGTGCGGGCCTCGCGCACGCGCAATAAGAATATTGTAAGGTAACTACTAGCGCCACAGGTAGAACTAAAATAAGCGCTCAAAAAGCATAGCATTTTTATACACAGTAGGGGATAGGCCGTGCCAGCCCCCTGAGCAAAAGTAATAATGCACAAAAATAAGTGCTGACATTTTTTAACGATTTATTCTCAGAGAACCCAGAGCAATTAGCAAAAGATCGTTGTTCTCAGTTTCAAATTGTATTTCACAATACAAAATTAACTGAAATTTTCTGAAAAAGATCCTTGCAAATGCGAAAAGTCTGCAAATTGCTCGTATAGTCCAGTCGGCATGTGCATTTGAAATTGCAATAATTAAATACCAGTATTTTCTTTTTCCAATCATTAGGGGAGTCCATTGATAATCTAAATCCAGATTTTCGACCGGATTCTGCAGGAGCTCCGACCGCCATCTTAAATTTAAGGGAAATTTGTTTTTTTCAAATAACTCACTCATTTTCAATTGTTGACTAAAAATGCTCATAACTAAACTCGTAGGAAATTTAATTCTCTACAACTTTGGTTATAACCATTTTTCGTCTACAAACGATATTTTCCTACTTAAACCTGCAAAAGGGAGTAAAATAAAAATATTGCATTATTTCGTTTATTTTCAACTTTAGCGCATGAACAAAGATAAACAAACTTGTAGGGAATAAAATTCTCTACAACTTTGGTTCCTACCTTTTTTTTCTTAGGATCAATATTTCAGGTCCTACGGCTACAGAAAATCTAACGGAACTTCATTAACCTGCGTACCCGAGACGCTGATATCGCTGGCACCGAGTGCCGAGAATGACCAAAAGGACGCGTTAGCGGCGTCCCGTCAGCCGAAATAAGGACGGGTCAAATCGGAAAATATCGATCGTAGACAAAAAATTGTTGTAACCAAAATTGTAGAGAATTGAATATCCTACAAGTTTAGTCATGACCATTTTTAGGCAAAAGTTGAAAATGGACGAGGTATTTGTCAAAAACAAATTCTTTTTAAATTCAAGATGGCGGCCGAAGCTCCTGCAGAAAACGATCAAAAATCTGGATTTAGACTACCGATGATCTGATCTAACGATTAGAAAAAGAAAATACTGATAATGAATTATTAAAATTTCAGGTGATATTCTTGTAAATCCCGACTGGTCATCTAGAAGGCAAATCGTAGTTTTCGATTCGAGCCTGCGACCCGGAGTTTCCCCCACAATACTTCAAGGTCCGTAGGACTGTCGTAAACAATAGAAAAATCGCATGTTTTATTGCAGACACTGTCGGTTCGTCGACTTCCGGTGGCTCATAATTCCGCAGCCTCAGAGCGTGTACACCGTCCGAAGACGCGACTATTGTCATGAAAACAATGACCACTGTGTCAGCATAATCGATACGCGCGGAGAGCCAAACGTTAATTTCCGGTTGTTTCTTTTTCCCACCAGTCGCGATAAACACACGCGCGCGCGCGTTCAGAATTGTCTAACGCGACGAGTTTGGTTCTTTGTCACCGCACGATTCGTATTGTCTCTGAGCGGCTCGAAGAAGCGCGCAAAATAAGGGAGCTCATCGATAAATGACGCGCATAGAAGCGCACAATCGCTTGTCCGTAACGGTCTTGTGTTCGCAGCTGTCCCGTAGTATTTCCCTTTAGCCGTGACAATAGGGGACGTGCGACGCAACGCACACACGACGAGGCTCTTTATAACCTCAAATAAAGTGAAGAAAAACGCACGTACGAGTCGCGTATCCACACACACACACACACACACACACACACACACACACACACACACACACACACACACACACACACACACACACACACACACACACACACACACACACACACACACACACACATATATATATATATATAGATACGCGACTCGTACGTGCGTTTTTCTTCACTTTACACACACACACACACACACACACACACACACACACACACACACACACACACACACACACACACACACACACACACACACATATAATATATGGGACATTAAGTCCCGGGACTAACCAGTAAAAACACATTTTTTTGCAAATTTCGACTTTATTCATCAACATAGTCACCTTGCATAGCGATACAATAATTCCAACGTTTTTCTAAACTTTCGATGGCTTATAGAAAGATTTGTCTTTTGCCTCAAAATAGGCTTCAGTTGCGACTATAACCTCATCATCGGAGCCAAATCTCTTTCCCTGGGGCATCTTTTTGAGATCTGCGAACAGGTAGAAGTCAGATGAGGCCAGATCTGGTGAATATGGAGGGTGTGAAAGCAATTCGATTCGTAAATCGTTCAATTTCACCATCGTTTTCATCGACTTGTGGATCGGTGCATTGTCTTGGTGAAACAGCGATTTTTTCTTTGCCATGTGAGGCCTTTTCTGCTTGATCGCGTCATCCAATCGATCCAATAATGCAATGTAGTAGTCCCTGTTGATCGTCTGGCCCTTCGGAAGAAAGTCGATGAGCAAAATTCCGTGCGTGTCTCAAAATACAGAGGTCATGACCTGGTATGCTGACTGTTGTGTCTTCGGACGCTTTGGCCGGCTTTCGTCCTCTCCTCTCCACTCGGCTGAGGCTCTTTTCGACTCCGGCGTATGGTGATGAATCCATGTTTCATCCATTGTTATGTACCGATGCAAAAAATCCTTTTTATCACGCGTAAACAGCTTCAAACAGCGCTCCGAATCATCAATTCGTTGTTGTTTTTGTTCCACTGTGAGCAAACGCGGCACCCACTTGGACAAAAATTTTTTTCATAAAATTATAGATTTATAAAGACTATGATTTTGATAAAATGACTGTGATAAAATGATTATGATAAAATGACTCTGATTTTCTAATTGTTGTAGCGTAGCGAGCTTATTTTAATCAATTAAAATTATTTTAATCAATTAAAAATTCCTTTTTTTCTACGAAATTCACTTTTTTATTAAAATTTCCTAATTTCGCTATTAATATCGGAATTGGGGCCTAATATCGCAATTGAATTCCGATATTGAAAACCCACCGATATTACATACCCTAATACACACACACATACACACAACACTCACACATTAAAAATGTATGCAACGTTGCCAAATTGAGAAGAGGCTTAACTTTTGAAACGTACTGTCTCTAACTGGATAAGATTTTGGAGTAACTGGAGAGAAACTTGGATAAGAAAAAGGACTGTAACACCTCAACTTCCTTAAGGCGGTCTTCTAGTTTCTCGGCTGTTTTTTTACGGCTTTTTCAATAATTTCGTTACGGGCAAAGCATCGAAATAATCAATCTCATTGTTTTTGCATAATCTTTATTAACATTTAAATAAGCTTTACAAATTTTTTGAAGTCAAAATATATAATAGAATAAAAGTTATAGTGGCCGACAGGAAGACATCAAGTAAAAGAGGTGCTTGACGGTGACCAAGATTGCGGCTGTTCTGCTTATCTGAAATCAAAAAACCAAACGGCATTTTAATCTTCATATTTAAGACTAGCGATTGAACTAGAGTGAATTCTAAATTACAAAAATTGACTTTTTTATACACTTTTGAAAATTACATTCTATTTTTTACTCATTTTTTCTTAAGTTTTTCGCTCGTACAAAAAAAAACTATCGAAGCAATCATGATAATCCTAGTTCCATCGCTGGCTTATAACATATTAAAGATGCTGTATAAATTTGAACAAGATCGGTGCAGTAGTTTCTGAAATATCGTGGTCACCGTTTCGAAAAATGGTGTTTCGAGAAAAACGCGTTTGAAAGTTCGCGCATGTGATTTATACTAAAAATTTCATCTCACCGTCAATCTGCTATGTCTGGACCATACAATAGGCCTTCCTCTTCTTCTTGGAAGTCACGCAGAGCTGCTCCGTCTTCCCTTTTCGCGATTCGGGCCTGTTTTACAACATCACTCGTGCGCCTTTCTGAACGGTCGATCCGAGAGCTATCACGCTGTTGAACATATCCTTTAGCTTGTGGGCCGATTTTCACTCCCATGGTTTCCAAGGTCTTCAGAATAGATTTGAATCCTTCGTTGAAGATTATGACAGCGAGAAACGTGGCGATTTCAACCACTTTTGGCCCAGAATGGAGGTGCTTCGGAGCAAAAGTCCAGATTAACGAATTGAGCGACTCGTTATTATTTTGAGTTTCCGCTCCCAGGCATCTGCTTAACAATTCTTCTTTGGATAAATTCTCATAAATTGGCTTTATAACTTTTTGAACTGCTTCAGAAAGAGGCGGTTTATTGTGTTTGAATTGCTCAGCCTCTCCGAGAAACTCAGGTCTGCGCCATTTGCACCAACTAGATTCGCCTGCTTCGTTCCAGGGCCGTAACTTGTGAACCACTTCGAATATCGAAAAATCCTTTGGCACACATTTTCTACACATGTAGATGTGATTTATGAAAAAAAAATCGATTTTTTCGACCCGAGAAACTAGAGGACCGCCTTAAAGAGAAACGTGAAAATTCGTCGTTAGTCATCCACTGTATCGCGGATATGATATTTAACGGTGCAAAGCGGGCAAACAGAACTCGAATGCCCGACACACACAATATCTGTACATGTATATATATATATATATATATACAAACACACACACACACATATATGCTGTTGAATCATCCGCAAGATGGCCATAGAACGTACGGCGATGATTGTACGCTCTGCTATGCGCGCAATAACATACAGAATGTATTGCGTTAATATCTGAATCACGATGTATGGAGCCATTCTTTGCTAAATACTCGCAACCCCGCGCTCCCTCCTGCCGCCAGTCGATATCGCGCCGCAGCCATATAGTATTCGCAGTCATCGGCTTTTTGTGAATAAACTTTTCTATTTTCTTCGTCACTGTTGAACAGTAGAGGTAAAGGCATTTTCAGTATGAAAAAATTGCATATCGAATTATTTATTTTTATATAAATCCATTGTTCGGGGAATATAAAAATTCTTACATATGCATATAAATATTACCATTATTATCCTTTAAAAATGATTATTATTCATATCGGTGAAGAAACATAATAAGATAATCTATAATACTGAATAACAATTTATACAGGGTGGTCCAATAACTATTAGCACCTTGGATATCTTCGAAACTATAAGGTTCACAGAAATATTTGCTGAAATGAAATTGCACAGTACGAAAGGGGCCATCCGATAGCGATAATAGTTTTTTTGCAGGTGGATGTACTTCGGACATTTGAAGGTCAACTCCATTTTTTTAAATGGATCGGTATGTTTTTTTTTTCTGTATCATGAAAGAGGAGCTTAAAACGAGTTCAACGACCTATAACATAAGGTCATTGAAGGTCATAGAAAGTACAGAAAGGCGTTTATCTTAATATAAACGTAGTAATTTTATTTACTACCGAAACTGTAAGTATTATCGCCTTTCTGTACTTTCTATGACCTTCAATGACCTTATGTTATAGGTCGTTGAACTCGTTTTAAGCTCCTCTTTCATGATACAGAAAAAAAAACATACCGATCCATTTAAAAAAATGGAGTTGACCTTCAAATGTCCGAAGTACCTTCACCTGCAAAAAAAAACGATTATCGTCATCGGATGGCCCCTTTCGTACTGTGCAATTTCATTTCACCAAATATTTCTGTGAAAATAGTTTCGAAGATATCCAAGGTGCTAATAGTTATTGGAACACCCTGTATACTATTATCACTATTAATATTAGGTGTATGACTTAATTTTTACAGATTTTTCAGCAAATTTATTTAATATAAAAAAATAGAGAACAACGAACTTAATCTTGGAAATATTGTCCATCGTTTTCTATGACCTTGCGCCATCTCTCAGGTAACATACGAATGACGTCGCGAAAGAAACTTGCAGGCTTCGAGGCGATAAAGTCATCGATGAATTTACGCACATCGTCCAGCGTTTTGAACTGTTTATCCACTAAGGCGTGCTGCATTGACCGGAACAAATGGTAGTTGGATGGAGCCAAGTCTGGTGAATATGCCGCGTGTGGGAGAACTTCCCATCCCAAGTTCACGAGGGTCTTCTGAGTCGCGCGAGCAACGTGAGGTCGAGCGTTGTCATGCAGCACTATGACTTGCCTGCTTCCTTGCCCAGTAAATAGCCTTTTCTGATCAAGTTCTTCGCTCAGTTTGTTCAATTGTCGGCTGTAGCGTTTCGCAGTCACCGTCTGACCAGTTTCCAGGAGTTCGTAATAAAGCACACCCTTCGTATCCTGTCCAGGGCGCGGCTGGTCACTAAGATCGAAATCACCACTTCTAAAACGTTTGTACCAATAATTACACGTTTCATAAGACACAACGTCGGCACCAAGAACACTACAAGTTGATTCTCGTGCTTTAGAAGCATTTTTTCCTTGCTGGAATTCGTATAAAATGCAGTGCCGAATGTGCTGTTTATCAGTTGCCATCGTAAACTCTGCTATTCTGAGAGGTTATGTAACTCACGTAGACTTGTCGTTCGGTGTTCTGAAACCTTGCGTCCGATCCTTTCAAAACCACAAAAGACCGCGAAAATATTTCTATTTTAAATATAATTTTAAGCTCGAAGAAAGAATCTGTAAAAATTAAGTCATACACCTAATAATACAGTATGCATTAAAGTATAAAGTATTTAGTATGTGTATTATAGACATTAACGGGTTAAACCACCTTGGCGCTCGGAGAAATAGGTATAACATTTTTTTTATGTCTGACACCATTATTAAGTGTATATAAAATAATTTTTATTTTTTACAAAATACATTATAGTTTTATGAACAAATTAAAAAAAAAACGAACACATTTTTGTTCAATGGCGGAGAAAAAGTGTGTCTCAAAATGACCTGATATATTAATTTATTAATAAAATGTATTATTTATTTAAAAAGTCCGAATGTTTTTATGTTAATATAAGGTACAAACATGGAGGTTGTGTCTGGAACCCAATTTCCAATAAATGGCCGTGTCGTCCCTGTTTGCAAACGTTCACTCTTTTGACAAAATTTTCAATAACGTTTTGGCACAATTGCGGACTAATTTCATTGACGAGGTACGATCATGGGATCGAATCCAACTTTGGAGCCTGAAATTTTTATATAATGTTTTTTTTCCGCTAGATGTCTTTAATGAGCCATATCTCACGATGTATACATCGCATCGGGTCATACTATACGGCGATTTAAAGGTGACTTTACGCCGCTGCAAAAAGTTCTTTGACAGTTTTGTGTTTGGTGAAGCCAGTTGTGTGTTACAGCGTTCCAAAATGGAGGTAAAAAAAGAGAAAATTCGATACATTCTTCAGTACCACTACGACCAAGATGAAAAGGCGGAGTAGGCGGCCAAAAAAATTTGTGCTGTTTATGGACCCAATACAGTATCGAATGCAACAGCAAAGCGGTGGTTCCAACGATTCCGTTCTGGTAATATGGACGTTGTAGATGAGGCACGCTCTGGTAGGCCAATCGTCGAAAATGTCGATAAAATCATGGAAATCGTCGTGTCGGACCGGCATGTGAGCACTTATTCCATTGTCCAGGAACTGAAGATTAGCCAGAAAACCGTTTGGAAACATTTGCATAAGGCTGGTCTCAAGAAGAAGCTCGATGCATGGGTGCCACACGAATTGACGCAAAAGAACCTTTTGGATCGAAATGATGCCTGCGATTCTTTGCTGAAACGTAACGAAATCGAGCCATTTTTGAAGCGGATGGTGACTGGCGATGAAAAATGGGTCACATACGAGAACAACAGCCGAAAAAGATCGTGGTCCAATCGCGGTGAGCCGGCCCAAACGATCGCCAAGCCCGGATTAACGGCCAAGAAGGTTTTGCTGTGTGTTTGGTGGGATTGTAAGGGAAACATCCATTATGAGCTGTTCCCATCGGGCCAAACACTCAATTCGGATCTCTACTGTCAACAACTGACCAGATTGAAGCGTGTTGTGTTCCGTCAAGACAACGCCAGGCCACACACATCTTTAACGACGAGCCAGAAGCTCCGAGAGCTTGGATGGGAGGTTCTATCGCACCCGCCGTATAGTCCAGACCTGGCACCAAGCGATTATCACCTTTTCAAGCATTTGCAAAATTTTCTTGATGGTACAAAACTGGCCTCAAGAGAGGCTTGTGAAAATGAGCTGGTCAAGTTTCTTACCAATAGGGACGAGGACTTCTTCAATCGAGGAATTATGAAATTGTCTTCAAAATGGACAAAAGTTATCGAACAAAACGGCGCATATTTGATCTAAATCGGATAATCCTATGTTAATTTCATCGTCGAAATCGAGCGAAAAAACGCTCAGAACTTTTTACTTCATCTATTATATACAGTCAAAACCGGTTATAACGACATTGAAGTTATCCTGCAGCACCGACGTTATAGCCGATAGTTATAAGCAGTATTAGCAAGATTTGTTAATACTGGGCAATAAAAAACGTTCACTTGTCATAAATATTGTGTTTTTTCTTACCTAGTATTTAAAAGTTAGAAATGCAATAAATTTCGAAATCGTCGATTACACCATCCGAAGCTGCTTGAAGTTTCATCTTATCGTGTTATTTTTCAGTTATGTCCACTACTAATTCAAATCAGACTGATACAACCAAAGATAAGATGAATAACAACAACAAAAAAAATGCAAATCGGCCCGTATCTTCTAAACCAGTTCGCGACCCATGATGCCAATTTTTTCTGTATGTCCACACTAACAACAGAAAATTCAGAAAAATTTAGAGCAAAATCGAACGTGACATACTTTTTGAAAATCGATTTTTTTCATTAATTATATAATTTTTGGACGAAAAAAAACATTCTTATTGTTAAAGTCTAAAGTTCATTCGAAATCAAAAATATTTTGTCCGATAATTTTTTTTGCCTGGGCCATAGTTTTTAAGGTACATCTAGTTGAAAACTGATTCTCATTTTTCAATAATTGAGATATCTAGAGCAGGACTCATAAAAACAAATCTGAAAAAAATCACAGACACTCCTAGTAGGTACCTTTTGATAATAAAAAAAATTGCAGGTCTCTGAAAAATAGTGAGGGTTTTGACGTTGCTGGAAACCAGTGGAATGCCTCATATGATTTATTCCTTCTGGCAAAATGATATACGTAAAGTCGCGCGAAAGTATGACTGTTCTCGTCTGAATGCTTCGCAGATCTCGCTGTTCTTCTATTTTCCTTGTAAAAGGCCTCGAATGAGCTAGCGAGTAGCAATTCCGAGTGCCACCGGTCCGAGATCCGGGTATTCTTCTCTCTCTCTCTCTCTCTCTCTAAACACACACGCACACACACACACACGATTACTGGTGGGTCCCGTTCGTGCATTGATCTACGGGCACACGTGCATATGCGATGAAAAGTTGAAAGTAAGAATAGCGATAGTTGCGGATGGCTGAAGGGAAAAGGAGTGGGGCGGGAAGGCGAGAGCGGCGGACGAGCATGGACTACGCGAGCATTTCGGCAAGCAGATGGTCTGTGAGTGAGCGCTGCGGCGCGTGGCCCAAGGTGCAGCGTGCGCGTCCGGCTGGGCGACGGGGAAGGGAATAGAAGAACGCGCGGGGGTTCGGACCCCTGTAAGAGGGGTTGCTACGACGGTGTGGAGGGGGCGACGAAATAACGCAAGGGAGTCAGCACCTGGTTTCCCTTACCAAAAGCCCAACGGCGTGATTTCTTGATGCTACTTCCTGTCGTATGTGTGGGGCGAAACGCGCTCTCTGGTATAAACGGCTGGAGAGGCATAACTCCGATTACCGTGTACGAACGATACGCCCTTTTTACGGGCATCGAGGATGCGTGTCGGTACGAGCGTGCGCGAGCACGCCCATGTGTTCGTCGTCGTCGATGTACCAGCTCGCGCCGATCCTTCGGGGGGCCCCCTCGAAAATAATAATAATAATAATAATAATAATAATAATGAAAGATAAAAACTCACCCTACCGTCAGGCCTAAACTCCCCTCGTTACGGTTTGTCGGTTACACTCACCGGCACATGCCGACTCATCGTACAGGCATTTCGAAGCGGCACGAGTAACGTACCTATACCTATTATGTCGTTACTCGTACGTATGTGTATTGCAAACGGGCTCTAGTTTGGAAGGACTGGAGCTGTTTTTTTTTTTTTTTTTTTTCGTCGTTTGACCATATTCGTGTTGAGGCGTTTCGGGACGAGTGACGTAATGCTACTACTCGATTCATATTTATACAGTAGATTCGTTATCATGTACTGAATGCATCGTCTAAATTTTAAATCGATCGTCTACACCGTTTCCATTGAATTTACAATTGACAAAATAATTTTTAACACAGGGAGAATGTCTACACTCGTGGCTAATCGGCAGTTTTACGCACGAAATGGTAAGAATGTTATGAGAAACTGTCAAACGATGCAGTACATTGTGACCAGGGTTCGTGGGATATATGTCAAGTGATATATTAGATGAAGTAAAAAGTTCTGAGCGTTTTTTTTTTGCTTTATTTCGACGATGAAATTAACACAGGATTATCCGATTTATATCAAATATGCGCTGTTTTGTTCGATAACTTTTGTCCATTTTGAAGGCAATTTCGTAATTCCGCGATTGATGAAGTCCTCGTCTCTATTGGTAAAAAGACTTGACCAGCTCATTTTCACAAGTCTCTCTTGAGGCCGGTTTTGTATCATCAAGAAAATTTTGCAAATGCTTGAAAAGGTGATAATCGCTTGGTGCCAGGTCTGGACTATACGGCGGATGCGATAGAACCTTCCATCCAAGCTCTCGGAGCTTCTGGCGCGTCGTTAAAGATGTGCGCGGCCTGACGTTGTCTCGATGGAACACAACACCCTTCCTATTGGCCAATTCTGGCCGCTTCTGGTCGATGGCCTGCTTCAATCTGGTCAGTTGTTGATAGTAGAGGTGCGAATTGAGGGTTTGGCCCGATGGGAGCAGCTCACAGTGGATGATTCCCTTCCAATCCCACCAAACACACAGCAAAACCTTCTTGGCCGTTAATCCGGGCTTGACGATCGTTTGGGCCGGCTCACCGCAATTGGACCACGATCTTTTTCGGCTGTTGTTCTCGTATGTGACCCATTTTTCATCGCCAGTCAACATCCCCTTAAAAAATGAGTCGATTTCGTTACGTTTCAGCAAAGAATCGCAGGCATCAATTCGGTCCAAAAAGTTCTTTTGCGTCAATTCGTGTGGCACCCATACATCGAGCTTCTTCTTGAGACCAGCCTTGTGCAAATGGTTCCAAACGGTTTTCTGGCTAATCTTCAGTTCCTGGACAATGGAATAAGTGCTCACATGCCGGTCCGACTCGATGATTTCCATGATTTTATCGACATTTTCGACGATTGGCCTACCAGAGCGTGCCTCATCTTCGACGTCCATATTACCAGAACGGAATCGTTGGAACCACCGCTTTGCTGTTGCATTCGATACTGTATTGGGTCCATAAACAGCACAAATTTTTTTGCCCGCCTGCTCTGCCTTTTCACCTTGGTCGTAGTGTTACTGAAGAATGTATCGAATTTTCTCTTTTTCACCTCCATTTCGGAACGCTGTAACACACAACTGGCTTCACCAAACACAAAACTGTCGAAGAACTTTTTTTGAAGCGTAATGTCACCTTTAAATCGCCGTATAGTATGTTGATCGTTAAAAATTCGGCTTCGGTCCGGCCAGTAGAGGTTTTCCAAGGTCAGCGATGGAAATAAAGGATGTTTACGTTTCGGCCCTCTGGTTCGGGTCCTCTTCAGAAATTATATTTTTCTCTATAAATGTTATTACACAAATTTTATAAATCACGTTTGAAAGAGTTGGATATAAGAAGATTTTTATGTTATAATTGTGTTATAAAAATTGATATGCAATTTTGTATAATTATTCTTATGTATCGGTGTTAATATGGAGTTATAAAGGGATGAAGTATGAGAAATGACTAACCTCGATGTTGTAGATATTTCTCGTTTTTGCGTATGTTTGGAAGATTATTTGAAAAGGCAGTATTTATGGGAGTGGATACTGTTTTTTTTTTGGAGAATGTTCAATAGATAGAAGAATGTATCGGTTTTTAGCGATTTTTATAGTATGACCCGATGCGATGTATATATCGTGAGATATGGCTCACTAAAGACATCTAGCGGAAAACGCTCAGAACTTTTTACTTCACCCAATATATCCGATATATATATCAAGTGATATTTATATTGGATATATATCATTGATATCTATCCTAAAATAGAACATAAATGCGCATTTTTTAATAAAAATAACTTTATCTTCATGAAACTATACATAGTGCTGCGCTGACTCGACTTTAAAATACCAAACTATGACGACTTATCTACGTTTTTGTCCTTGGTATTTATTATCAGTAGGCTTAAAAAGGCTCCCAATATTTTTTGTAAGTGCCGAAATTTCGAAGAATACCATTGTCTTTTGACCAGCTGCGTTTCTTCCATTGTTCTCAATGTTCTCATTTGTGGACTACACGTAGAGAATTAAAAAGTAATTTTTGTCGTGAATTTCACGGTAAAAATTACCGTGATATATTTCAATGTCGTGACAAGTGAGAAAAGCATAATAATTCGTATGCGACAAGTTTTTTTTAACTCACGTTACAGAAAATTTCAAATACGTATCTAAAATTTTACTATACAAGAAGGGTAGCGCGCACGGTAATTTTTACCGGGAGCACAATACATTTTCCTATAACACTCATTAAATTTTATAATAAATCTTAAAATAACTGTTATAAAGACGATACTTTTTTATAGACATTTTTGAAAGGCATAAAATAATAAAATGCACAGTAAAATTTCGCTGATATTATATATTTTTTAAATTTAAGTTTTGCGTATTTTGTTACACATGAAAATTTACTAGAAAATCTGGTAAAATGTTCTATCTGAAGAAGAAATTTTATTTTATTTTCGTGAAAATCTGTGTTTTAATCAGTAATAATAAGCGAAGTTTCAGGGTTATCATCTGGTTGCCGTTACTGCACGGTAATTTTTAACATTTAATTCTCTCCGTGTAACAACAGTTTTAGACGAGTAAAGATGTTGGTTGCGCTATGAATTATGATAATAATATGATGTTAAATTGAGACCTGGTTGGGTTATTATAAAGTTGTTACATTGTATACAACTCATCTGACTACACAATCAGTATCAGATTCGTAGTTCGATATTTGTGATTCGTTGTTGTTTCTGTTAATTTTTTAAAAAGAGATATTTAATTATCAATATTAAAGATATTAGAACTTATAAATGTGAGAAGTTTAATAGGAACTTTTATTTTAACTGTTGATTTATTAGGTGAAAAGAGAAACGTACCTAATTATTTTTTAATCGAAAAGATTTGATTTTTCAAATGTGTAAGACTGATTATCGTAACGAAAATGGGTGAATAAGTAAATATTAAAATAATCAGAATTGGATTTTAATGTCACATCCAAACTTTTTAAATTCGCAACACACTCTAAAAAAGCAGCTTTAAAAAACAGCAAAAAAAAAAAAAAATAAGGGTTATTTTTATGAATATCAAAAATATCGAAAATATAAAAAAAATCGGATATATATATATCAAAATATCGGAAATTTTCAATATTTATAATAAATATCGAATTTTGAGGAACCCTGATTATGACAGTCAAGTCAACGAAAAATTAAATGATCCGTCTACACCGTTAGTTAATTAATGTCATTTTTGTAAATGAAAATGTTCAGTTAACAACATTTTTCAATTAATGACATTTTTATAAATGACAACGTTCAGTTTTCAGAAGGAAATAATCAAAAATAAAATGATCAGTAATATGCCAGATAACGTATCCGTTTTTAAAAACCGCATTCATGATCAATGTAAAAGCGAAAAACGAGTTTGTAAGTTTCAACGCGTAAATATCGTCACACCCCTTTAAATAAGGAGGGAAGATTGAAAAGGGTGCCTCGAGAACAAAAGGTCCCCCACCCATACGGGTACGCATACGAGGGAAGAGAATTGACGAACGGGCGGAGCTCGCGAGGGGTAGCGAAATACAGAAGATGAGCTGGAGTAAAAGAGAAAGCGAGATCTAGAGTTACGATGTTTTCAAACTCTTCGACTCTCGTCGACTTGCGGCTTTTATCCGGCAGGCAGAGTCGCAAGCGCCAAGAAGTCGCGACTACCCCCCCCCCCCCTCCACTTTTTTTTACTTCACGTTCTTGTCGTTCCAGAGCACGGTCTTACATACAGGTCTGGAAACATCGTCGGATGGGGGGGATCGCTTACTGACGAAAATTTTTTAATGCACTGGCCGCTAGGAGCGTTGCTATCTTAAAAGAGTTGGCGGCGAAGTGTGGTACGGGGGCAGACGGAGGTATTGAAAAAAGACAGAGCTAATCGCCGCAATACTCTGCATCTGCCTGTCTCCGTAACACCTCAGTTCAATTATTGGTTCTGCAGTATATATATATATATATATATTGGTGGTATATCTACCAATATAGCTAATTATAATGAATAAAATTAAGCGGTGAACCAACCCAACAAGCCGCCAAATCTAATTAAACCCCAAGCGTGGCTATAACTTAAATATTAGAAAACTGTCTTATTCGTGTAAAGATAATCGTAGTCGCACGGATAGGGTGCTGTGCTACCGTTTTGAAGGAGCCGAGTTCGATCCCCGAAGAGTGGGCTTTTTTTTTGCATTTGCACAGGTTTCTGGTTATGTATTAATTATTTATACACATTGTATTGTTTTTGTATGTCATTATTTTCTTTCTCTCAAATAAAAATTCTAATTAATTTTTGAATAAATGTTTTTATTTTTTTATCGGTTTTTCGGTCGTTGGTAAAAGTTTCGAACTATGGGTAAATAACAAAATGATGAAATCATTTATACCACGTCGCATTTTATTATTACAACACGCGAAATAACGAGTGCTTCGATAATTCAATTCTGCTTCCAGTTTTGCACCCCGGCACAACACAGATTCTCGGCATTTTTTCACTTTCGGTAAGTCAATAGCACAGGAAATCCACTATTGAGTCGCTTTTGTTTACAAAATTATTTTTGGTGGTTATGTTCAACTGGGGGCAAGATTTCAGCGCCGCGTAGTGTCAATTCTCAACGAATATTTTCGTCCGTAAGCGGCCTACCCCCACCATGCGAATTCTGGCAGAGTTTCCAGTCCTGTATGTAAGACCGTGTTCCAGAGAGGCTTTTGAAATTATATGCGGAGCGTCATCGGTATCGAAGCAATAACATCGCGTTATGTCCCCCGTCTTACGATAATTACGGAAAGTTAGTGCGAAATGCGCGCTCGGGAGTGTGACAGAGCAAATCTGGATGAAGTGTGGCGGGGTCGACATGGCTATTGTGTGACGATCTTTGCGCTATCTAATTTCTGAAATGCTTGCGCAGCACACACACCCCGATTTCACGCGTTCTCAATTTTATTAGTTCCCCGCGCGATTGTCCCCTTATATTTCTCTGGAGGAGGCTTTTTTTAAATTACTTTTAAACCTCCGTCTTATCGAATGTTATCATGGTACGTTTGTGTCTGAAGAAAATTAGTCCAGTCGAGATAGGATTTCACGTGGAATTAATTCGGGGGTGCGATTTTCTTTTTTATACTTAGGGGGGGGGGGGGGTGGTTGATAGTGTAAATCTCGATTTTCGGGAAAATCCCCCCAGTGCGTTTGCCGCCATCTTGATTTAAAGAGGGATTTTTTGTTTTTCGAATAACTCGCTTATTTTCAACCTTAGAGTGAAAATGATAATATCCAAAGTTGTGGGAAATGTAATTCCCCACAAGTTTGGTGATTATAGTTTTTACCCTAGGATCCATATTTATAGAGTTAGACTGCTAATAGGGGTAAAAAACGTTTTTTTTTGTTGTTAATTATCTCGTTTATTATCAAGTTTATTGTAAAAATGGTAATAAATAATCACATAGGAAATTTTATTTCCTTCAACTTTGGTTATTACCATTTTTACCCTAGGATCAATATTTTCGGACTTATACTTAATTTAGGGGTGAACTTTTTTTTTATGTTCAGTTATTTCGTTTATTATCAAGTTGAAGCAAATAAAATTCCCTACCTGATTATTCATTACCATTTTTACGATAAACTTGATAATAAACGAAATAACTGAACATAAAAAAACAGTTCACCCCTAAATTAAGTATAAGTCCGAAAATATTGATCCTAGGGTAAAAATGGTAATAACTAAAGTTGAAGCAAATAAAATTCCCTACCTGATTATTCATTACTATTTTTACGATAAACTTGATAATAAACGAAATAACTGAACATAAAAAAAAGTTCACCCCTAAATTAAGTATAAGTCCGAAAATAATGATCCTAGGGTAAAAATGGTAATAACCAAAGTTGAAGCAAATAAAATTCCCCACCTGATTATTCATTACCATTTTTACGATAAACTTGATAATAAACGAAATAACTGAACATAAAAAAACAGTTCACCCCTAAATTAAGTATAAGTCCGAAAATATTGATCCTAGGGTAAAAATGATAATAACCAAAGTTGAAGGAAATAAAATTTCCTACGTGATTATTTATTACCATTTTTACAATAAACTTGATAATAAACGAGATAATTAACAAAACACGTTTTTTACCCCTATTAGCAGTCTAACTCTATAAATATCGATCCTAGGGTAAAAACGATAATCACCAAACTTGTGGGGAATTACATTTCCCACAACTTTGGATATTATCATTTTCACTCTAAGGTTGAAAATAAGCAAGTTATTCGAAAAACAAAAATCCCTCTTTAAATCAAGATGGCGGCAAACGCACTGGGGGGATTTTCCCGAAAATCGAGATTTACACTACCAACCACCCACCCCCCTAAGTATAAAAAAAATCGCACCCCCCAATTAATTCCAGGTGAACTGAATTTTAGACCTATCTCGACTGGACTAAATATGCATTTTCCAATGAAGTAGAATACGAAAAAACCTGGGAATTTGATAAGAAAATCCATAGAAAAATATCGACCCGATCTAGTCGCGAACCCTCGACCTTTGTGTCAGAAATCCGTGATTTGGACCACTGAGCCACCGCTGTATCCTCATTTCGTCCTTTATTAACGAGCTATAAGCGCGAGCCGAACGTTTCGCAGATTCGTAATTTGACGTTTCTTCGTCGCGATCGCACTCTGCTGGCCTTCTCTCCACTTTTCAAAAAATGCGCATCGTCGTAATAACGAGGACGAGAGTACAGTGCAGGCGGAGCATCATCGTTCTTTTTTTTATCGTTTATTGCGAGCAAAACGTCTGTCTTTTGAAAACAAGGCGCCCGCACATCGAAGCAACCGACCGTTTCTCTCGCGCGCGTGCGCGCGGGCGCCAACGCATCGCCGTATAATTATATATATATATATATATATATATACTGAGTGAGTAGAGCTGCGCTCTCGCATGGGGGTTAGACGGGGCGTACGGTCGGGGAGGATCGACACCATAAGGCGTCCGTGAGGGGGCCACGCGACCAGCGGGAACATCAGATCGCCATGCTCCGGTGAATCGTAGAGTCGTGTGACGACGCTCCTTCGTGTATGAACGCCCGAGAGCCCTCGGCAGGCCCGTTTTCTTCCTCATCGAGATACGCGACCACCCTCGGTCTTCCCCAAAGTTCTTCCGGTCGGACGTTTCTCCTCTTCCTCCTCCTTCGTCTTCTTCTTCTCGCTTTCTTCGTTCTCGAGTGAGTGCCCGCGCTCGCGACTCCCCGCGCTCATTTCCCGTCGTGTTTTCAACCCGAAAGCGTCGTGAATTAACCACGAAGTTTAGTGATTGTGAAAAATAATATTACAGTATTATTGTCCCTATTTGAGAACCGGAAGTGCATTAAATTCGCAAAAAAAAATATGAATTTCGAAGCCGGAAGTGCATCAACGTTGCAAAGATAAAAAATAAAGGCATTTAATCGGAAGTGCATTGAAGTGCGAAATAGAATTCCCAAACCGGAAGTGCCCTGAAGTTACAAAAATAATTTATTCGTGAAGCGGAGTCGTGTCAAAGTTGTAAAAAAAAAAAAAAAAAAACGAATTGATTTAAAAACGAAAAGTGCGTCGTATTTGTAACGGCGATATATTCGAGTAGAATTTTCGTAATCGCAGACGGCAATGTCCGTAGGATTTTCGTCGAAGGCATAATAATTTTGTACAACAGGCCGATAAAATGAGCGGTTTCAAAAGAATGCAGAGCAAAGTGTTCTGGGGTCAAATGGCCGCCCAAGACATCGGCGAGAGGTCACCCTTGATTGCCACGATTTCGGCGGCCTCCTCGATCGCAAGTTTACCGAACGTCTATTCTAATCACGGTATGATACCTAGCGAGGAGAGCGAGACGAGCCTTCGCGACGACAGCGACGCATCGGACGGAAATGTTACCGCTATAAGAGTCATCAACGAGGTCGCCGTCGTCGATGAACGTGATCAGCCCGATGAGTCGCCCAAAATAAATAAAAGAATGCGCGACGAATCCACGGACCAAACGGGGTAAGAATTCTACTTTACACCTATTTGTCATGCTATATATATACAGGGTGGACCACGCAACGTGTGCACCTCTTTTACGACCAAAATATGCGTTGCACAAAAAAATGTTTTATGCAAAAGTTACATGGTTTATAAGGCTACACTATGTGGTGCATTTATTTTTTTTATAGGTGGAGGCACTTCGAAGATTTGAAGGTCAACTTTATTTTTTCAAATGGAATGCTATATTTTTTATAGCGTAATATGATAGAGTATCGAATTCTGAGTAAAAAAGTATAGACCTTTATTAGCCCTAGAGTTAATAGCTAACGAGTAATTTCACTTTATTACTTTAAAATTTTCTTCACGTAATATCAAGTTGGAGATTCATTCATTCATTTTCACTTTTATCTTTCTGATAATAATCACGCACAATCACCGAAGGATACTTTAATACTGGATTACAATTATTGAGAAGATTGTGAATCATGATAAGTGTGTGTGATGTGGTAAATGTGTTCATATTGATAAACACTGTGATGTAAACACTGCCATTCAGAAATTTGTAGTAGATTCAGAAATTTGTAGTAGATTTGAATTTCCAACTTGATATTACGTGAAGAAAATTTTAAAGTAATAAAGTGAAATTACTCGTTAGCTATTAACTCTAGGGCTAATAAAGTTCTATACTTTTTTACTCAGAATTCGATACTCTATCATATTACGCTATAGTAAATATAGCATTCGATTTGAAAAAATAAAGTTGACCTTCAAATCTTCGAAGCGCCTCCCCCTATAAAAAAAATAAATGCACCAAATAGTGTAGCCTTATAAACCATATAACTTTTGTATAAAACATTTTTTTGTGCAACGCATATTTCGGTCGTAAAAGAGGTGCACACGCTGCGTGGTCCACCCTGTATATCGAATATATATCGTCATATATATCGAACATATATCGTCATATATATCGAACATATATCGTCATATATATCGAATATATATCGTCATATATATCGAATATATTAGATGAAGTAAAAAGTTTTGAGCGTTTTTTCGCGTAATTTCGACGATGAAATTAACATAGTTAGGATTATCCGATTTAGATCAAATATGCGCCATTTTGTTCGATAAATTTTGTTCATTTTGAAGGCAATTTCATAATCCCGCGATTGAAGAAGTCCTCGTCCCTAGTGGTAAAAAAACTTGACCAGCTCATTTTCACAAGCCTCTCTTGAGGCCAGTTTTGTACCATCAAGAAAATTTTGCAAATGCTTGAAAAGATGATAATCACTTGGTGCCAGGTCTGAACTATACGGCGGGTGCGATAGAACCTCCCATCCAAGCTCTCGGAGCTTCTGGTGCGTCGTTAAAGATGTGTGCGGCCTGGCGTTATCTTGATGGAACACAACACCCTTCCTATTGGCCAATTCTGGCCGCTTCTGGTCGACCGCCTGCTTCAATCTGGTCAGTTGTTGACACTAAAGGTCCGAATTGAGTGTTTGGCCCGATGGGAGCAGATCATAGTGGATGATTCCCTTCCAATTCCACCAAACACACAGCAAAACCTTCTTGGCCGTTAATCCGGGCTTGGCGATCGTTTGGGCCGGCTCACCGCGATTGGACCACGAGCTTTTTCGGCTGTTGTTCTCGTATGTGACCCATTTTTCATCGCCACTCACCATCCGCTTCAAAAATGGGTCGATTTAGTTACGTTTCAGCAAAGAATCGTAGGCATCAATTCGGTCCAAAAGGTTCTTTTGCGTCAATTCGTGTGGCACCCATACGTCGAGCTTCTTCTTGAGACCAGCCTTATGCAAATTGTTCCAAACGGTTTTCTGGCTAATCTTCAGTTCCTGGGCAATGGAATAAGTGCTCACGTGCCGGTCCGACTCGATGATTTCCATGATTTTATCGACATTTTCGACGATTGGCCTACCAGAGCGTGCCTCATCTTCGACGTCCATATTACCAGAACGGAATCGTTGGAACCACCGCATTGCTGTTGCATTCGATACTACATTGGGTCCATAAACAGCACAAATTTTTTTGGCCGCCTGCTCCGCCTTTTCACCTTGGTCGTAGCGGTACTAAATAATGTATCGAATTTTGTCTTTTTTTACCTCCATTTTGGAGCGCTGTAATACACAACTGGCTTCACCAAACACAAAACTGTCAAAAACCTTTTTTTGAAGCGCAATGTCACCTTTAAATCGCCGTATAGTATGACCCGATGCGATGTATACATCGTGAGATATGGCTGACTAAAGACATCTAGCGGAAAACGCTCAGAACTTTTTACTTCACCCAATATGATGTTGACGAATACGTTATGCACCGTTTGGAAATTTTTTATCTATATTGGCCGTTCAGGTTTTTCGTAATAAAATTGCAAAGTCGAGCACTTCGAGCTAGTGAAGCACGTTGTCTTATGAAAACGGTCGATCGCAAGTGCGGTGATCACGGTTTTGCTGCTCACATATCCAACTAAGGTCATTGGAAAACTGAAATTTGATAAATTAGACATAATAGATATTGTAAAAAAATCGAAATTTCGAACTTCACCGTGTAGTTCAAGCACTAAATTATAAAACGTTTTCAACTTCCGATTGAATATCATCATAATGACGAAATAGTACCCATAGACTTGCCAACGTCGGGCGTAACAGCTGATTCGTTTGGCGAGCACAACCTAGCTCTGTAGTGACAGTTTTCTTTGTCGCCGGCTACCGACAGCCAATCGCGTGCACGATCAGAAGAAAGAAAGCCTCTTATTGGCTATTGCTATGTAACGACAACGAAAACGGTCGCTACAGAGTTTCAGAATCTCGCTACTGCTTGGAAATCGTCGTGAAGACTCGAGAGTCGTTGAGGATATAATTTTTCAGTTTTGATTAGTAAATATGCAATAAATAAAATATTTACCACAAATTTGGCACTTTGGGAACGACAATACGAATATTCAACATAAGTTAACATAAATCAGAACACACGTAGGGTAACATAAATTTAGTCTCTTTGTTGACCCTGAAGCAGTAGTCTTACCTCCTTGAACTACACACTATACCCACGCAGTTCTGGTAACGCCATCTGTTGAAAAACAGCAAGAACTTTTTCAACTCCCCAATAGTAGCAACAATATAAAAAAAACAGCACTAAGTTTAACGACGATCAAATAAATGAACGCAAGCGATACAAAATGAATAAAAGCACAAAAAACATAAGAACTGAAAGAAAAAAAAAGGAAACTCGTTGACTCAGCTCGTACATGAAGTGTATTCCATTGTCGTTATTTTCATTCAGAGAAAAATCAAGAAGCCAAGATAGCGTGGACGGTAGAATGAAACTTGGAAATCCGTCCGGTTCCCAAGCCGAAACATCGAGTTCCGCGATGAGCCTGTGCAATAGGAGCCTGGACTCCGGCTTCTCGGACTCGGACAGATCGAACAGTCCGGAAATCCACGAAGGCGACGATACGCCGAAAAGACGACATCGCAGACGTAAGATCGTCTCCAGAGGGAGGCCCCAACTGTCGCGTAAAGTACACGATCGTCTCGGTTGCTTGTGGCAGGAGAGCGAAAAACTGCCCGATCCGGCGCACACGTCGACACCGAAAGCCGAGAGACACCCGAAGTGTCTGCGGGCTAATCGTCGCGCAAGGACAACCGACGTGACAACAACGCGACGGTCGAACGAGGCACAGCGAGCCACGGGGAAGCAACGGTAAGAAGCGAAGATTAATTTTTTTCCCATCTTTATTGGGATTTGAAATGAACAAGAAAAAAATATCCATATTTGCAACATTTTTTTTTTCTAGCAGTATTGTTGTTTGGACACTTGAAAAAATCGTTAAATTTTTTTATTATTTTATTATTCTACAGACCTTTCTGAATACATCAGTGGATTTTTGAAAATGATGCTCACAAAGTTAGCCGAGTTGTAAAAATTATATGGAGTACGCTCGGGGAGCGCGTTCGAGACGCGAAACTTTAAGGGGGGAAATCACAGTAGCACACAAAAAATAGGCATATTTTCGGGAATTAATTTTGGCTGAATAAAAGTATCAATCGAAAATCTGTAAAGTAGGTTTTATAGCAATACTAAAAAAGTACAAAATGTAATTTTTTCAATAAAAAATATTTAAAAATGGCGGCTGCGCAGCATATGCCCCAAGGCGCCTATGGTTGAAAGCGTGTCGATGGCCGAAGACGTAGACTCCTTAATTTTTGACCTGGAAGAAAAAACCAAATTTTTTTAGTTTTCATATAACAACAGCTAGCGAGCTACGTAGGATTTTTTTCGATATATTGATTTTTCACAAAATGGTGCATGTTTGAAAATAAAGTTAAATTTTTAACAAAAAAAAACGCCATAAAATCGTCGATAAAAAAAAAACTAAGCCATATAAAATAAAAATCCTACGTAGCTCCGTGGAGAAAGATATTTCGAAGCTACTGTCAAAATTTCAAGTTGATCGGTAAAGATTTGCTCGAGTTATGTCTTCGGCGAGCTCAAAAAAAGTGGTTTCGAGAAAAACGCGTTTAAAGTTTAAAGGCGCTCGGAGCATACCTGAGAGGCGTTACCGCAGAATGAAAAATTTGGGCACTCGGACACTTTTGCCGTATTCCATCATTTGGTATATTATTTTTAAGACCCTAAAGCACCTTTTGAGCGAAAATTTTTTTTTTCGAAAAATTGGAAATTTTACTGTGATTTCCCCCCTTAAGGATTTTCGGAAAAAGTGATGAAGTGGTGCCATTTTATTGAAATTTAAACAGTAGATTCTTCGTCGTGTACCGGGACGCACCTTCCAAATTATAAATCCATCGTCTATGTCGTTTCCGTAAAATTTACAATTGAAAAAAGACTTTTTGCAATGCCTGCCCCGAAAGTGCGATTTTCGATTGGTGTTTAGCGTGCGGAAAGTCGACTAGAAATTGACGTTGAGTTTTCGTACAGTTCATTGCTGGGTCAACCCAATTCCTTGTTGGGTCATTATCGGGCTTCCCTATCAGGTTCTTATAGGGTGTGTAACGATCTTCTAGGGTTTTCTTTGGGTCCTGTCAGGTTTTGCCTCGGGTAAGCCCAATTTTTTGTTGGGTTCTTATCGGGCTACCCTAACCGGTCCTACCATTAACCCACTGAAATCAGTAGCGTTGCATGGATTTAGGTTGGGAATTTTTTAGAACGTTATAAAAATTTGTTGCATGTAAAGTCGTGTTCACGCACTTCATAAGATTTTCTTTGATGCCAGAATATACAAATTCACCCCTTCCGTCGACGCCGAGTTGTTCGATAACGCGGTTCGTTTTATTCGTACCTAGGAATGTTTTTACACTCTTCGGTAAATTCGGATAGACCTGTTTTCTTAAAATATTGAGCAACAGTTGTAAGCGCGAGTGGGGGATTGCTGGGGTTCGCAGAGCCCATTTTTTGGTATTTTCGAGTGTGTCGAATTCTCCATTTTCACTCGCTGCTTCTTCATCGTTATCATCTACATGATGCCCAACATTATCATCGCCGAAAAAGTTATCTTCATCACTGTTTTCCACTACTACACGATTAAATTCCTCTCTTGGCTGTTCTTCGGTTTGTTCATTGCCACTGTGCCTAACCTCAAAATCACTGTCACTGTGCCTAACCTCAAAATCATTGTCACTGTGCCTAGCCCCAAAATCTTCCGGCCTTTCATCATTCGACTGTTCTTCAGTCTCCCAATTAGACGTTTCAATTGATAAGCGATTGCTTTTTGCTGATAAACCGCGAAGGGCACGATGTTTTCTTACTCGTAATCGAGAGTTAATTCTTTGCTTTGCCTGGCTCTCAACATTTTATGCGTACACCGATTCTCTCTCTTCCTCTATATATATGCCGTTTCAAGTTTTCATCCCCACCTCCTCCAATCCACAGATAGGTAAGATAAAATTTTAAGGTATTGTTTACTTTTAAAACAAAATACCGCACAACAAAATAAAATGAAAAATTAAGTTCCGAATAAAAATGAAAAAAATTCCGAATAAAAAAATAAGAAAAGTTCTACAATGAAAAAAAAAATCTCATAAGATCCACTTATTATTGCAGTATCTATCAAAAATGTATTTGTATATCTATTTATTATTGCGAAGTATGAGGTTTATATGTTCACCTATGACTCATGTGGTTACCCCTAAATAAACATTGTTGGGACCTTACATCATTACCTTATCCAAACCCCAGATGGGATAACCCTGTTAAAACGTTATAAGAACGTTATCGGTACTTCCCATCGCAGGGTTGTCCCAATACTATGTTTATCAGGACCTTGAGAGGCATTCCCTATTTAGGGTTCACCTGAAAAGGTCCTTATGCTGTATACGGTTGACCCACGGTCTTACATACAGGTCTGGAAACTCTGCCAGAATTCGCATGGTGGGGGTAGGCCGCTTACGGACGAAAATATTCGTTGAGAATTGACACTACGCGGCGCTGAAATCTTGCCCCCAGTTGAACATAACCACCAAAAATAATTTTGTAAACAAAAGCGACTCATTAGTGGATTTCCTGTGCTATTGACTTATCGAAAGTGAAAAAATGCCGAGAATCTGTGTTGTGCCGGGGTGCAAAACTGGAAGCAGAATTGAATTATCGAAGCACTCGTTATTTCGCGTGTTGTAATAATAAAATGCGACGTGGTATAAATGATTTCATCATTTTGTTATTTACCCATAGTTCGAAACCTTTACCAACGACCAAAAAACCGATAAAAAAATAAAAACATTTATTTAAAAATTAATTAGAATTTTTATTTGAGAGAGAGAAAATAATGACATACAAAAACAATACAATGTGTGATGAACAAACTTGAATGTAGCAAAATTCATGTGATATGAAGCGTCAACTTATCACAGTCGTATTTTCTGACAAGGAAATGATCTGAACTGATCTGATATATTTGAATATAATTGTTATTGGTTTTGTTGAATCTCAAATCCCATTTTCGAGACAGTCATTGCAAAAAATAATGTATGGGACATGTACGAAAAAAAAACCAATTACATCGCGCGTAAGTTGCCGAATTCGCCTCGACTTATGGTGCATTTCTCACTCGTACTCGTGTGAAATGCACCATAAGCCTTCGGTTCATGCGGCAACTTGACGCGCGATGGAATTCGTTGTTTCCCGCACTTGTAGCATAACTTACTATTTCAACATATCTCGTGTAGAAATTTGAGTCGGGAAAAAGTACCGTAAAATGGGGTTACTTTGAACAGGTTTTGGAAGTTTTTTTGTAGGTCACTTTTTTTTAACATCCTAAATTCAAACTTTTTTTGCTCCAATAGAACAATGTGTCCTTTGGCTATTAAATGTATAAGAAAGTCAGGGTCCGCCCCCCCCCCCCTCCCCCAATTTTATATTTGAAAGGAAAACTGTCAAAGTCACTTCGAATGTGGAGTTTCTTTGATGAGGCATTGAAATGCAACTTATGTCAAAGATTAAGGGCTACTATGACATCATTTTGTCAAGTAGCCCTTAATCTTAACTTATCATTAAAAAAAATTAACATTTTATACATTATACATGGAATTAAATGAAAAACAACCATTTTTTTACAGTCAAATTGTCATCTTTATTAAGGAAACATTTTACATAAAGATATCAAGTAAATAGGGTACTACCAGGTGTACAAGTATGAAATGGGGATTTTTTTCTAAACAAAAACACCTTAAATTCGGAAGAATGATAAAAAGTGCTTTATTCAGAGTATGCTCCATTGCTTGTTATACATTTTTCCCATCTTTCGGGCAATTTGTCAATACCACGCCAGTAAAAATCTTCCCCTTTTGCTGCGAACCATTCATCGAGCCATTTTTTCACATCTTCGTACGTACCAAAGTACTGCTCAGCAAGTGCGTGACCCATCGATGGAAACAAGTGGTAATCGGAAGGAGCCAAGTCTGGTGAGTAAGCCGCATGGGGTAGAACTTCCCAGCTGAGTGCTCCCAACGTGTCGCGAACCGGTTTTGCCGTATGTGATGTAGCATTGTCATGAAGAAAAATGACTTTGTGTTGCCTCTTTCGGTATTCTGGCCTTTTTTCAAGCAGCGAACGCTTCAAATCGGTCAATTGTTGTTGGTAACGTTTAGTATTAACCGTTTCCCCAGGTTTTAACAGCTCATAATAGACCACGCCCCTCTGGTCCCATCAAACACAGAGCATCGTCTTTCTGCCAAAGCGATTCGGTCTTGCGGTCGATGTGGATGGTGCGCCTGGGTCTACCCATGATTTTTTACGCTTGGGATTCTCAAAATAAATCCACTTTTCATCCCCTGTAACTATACGATGCAAAAACGACTTCCTTTTGTACCGAGCGAGCAAAATGTCACATGTGTTTTTGCGCTTCTCCATTTGGCTGTCGTTCAACTCATGTGGTACCCATCTACCGGTCTTCTGAATCTTTCCCATTTCTCGTAGCCGATTGGAAACAGCTTGTTGACTAACGCCCAATTGCTCGGCGAGTTGTTTTTGTGTTTGCGAATCATCTTCGTCCAACAATGCTTGCAATTCCACATCTTCGTATTTTTTTGGCGGTTGTATGATCTCCGATATCTATCATTTCAAGCTAATTTCGAACATCTATTAAAATGAAATACAAACCTAAATATCTCGGATCACTACCAAATATTGGGCAGTGATCCGAGATATTTAGGTTTGTATCATCGATACTGACCTTGAATGACCTTGAACGACTTTGACCCCCTAATGTTTTTTTATGCGGCTTGAGGTGCTCCACAAGACGGTTGAAAAAAAATGTACCATTCCATTTAAAAAAGTGGAGGTGACCTTCACTGTGCGTCAGCGCCTCCACCGAAATAAAAAAAAAATTGGTCGCATTTGATGGCCCCCCTCACACCGTACAACTTTTGTCTGGAACATTTTTTTGTGACGTCGATAATTACCGAGTTATTTCTGGTGGCAGAGATAAGAGGGACACCCTGTATAAAAGCGAAATACCACTGACTGACTGACTCACTGACTGATTAATCACGAAATCTCGGAAACTATAAAGCCTAAAAACTTGAAATTTGGCAGGTAATTTCTTTATAGGGTGTAGACATCCGCTAAGAAAGATTTTTACGAAAGGGGAAAATTAAGGGGGTGAAATGGGAGGTGAAAATTCGTATGGAAAATTATCTTCCTTGCGCGTATGAACTTGAAACTTGGCACATATATTCTTCAAAACAAATAATATGGCGCGTATTTTAGGATTTTTTAAAACAACCCCTAATGCGGGGTGCTACTTCTAATGAAGTTTTTATGAGGGAAATTCTACGCGGAAGAAGCCGTGGGTGAACGCTAGTAATACTATAAACTTACCGAAAACCAAAGGTCCGAATGGTATTAAGCCGCATTTGCGCATCACACTACAGACACTAACGACGAACACGCTCGCGGACGTGTTCGCGCAATGCTATTAGGTGTACAACTTAGTTCGGTCCGTTTTCAAAAGATGGCTCTAGGTGCTATAAATGGTTGACGGCAACAGCTGATTTTTGCTGTATCGTGAAGTATCAATATCTCTTAACCAAATATCGTTTACAGACCTTTGAGTTTTGCGCATCAAGTCTAATTTTTACTGCGGTGAAAATGTCGAATTTCGTCCCAAATAAGCACCATTTGCGGGAAGTGTTGATTTTCTGTTTCAATTGAAAGAAAAGTGCAGCTGAAGCCCACCGAATGCTTGTGGAAGTTTATGGTGAATCTGCACCGTCGGATAAATCTTGCAGAGAATGGTTTCGACGGTTTCAAATTGGTGATTTTAGTGTTAAGGACAAAGAGTGTTCGGGTCAAACGAAAAAGTTTGAAGATAAAGAATTAGAGACATTACTCGATGAAGATTCGTGTCAAACGCAAAAAGAGCTCGCACAAACATTAGAAGTTACGCAACAAGCTATTTCGAAACGACTCAAAGCCGCGGGATACATCCAAAAACAAGGAAATTGGGTCTCATACGAATTGAAACCGAGAGATATCGGACGACGATTTTGCATATCCGAAATGTTGCTAGAACGTTACAAAAAAAAATCTTTTCTGCATCGAATCATTACCGGAGACGAAAAATGGATTCATTATGACAACCCGAAACGGAAAAAATCGGATGTACAGCCCGGTCAACCCGGAACATCAACGCCGAAGCCGAATATCCATGGTGCCAAGGTTATGCTCTGTATTTGGTGGGATCAGAAGGGTGTGATCCACTATGAGATACTAAAACCTGGTCAAACCATCACGGGTGACTTCTACAGGCAACAATTGATCCGTTTAAAGCGAGCTATAGCCGAAAAACGTCCAGAGTATGCGACCAGACACGAGTCCATAATCTTTCAACATGACAACGCTCGGCCTCACGTTGCTATTGTGGTTAAAAACTATTTGGAAAATAGCGGGTGGGAAATTCTGGCTCACCCGCCTTATAGCCCAGACCTTGCCCCTTCCGACTACCATTTGTTTCGATCGATGCAGAACGCTCTGACTGGAATACGCTTCACGTCACAACAGGGTATCAAAAATTGGCTCGATTCATTCTTGGCTTCAAAAGATGAACGCTTCTTCCGCGACGGAATTCATAAATTACCAGAAAGATGGGGAAAAGTAGTGGCTAGCGATGGACAATATTTTGATTAATGTATTAATTCATTTTATCATTCAAATAAGTGCGTATTTTAAGCAAAAAAAACGGACCGAATTAAGTTGTACACCTAATAACAACTCCTCGCACCCGCCGCCCCCACAGAAGGTCACGCGAGCTCGCTGCGCACACATTTAAACCGTATTTTGACGCTGTGTTAAAGGAGCCCCAAAAACTGTCAAAGTCACCCTCAGTGTCAATGTAACTCCGTTTTACGGTACTGCCCGTAAAACGGAGTTTTACGGGTACCTTCGATCCGTAAGGGGCAAAATCGATTTTGGTAAATATTTTATGTGTGAAATTTACTCGATTTTCGCTATGGAATTATGCATAGACCCAATATATTACAAATAGATAATAATAATGGTGATTATTGTTATTATTCTATGGTCCATTGTGAGATACAATCGAGAGGTATAATGTCAAATATATATTAACATCATGGGCTGTGACTTGTATTTTCTATCAGATTAGATAAGTAAAAAAAATTCTATTGTCAGACAAAAGATTTTCAAGAGACGAGGTCCCTGAGAAGATTTTCGAAAAATCTACTTATCTCTCTCTCTCTCTCTCTCTCGCTTTCTCTGCATATATATGCACGACTCATCGAAATTGAAAAGTATAATCTCATTATACACGGTACTGTATAAAATACTGACTTATTCAAACTGACTGAGATACTATTCATATGCGTTACGTGCATATGAACTGAAATACTATGAATTTCGATTGAAAAGTTGCGAGTCGCGATAATGAGTTTTTCCCATTGACATAAATATAATATGTTTGTATGCATGTATGTAAATATATGAGACGAGCGATCGTGCGATCACACAGCCTGCGGGCTCCCTTTTCAATGGGTCGTTAAAGTCAATGTGACTCAAGAGGCCACTCTCGCGATGACGCTTTTGGGCCACTCGCGGCGAGATCGTGATACAAGCGACAGGAATGCAACGACCAAATCCTAACGGCCTGTGTTTCTGTTCCGAGTCTCGATAGTACAGGCACGCGTGCATACACACCAGAGTTGTGAAAATAGTAATTTTAAAATAATGCATTATTCATTACGTTAAATAATGTGTATTGGATAAGTTCTCCATTACAAATTACAAAAGTAATGTGTAATGTATGTGTGTTCCATTACAAATGAGAAAAGTAGTGTGTAATGGTTGCATGATCCATTACAAATTTCAAAAAGTAATGTGCAATGGTTGCATGATCCATTACAAATTTCAAAAAGTAATGTGTAATGGTTGCATGATCCATTACAAATTTCAAAAAGTAATGAGTAATGGATGCACGTTCCATTACAAATTTCAAAAAGTAATTTGTTATGGATGCATGTTCCATTACAAACTACAATTGATAAAAAGTAATTTGTAGTGGAGAATATTCCATTACAAATAGAAAAATTGCCGTGCTCACATTAGAAATTTGCACATTGCTATCTGATTATTTTATTTCGCTCATTGAAATTTGTTTTAAGTAAATTCGTTTTTCTTGTGATGGAATATTCTCCATTTGTGATGGAATATTCTCCACTACGAATTACCTTATTGTAATTGTATTTTGTAATGAAGCACTCATTAATCATACATTACTTTTTCAATTTGTAATGGAACATGCGTCCATTACACATTACTTTTTGAAATTTGTAATGGATCATGCAACCATTACACATTACTTTTTGTAATTTGTAACGGAACATGCATTCATTGCACATTACTTTTCTTATTTGTAATGGAACACACATCCATTATACATTACTTTTGTCATTTGTAATGGAACATATGTCCATTACACATTACTTTTGTAATTTGTAATGGAACGTATATCCATTACACATTACTTTTGTAATTTATAATGGAACATATATCCATTACATATTACTTTTGTAATTTGTAATGTATACAGTAATGCATTATTAAAATAATGCATTATTCACAACTCTGATACACACAAACACACACATTACCGTTCTGCGCCTGTAATTTCTTTCATATTTTATTCCGTTTACCATGTTTGTTTAATTTTTGTGAAGGGAAAAATGAGATTGGCTTGAGGCGAAGTAGAAGGTGCACCACGGGACATACGAGTGCGAGAGAGGTAGCTAAAATTTTCGAACCGAGATTTCTCAAAGATGTATAATTTTTTGGGCAAAAGAAAATCATCAAGCTCTGTGTCAGGATATTCTCCAGAGCCTGATGCTTTGTTTTTCCTCAAAAACGTTAACCATTTATGAGTAAAGTGAGGTGGAAAATTTGTGGTTATGTTGACCTTGTACATGCCCTTAAGGCCTTAGGCCACTCGAAGATTTTCCAAAAATCGATTTTTTTTTAATGTACCTTAGTAGCTGATATTCGAAAAGATTGTGGGTGTGAAAAATGTCAAAGTACTCTATTTTCGCATTCTAGTGCAAGCCCCTCTTGATTCATGTCGTGACTTTCTACAAACTTTAAACGCGTTTATCTGAAAATTACATTTTTCAAGTCGGCCGGACTCATAACTCAAACAAGTTTCAACCGATTCGCTTGAAATTTTGAACTGTATATTTAGCATTACATTTTCTGAGGCACGACGTAGGATTTTTTTATTATATTGCATAGTTCCTTCTTTTTAAACAATTTTCTGACGATTGTCTCATGGCATTTTATACTTTTTGTTTTAGAAATGCGCCATTTTGACAAAAAAAAACAATATATCCAAAAAATTCTACGTACTTCTATAGCTATTCTTATATATTTATTTTTGCAGTGTTCCAACGTATACTCTTTTACGAGTTTTTACGTATTACCCTTCCCAATTGAATCCCTTTTCCTATCACTCCCTACCCGCACTTCGCTAATCTAACCTAACTTCCGTTGCGTCCACAGCCGTCTTAAGCTACACTATACCGCATTTGCCGAGGATACGGGGAAACTGTGGAAAACCCGTACCGGTATAGACGGCCCTGTATTTTCTGATTCCTTGGCATACCAGACCTTTTTGCTCAAGATATGTATACCAAGGCCTCAGAAAAACGGCCTCCCGCTCACTCGTCAATGCGCCAGCCAGAGCACGGCTAAGCGGTCACCGCACCAAGTATTGACCTCGTTCGAGGCTGCTTGACATCAGTGATCGCCCGAGAGCTATTCTTATATATTAGATGAAGTAAAAAGTTCTGAGCGTTTTTTCGCTTTATTTCGACGATGAAATTAATATAGTTAGGATTATCCGATTTAGATCAAATATACGCCGTTTTGTTCGATAACTTTTGTCCATTTTGAAGGCAATTTCATAATTCCGCGATTGAAGAAGTCCTCGTCCCTATTGGTAAAAAACTTGACCAGCTCATTTTCACAAGCCTCTCTTGAGGCCAGTTTTGTACCATCAAAAAAATTTTGCAAATGCTTGAAAAGGTGATAATCGCTTGGTGCTAGGTCTGGACTATACGGCGGCTGCGATAGAACCTCCCATCCAAGCTCTCGGAGCTACTGGCCCGTCGTTAAAGATGTGTGCGGCCTGGCGTTGTCTTGATGGAACACAACACCCTTCCTATTGGCCAATTCTGGCCGCTTCCGGTCGATCGCCTGCTTCAATCTGGTCAGTTGTTGACAGCAGAGGTCCGAATTGAATGTTTGGCCCGATGGGAGCAGCTCATAGTGGATGATTCCCTTCCAATCCCACCAAACACACAGCAAAACCTTCTTGACCGTTAATTCGGGCTTGGCGATCGTTTGGGCCGGCTCACCGCGTTTGGACCACGATCTTTTCCAGGTGTTGTTCTCGTATGTGACCCATTTTTCATCGCCAGTCACCATCCGCTTCAAAAATGGGTCGGTTTCATAACGTTTCAGCAAAGAATCGCAGGCATCAATTCGCTCCAAAAGGTTCTTTTGCGTCAATTCGTGTGGCACCCATAAATAGAGCTTCTTCTTGAGACCAGCCTTATGCAAATGGTTCCAAACGGTTTTCTGGCTAATCTTCAGTTCCCGGGCAATGGAATAAGTGCTCACATGCCGGTCCGACTCGACGATTTCCATGATTTTATCGACATTTTCGACGATTGGCCTACCAGAGCGTGCCTCATCTTCGACGTCCATATTACCAGAACGTAATCGTTGGAACCACCACTTTGCTGTTGCATTCGATACTGTATTGGCTCCATAAACAGCACACATTTTTTTGGCCGTCTGCTTCCCCTTTTCACCTTGGTCGTAGTGGTACTGAAGAATGTATCGAATTTTCTCTTTTTTTACCTCCATTTTGGAACGCTGTAACACAACTGGCTTCACCAAACACCAAACTGTCAAAGAAGTTTTTTTGAAGCGTAATGTCACCTTTAAATCGCCGTATAGTATGGCCCGATGCGATGTATGGCATCGTGAGATATGGCTCACTAAAGATATCTAGCGGAAAACGCTCAGAACTTTTTACTTCACCCAATATTTTGAAGAAGTGTGCAAAATTTCAATAAGATCGGTGCATTAGGTTTTGAGAAATCGTGTCGACCGACTTCAAAAATAGTGTTTTGAGAAAAATGCGTATACCTGCGTTGCTCCCGGCCGTTCTTTCCCAACGGGGGGAAATTCTCAAAGGCTCTCTCTCCTAGACTTTTACTCCGATTGACTTAAAACTTTGGGAGAATATTCTAGACATATTGTACTATTAGATAATAAAATTAAAAAATGGATTTTTTTAAATTTTCAAACCCACGTAACCCGTTAACCGTCGCGTTCTTGAATCTTCGAGTACATAGACTTGTTTACATCGATACAAGAGGACGCTCGAACAAATTGGACGACTCTCATGCGTGGTCAACTTTTTCATCCTACATTATTAATACGCAATATTATTGATATAAAATTTATTATTATTAAAACGAAATTTTATTGGATCATCCTATAAATATTGCGGTTTTTTCAAATTCATTTTTCGCTACGAACGAGTGAATGTTGGAAGTGGGGCCTTGAAAGTCTACCGGAACGATGGAAGAGCATTGTAGAAAATGGAGAGTATATTTTAGGATAAAAAAAGTACCATGTTCATCTTAATTTTAAAAAATAACAGTATAAAAAAAACGCGTCATTTATGGGATGATCCGATATTTTATGTTGCAAATTTGCTGATACAATATTTGAAAGCATTATGATAATTGTAGGTGCTGTGATTATTATTATTATTATTTAAATGCGGCGCGGTAACAGAGAATAAAATTATCTTTGTAGATAACACGTCGGTAGAGGTCTTCGCAAACGTTTATTACGTGCGACTCGAAAGGAATGAACAGATTCAAACAAATACACACACACGGCACGATCCTGGTTGACATTAATATTCCATGTACGTCTTACATACACGTCTTGTGCGTGCGACATACGCACAATACATTTGCGTGCGTACGAAGGAATCGTGATGTCGCAGGATAGGTGACTTTTGTTCAATACGAGCATACGAAATAACAGTATTGCCTCGTATAAAAACGAATTGGACAAAAAGGGCGGTATTTTACTTGTCTTTTTTCTTTTATGTTTGGATAGTGTAACGTTTCTCGTTTTGCTTTTCGTTTACTTTTCGATAGTTTTACTTTTCAATAGTTTTACTTTTCGTTTAATTTCCGTTTATTTTTCGATAGTTTTACTTGTTGTTTACTTTTCGTTTAATTTTTGATAGTTTTACTTTTCGTTTACTTTTTAATAGTTTTACTTTTCGTTTACTTTTCAATAGTTTTACTTTTCGTTTACTTTTCGATAGTTTTACTTTTCATTTAATTTTCTTTTACTTTTCGATAGTTTTACTTTTCGTTTAATTTCCGTTTACTTTTCGATAGTTTTACTTTTCGTTTAATTGTCGTTGACTTTTCATTTACTTTTCGATAGTTTTACTTTTCCTTTAATTTTTGTTTACTTTTCGTTTACTTTTCAATAGTTTTACTTTTCGTTTATTTTTCGTTCACTTTGCGATAGTTTTACTTTTCGTTTACTTTTCGTTTACTTTACGATAGTTTTACTTTTCGTTTACTTTTCGATAGTTTTATTTTTCATTTAATTTTCGTTTACTTTTCGATAGTTTTACTTTTCATTAAATTTTCGTTTACTTTTCGATAGTTTTACTTTTCGTTTAATTTCCGTTTACTTTTCGATAGTTTTACTTTTCGTTTAATTTCCGTTTACTTTTCGATAGTTTTACTTCTCGTTTGCTTTTCGTTTACTTTTTGATAGTTTTACTTTTCGTTTACTTTTCGATAGTTTTACTTTTCGTTTAATTGTCGTTTACTTTTCGTTTACTTTACGATAGTTTTACTTTTCGTTTAATTTTCCTTTACTTTTCGATAGTTTTATTTTTCATTTAATTTTCGTTTACTTTTCGATAGTTTTACTTTTCGTTTAATTTTCGTTTAATTTTCGATAGTGTAATTTACTGGCATACGCAAAGTACTTCGGGTAAGCATTGGAGGAATCATTGATCCAAAAATGACTTTATTTTCTTTCGATTTTGTACAAAATATCCAATAGATTTTTCCAATTTTATACCAAAACTTAAATGGGAATTTTTACCAAATTTACAGAATTTCTTACTATCATTTTTCATTTCATTAGAAAATTTCTATTTCCTTATTTTCATCGGTAGGGAATTTTTTTATTAAATGTTCTCTATTCTTATGAAATTTATTTACTCAATTTTTTAAATATCACCCGAACATTTTTATACAGTTTTCTAATTATTTATGAACATCCATTTCAAATATTGATCGAAGAATGGGGAAAGAATAAGGTGATGAAAAACGGAATGGAAACAGCGCATCTGATGCAAAAGAAATTGATAGAAGAATAGAGGTTATTGGCATGTGAATTTTTTTCTCCCCGGGTACACAGCTGCGATAAGAATAAGAGTGGCCAGCTCGCCAGGGAAAAGAAAAAGCTCAGGGACGCAAATTAATAATCGTAAGCGGTAAACATAATCGGAAGATGGATCATCGGAATACGTTTGTACGTTCTCATCCCATTCTCAGGTGAACGAGGACGCAACCGCGCGCGATTATACGAAGAATGAGAAGAAAAAAATTACGAGATTGGTCACAACGAGATTGCTAGGAGTCTCATCCGGAGAGCTGATCGATTAGTCAGCTTTCTCGGTGCATACTGGATGTTGTGGGCCCATTATGGGCCTATGCGCGGGCTATTTAACGCGAAATGTCTCCAGTATTTCAAAGAATTATTACACGAGCATTTTATATCTATTATTATTATATACAGGGTGTCCAATAGGAAGTTGCTGAAACTACTCGGCTGTCATTTCAAAACACGTGCACAGAATCAGAAAAGCCAAATTGCTTTAAATAGAGGAAACTCTGCAGTTTTAAACGCACATAAATAAAACGCAGTCAAATATTTTTTATGTCAATTTATTACATCTTATAAAAATAACGAAAAAGTACAGTGATTAATGATAGATATTTTCGAAGTGCGATCCGTTAGATTGTGCACAAAAATCAATTCTCTTTTAAAAACTGTGAAAAACTGTGTCCAACATATCGTTCGTAATGCCGCGAACCACTTCCTGGATGGCCGCGATCAGTTCTTCTACTGTGCTGGGGTTTTTAGCGTAACAATGATCTTTAATGTAACCCCACAAGAAAAAATCACAAGGGTTCAGGTCCGGTGAGTACGGAGGCCATTCTAGTCCGCCTTGAGCAAATTTAGGGTACCCCAGACCGATTACTCGAGTCCCATATACGCGATGAATAGCTTCAAACACCTCATGAGCCCGGTGCGGCGTCGCTCCATCTTGCATGAAGTAAAAAATTTTAACCAGTCCCCTCTTTTTTGCATAAGGGAAGAATTTCGTTTCCAAAAGCTGTTTGTAACTCTCTCCTGTTACCGTAGATTCTAAGAATTGCAAATAAATTCCTTTTACTGAAATCGCTGCCCAAGCCGTCTCTGGTGTAGTCACCGTAACAGATGGACCTGGCAACTCGTGTCTACGGTCCTGGAGTGTACCATACTCCACGAAGTTATCGATTATCCTACAAAAATTAACGTAAAATTACTTCAATGCAGTTTAATTGAATTGAAACACAAGTTGTGTGATAGATGAATATGAATAAATATTAAATTCTTAGCTTTTCAGAATGTTTTCGCTGGCAACTCTATGAGTTCCAAACTTAGTACGAAACCCTCTATACGCATTACTATAAATTTTTCCCCTCGAGAAGAAGCACTCAATAAGATATACTTTTTCTTCCGTGGTGAGCTCACTCATTTTGACGCGCGCGTACTTGCTTCAAGCACGGCTGGAATGAAACTGCGGGGCCTCAGGTATGCGCCTTAGAAAAAGGGACCCCTATTGAATTCATGGAGGGAAGAGACACTTATTTAGTTTTAGCAACTTCCTATTGGACACCCTGTATTACCATATCGATTATATATGAATGAAAATTAAAAAAAAAGGAATATACGATTTCTCAACCCATTGGAATCTGTCGAATGGCGATATGACATCTAGTGGCAGAAAATCAAACTATGCTTGCAAGGAGAGGGCGCCTACTCGTCATCACCGATTTCGTCCAGATTGATGGTACATGTAGGGCTTGGCTAGAAATGAAAGTGCCCCAAGTGGGAACTCCAGATGGCCGAGCGTTTAGCAAACAAAAATTTTGACGCGGATCTGTCACCGTATAAGCCTTTTATGTTAGTACATTTTCCAAGCAGTGGTTGGCTGCTTCACCATTCCAAGAATGGTGTTCTTTGTGACGACGTTGTATCTTATGAAACGTGTAATTAATCCTACAAACGTTTTAGAAGTGGTGATTTCGATCTTAGTGATCAGCCGCGCCCTGGACAGGATACGAAGGGTGAGCTTTATTACGAACTCCTGGAAACTGGTCAGACGGTGACTGCGGAACGCTACAGCCGACAATTGAACAAACTGAGCGAAGAACTTGATCGCAAAAGGCTATTTACTGGGCAAGGAATCAGGCAAGTCATACTGCTGCATGACAACGCTCGAACTTACGTTGCTCGCGCGACTCAGAAGATCCTCTTGAACTTGGGATGGGAAGTTCTCCCGCACGCGGCATATTCACCAGACTTGGCCCCATCCGACTACCATTTGTTCCGGTCAATGCAGCACGCCTTAGTGGATAAAAAGTTCAAAACGCTGAACGATGTGCGTAAATTCGTTGATGACTTTATCGCCTCGAAGCCTGCAAGTTTTCTTTCGCGACGGCATTCGTATGTTACCTGAGAGATGGCGCAAGGTCATAGAAAACGACGGACAATATTTTCAAAATTAAGTTCGTTGTTCTCTATTTTTTTATATTGAATAAATTTGCTGAAAAAAACTGTAAAAATTAAGTCATACACCTAATATTAGACGTTTTCATCATTACTTAAGTAAGTTTTTACATCCCGATACGATGTACAGCCTACATTATAAGGATATTTCGCAATATTTCGAAGCTGTGGCGAGATTACTACCTTAAAATGTGCCCAGCCGTCAAAATACATTTTCCTTCCAGAAAATTGCGTTGTTTAGGATTGGTACCAGCCCAATCACAAATTGCACTAATACTTGTCGTAATATCACAAAAATTTGCCCTAAACTACCAGGTGTACAAGTATGAAATGCGGATTTTTTTTCTAAAAAAAAAACACGTTAAATTCGGAAGAATGATAAAAAGTGCTTCATTGAAAGTATGCTCCATCGCTTGTTATACATTTTTCTCATCTTTCGGGCAATTTGTGAATACCACGCCAGTAAAAATCTTCCCCCTTTGCTGCGAACCATTCATCGAGCCATTTTTTCACATCTTCGTACGAACCAAAGCGCTGCTCGGCAAGTGCGTGACCCATCGATGCAAACAAGTGGTAATCGTAAGGAGCCAAGTCTGGTGAGTAAGCCGCATGGGGTAGAACTTCCCAGCTGAGTGCTTCCAACGTGTCGCGAACCGGTTTTGCCGTATGTAATGGAGCATTGTCATGAAGAAAAATGACTTTGTGTTGCCTCTTTCGGTATTCTGGCCTTTTTTCAAGCAGCGAACGCTTCAAATCGGTCAATTGTTGTTGGTAACGTTTAGTATTAACCGTTTCCCCAGGTTTTAACAGCTCATAATAGACCACGCCCCTCTGGTCCCATCAAACACAGAGCATCGTCTTTCTGCCAAAGCTATTCGGTCTTGCGGTCGATGTGGATGGCGCGCATGGGTCTACCCATGATTTTTTGCGCTTAGGATTCTCAAAATGAATCCACTTTTCATCCCCTGTAACTATACGATGCAAAAATGACTTCCTTTTGTACCGAGCGAGCAAAATGTCACATGTGTTTTTGCGCTTTTCCGTTTGCCTGTCGTACAACTCGTGCGGTACCCATCTACCGGTCTTCTGAATCTTTCCCATCTCTCGTAGCCAATTGGAAACAGCTTGTTGACTAACGCCCAATTGCTCGGCGAGTTGTTTATGTGTGTGCGAATCATCTTCGTCCAACAATGCTTGCAATTCCACATCTTCGTATTTTTTTTGGCGATTTCCCATGTTCCTTGTCTGCAACATCGAAGTCACGACTTTTGAAACGCCGAAACCATCGTTCACACGTACCTTGCAATGGAGCATGTTCACCATAAGCTTCTCGAAGTAATCGGTATGATTCAGCAGCAGTTTTCTTAAAATGAAAAAAAAAAATTAATGCTGTCCGCGAATGCTCTTTGTTCGGTATAAATTTCGACATATTGAACACAACAACACACCACTATGCAAACACTTTTCCAATTTATCACTCGTGCGCGTCTGACACTTGTTGATGACACAACAAAATGGCGCAAATCTTTATAGCACAAACTGCATTGGTGCACCATCTGTTGGCTGAAATCCGCATTTCATACTTGTACACCTGGTACATGACTCTTTAAGTTTCACAGTCCTCTTATCGCCGCCATGTTTTTTAGGCTCCGCCCATATGACAGATCCCAATACATAGGACCAGTGCGCCGTGCCCCCCCCCCCCCCCCGCCTTCTGCCCTTGATGAACTCCCAAAAGAAAAAAATATCTTCCGAGCCCATTCGACACGTTAAACATTTTTTTCAAGCCAAAACGACCGGTCCGAAAAATCCGTAAAAAATGGAAAACGCGATGCACAAGTCTGGCAACGATCCAAAAAATAATGAGTAAAATTCGCGTGAATAAGAAAAAAAAAAAAAAAAAAAAAAGTATGTCCACTTCGCACGGGAAGGCACATATACACGCGCGGAACCAACAATGTTGTGTATGCTGCCTCGTCTTTCCCCTCGAGTTTACGCACGCGCATCTTCGCTATCGGGAATCTCTACACCCTCCCTCCACCAATGGATGACCCCTTGAGGCACTCTAGCGGTGGGAGACGCGAACGACGAGACGAAATTCCCGCGCGGAGAGCCTCTATTATGTATGCATCGTACTAAGAGTCCTCACAAAGCGCCCATACGTTATCAAATTGTAAGAGGGGGTACTCTATAATATCTTTAGCAGCGCGCGAGGCTGCGAGGAGTGCATAGTAGTAAGATTGGATTTATGCTAACAGGTCCGCAGTAGTCGAGGCTCCCGCTAATGCCAGCCATGGCACGCACGAGGTACATTCGAACGGTTGCCGGGGGGGGGGGGGGGGGGGCTTTTTTCTTTCATTTTCCTCGTCTTCCTCGTTTTTATTTTTTCAATATTTATAGATCGATTCGTCACTCCTCGTGATTCATTTTTCATCGTTCGAAGAAAAAGACAAAACTCCGCGGGCTTCTAATGAAATATCATCGCTAATAGTGGCTGCGTGTCGCAAGGTGTGCAACGTGTGTGTGTGTTTTGTTTTCCGAGATACATGAGTCAAGCACCAATTTCAATTTCGCGCTTCGATCCTCGTCGTAAAACAGACTGAGGAATAATCCGGGATATCGCGGATGGAGGAAAATCGTGGTTTCCGGTATTCATTGAGTTCTTGTTTTCTGTTTTTTTTTTTATTATTATTTTTTTTAAATCTTAATCTCAATGGGCAGAGTGCAATGAAATTGTGTTTTCCGGTGTGACCGTGAAGTGAAAAAAATGCCTTTTCCTTCGCCTCTAAAATACCGAACGTCCGCCTCGAGTGACGCGAATTTCAATTCAACATTCCGACGTCCACGCGCAACTTAGTTTCGACGCGAACGCTGAAATTGAATTTTTTTTTTTTTTTGTTCTTGGAGTAAAGTCGTCAATTCAGTGTCCCGTGAATTTAGGAATGTTAATCGAAAATTGAATACATTGCGAGATATTTCTCACGTGGAACTACTAAAATTGTAGCTATCGAACATTCCTATTCGATGAAAGAAAAAAAAGAACAGTAGTCTCGGAAATTCGCAATCAAATAGGGAGAAAAAACGACAAAGCTCTGGAAAGCTTTCTTTTTCGAAAAGCAATTCTTTTTTTTTTTTAACCCAAATATCCAGCAGCGTTAGTCCCAAAGATTATTACTATTTTATTATCTTTTTCGTAATTCCTGTGTTACGATGTTCCGAATGCGACAAATCAACGAAGAGGAAAAAAGAAGAAAAAAAGAACGGCTCATTTGAAATACGAAAATAATGGGGGACAAAAAACAACGCGAAAAAATTAAGGAGAAGACAAAATCGAAGGGAAATAAGATAAAAAGAATACGAAGAAATAAAACTTAATGAATTAAATTACAAAATAATTCAGATGGAAAGAATACAGAGGATAAATAAGAGCAAGAACAACCGAGCAATTTATTGTACTGAAAAAATTAAAAATACAATATATTTTTTCAAAAACGTTAAATAAAAAAAAAACGAAACATTCGCAGATACGAGGCGCATTATAAACCAATTCAGGTGGAAAAAATTAAGAGGATAAATGAGAGCAAGAATAACTAAGCAATTAATTACACCGAAAAAATTTAAAATCCAATGAAAATTATTTTAAAAAAAACATTGAATAATAAAAACTAAGAATTCGCAGATATAAGGAGGATTGCATAACAATTCAGGTGGAAAAAATAAAAAGGATAAATGAGAGCAAGAATAACCAAGCAATTTATTGTACTAAAAATATGAAAAATACCATCAAAATTATCTAAAAAAAAACTAAATGTTCAGCTGAAGAATGTTAAGAGGATGAATATTAAGGAGGAGCAAGAATAACCGAGCAATTTATTGTATAGAAAAATAAATAATACGATCAAAATGATTGAAAAAAAAACATTAAATAAAAAAAAACTAAATATTCGCAGATACGAGGAGAATGAAAAAAAAAACGGGTAGAAAAAATAAGAAAATAAATGGGAGCAAGAATAACTGAGCAATTTATTATATTGAAAAAATAAAAATAAAAAAACCAAGCAATTTACTGTACTGAAAAAAAAGAAAAATACGATAAAAATTATTGAAAAAAAACTTTAAATTAAAAAAAAAACTAAAGATTCGCAGATGCAAGGAGAATTACAAAACAATTCAGATTGTTTTTTAATTCAAATGATTGAAAAAAAAATAAAAAAAAAACAAACTGAAAATTCGCAGATACGAGGAAGACTGCAAAACAATTCAGGTGGAAAAGATTAAGAGAATGAAAGATAGCAAGAATAACGGAGCAATTTATTGTACTGAAAAAATAAAAAATACGATAAAAATTATTGAAAAACAAACGAAAAATTCGCAGATACGAGAAGGATTATAAAGCAATTAAGGTTAAAAAACATAAAAGCGGATAAATGACAGCAAGAGTAATCGAGCAATTTGTTCTACTAAAAAAAAATGAAAAAACACGATAAAAAATAATTGAAACAAAACATTGAAGAAAAAACACGAAAAATTGGCAGATGCGAGGAGGATCACAAAACAGTTCAGGTGGAAAAAGTTGAGAAGATAAATGAGAAGAACCGAAAGAAAATATGAAAAAAAAACGATCAAAATTATTTTAAAAAAAAGCGAAATATTCAGCTGAAAAATGTTAAGAGGATGAATATTAAGGAGGAGCAAGAATAATCGAGCAATTTATTGTACAGAAAAAATTAATAAAACGATCAAAATGATTGAAAAAAAAGATTAATTAAAAAAAAAACTAAATATTCGCAGATACGAGGAGGATGACAAAAAAAATGAGTGGAAAATAATAAGAGAATAAATGAGAGCAAGAATAACTGAGCGATTTATTATACTAAAAAAAAATGAAAATAAAAAAAACTGAGCAATTGATTGTACTGAAAATATGAAAAATACGATAAAAATAATTGAAAAAAAAAAAACATTAAATAAATAAAACTGAAAATTCGCAGATACGAGGAGGATTATAAAACAATTAAGGTAAAAAAAACATGAAAGAGGATAAATGACAGCAAGCGTAACCGAGCAATTTATTCTACGTAAAAAAAAAAATGAAAGAACACGATAAAAAATAATTGAAACGAAACATAGAAGTGAAAACACGAAAAATTCGCACACGCGAGAAGGATTACAAAACAGTTCCGGTGGAAATAATTAAAAGGATGAATGCGAGCAACAATAACCGAGCAATTTATTGTACTGAAAAAATGAAAAATACGATAAAAAAATGATTGAAAAAATAACATTAAATTTAAAAAAAAAACTGAAAATTTGCAGATACGAGGAGGATCACGAGGGTTCACGAGCGGCCTCGACCACGCTCGAGGACGAGTGCCTTGGTGATTTTTTGTACGCCGCCGAACCACCGGAGGACGAGGACGTGAGGGCAATATCGAGTGTTTCGCCGATACCCGTAACGTCGTCGCTGCTTGTCGATCGTAGCGGCAATTTCGCGTCAAGTAGAGACGTTACGGAGCAGCATCAGCAATCCTGTGCAACGTTCGAGGGTGGTATAGATCGTAGAACAGCGGTCAAAGCATGGCTGGCCGATTTGGTGATGGAAACGGAAGACGAGTGCGGTGCAACGCTCCAGAGCAAAACTCTTCCGAGGCGACAGTACCGCGTGACGCGAAGCGAGGAAATACAGACGAGGGATTTGAGGCTTTTGACGTCGTCGGCTACCGCGGCCGCCACGGAACTGCTCGTCCGGGCGGACGGATTCTCGAGACATCTGGATCAAATCGTTGAGTAAGTATCGCGGATTGTCTTTCACTCCACTTCAATGGTCTACGCCAGGGGTCGGCGAATATTGGTATAGCGGGGTCTGCATATCATTGAAATTTTTTATTGAAGTCCAAAGAAAAAAAAAACTGCAAGTATCAATTACAGCAAGCAGATTATTATTGTTTCTCAAATAGAATGTTGCTTATGAAAACACATATTATTGGTTTTTATTTTTATTTTTCTCTTGAAAATAATATACTTTACATAGGTTCCTAATGTGAGAAATTACACCTCCGATCTTGAGCCAGTTTTTTATAGGTTGATTCTCGCGAGGAACAACATGTGCGAAGAGTGTCTTCGAGATTGGCGTTCGTTAAAGATGCTTCACATATACAGGGTGGACCACGCAACGTGTGCACCTCTTTTACGACCAAAATATGCGTTGCACAAAAAAATGTTTTATACAAAAGTTACATGGTTTATAAGGCTACACTATGTGGTGCATTTATTTTTTTTATAGGTGGAGGCGCTTCGAAGATTTGAAGGTCAACTTTATTTTTTCAAATGGAATGCTATATTTTTTATAGCGTAATATGATAGAGTATCGAATTCTGAGTAAAAAAGTATAGATCTTTATTAGCCCTAGAGTTAATAGCTAACGAGTAATTTCACTTTGTTACTTTAAAATTTTCTTCACGTAATATCAAGTTGGAGATTCAAATCTACTACAAATTTCTGAATGGCAGTGTTTACATCACAGTGTTTATCAATATGAACACATTTACCACATCACACACTCTTATCATGATTCACAATCTTCTCAATGATTGTAATCCAGTATTAAAGTATCCTTGGGTGATTGTGCGTGATTATTATCAGAAAGATAAAAGTGAAAATGAATGAATGAATCTCCAACTTGATATTACGTGAAGAAAATTTTAAAGTAATAAAGTGAAATTACTCGTTAGCTATTAACTCTAGGGCTAATAAAGGTCTATACTTTTTTACTCAGAATTCGATACTCTATCATATTACGCTATAAAAAATATAGCATTCCATTTGAAAAAATAAAGTTGACCTTCAAATCTTCGAAGCGCCTCCACCTATAAAAAAAATAAATGCACCACATAGTGCAGCCTTATAAACCATGTAACTTTTGTATAAAACATTTTTTTGTGCAACGCATATTTTGGTCGTAAAAGAGGTGCACACGTTGCGTGGTCCACCCTGTATATGGGGGAGGCGCATAAAGTGTTACAGAGCAATAGCACTCAAACTTTTGATCATATCCAAAAATATTTCAGACAAAAGTTTCAGTATTTGAGAAGGCCGTCATACTGGACCACCCTATTTTTTTATCGGCGGAGGCGCTGAAACTACGTCAAGGTCAACTCCATTTTTTTAAATGGAACAATGTATTTTTTTTCGCCTGACATTATTACCGATTTTAAGACGAATTCAGCGACCTACAACACAAGGTCATTCTAGTCACGCAAAGTATGAAAATAGTCGAAAAATCGGAAAATATCGGAATAATCACTTTCAAAGGATCCACTAACCTTGGTTTGGGTCTACCTACAGAAGATGCTCGAAGTGATGACCCTCGACTTGTAAGCACTTGTTAATTCGCTGATGAAAAGACCGTCTAACTTCAGCCAACATTTGTGGTGTAATTTCGGTACATGCTCGGCGTATTCTTTCTTTCATGTCGTCAGGCGTGTTTACAAGTGTTTACAAGTCGAGGGTCATCACTTCGAGCATCTTCTGTAGTTAGACCCATACCAAGGTTAGTGGATCCTTTGAAAGTGATTATTCCGATATTTTTCGATTTTTCAACTATTTTCATACTTTGCGTGACTAAAATGACCTTGTGTTGTAGGTCGCCGAATTCGTCTTAAAATCGGTAATAATGTCAGGCGAAAAAAAATACATGGTTCCATTTAAAAAAGTGGAGTTGACCTTGACGTAGCTTCAGCGCCTCCGCCGATAAAAAAAATAGGGTGGTCCAGTATGACGGCCTTCTCGAACACTGAAACTTTTGTCTGAAACATTTTTGGATATGATCAATAGTTTGAGTGCCATTGCTCTGTAACACTTTATGTGCCTCACCCTGTATATTTCGAGCCAAACATAGTTGCCAGGTTAAGAGCCAGTTTTTTTTTTTGCAATTTGCATACTTTTCTGAAACACGTTTACCCCAAAATTCTTCAGTGGGTGCAGATTTGTACATTTGGAAAGAAACATCTTCTTACGAGTCGATTATTTCTTCCGAGCTGTTGTTTTTTCAACTTTAGCTCGGTTCGAATTTAACTTGACGCCTTTATAATCGCACACAGAATGAGTTAATTGAAGTTTTAAAAGATTCTTTGGCGGTCCAGTTTTCTACCCTCCGCAGTCTGCCTGTTGCCAACCGCTGATGTAGATATCATTTACTTTTTGGGTGACACGATGGTCATAATTTACTGAGTCGTTTAACAGTTTTTCATAACGTTCTTAATATTTCTTCACACCATTTCGTGCGCAAAACTGCCGATCGGCCATGAGTTTAGGCATTTCCCTATGTTAAAAAGTGTTTTTTTTTTCTTCAATTGTCAATTCTATCGGAACGGTGTAGTCAATTGATTTAAAATTTGAAGGGTGCATCCAGTATATGATATACAATTTATTTTATAAATATGAAACAAATGGTAACATTTCGTCACTTGTCCCTAAATTCCTTAAGGAGTTTCGATACCGTTCCTTGGCTACAAGCGTGAAGATGAAAATACAATGAGTTAACGGCAGGCTACCAACTCCTTGCGAATAAAATTTTATTTAAATAAAAATCATTATTGGGCAATTTCCAACTCATAATGTCGTTGAAAAATATTTTCAAGCCGGGATATGATGTTAATAGTTATTATTTTTGCAATCTTCATGCAATTTATGCAATAAAAGGCAAAGTCTTGACTGACTGACTCACTCATCATCGCCCAGCCTAAACCGCTAAAGGTAGAAATGTGAAATTTGGAGAGAGTGTTGATTTTATATTGGAGGCATCGTTTAAGAAGGGATTTCTCGAAATTCAACCTCTAAAGGGGCGAAAGGGGGTAGCAAAGTTTGCATGGGAAAATATATTCCTTGCGTGAATCAACTAGAAACTTGGAACATAAGTACCTTAGAAAGTGTAGAAGTGTACTAAGAAAGGATTTTTCGACATTCAACTCTTAAGGGGATCTAATGGGATATGTAAAGCTTGTATGAAAAATTCTATTCCATGCGTGTACAGACTTGAACCTTGGAACATAAGTTCCTTAGAAGGTATATAAGTGCACTAAGGATTTTTCGAAAACCTACTCTTAAGGGGTTGAAATGGGGTGTAAAATGTTTGTATGGAAAACTTTCCCTGCGTGTATCAACTTGAAACTCGGTATAAATATTCTTCAAAACAAATACTAAAACGCATATTTTAAGATTTTTAAAAACCTCTAATGCGAAGTTATACCTCTAATGACGTTTCTATGGGCGAAATTCCACGTGGGCGAAGCCGCGGGCGAAAGCTAGTTGTATATAAATACGTTGCAATTTTATTGAAGAAAAAATATCCGATAGACTTGGCAACAGCGACAGTTTCTGCCATTGTCGCGACCGACTATAAAGAGTTTTTCACTCAACCAAGTCGAGAAAAATCTCCGTAAATATATTGTCAAACTCATTGATTTTTTAACAGTTAATGCGTCCTAAATGAATTTCTCGGTGATATAAAGTTTAATCGTCTACAAGCATTTCGAGTTTTTCTAGCGAAACTCCTTAAGGACATAACTCACACGTCCGGTCGATAAAAATCCTACAGCCGTAGTATTTTCTCCTAGTCGGTTCACATTTCGGGCAAACGGAGTGAAAGACTTGTCTTTTTTTTCAAAATATCATTCGTCTCGCAGAACACTAGGAATCTGCAAATCAGCTATTTCTTTCGCACTCATGACTCATTGAAGATACGAATTTATTTTTTGACTATTGGCAAACCTACAAATTCGAAGTGCCGCTCCAATGATGTTTTTTGTTGTCTTGCAGAAAACTGTGCGATCCGGAGAACGGAAGGTCGCAGCGTGAATTGCTGCGTTCGATGGAGGACGAGGCTTTCTCGATACTCTCGGAACTCGGTGCACCACCACCCAGGCGCATTCAACAGGGCAATCTGCGCAGTATACTCTCACAGTTGGAGGGTTTGAGAAACTACGTTGACGTCGCCCTCGACACTCGTCTTGACTTCTACATCGAGGTATGTCCATTCTCATATTTCTAAATCTTAAAGTTCACACACGCACTTTATGAATCCACCCTATCAATTTTTCGGTTCATATATTTCTTTGAAATCCTAGTTTCTCATAAACAAAAATATATTCATGAATAATTTATAAAGAATATTGCTAAAGAAATCCCAAACCTTTTTTTCCCTTCTTACATAAATCCGAAAAATAGATGATAAAAGTCTAAGGGGACGTCCATTAATTACGCGAGCTTCAAATGGGGGGGGGGGGGGGGAGGGTGTCTGGCAAAATCTCATTAAATATCATTTAGGGGGAAGGAGGGGTTCAATGAAAATCTCACGTCAACTTTGTAATTCAGAAAATATACTATTATAACATTTTCTAAGGTACAGGGTGCAATCATTAAATCATTCTAGAAGGAAAAATATTTTAAGAAAACGAGAACAATAACACCATTGTAATTGCTTTATTATATTTGATAACGATTAGAATTATTAAGTATACAGTACTGGACAACAAAAAGTACGCACTAGTCGAAATTTCTTACCGCACTAAAATTTACACAGCGGACTCAAAAATAAAGGTAATTGAATTTCCCAAGTGGCATTTTAAAGAGGACAAGTTTACCTTTATTTTGATTTTTTTTTAAATTCTCTACGTTTTTTTTTCGCCCCGATGCGCACTTTTAAACGTGGCCATTATTCGGCTATTTTTTGGCCATCGAAAATTAACTGCAAAGTTTGTGGAAAATTTTTTTCTCGGTTTTTTCCATGGGAAACTTAAAAAGGATATCAAAACCTACATTTTTATTTTTCAGAAAGTCTCGTACGATTTTTTTCACACCAGTATAGCATTTTTAGCTAAAAAATCCATGTTTAAGAAAAAAAGGCGTCATCGAAGAAATATAGGGTTTCAGAGGAAATGTCAAGAGGTTAAAAAGTTGCATGGGTTCACACTGGAGTGGCTAGAATTTTTTCAGAATTTTCTTTGACATTTTTTTTAAATCTTTTTTGGTTGGAACTTCGACGAGTGGAGAGGTTCCACCTGGGAATTATGGCGACTAGGACAATATATTGAGAAAGGAAATTTGTTTACATATTCATTTTTAATTTACAACAATTTTTTTTAGAATTTTTTCGTCATTTTTTTCAATTTTAATTTTCAAAAATAAAAAAATTTCGCACTCCAATTTTTATGCAAAAAATGAGGTTTTTGCCAATTTTTTCTATTTTCCAGTCTTTAAATGGATTTTTCACTCATGGAATGTTAATTAAACCAGATGCCTCGCACACTATTTACTTTCTTATGAAAATACGAAGACATTGAGGTATGATAAAGTCCATTTAAAACACGGGATTCATATACACCCCAGTCATGCGTTTGACGGTGAAAAAAAATAAGTCATGAGTTGTACGGTTAATCAAATATTTTTCTGTCCATCTTAATATAATCTTTGGAGTCAAGTTGCCCATGGATCGAGTAGAGAAGATGGTGTCGGCGCACCACTCTACCGTACCCTATTTTTCTAAGTTAAATAACACTAAATTCAAGCCGTTATAGTGCGCCTTAAACGTAGTATCATTGTTCTCGTCTTCTTCTGTCACAGAAAAAAAATGTATTTGACAGAACACTCTATCAGTAAGTCTTTACTAGTGATATGAAGCAAAATACGTGAAAATATCGAACGAATATAATTATTTAAAAATGATGGGGAAAATCTCAAATTACGTGAAAATATCGAACGAATATAATTATTTAAAAATGATGGGGAAAATCTCACATACGGGGGAGGGTGGGTCGCTCCACATGTCACCAAATCTCTCCAGGGGGGAGGGGGAGTTCAAATGAAAGAAAAAACACCTCACGTAATTAATGAACGTCCCCAACAGAAGCCTGTGACTGAACGACGCCTTTACATAAAGCATTTCGAGAAACTAATTGGAATAATGGTAAACGAGGAACCGAATGCAAAAGGAAACGAAAGACAAAATGGCAGCAGAGTATTAGTTTAGAAATAAGAACATTTTGTACGGATAAATATATACAGGGTGTCCCAAAAATCAACGATTATATTGCAGATGCTGACAGGCCAGCTCACGATGATCCAGAATAACCATATATGACCTCAGTGAAAGTGTCATACTTTTCGAGATGTTCGTACTTGTTTGAAACTCGTGAAAATCTCTTACTTAAGCCACATTGAGCGTCTTGTCGCCAAAGGTGTATCTTCTAATAGGGTCGGCAGTTGATCTTGTAAAAACTCTAGGTCAGGGATTCTTAACGAGGGGTCCATGGACCCCCACGGGGTCCACAGGGGGGTCCACGGCATTATTACAATGTTTGCCAGGGTATTGGGACCTTTAACGATGTCGGTATTTTTTTCCTACATGATAAGTAACCAACGATTGCATTATAGATTAATTACGGTTTCTGAGATTACCATGCTACAAGTGGAAACATACAGACGCACGTACATACATACGTACGTACGGACAGACAGACGGACATTGCTAAAATGGAAAGTAAAAACCTTTATAACTCGTCAAATATGCGTTTTATCGAAAAAAAAACCAAGAGCTCTTTTCGACGCAGAATTCTTATTTATTATTACGACGTAAAATTATTTTTTCCGACTGGGGGGTCTCTAAATGTATTTTCCCAAAGTTTTATCTGCAGTTTTTTTGCCGACGAAACCAATACTTTCCTTATCACTACGTGATGAAAAGTAAAAAGATGATGTTTTTACCATACATTTCAAAAAGGTGAATAATCTTGATGCTGAAAAAAAAAACTGTTCACTCAACTTAAAATTGAAATAAATTTTTGCGAATTACCTTGAATTAAAAAAAAATATATGATTCGATTCAAATAAATTTTAGTTCAACCACGTTTTTTATATCGGTGATTTAGAATTCGAATTTTCAATGTTTCAAATGACGGATTCAATATCACCAACCACAACATCAATGACACACTTTGAATGAAAAATATGTAGGGTCATTTTGTAGACATAATCTGAGCCACGTCTCCTGTTCTTTAAAGTACTTGTATCATTTGAAATATACTCATAGTTACAAACTGTGTTCTATTGATTGATAAAACGTAATTAAAAGTTATATTCGTTAAATTTGCGGCGTTGTCTGACGGCGAGCACTTCGCGATTCAGACTCATTGACGAAATTCCGTGATATTTGCAAAGAAAAACCTAATACAATTAAAAATACTGAACCACTCCGAGAATTTCGGTTTTCCGGTAAACTTTCTGCGTCAGTTTACAATTTCTGACGAAATCGCACTTTGATTTGAAATTTCAATTGAATACATTTTTTTCAAAACATTGTTTCGAAAGGAGTCCACAGGAAATGCGAGATGGTCCACAGAGCTCAAAAGGTTAAGAACCCCTGCTCTAGGTAATTGTCACCATTCAAAGTTTCCGTCAACTGAAATGCTCCTATTATCTGTCCGTTTAAAATACCAAACATTTTTAGCTCTTTCGAATCGACATTGCCCTGTTGTCAATTGCCCAGTTGGTTGTTATTGATAGCACGATCTTTTAGTTACATTCAAACAAAAACCAAACCGAAAGGCTTGACATTTTCGCGAGTTTCGAAATCGTGTGAATATCTCGAAAACTATCACACTTTTACTCAGGTCAAATTTGGTTGTTCTGGATCATTATCAGCTAGCGTGTCAGCACCTGCAACATTATCGTTGGTTTTTGGGACAGCCTGGTTTACCCGTCCAAAACTCGGTAGGTCCGTACAAACACCCTAAAGATGTATGCCTGAAATAAAAAAAATACCACTACTACTACTATAATCATCCGTAAAATTAATATTATTTATCATTATCGATTATTTTCGAAGATTTTCTTTATAAATCGCGATAGCGCCAATGCCGAGAAAAAAAAAAATGCTCACCGACAATCCCCGACGTGTTTTCTGTCCGCAGCGAGTGGTTCGAGGTCTGGAGGAAGCTCCGCACGAGGGTGGAAGCGTGGCGCGAGGTGCTCTCGCGGCGTTGACAGCGCTCGGTCTAGCGGGTAATCGTGCCGGCAGCAGTATAGCGCGTTGTTCGGGTGTGCGAGCGTTGCTGACTTCGCTGATCTCGTCGGGTCGTTTGTCGAGTGATCTCCGAGCCTCGTCGTTGCGAGCACTCGCCAGCGTTTGCTGTTGTCCCACGGCGATCGAGCAATTCGTGCGCGAGGATGGCCCGGAGATACTGTTGGACGTGTTGGCGACCGAAGCGACGCCGGAAAGAGAGAAGACCGAAGCCGCGGCATTGGTCGTTCAGATAACGGCGCCTTGGACGGACGCACTTGGTCTCGCGCATCTTGAGCCGCACGCACGTGATCTCGTGCGCTTTTTGACGCGTCTTGCCGAACGTACCAGTTGTTCTCAGACGCTTTTACTCGCGGCAGCCGCACTGAACAATCTCGCGGATTCGCGACGTTTCGTGTGGCCGATCGTCGAGCGTGACTCGGTTCGTGAACTCCTGAATTGCGTGAAAAAATCGTCAGGCGGTAACGTCTGGCTGATGGAACAGGTCGCCTCGTTGATCGGCAAATTGGCGAGGATCCCGGAAGCTCGCAAACATTTGGCCGAGGCGAGAGCATCCGTGGCGCTGGTCAGCTTCCTGAGGATGGTCACACCCGGCCTCGAGGATGCCTACAAACGCTTGGAGATCACGGCGGCTCAAGCACTCACGAGGCTGTGCGTCGATCCGGAAATAGCGCGTCAGGTGGTCGCTTTGGGCGGCGCCGATTGTCTTCCCTCGTACGAAAACGCCTCGCACGTCGACAACGAGGACTCCGAGCACGCGGGTCTTCTTAGGTACACCAAGTCATTGAGACGCGCGTGCAAACGTGCCGCAAGGGAAATTGACGTCGCCAAAGCGTGCGATTACAGCGTGAGAGGATAGTCATCACGCGACAATGCACCTACACTCGTTTTTTGTACGATTATCAACAACTGCGCGATAGTTTTACGAATTTTTTTCACTCACTTTCTCACGCTATGGTTCGAGTCTCGAAAAGCGTCTTTCTAGCGTGGCTAGATCGAGTATCTCTTCGATTTGCCATCGGCTCGAGCGAAAGATCATTTTCAAACCTTTTTACAGTTTCCCCGTGGTAAATGGATTATTTCCTCGCCAAGATAAAAATATCCGAGGAACGCTCCTTCTTCGTATCGAGAAAAATTGCTGAAGCTATTCGCAGAATTTTTACGTAGAGGAAAAAAATTGAGACATCATGTATGAACAGATGTTTAAATATTGCAAATAATGCTTATTCGTTTTATAGAAAATATATATTTATAATCGATACAACGATATTCTCGTAGTTCGCGTTACTCGTATGTAAATATAGTATATATATTATGTCATATATATATATATATATATATATATATATATAAATATGTAATTTTATATCCCAATACTGTGCCATGAAACCCCGCGCAACGATCGGTTTAGTCATTATTTTCATCACAAATAAAATCATCGTGTAAGAATAAAATGTATGCAATAATTTTTGTTCGCTTCGTTTCTCTTCGTCCATTGCGCCGTATCGTTATTAAACATTGTTCTGCAGTTCTCTGGTGTGAAAAATGTCGATCGTTGTCTCGTGGCAGGGTCTTAGCTCGAGATCGCAAACACCCAGAACGAATTTACCGTCCGGCGCCTTGAAGTAATCCAAACCTCGTCCAATTTTGATGACCCAACCGTTGCTGAGTCTATCAACAATCAAATAATTTGTTTTCACAAACGGAAATTGAAATAATAAATGGAATTGATACTCGCGAAGTACTGGGTCTATGCATAATTCCGTAGTGAAAAACGAGTAAGTTTCAACCGCTGAATATTTACCAAAAAAAAAAAGCGTTTTTAATCAATTAAATATGTTCCATTTTGTTCTATGACTTTCTGCCATCTCTCCACGAGCTTCATTATCCCTCTTTCATAGAAGTCTTGAGATTTTTGGGCAAAAAAGTCATCCACGTGGTGTTTGAGGACATCCAGGGAACCGAAGGTTTTATCATTCAAGCTGTTTTGTAAAGCTCGAAACAAGTGATAGTCTGAAGGTGCAAGGTCCGGACTATGCGGTGGATGTACCAAAACATCCCACCCAAGGCGCGATAACTTTTGCTGGCTCATCGGAGAAACGTGCGGTCTTGCGTTGTCTCGGTGGAAAACTACGCCCTTTTTGTTTGCCAAGTCGGGTCGCTTCCGATCGATCGCTTGCTTCAATTTGGCCAGTTGCGAGGAATACTTGATGGAATCGATCGTTTTGTCGGGCGGGAGCAGCTCATAATAGACGATACCTGTCCAATCCCACCAGATACAGAGCATGACCTTCTTCGGATTTGATTCGACTTTTGCGACTGTCTGAGCAGCCTCGCCGCGCTTCGTCCATGATCTCTTTCGATCGACATCGTTGTAGACTATCCACTTTTCGTCGCCTGTAATCATTCGCTTTAAAAATGGTTCGTTTTGATGGCGTTTGAGCAGCGTGTCGCAAGCTGAAATTCGATCCATTAAATTTTTTTCGCTCAGTTTGTGCGGCACCCAAACATCAAGCTTGTTTAACATTCCAAGCTTTCGTAAGTGTCTCGAAACAGTTGATTGGTCAATGTTGAGGTTATGTCCGATCTCTGTAGTCGTCAAATGCCGATCGGAGTCGATTAAAGCCTTGATTTTATCGACATCAGTAGTGACTGGGCGACCGGAGCGTGGAGCATCTTGAAGATCAAAATCTCCGCAACGAAATTTCACAAACCACTTGCGACACACACTTTCGCTTACGGCGTTCTCTCCGTAAACGGCGCATATCTTTTTGTGAGTTCGCGCCGCGTTTTTGCCTTTGCGGAAATAAAAAAGCGAAATACATCGAAAATACACGGTGTTTCCTTCCATGTTCGAAATATAATTAAACTCCCCATACGTCACGGATCTTGATGGCTTGATGGATACGTTTTTTTTTTTATGTCGGCCACTTCGTACGGTCGACGCATGTGCGAGCGGAGAAACAACTGCGAATGACATTTGTCGAAATTTCGCTACGAAATTATGCATATAGACCCAATATTTTCACGAAATTCCCGGTCGCAGTTCGCTATCGGAAACTCCGTAAATTTGCTTTCTCGTGTGTCATTGTCAATGTCAAATGTTCTCGATGGATGAAATTGCACAAACGATTCCGTCATACTCACGATATTTGACGATCGTGGAGAGTCTCCGAAAACGATATATCAAGCGTTACGTCACGACTCGACAAGCTCTCCTTCAATTCTTGCAATCTTGCTACCTGATTCCTACGATCCTCCGGATCGGGAGTCGTCACCAACGTTATTGTCGACAACGAGTCACATTTCTGAACGGCGAGCTCGCACAGTCGGACCAAATTTTGGCACTACGATTAGAGAGTACATTTTTTTTTCTAAATATATTCAGTCAGTGAATATTCCGAGTTTTTGTGATGATCGGAAAGTTTGAAATTCATGATAAAGTTCTATTCTGTTGAAATGACTGAACTTGCAGGTAAAAAAAAAAAACTTCAGGAGTTTCGGGACACATAACGAAATATTACCATTTCATTCAAATTTATAACGTCGATTTTTTGTTGTATACTGAATGCACCCTCCAAATTTTGAAACGATCGTCTACACCGTATCCATAAAATTAATAATTGAAAAAAATCTACAGATGTTACACAAAGTGCAACTATTTCATGGCATTAAAAATGTAATCAGATTTTTCGGGTGATAAAAAAGGTACGTGCAAATAATATGAGTTGCTCTCTTTCTCTCTCACTCTCTAACACTCTCACTCTTTTCGCACATTCTCACTGTCTTCTCACATTCTCACTCTCGCGGTCTCACACACAAACTCACATTCTCACTCTCTCACTATCCATTAAACCCAAACAAACCCAAACCAACAAACCCAAACCAACAAACCCAAACCAACAAACGCAAACCGACAAACCCAAACCAACAAACCCAAACCGACAAAACCAAACCAACAAACCCAAACCAACAAACCCAAACCGACAAACCCCAAACCAACAAACCCAAACCAATAAACCCAAACCAACAAACCCAAACCAACAAACCCAACCCAAACAAACCCAAACAATCAAACCCACACCGACAAATCCAAACCAACAAACCCAAACCAACAAACCCAAACCGACAAACCAAAACCGACAAACCCAAACCGACAAACCCAAACCGACAAACCCAAACCAACAAACCCAAACCGACAAACCCAAACTAACCGACAAACCCAAACCGACAAACCCAAACAAACAAACCCAAACCAACAAACATAAACCGACAAATTCAAATCGACAAACCCAAACCAACAAACCCAAACCGACAAACCCAAACCAACAAACCCAAACCAACAAACCCAAACCTACAAATCCAAACCAACAAACCCAAACCGACAAACCCAAACCAAAAAACAAACCCCAACCCAAACCCACCAACATTGTAATGTACACACCAAAGTTGAAACTTGCAAATTGTAACCACAAATGACTACATGTAATGCAGCATTTTTCAACAAATCACAGGCATTTAGCATGTAGCTCCCCCCACCCTGTTACAACACAGCGGCAGTGGAGTGGGGGTGGCGTTAGTTTCGTGTGACATCTCGCTAAATCAGACCCCCTATATACATCTTTAAAAGCATTTTCAATGCTAAAAAAATTTCTACCATCGGAAGATGCCTACACTCATCATAAAAATGTAAAAAATGTTATGAAAAACTGTCAAACGACTAAGTACATTATGACAATCATGTCATAATTGTTGATATTTAAAAAAATGCAAACATTCAGTTTTTCCCTTACAGTTAACTCTCCCTAACTCAACGCTCTGTAATCGGCCATTTCCCCTCAATTCTCTCTGATGATAACACAACGAGCGGAGAAGCGTTATCCCCACTTTCCTTTATTTATGGAAAGGCGCGAGTGGGTGCAATCGTAACCTCAATTTCAGTATTAAACTTTCCACTTCGTAATTCCAAAAGTCATGAAAAACATGAACGAAAAAAGAAAAGCGAAAAGAGTTTATTATACTATAAAAAAAAACATAAAATTGAAAAATAAAACATTATTTTCTTTCATTATGATTTCGTCTAAACTTATTCACTCTCAAACAATAATAAAGTATTCTAATCGAAAATAACCTTTTAAAAAGACAAGGTGGGGGACGCTCTCTAGCAGGCCACTCTCTCTAGTACCACGGAAATTCAGTCCCGAGAGCGTTTAGTTAGGGAGAGTTCTAAAGATTAGGGAGATAACTAAATATTAACAATTAATTAATTGTAATTGTGAAAACTCACGGTTAACAATTAATTAATTGTAATTGTGAAAACTCACGAATAACAATTAATTCATTGTAATTGCGAAAACTCACGATTGACAATTAATTAATTGCAATTGTAAAAACTCACGATTAACAAATAATTAATTGTAGATGCGAAAACTCAAGATTAACAATTAATTAATGGTAATTGTGAAAACTCACGATTAACAATTAATTCATTGTAATTGTGAAAACTCACGATTAACAATTAATTAATTGTAGTTGTGAAAACTCACGATTAATAATTAATTAAATATAATTGTGAAAAACTCACCATTGACAATTAATTAATTGTAATTGTAAAAACTCACCATTCACAAATATTTAATTGTAATTGTGAAAACTCACGATTAACAATTAATTAATTGTAATTGTGAAAACTCACGATTAACAATTAATTAATTGTAATTGTAAAAACTTACGATTAACAATTAATTAATTGTAATTGTAAAAACTCACAATTGACAATTAATTAATTGTAATTGTGAAAACTCACGATTTACAATTAATTAATTGTTAATTGCTGTAGTCGCAAATAACAATTAATCAATTGTTAATCGTGACTTTCCACAATTGGAAATTAATCAATTTTCAATCGTTTTGGTGTATTTGATTAAAAACTACCAGTTAAAACTGATTATTGTATAGGGCGCTGCGTAAGCCTACAAAACCCAAACAAATACGTCGTATCTCATATCTGTGAAGTTAAATACGTTAATTGTTAATTTTAATTGTTTCTTAGAACAATTGAAAAAGTTAATTGCAATTGTTGTTAATTCCGAGTTGCAATCAACATAGATTAATCCAAGTAAATTAATTGCAGCATTCAATTAATAGTTAATTGCAATTAATCTTAATTGCAATTAAATTAATTGCTATTAAATTAATCGCAATTACTTTTTTCGTCGATTAATGAACTGATTGAAAATTAAATTGATTAACGCCCAACACTGCTACAGCCATATAATTGATGTTTACGAGATGTCATATGTATTACCGATTGATTTTTGCACAATTAATCCATCCTAAAATAATTCCTCGGCGCTATAAATTTCAACCGTATACAACCATTTCGATTTTGGTGTCGAAAAAAATTGTTTTTTTTTTCAAATTGGCTTAAGGCCTTAGGCCACTTTAGGATTTTCCACAAATCGATTTTTCATTTTTTGTCAATAATGTACCTTAGTACCTATAAAATTATATTTCAAAAGATTATGTGTGTGAAAAATCTCTAAGTACTCGATTTTCGGATTCTAGCGCAACCCCTCTTGATTCATGTCGTGACTTTCTACTAATTTTAAACGCGTTTATCTCAAAACGACATTTTTCAAGTCGGCCGGACTCATAACTCAAACAAATTTCAACCGATTCACTTGAAATTTTAACTGTATATTTAGAATTACATTTTCTGAGGCACTACGTGGGATTTTTTTTATATTGCATAGTTCCTTTTTTATAAACAATTTTTCTGACGATTTTCTCATGGTGTTTTATACTTTTTGTTTCAGAAATGCGCCATTTTGACAAAAAACAATATATCAAAAAAATCCTACGTACTTCTATAGCTATTCTTATATATAATCAAAAAAAACTTTAGCGTCTCATCATAACTCAAAAATTATAGGAGCTGTTGGTCCGGCCGTTGACCTTCCAGAAATAAAGGCGTCATCGGAAAAATGCTGCACAGTTGCCATTTTGACATGTATCGCTGTGAAAAAACAATTTTGTATTGTCAATTACGTGTCTAATAAAAACCCCTATTTTGTAATTCCGATTTATTTTATGGTTTCGCTGAAGAAAAAAAATCACAAAATATGCCCTTTTTTGGCCTGAGGCCTTAAATGCAGGACTCGTACAGTGTACGAGCAATGTAAGTAATGTACAGTAATCATGTCGTTTTCGAACGAAATATTGGCGCCATGCTCAAGCACAATAGAATCTCCCCCCTGCGCGATTCCTCCTGAAGAGATAAGCTGTCCCGAAACTCCTTAATTGTAGTTTCGAAATGAATTCGACTTGAATCTAACGAAAATTCTCGGCACATTATTTGTACTTCAATTGGAAGTGTGCTATTACGAGAAATTCGAGTTATTATTTTTTGGCGTCATTTTGAATGAAACAACCATTATTTTTCCACAACGCGATTTTTTAATAATCGCTAATTCCACTGCAAGTGCCAAAGGAATAAAAAAAAATATTTTTTTAGCGAATTCTCGTGATACCTGATGGAACAATCTTATGTAAGGATCCTCTATGCGAATATGGGTGACCGAGGGTTCGAAAAATCTTCCAAAGAGCGTCGCGTATCCATGCCCAATAGTGCCAGCTTCGATTTTCGTTTGTTCCCTGTACTTTCCCGCTGCTTTTCTCTCGTCTATGAGCGTCTTTATCTTTTCCGCTCTCTCCATGTACTGTTTGGCGCGAAGCCGCAGATGTACGCGATTAACGGTACTCTTGACATCTGTAACAAAATAATGTAGCACAACGAGGAGAGGCCTCGTTGTAAAATCAAAAGAACAAAAGCCTAAGATTGCGAAATGTCGCTCGAACCTTTTATCCCAACAACAACAACCCAATAACAAATCCAAACAAACCCAAACAAAAGCCTAAAATTGCGAAATGTCGCTCGAACCTTTTATCGAGTCGAGAAGTATTTGAAGTCCTTCCTGATAAAGAACGAGAGCCATCGTGTACTGTTCCTTCTTGTCATTGTCCACTGCTCTCGTTAAAATTCCAGCAGCAATTTTCTCCATTTCGCCGTTTTTAAGAAAATCCCTTTTCTTAAGTCTCCCGTATCGATTATCCTTGATGTTGAATTTAAAAATGATCTTTCTTCATTCGTATCGTCTCGCAATTTCAAATCTTTTGCCGCGAGTGGTCGACCTGGCGCGTCGCGTGGCGTCAAAAACAAACTTATTCCGAACAAACTTCCGAAGCAAATATGGCGGACCACTTGGATCGGGCGTCGCCCTAACCTCAAAATTAATGTTTACCTACGATAATCGAAGAAAACAACGCGACGCCGAATGTACTTTCGTCAAAGGAACGTTTTCCACATCACTGATAATCACGGTACGAAATATAATCGGGTTTTCCGTTAATCGCGGGTCAAGTGTCGAGTAATCTACGCGAACAAGTGAATCATCGCGAGGTATCGCGTCGAGGGGATATTTGCGCTCTTCGAGTGGCGCGAAAACTGATTTCTCATATCGCAAAGACAAATGTATACAAAGTGAGAAATCATCTTCCTTATCGCTATCAAGATTAAAAACAAAAATACAACGTACGTTGCGTAGCAGATTTTTACGGATATCCGGAAAAAAAATACTTTCTAACGGTGCATCGAAATATCGTGTATTTTAACAAATAACAAAGGAAATACTAAATTAGAAAGGAGAACTTCAATATCCCGAGAGAGTTTCTCAGGATATTGAAGAGTCATTCGCATTGAGTTTGGAGAAATATCAGGCTGAAAATGAAGTCCAGTAAATCTTGCGGCGCGGGTAACCACTGGGGCGAATTGCCGGCGAGGGAAGCTCACAAACAGGAGGTCATAACGCCGGACATAATAGAAAACGTCTGGCGACAAGTCATGGACGACTCGAACAGCACGGACTGCGATTATCAAATCGATACACAGCCAGAATTTATTCAGTGAGTCGCTCGGTACAAAGATACCCATGAAAAAATAAAAAATCCCTAAAACACTAATAGAAAATTAACATCTTCTATCATATCCCACTGTACAATCGCCATAATGAAAAGCAAAAACGAATGGGCAAAAACAAAAGTTCTCCACTCATCGACGCTTCACAATTTCAGATTGCCGATGGAAAATTCACACGTGTTGAACACGATCAATCTTCATCAACAGTTAAGGGCGATGGTAAGACTATTTGTTCTTATACTAGTTGCTCAAATTCATAAATTGGTTATAATTGTATCACTGTCCGGTAGCATTCGATATATACCAGGTGTACAAGTATGAAATGCAGATTTCAGACAACAGATGGTGCACCAATGCAGTTTGTGCTATAAAGATTTGACACTGCACCATTTCGTTGTGTCATCAACAAGTGTCAGACGTGCACGAGTGATAAATTGGAAAAGTGTGTGCATAGTGTTGTGTTGTTGTGTTCAATATGTCGAAATTTGTACCGAACGAAGAGCATTCGCGGACAGCATTAATTTTTTGTTTTCATTTGAAGAAAACTGCTGCTGAATCATACCCATTACCTCGAGAAGCTTATGGTGAACATGCTTCATCGCAAGATACGTGTGAACGATGGTTTCGGCGTTTCAAAAGTGGTGACGTTTCGATATTGCAGACAAGGAACATGGGAAATTGCCAAAAAAATACGAAAATGTGGAATTGCAAGCATTGTTGGACGAAGATGATTCGCAAACACAAAAACAACTCGCCGAGCAATTGGGCGTTAGTCGACAAGCTGTTTCCAATCAGCTACGAGAGATGGGAAAGATTCAGAAGACCGGTAGATGGATACCACATGAGTTGAACGACAGGCAAATGAAAAAGTGCAAAAACACATGTGACATTTTGCTCGCTCGGTACAAAAGGAAGTCGTTTTTGCATCGTATAGTTACAGGGGATGAAAAGTGGATTTATTTTGAGAATCCCAAGCGCAAAAAATCATGGGTAGACCCAGGCGCACCATCCACATCGACCGCAAGACCGAATCGCTTTGGCAGAAAGATGATGCTCTGTGTTTGGTGGGACCAGAGGGGCGTGGTCTATTATGAGCTGTTCAAACCTGGGGGAACGGTTAATACTAAACTTTACCAACAACAATTGACCGATTTGAACCGTTCGCGGCTTGAAAAAAGGCCAAAATACCGAAAGAGGCAACACAAAGTCATTTTTCTTCATGACAATGCTTCATCACATACGGCAAAACCGGTTCGCGACACGTTGGAAGCACTCAGCTGGGATGTTCTACCCCATGCGGCTTACAATACTTGGCTCCTTCTAATTACCACTTGTTTGCATCGAGGGGTCATGCACTTGCTGAGCAGCACTTTGGTTCGTACGAAGATGTGAAAAAATGGCTCGATGAATGGTTCGCAGCAAAAGGGGAAGATTTTTACTGGCGTGGTATTCACAAATTGCCCAAAAGATGGGAAAAATGTATGACAAGTGATGGAGCATACTTTGAATCAAGCACTTTTTATCATTCTTTTGAATTTAACGTGTTTTTTTTTTTTAGAAAAAATCCTCATTTCATACTTGTACACCTGGTATGTTTCGATAATCGAATTAATACAGAAATGAAGTAATTCATTGTGACAATAATTTTGTACATGGTATTTTATATAGGACGAAGGAACAATCTTGGGGAGCATATCTACGATGGAATCACACAGTCTTCCGGATGAAAGACGACCAGAGAATCCTTTCTCCTTTCAATTTCCTTCGGCGGAAGGGTAAATTAGATAATAAGAAATAATATTAGAGAATTGTGCTCGATATACAAAGATAGCAATAGGGTTGAGGAAGAATACGCCGGTTTTCATATGGAGGATGGAGGCAGGGTGTAGATGAATAGACATAATATTGATATAAAGAGCCGGAGACCACGTAGGCAAAATTATGGCAATGGAGGAAGAAAGATGACCAAAAAAATGGCCTAATGGAGGAGGTGAGCAAGCAAGTGGGAAAAAGAAATAACGGAAGCAATGGAACAAGCAGGAGAGGAAAAGGAAACAAAGAGGAATAGAAAATGAAAACAGGGACGGTGGTGCAGAAGCCGATGGAGTCAGAGATACAGAGGAACTGGGGAAAAATTGACCGGTCCAAATTCTGCAAGGAATACAAGGAAAGGAAAAAAGAAGAGGGAATAGAAGGGTATTGGGACAAAGGAACAACAAGGGGGGAAATTAGAGAAACTTGGGCAAAAATGAGATGCGCGAGGGAGGGAAAAGAGGCAGAAAAAGATTTTAGAGAGACAAGATGCAGAGTATGCAGGACACTGGAGGAGATATTAGCACACATTTCGGAATATAAGGAGTAGCAAAGTAGCAAATGAACAAGCACTGATAAAGTTCGAACAATAGAGGGAACAACAAAAAAAGAACCGGAAGAGGGGGTGGAAAGAGACATTAGACGGGAAGGAAATAGTGGAAGAGATATGCGAAATAGGGCGACAATTAAAAAAACTGGCGAGAAAAAATGAGAGGGAAAGGGAGGATGGGAAATAACGAGGTAACAAATGGAGGGGAAGACAGCAATAAACATTAAATGCCAATATAGAGATAAGTGGAAATAGGTATATAAGGTTTGAAACTGTATGTAAAATATTGAGAGAATGGTATGTCATGTTACATTTATGTCAGGTATACAGGGTGGACCACGCAACGTGTGCACCTCTTTTACGACCAAAATATGCGTTGCACAAAAAAATGTTTTATACAAAATTCACATGGTTTATAAGGCTACACTATGTGGTGCATTTATTTTTTTTATAGGTGGAGGCGCTTCGAAGATTTGAAGGTCAACTTTATTTTTTCTAATGGAATGCTACATTTTTTATAGCGTAATATGATACAGTATCGAATTCTGAGTAAAAAAGTATAGACCTTTATTAGCCCTAGAGTTAATAGCTAACAAGTAATTTCACTTTATTACTTTAAAATTTTCTTCACGTAATATCAAGTTGGAGATTCATTCATTCATTTTCACTTTTATCTTTCTGATAATAATCACGCACAATCACCGAAGGATACTTTAATACTGGATTACAATCATTGAGAAGATTGTGAATCATGATAAGTGTGTGTGATGTGGTAAATGTGTTCATATTGATAAACACTGTGATGTAAACACTGCCATTCAGAAATTTGTAGTAGATTTGAATCTCCAACTTGATATTACGTGAAGAAATATTTAAAGTAATAAAGTGAAATTACTCGTTAGCTATTAACTCTAGGGCTAATAAAGGTCTATACTTTTTTACTCAGAATTCGATACTCTATCATATTACGCTATAAAAAATATAGCATTCCATTTGAAAAAATAAAGTTGACCTTCAAATCTTCGAAGTGCCTCCACTTATAAAAAAAATAAATGCACCACATAGTGTAGCCTTATAAACCATGTAACTTTTGTATAAAACATTTTTTTGTGCAACGCATATTTTGGTCGTAAAAGAGGTGCACACGTTGCGTGGTCCACCCTGTATATAGATAAACGACGATTTCTCATAACCCAATCGATAACCAATCGCGACGCTGTAAATCTTTTTTTCGTTTCACATCGCAGACCGAAATTCAAGAAAATCTCGTCAATGCACCATTTGAAGCCGACGACAGCGCGTAAATTGTTGAAACACGCGGTTATCGTACTACTGGCGCACATCGGATACGAGACCTCGTCGGACACAGCGGTGGAAACGCTCACCGATATCTGTGATCTTTTTCTCCGAAGGATATCGCGACTACTGAAAGTAACGGTCGAGCAAAAGGATCATGGTTTCCCGGTAAATAAAAATAATCCTACTGTACGATTTAAGGAAGACAAAAAACGTGTCCCGAGATTTCCGTTTTTACAAATTTTCATGGTTTTTTTTGCGGCTCTCAAGGACGCCATGGAAAAAGTTCTTCTCGAGGCTGGCGTCGGCGGCGTTGTGGCTCTTCACGATTATTATCAAGGCTTTATTCTGAGATTCGAGAAGAAAATGAAACGCGAGGCTGAAATTATGGCGGAGGAACAACAGTTCGAACTGAGCACGTGCACAACGAAGTGAGTCAACGATCATCACGATCAATCCTTGAGAAACGTAACGTTTGGGATTCAACGTTATTTCCACATCAGCTTGAATCAATGTCAAAGGTCTATTGGAAATGTGCCTCACTGCAAAATTCAACGAAACATTTGTTTTTCTCAAAAACGGAAAATGGACATTTTCATTTGCTCTTACTGACAAATAAGTCGTGAGAACCAGGTCGAGGAAATAATAATTTTCTTTTCTTTCAAACTATGCAGAATGGAGCTAGACGAGGCTGCCAATAAATTGCAGTTCGAGGAGCTCGATGAATTCGGCAACCTGTACAGAGAAGTACCGACCCTTCAATTGCTCGATCCGGATATGGGCTTTCCACCGAGTCTGGACGCTGGTTTTCAAATGCTTCATAGTTTGGAACAAGACGAGTAGGTATACGTCACAATTACAAGAAAAATAAAACGTCATCTTTCGAAACTTTTGGGTGTCTTTCACACGCATCCGTTTCGACAGATTGAACAGTCTGGAGGTGGAGGAAGAGGATGTGAACGTGAACGACTCACCGAACGCCAAACAACAGAAACTCGACAGCACCGTCGACAAGAGAAAGAAATAAAAAGACTTCGTTAGTTTTTACTTGCACGATTAATTTCATCAAATTTTTATTAGAATGATTATATTGTTAAACTTATTTTATAAGTTGAATTTTGTTATTACGAGAGAATATATGTGTATATATGAACGGTTATATCATTGTTTTCACTCACGGGAATTAGCTATGTTAAGCCCTGGGTCCGAAAAATCATTTTTTTTTGTTGCTTTAATCGATAGATAAACTATCCAAGAATATATTTACAAAGTTACAGAGACCAATTGCAAATATTTTCGAAGATACAAGGCCAAAAGCAGAGAATCGTCGAGCAGATGTATTAGTGCTCCGCTCCTCGATCGTCGCATCCGAATTTTATACCTGGAAAAGGTTGAAGGGTCTTTCAGAACAATACTTAGATTTCGTAGTAGTGTTGTGTCGTTCAACTCAACGAGTCTGGCGCATCGCTCCAAAACACCTGAATTCCGGCCAAAAACTCAATTTGAGTATTAGCCAGCAGTGCAAAATGTTTGCTGATTTCGTTGAGGCGCAACGGATCGAGGCGGAGAACAGGCGCCGCTCATTTAGCAGCAAGGAGACTCGTACAGCTCGTAGACTCGACCAAAGTCATCCGAACGAGTACTTTGAGGAAGCAAAAATTGATATTTCCTCCTATTGAAAACTTTGAAGCGCGTTTCCTCCAGTTTTCATTTTCACGATTTTTCCAAATTGGCAGGCGTGATAGCAAAAAAAACTAAACGACCTATTGAATCAAATCAAAGTTTATTTTCTTCAGTCCGAAAATCTCTTCTAAGTGAACTAAAAAAGTCGTTAAAAAGTCTTTATAAATAATTTTTATAGCACGTTAGTGTTTTTTTAAACACATTTTTTTTCAAACCGGAGAAAAGTTATAATTTCACGATTTTTTCAGCTTTTTCTTAGTTCATCCAGAATAAAAAAATATATGACAATTGAAAATTTTATTGTTTTTTTTTGTTTCAGTCAAGAATTACGAGCTGAATCTTTCCCGCCGATTGGGAACTGCAGTGGCAAGACGCACATGGAATAAGCTGATAAATCTGCAGTCATTTATTGTTTTATATTGAAATTTTTTATACATTTCAAATATACATGAAAAGATACCTCAATGTTTACTGGGCTCACTCGGGTTTTTCCCTTCTAAAAAAATTCCCGAAAAAACGCTTTTTTTGGACCTTCTAATTCAGGCTGCGGCCTTAAGGTGTTACGTGGGGTTCGAAGCCAAAAAAAGCATATTTTTTCTATTTTTTGTTTTAGATGTAGTATATCAATTATTTTATTCAAAATGTTAAACACATAAAAGAGCAACATTTCAACAATATTTTTCAAAAAATTTCATGCAAAAATTTGGGAAATTCAGCCGGTGGGACCTGGTTTCCGGAGACCCGTCAAAAAAAGTGTCCTCGTGGTGGTCAGGATAACTCATGATAGCTTCATCTGATATTAAAAGACCAAATTTTTTCTGTTAGTAGATGAGTATAGCTCGTGATTGAACGAAGGATTTTTTTTTTTATTGAAATTTGAATTTTTGGCAAAGTTGTATGCAAAATAGTTCAATTTTTCGTACAATTTACACTACGGATAGCCTTGTAAAATTAGTTGTAATTGAAAAAAAAACCTTCGTTCAATCACCAGTCAATGCTATTTTGAAGAAGTGTGCAAAATTTTAATAAGATCGGTGCATTAGTTTTTAAGAAATCGTGTCCACCGACTTCAAAAATAGTGTTTTGAGAAAAATGCGTATACCTGCGTCGCTCCCGGCCAGTCTTTCCCAACGGGGGGAATTCCCAAAGGCTCTCTCTCTCCTAGACTTTTACTCCGATTGACTTGAAACTTTGGGCGAATATTCTAGACATATTGTACTATTAGATAATAAAATTTAAAAAAATGGATTTTTTTAAATTTTCAAACCCACGTAACCCCTTAAAGCGATACGAGTAATCCCACTGATCGCATCACACGGTTTGCACTTTCAATATTACAACGTTCCTACGTTCCTTCCGATCAAGAAAAGTAAAAATGGTAGCAGAGTAAAAACAAAATATACACCTCCGAATTTTGAAGTGCCTTGCGCGCCATGCGGGCGTCGCGCAGCCGCAGAAGAATTTTTCCACGTGATAAGTAGCGCCACGTACAGGTTAGAAGTGGAGTTAAAAAATCCGGACAGAACGCGTATCATTTTAATGCATAGGAGTAGTGCGGCGTATGATCTCCCTGGGATCGAGTCGAACACTCACAAGCAAGGAGGTTAGAGTAGAAGGAGTCCGATCTGTGCATTTCAAAGTGGCTACAAAAACATGCACAAGCAGGGATGGCGCCACTATCTCTAAGACCTCGAGAAGTAAGCAGAGCTTCAGCCTCACAGACAGCTTCTTCTCATAATTCATTTGTTCCGTCTCTGTCACACGCAGCTCACTTCTCGAGGTCGTACCGATATTGGCGCCATCCCTGTTTGTGCATGTTTTTGTAGCCACTTTTTTCAAGTCTCTCCATAAGAGTTCGGACTCCTTCTACTCTAACCTCCTTGACTCACAAGGATCATAAGAATCAAACCGTGAATAGTGAATTCGTGTTTTAGTTTAGTGTGTTGATGCGTCGTTGGAAGATTTGATAATATTTTGTTTCGTGTTGTTCGAACAGAAAAGTGCTTTATGGACAATCTTCTTGCTGGTACGTCGACGAGCCAGAATTATTTAGCGTAACTTACGGCTCAATCTTCTGTCCACGAATTTTAAGACATAACCTAGATTTATACAAACAATGCATCAGTGGCTCGAAATTCCATTATTGTGATGCCATATTTGAACGAAACGAATGCAAGTCCTGGCTTGTCGCAGCTTTGCATATAAACGTCACGTGACCCCGAGAAGAGAATTGAAAAATTGACTTTTCCATAACTTTTCATTGATGGAACTTCTTGCAGCTGTCGTCATCGGTTCCGAGTTTTCGGCCCTCAACGAATTATGGACAGTCAGGTATGCGGAGACGGTAGATTGCTCGAACTGATCGACGAGGCGTGGAGAAAGGAAAAATTGCCAATAGACGACATAGTAGTACCGTCTACGGAATTGCCGGATCCGGAGAGTGACAACGGCGATTCCCACATGACTCTGAAAGAGTTGGAGCAAAAGTGGAACAATTTGGCGCTCGGAACGCTAAGCGAAAATCATCTTCACTCTCCGACTCCGTCCCACAATTGACCAGCTTTTTCTCGATTTTCCACAACTCGAGGCGCCCCTATGGAATTTCCAACTTTGGGCGGCAACTGCGCCGTCGAAGGTTGCAAGCAGATCGACTTCTTGCCGTTAACGTGCGCTCATTGCTGCGCCGTTTTCTGCAAAAGTCACTTCCAAGCGTCGTCCCATTACTGTCCCAAACTCGACGACAACGTTGTCACGAGGCAGGAAAGCGACGCGAGGAACTTCAAGTGCTTGCAGGAATCGTGCGACGAGAGATCACCCGTCGAAATACCATGCGTCGAATGCAAACGACACTTTTGCGTGTCTCATCGTTATCACGGTTGTCTGGAGATGAGCGAGGAGGAGAAATTGAGCAAGTTGAAAAAATGGCAGAGACCCAAGGCCGAATTTGCTATCGCCAAAACAGCCGTGGACGAACAAGTCAAGGAAGCACTTAAAAAGTCCAAAAATGTAGCAATGGCGAACAAGGTATTGAAAAACGAGCTTTTTATACTTCAGGAAAGAGCAATAATGCGGCTACGTATCTTAAGGAGGTTGCTCAGGGTCTTTGCAGGACAAGCGGCAAGGGAGGAACGTATATGCTTGAGGAGGCTCCGTCAGGAACGAGTCACCTCCAGAGAAAAAAAAATTTTCTAGTTTGTCATGGATAAAGTACCCAGATTCACGTATGCAAAGTTTCAGATAAAGTCAACGACTAAATAAAAGAGATACAAATTGTTGAAGTTAGGATTTTTAATACAGGGCTTATGGAAGAGTCATCCGCAAAACACTTGTATCAAGTGATATCTTTGCACTCACGCGGCAGATATTGACAAAGAACTAGAGTAAGGTTGATTAGGACCATAAGGATTCCAAATACAATGAAAATGTTTTGGGTTAACGACTTATGTAAAAATACATGAACATATTGAACAAATGTAATCATTTAAAAATTATGGGGAAAGTCTCACGTGCGGGGGAGAGGGGTGCCTCCATATCTCACCAGGGGGGGGGGGCTCCAAATTAAAGAAACAAACACCTCACGTAATTAATGCACGGCCCTTACACGCTTTCAGCATTTGTGAGCGTCGCTCACGTTCGACTTGAGGCTGTGAACGCTTACAGAAGCATTTATGACGCACGCCCTTATCGCTGACGTATTGTGCTCGCAAACGCTTTTTCTAGTGATGTAGTTCAGCAAACGCGTGAGCGTTAAACGTGCGCTAATTTTCTAAACGAACACACTGGTTTCCTGGGTAGCAATTTCCAAAGAGTTCTAACTGGGTACGAAATATCCGTCTGGAAGTTACCTATAAGTTATCATGTGTCCAACAGTTAAGTTTGTTCGATTGGTAATAAACAATATTTCATCATTTTCCTTGCGAACAGTTTGTATTGTATTGTTCGCTCTTGTAATCATGAGGAAAAAAATAATACTCATAATATTCAGATACTCTTTATGAAACAGCGGTAAGAAATTTATAACAAGGAAGCAATAGTTTGTGTGTTTGTATTTGTTGCGCGTATTCGAAATGGCCAACTTGACAGCAACGTTTGCTACGTGTCGTAGCGTGCTTTATCGTTTTACGCAAATCAGCAAAAATTGTCTGTTTTATTTAAAGAATATTTCGATAACGAGGCAGAATAAAAGGCTTCACTCTTCGCTGAAATTGTTCAAAATGTCAAGAATTTTTGCCATCTAATTGTATTCAATTCTTAAGATTCTTATTATGTTGCGTGAGTTGTATCAGAATTATCGTACAGCTATTGCTATGACGCCCGTGTATAAGAGCCTAACTTCAATAATTAATTGCTCAATAATCATGCAGACGAATGACGTGAAATTTTGCACGGGGTCGTAACACCTGTTTGCAAATATCCTCAATAAATTTCGCCAAATTCTTAACATTATGCGATGGCTGAGCAACCTCCTTAATCTTTCGGGTACACAGGATTGTTCCGATCCCAACATTCTCTCGCGCGGCTTTCGAGCTCGCTGTCTGATAAATGAATTCATTTTTTACAAGCTTTCATTTAACTTGACTTTCTGTGAGATGCAAAACGGAAAATCGATATTTCACCCACTTCCCGACTACTTAGAGCTCTGAATTTTTGCAAACATTCATCAAAAAGGTGACAATGCATGATTCAACTTAAAAAAAAATATCCATAAAATTTTCAACTTTTCATGTGAAATGAGCGATATCTAATTATCCATATGAAATCTCACGAACACATATAAACAAACTCGTAGCCGACTGTGTTTGTATGTGAAAAGTTCATATGCAGCAATTAGTCGTAAGTTCAATCCCCATTACAGTCTTTGTTATTTTTTACAAGCATTCCATGTTTATTTTTTTTTATTTATCAATAATAACACTGGTTCGTTTGGAAGGATTAATTCCTCTTTGCTAAAATTTCAGAGCTCTAGTAAAATCAATTAAAGACTAAAAAGTAGAAAATAATTTATATGTAAAAAAAAAATATTAAAAAAAAGCTTTTATTTAAGGGGTTACGTGGGTTTCGAAGCCGAAAAACGCATATTTTGTCTATTTAAAAAAAATATCTATAAATTCTTTTATTAAAAATGTTGAGCACGTAAAAGAGCAATATTTTAACAATATTTTTTAAAAATTTCATCAAAAAATTTGGGAAATTCAGCCGGTGGGACCTGGCTTCCGGAGACCCCTAAAAAAAAAGTGTCCTCGTGGTGGTCGAGATAACTCATGATAGCTTTATCTGAAATTAAACAACCAAATTGTTTATGTCAGTAGATAAGTATAGCTCGTGATTGAATGAAGGATTTTTTAAAAAATTGAAATTTGAATTTTTGGCAGAGTTGTATGCAAAATAGTTCAATTTTTGGTACAATTTACACAACGTTTAGCCTTGTAAAATTAGTTGTAATCGAAAGAAAAAAAACCTTCGTTCAATCACTAGTCAATGCTATTTTCAAGAAGTGTGCAAAATTTCAATAAGATCGGTGCATTAGTTTTCGAGATATCGTGTCCACCGACTTCAAAAATAGTGTTTTGAAAAAAATGCGTATACCTGTGTCGCTCCCGGCCGGTCTTTCCCAAAGGCTCTCTCTCCTAGACTTTTACTCCGATTGACATATAATCTTTAATTTACATAAATCCGTTAACATATCAACTGTATTTAATTTACTGTAAAACAACCTTAGATTTCTTAAATAAAAATCATGAAACTGAGTATAACCGTGTGATAATAATTTCTCTAATTACTATCGTGCCAAATTAAATAAGGTTAATGAAATTGAATCGATCAAATTTATTAGACATTTAAAAAGTTGAGCCCCTCAAGCTTTTATTTATAGTCACATATAGGTACTTGGTAAAAAAAAACATTATTTTCTACTTTTTATATCCAAAATCTAACTGTGCAGCCTTAAAGTTGAATAAATTTGTTACGAAAAATCTTATATTTCTTCCAATGAAATGCATCGTTTCCGAGATAATTCGAAATCAAAAAACTTTGATCTCTGTCACGGAGGTTTGCCCTCGTAGGGTTAATGTCCAGCTGTGAGAATTGAAGCTAAACGTCAATCGATTCTTCCACACAGGTACAATTGATGAAACTGAAAGGAAAAGCAACCGGTTCGAAAAGTATACCTACGAGCAACAGACGTTACTTCCACGTTCATCCGCCAAAAGTCAATTGCCCGAAAGCCGTGCCGAGAGCAATCTTCGTGAACGTCGAGTGGACGATCGGTAAAGTGGCCGATACCTTTGCAAAAGCATTCAATGTTTTCGACCCCGGCAATCTCGCGAACGCGGTTAAGCTCCGATTGTTTAATCGTACAACGGGAAAGATCGTTGCTGAGATAATGGATACCCCTCTGTCGGAACTTCTCAAAGATGAAACGTTGATCGACGGTCAAAGCGTTATTTTGGAATATTCCAATGCCGACGAAATTGATTCCAGCTCGTACGAATAAATGAGAAAAGGAAGGAAAAACAAAACGTAACGTATTTTTATTCAAACGATTGTAGCATGAAATAAATGAATTGAATCGACTACATGTTAACGTTCGTTTCGAATTAAGGCGAAAGCCAGAGCCATCATTTTTTTGTTTTATTTCTACATATTTTGAACAATACATGAAACAGGTATATCGCATTCTAATCTCTACGCGCAATTATCTCCCGAATTTAACGTTCGATTCTGTTTTTTTTTTTTTTTTAATTCTTTTTCATTTTCTAGTTTTCGCACTTTCGACGTTTCTTCAATCGTAGCATACTCTGCTCCGCGATAACGAGCAAAAATACAATACGGTGTTTCCGTCGGGGCGACCCCGTTATTCGTTTTTTTTTTCTTTACGTTCGTACGCGACGATTTATCGCACACGATACACGTATCATTTCGTTAGAAAATTGTAAGTACACGCATATTATAAAAGTACAACATTGACTTGGCTGTCTATGACGATGACGGAACGATTAATCTCTTACTCGAGGATCGGATCCTTCTTTTACACGCGAAACTAGCGCGGGAGAAAAACATTCTTCTCTTCTTTTTTTTCTTCTTCTTCTCATTGCGAGGAACGTAAGACTAATTCTGCCATTTCGATAAATAACAACTGAATCGTCGCACTTTCATTTACGATCGTTGTAATCCTAACACATTACGGTCTACGCTCCTCCTTTTACGTGAATTATTCGGTTATCTCGTAGTTCTGAAGGAATGCCTGATAAGCGCAGACTTGTGTGTGTATGTGTGTGTGTAAAGGGAAAATATTGATGTGTGGGTGTGTACCAATAACGATAATTGAACAAACCTCGTCGTACGCATCGATTCCGTGCAATTCATTTGTTGCATGAAAATTGTGCACTGTCGCAATAAAGTGCATTCTGGAATAATTCGTGAAAAACAAAACCGTGGGAAGCTTTCGTTTCACGGTCGAGAATATTTTTCATCGTTTCTTTTCTCTCTCTCTCTCTCTCTCTCGTTTAAAATCGTGTATGCACGTTTCGTATGAGAATAATCATACTCAATGTGTTACAATAAGTACGCAACGGTCGGTTTGTAGTCTTATCATCTTAAAATCACAAGTACAAAAGAATATTTGAGAGAACAAAAAATGCATCATAGGAACACGGAGACATTTAGAATTATCGACAATAATCGTTCATTGCGACGGGTTACACTGACATTTGTTTTTCTTCTTTTCTTTTTTTTCTACGCTCTAAAACATCTTTTATCTTCTCTTTCCTCTTTTTACTCGTTATTCCTCGCTCCGAGCAATATTTGACCTCGTTACATGTGTATCCAAGCAACATTCAGACTGTCGTCTCACGGAAGATCTTGACCGATGAATCGGCGTGCCTTATGTGGATGTATCGCGTTATCGTGGCCGCACCGTTGTTGCAGAATTCACGGTTAATCCCCAAACCCGATGATTCCGAATTCTCCGATTTCGTGGATTCTTTCGCAACGTGATTCAACTCCACCGTGTCTGCGTGTCGAAATATCTCTCTTCAGAATTACGATGCGTCATGTGTTTGTTAATGATTCTTGTTGTATATACATAGACATTTTGTTCTTCTCCTCTTTACTCGCGAAGGCGTAGTCGTTCGACGCGCGAGCTGATCCCCCAAATGTCAATATAATCAAACACGAGATTAATTTAAACGCAACAACGCGCTCGGATAATAATTGATTTGTCGATTAAATTTTACAATTGCTTGTTACACCGATTTAGATTTTTTGTACACATTGGTGGATCAGTACGCACCAAATACGTTTGACAAATAAACCAATTATCAGGCCAAATTCACAGTAGTCACATTGATATACAGGGTGAGGCACATAAAGTGTTACACAGCAATAGCGCTCAAACTATTGATCATATCCAAAAATATTTCAGACAAAAGTTTCAGTGTTCGAGAAGGCCGTCATACTGGACCACCCGATTTTTTTATCGGTGGAGCCGCTGAAGCTACGTCAAGGTCAACTCCACTTTTTTAAATGAAACCATGTATTTTTTTTTCGATGACATTATTACCGATTTTAAGACGAGTTCAGCGACCTACAACACAAGGTCATTCTAGTCACGCAAAGTATGAAAATAGTCGAAAAATCGTAAAATATCGGAATAATCACTTTCAAAGGATCCACTAACCTTGGTTTGGGTCTACCTACAGAAGATGCTCGAAGTGATGACCCTCGACTTGTAAACACTGGTTTGATCGCTGTTTTCCTTTCTTACGATACCAATGTTTCTTAACGGCAGCAAGTACGCATTTTCTGTTGACATATCAGTTAGTCACGCATTACCTTCTAATGTGAGTACGTCGGATCGCGAAAATGAACTTTTTATGGGGTTTTGTCAAAGAACGCGTAATGGCGGTAGCACCTACCACGCCTGACGACATGAAAGAAAGAATACGCCGAGCATGTACCGAAATTACACCACAAATGTTGGCTGAAGTTAGACGGTCTTTTCATCAGCGAATTAACAAGTGCTTACAAGTCGAGGATCATCACTTCGAGCATCTTCTGTAGGTAGACCCAATCCAAGGTTAGTGGATCCTTTGAAAGTGATTATTCCGATATTTTTCGATTTTTCGACTATTTTCATACTTTGCGTGACTAGAATGACCTTGTGTTGTAGGTCGCTGAATTCGTCTTAAAATCGGTAATAATGTCATCGAAAAAAAAATACATGGTTCCATTTAAAAAAGTGGAGTTGACCTTGACGTAGCTTCAGCGCCTCCACCGATAAAAAAAATAGGGTGGTCCAGTATGACGGCCTTCTCGAGCACTGAAACTTTTGTTTGAAACATTTTTGGATATGATCAATAGTTTGAGTGCTATTGCTCTGTAACACTTTATGTGCCTCACCCTGTGTAAGGAACTAAAGAAGAAAAAAAAACATTTTTATGCTCGCATAATTCAAATAAAAGAGACGGAATAAAATCGAAAGAAAACCAAATTAAGAACATTCATCAGACGACGACAACATCGATAATCAGAGTACGCAAACCATGTATATAGGATAATAAAATGTTAGTGATATATATATATATACAGCCTGGCTCAAAAGTATTAGGCACCCTGTAACTTTTCTATCCAGAAAAAAAATTGAATATCTCGGCGAAAAAAATCGTAAGCCAATTTACCGAACGGGGTTTCAAAGCGGACAAAGCCAGCTTCATTTGGTTTTTTTTTAATTTTTGCGTTTTTTTTTGTACCCGGTACGTCATTTTGAACATGCCAGTTTTTCACGATTTCTGCACTTTGCAAAATCGCGTGCTCGACTTTGAAAAAAAAAATGATCTCACTATCTAGTGATAAGATCTTTGAAAAGGATACCGTTGGCTTTAGTTTCGTTTTTTTAAAAGTTTTTCCGATTTTTTTCGCAAAGTTAGCTAGTTTTTTCTTGAAAAAAACGGCAGTTTTCCGAAAAGCCGGTATCGTGCGGCGTGACTTAAGAACTGTGAAGTTTGGAATATTTAGTCTAAGGAATAAAAAGTTGTATTTTGTCATTTTCGAGTCACTAAATTTTTTTGTATCGCTATTTTTTATTGATCGTCGACGATTTGTCTCATTAATTTATTGCCGTTACTTTGAAACAAAGATGTTTTAATGAAAATATCAAGCGGAAAAAAGGTGCATAATTGAATTTGTACGTCGTACGAATCAGATCGTAATCGATACGAATCAAATCGTCGACTATCAACCAAAACTAGCGATACAAAGAAATTTTGGAAACAAATCTAAAAAAAATGGAATGACTCCAAAATAACGAAATAAAACTTATTACTTCTTAGACTAAATAGTCTAAGCCTCATAGTTTTCAAGTTACGCCGCTATTGGCTTTTCGGAAAACTACCGTTTTTCAAGAAAAAACGTAATAACTCTGCGGAAAAAATAGCAAATAAAAAAAAAAAGAAACTAAAGCTAACGGTATCCTTTTCAATGATCTTATCACTAAATAGTGAGATTTTTTTTTTTTTTTCAACGTCCAGCACGCGATTTTGCAAAGTCCGAAAATCGTAAAAACCTAACGTGTTCGAAATGACGTACCGGGTACAAAAAAAAATCGCAAAAATAGAAATAAAAGAGCAAAACGAAGCTGACTTTGTCCGTTTTAAAATCCGATTTCGTAAATTGGATTACGATTTTTTTTTCGCCGAGATATTCAATTTTCTGTCCGGATAGAAAACTTACAGGGTGCCTAATACTTTTGAGCAAGACTGTAATATATATGGGGAAATTTCATCGCAGTGCGCGCGCTCGCGTTGTGCATCGGCTCATCGTGAATTTTGTAAAAAAAATACTTCAAAAGCCTTTTTACACAAAAATAATCGTGATATGTGCCATATATATATATAGATATAGTTTTATAAAGGTGAACAAGAATGTGATTGCGCGTGAACGGCGGGAAACAGAGGTATGGGCGGGTAATTGAATAGCATTCGACGTAACCGCTGCGCTTTTACATAAATATTTTCTACTGTGCAAACATATTCAATCACGCGAGACGTACAGTGTAAATAAGTGAATGAGCCACATCAAGTACCACGTGTGCACTAAGTGTCGTTACTTTCAAGTGTTATCGTCCGATCGACGATCATATGTACATCTACGAATTAAAATCTAATGAAGAGGTAGTATACGTTAGACGAGCAGAGTTCCGAACACGATTCGACTTTGAAGAATCGCAGATAAAATTTCCTAATGAAATGATGCACAACTAATTATAATGTAAAAAATCATTTCTTTTCAATTTTGATATTTACACTTATTCTGTTGTGAGATTATTTCTCACGATTTTTTTCTTCTTCATTCTAATAGTTTTCATCTGTCTGAACATGGGCTCTGGGATCTTGTTGACGACGAAACGTCGCCCAATTTTTCTCTTATTGTATATATGTGTGTGTGTGTGTGTGTGTGTGTGTGTGTGTGTGTGTGTGTACACATACATGAGTTTCGGCGCAAATACTCATCTTCGAATTATTCAAACACTACAAGCATGTCTACCTTGATTTAAATAAGAATTATATTATACATTCATTTGATGCAGACAAACGTACAGTACCCTCAGAAGATATGGGCGTACATTTAACGAATTTTCAGTCGGGACGAAATATTACAAATGGTAAAAAAAAAAGACGCAAAAGGATTTTCGAGATACCATTTGAAAGATTCAAAAAAACGAGATTCATCGTGCTTCTCGTGTCACTTTCAACTCGTTTTTTTTTACTTGCTAGATGACCTTGAACCCAATCGTTTTTTTTCGTGATATTTTCCTACCGACATAAATTGGCTTGTAATTCTTTGGAAAATTATGGAAGAAACTTCTTCCTCCAGGGAATCGAAAGGACCGTGATTTACTAATTATTTGCCGGGGGAAAAAAAAATGTCCTGAGTTTTTTCAGCCAGGTTACTCAGCGATTCGTAAAGACGATTTCGAAAATGCGCAGTAACTCGAAAGCGATGAGATTTAGAATAAAATATTGGGAAGAAAAAAAGTCCGATCAACGAAAAGAAATTAACAGATTAGATTAGAGATTTAAAAAACATATATACATATATTTGGAAAGTTTTTTTGTTACGACTTCCGGTCGAGAAAACCTCGCAGTATGTCCACACTTTCCGCCGGTATTGTACATGCACATATATATATATACACATTTAAAAAATATAAACTATATAATTTAACAGTTAACACGAATTCTAGCTTTGGCAGTTGTAAACGCCGTCGTGACGTAAAAATAACTATATCGCAAGATTTTCGGGACAGTTCATAAACGCCGCGACGGACTTTACGTATCTCGTAATAAATTAATTCTAACTTTGCGTCACACTTAAAAGAGTGTATAACACAAAAAAAAAAAAAAATTGCCGGTACAACGACGAAAGCTCTTCTATGATAGTAGGAATACGATGGATTTAAAAATAAAGAAACAATTTCACTGACAAGATACTGTGATGAGAGTCTAAGAGGATTTTTCAGTTTCTCGGCATCGCCGTCCGTCAACGGAAATAAATAATGAAAAACTCATTTGTATATATATATGAGGCGTTCCACGCCATTTCACCTAACCTGTGACCCCGCCCATTTTTTATTTTTCTGATTTGTTTTTGTAAAATTGTACCCTATAAAAGGAATATCCGCACCAATTTTTAGATTTTTATCTCTTCTCTTTTAGGAATTATAATTCTCCAAAAAATGTCCATTTCGGAACTTTTGCAAACGTTTAAACGCTGATAACCCTTGAACTAATTGAGATATCGACAAATGTCAGTATATATATATTTTTCATTTTGAAGCATACTTTCGTGAAAAAATATGGAAAAATTATAATTTATACTGGAACATGTGTTTTTTGCTTCAAAAGTGGAAACTATTTTTTATAAAGATGATTACCATTTTTTATTTTTTTCAAAAAATTCTCTAAAATAGCGTGACCCATTCTATGATTTTTGAGACTAGTCTCATCGTGGGCCCATTTTTCCTTATATTTTTTTGCGAATTAAACATATTTTTTTAGAAGATTTTTATTATTTTAATCTCCAATAATGCTGTATATCTCCATTTTAATTTTGAATAATGCTAATAATAAAATGTTTATTTTTAATTTGTGCTTAAATTAATGAAAAACACGATTTTTTGTGCAAAATGAATTTTTTTCCCTAATAATAATATTGATCAATACAAGTATGACAATTTTCTATCGGATCTTATAGTCATAACTATTGTAGTTTCAATCCTTTACGTAAATCAAATGAACTGAATTGAGAATGATATGGGAATACGTGAATTTAAAGAATAGTGACATTTTTCCTTATATATATATATATATATATATATATATATATATATAATTTCATTCTTTTTTTAAATTCACGTATTCCCATATAATTCTTTATTTAGTTTATTTTATTTATGAAAAGGATAAAAACTGGAATAGTGATGACTGTTAGATCCGATTGAGAATTGTCTTACTAGTATTGGTCAATATTATTAGTGAAAAAAAAATTCATTTTGCACAAAAGATCTTATTTTTCGTTAATTTCAGCACAAATGAAAAATGAATCGTTTCATTATTAGCATTATTCAAGATTAAAATCGAGATATATAGCATTATTGGAGATTAAAATGATAAAAATATGGTTATTTCGCAAAAAAAAAAATAGAAGGAAAAATGGGCCCACGATGAGACTAGTCTCAAAAATCATAGAATGGGTCACTCTATTTTAGAGAATTTTTTGATAAAAATAAAAAATGGCAATGATCCTAAAAAAAAATACTTTCCACTTTCGAAGCAAAAAATACGTGGTTTAGTACAATTGATAATTTTTTGCATATTTTTTCATAAAAGTATGACTCAAAATGAAAAAAAATATATATACTGACATTTGTCGATATCTCAATTAGTTCAGAATTTATCAGCGTTTAAACGTTTTCAAAACTTCCGAAACCAACATTTTTTGGAAAATTATAACTCCTAAAAGAGAAGAGATAAAAATTAAAAAAATTGGTGTGGGTATTTCTTTTATGCGGTACAATTTTATAAAAAAAAATCAGGAAAATAAAAAATGGCCGGGGTTACGGGCTAGGATGAAATGGCGTGACGCCTCATATATATGTGTGTGCGTGTGTGCGTTTGTGTGTTTATATATCTAAATATACGTATGGGGAATTCCGGACCAGACCGACAGATCCGTGTCTCCACATCTTGCATTAAATTGAACATTTTTTATACTAGCCGGAGTTACCCTCGCTTTGCTGGGGGGAAAGCCAGCCAGCTCCTGTCAAATGGGAATTTGAAAAATGAAGCTTTAAATAAACATTCTAGAGCATTCTCAAATATTCTGGAACATTCTAGAACATTCTCGAACCTTCCGAAAGATTCTATAACATTCTAGAACATTCTCGCAAGGATAATGGAATATTCAAGAATGTTCCAGAAGATTCTGGACTTCCGTTTCCGGTTTCTAGAACACTCTAGAATGTTCTCGAACGTGCCGGAACAGGAAGTCCCTTCGATGGTCCAGAACCGTCTGGAACATCCTGGAAACATTCCGGAATATTCTAGAACATTCTTGAACCTTCTCTAACGTTTTGGAAGATTCTATAACATTCTGGAACATTATAAAATATTCTAGAACATTTTGGAACATTCTGGAACCTTCTAAAACATTCAGGAACATTCTGGCCAGTCTCGGCCATTTCGGTACTCGATTCCCAGTTACTTCACCGACTTCCCATGAGAAGTCCATTGGTGCGATGCCCTATTTCGACACCCATATCTCCGAACCCAACCCCTGCAGTTCCAAACCGAAACCTTCTTCATGGATGGTGGATAGGCTGCCATACCATATAACCCCCATGGGGCTGCGGGGGTGGATTGCGGAGTTATAGCGGGACGCACGGACAATCCACGCTTAAATTTATTATATATATGTATATATATTGATTTACTATTTCGGCGAAAGGCACACGGAATATTCTTTTTTTTTGCAGTTTTCTTAAACAAGAAGAATTCCAAAATGTTTACAAAATTTGACAAAGGTGTACAAGCTCTTGAGGCACAGGGTAAAGGCGAAACCCGAGCAAAGTGGGCTGATGCTCGTTCTGTTTGTTGTTTCGTCCGAAAAATCGAGACGCGTTCGATTCGAAAGACGTCTCGACAATCAAGACGATTACTTTATAAAAGAATGAGTACATTTATCACAAGATTCGCTTGGCAAGAGAACGATTTTCAAAAGGCGTTGGAAAAACTCAATGAAAGATCGAAATTTCGAATGCGTTTGTTAAAGGATAGAAATGAAAAAAAAAATCGTGCGGCTCTTTAGGTTTCCAACGACGATAGAAAAATCGTAAAAGGAATCGCGATGAGTCACGAATCTGTCGACTGGATCCGAAAAATCATGTATATACAGAGCCACTTCCGCGACATAGTCTATTCGGCCCGCGTATTTCAATAAATAATAAATAATAGGTGAAAACCATACAAGTTTACGTAATGAAAAGACCACGCGTGACGTGTATCGCTATAATTGTTAAGAAATAACGCAACAACATCTGGCGCATCTCGTTCTATTTTTCTCCACGATATCGCGATTGTATTTCCGCGTTACGACTCTGTAAGCTTTAAGCCTAAGGGTTTCCTGCTTTCCGGGGCACATCGTTGTGATGCTATCCTGAGGATGCGACGAGCAATCGCCGCTTATCACCGACGATACGTTCGGCAAAAGTGTTTCCCGCTTGGCGCTGCTGTCCGATCGAACGATTTCTATGTCGTTCTCACGCGTGTCATTGATTTCCGATTTACGATCGTTTTCGCGGCAATACGAATCATCGTGATCGGCGATTTGTCGATGATGATGATGATGATGATGATGATGATGATGGCTGTCATCAGCGCTCGTCGTCTCCAAAAGTCTCGTTTCCTCTCGCAACCGTGTCCTCGTCGTCGTGCCGAGAGGATCTTTGGCAATGGTCACTGGGATAATCTCCGTCGAGTCTATTTTGTTCCATTCGCACCGAGCGGGTACTTCGAGTTCCTCGAGGGGTGAGCCGGCCTCGTCATTCGACGAACGCCCAAAAGAGCCACCCCTCGAGAAAGTATCGTCAGCCACATCGAGACCGCTGTCCTGTGCTCTGGACGAGACTCTCAACTTGTCGTCTCGTTTTCCAAGCTCGTCGTTGTGAGCGTCGTCCGAGGTGTCGAGGCTCGAGCCTTCGCCGCTGGTCGCGTCGTTCACCCTGGAACTCGAGTGATCCCGACTGAGCGTAATTAATAATCGACGATCCTCCTGTAGATGCACCGAGCTCTCGTTCGACTCGAAATTACTTGGATTTATAATGGCTATACGGGGTATGACGATGTCACCGTGGCAACAAGTCAAATCACCGCTCGTTGCTTCCGCGGCTGGACTCGAGTCCGAGGAGCAGCACGATTTGCGCCTTGAATAAACGAAGGATCTATAACCCTGGCGGGTTTTGTCCTGTATCCAAGATTCGGTCAACAGATGAGACCTCTGCCAGGAAACGTCGCTGTTGCATCTCGCTTTTCTCACTCTCCATTCGCAACTCTCCTCCGTTTCGTCCGGCCAATGAGATTCCGTGCAACGATGATCGAGTGATCTTGTCTCGGACTCGTTGTCCGTCCCATCCTCTTTTTCACCCTGCTCGGTTTGCTTCTTTCTCGCTATAAGCTCTAATTTTGATTTCAACAGCGTCGGCGAGACCGCTGCATCGTTACGCTTGTGCGTCCTCGTCGCTAACGTCGCCGTTGTTGTTGTTGTTGTTGTTGTTGTTATCGTCGTCGTTCTTGTCGTTGTCGTTGACGCTAATCTCGTTCCGCCCGTAGTATACTCTAAACCTATGATATCCTCCTGGGTATCTCCGTATCCCGAGGTCACAATTGCATTAGGACTCGGACTGTCCATGCTATCGGGCGTGTAGGGATCATGCTGAATGGGTGCTGCGTGCAAAAGCTTCGGCGAACGATCGACGTAGCGATAACGTGCGCTCGCGAAACTACGGCAATCAGGCAACATTGGTAACAACTCTGCGTAATTATCCGGCACTCGAAAGCAATATTTTGACGATTCTTGTAAGCTGCAGCAATTTATCATACCTGCATCCGAGGCAAGCATAGCCCTCAAGTAGACTGGCTGGAAACAAAAGGGGAAAAACAAAACGGACGGAGCCTCATGTAAATACGGTAACTCGTGTTGCTGCTTCTTCTTCGTCTTCTTCTTTTTCTTTATACATATTTTTTTTTTTTTTCATTTTCTTACTCTTTTTCTAATGCGATTTATGGTCGAACGGATCTGGAGACAACTGGGTGAGAGTCTACAGCGTGTGTACGTGTGTATCGACGTAGATGGTTTTTTGCCCAAAGGTATGCGATGTGTGCCATTATGGATTAATATCGTATATCGAGGTTTTCTAGATTATTCGCATCTAATATACAAGAGTGAGCACCCGCCGCTGCTTTTGAAAAGGTCATCCTTTAGGTTATTCTACTGTTCTCTTTGGTACTCGTTATTTTTTCCATCCACGACAGTTGCCCGATCGCGTCGATTCCGTTTTTTACGTCGCGATGTAAATAAACGTTTTTTTTTTTCAGCGCACACGGAAGAACGTCGCGCTCGAGCAATCGTTCCTTCCATTCATTGCGTCGAGCTTTTGGAGACTTTTTTTTAGTTTTATTGTTTAAAAAAAAACTTGTTACAAAAAAACAAATAATGCTCGAACGATAATGCAAATAATGAAGTTAATAGAGATTTTTTTGAGTCAACGAGAGGCGCTCACGTTTGGTCTAATCGTATACTACAGGGGATGTAAAAAAAAAATGAAGGTGACTGCATCGTGTGCTCTCTCGATACGCGGCCACTTAATCGCGATACAATCATTCTAAGGATATATGAGGTTACTGAGCTCGTATATATTCGCTCTACGCAGGAGAGCGCGCGCCTGTGATCGTTTGTACAAATTTCGCACAACAAAAGACCAAACGTAAAACTTGTGAAGAAACAAATACAACAGAGTCAATTGCAAAATTGCGCACAAAGCCCAATGAATGAATAAACGTTTTTTTTTTCTTTTTCTTTTCGAGGAACAAGGGAACAATTACGTCGAGCAAGAACCAACGGGAATACTATACAGTGTATGTGTGTGTATGCGTGTCTGTCGTTATGGAGAAAATATAGTACAATGGAGACAATTGATTCGGAGTATGTAGGTGTGTTGAGTGAACACGAAAAGGAATGAAAAACGATTAAAAAACGACGCGGGGGGGGGGGGGGGTGAGAACAACGGGGAGATAATCAAACGGAGCGAAAGAATGAAAACCAAGACAAAAAACAGACAGAGAAGTTCGTAGATATATAGGTACCTTTCGAGTGTTTAGAGATTCATTCGAAACTCCAGAAAAACAGGCTGCACCATAATCATCAAAAGAATGAATCATCAGAATCAAGAAGTGTGTCAGTATAATGTACCCAGTATTAACGGAAAGAATGAGAAAAGAAAAGAGAGAGAGAGAGAGAGAGAGAGAGAGAGAGAGAAAGAGAAAAAACAGCCACGACTAATTCGTGAGTGGTAAATAATCTCTAAAACGTTTATCACGGTCGTACCTTATGATCGCCCATACAAGTCCTCGGACCGATGATCCCGTATTCCACAGTGTCCGTGGAAGATGCCTGAAATTTATTTCCATTGGCATTAACAATCTGGTCAAGTGGAACGATGTTAATTTATTACGTCGATTGGATTTTTCTTTAAGTTTCTTCGGAAACTCTCGCAGGCTTTTACCCATGCAAAAGGATGTAAATGAAAAGTATAAAATTAAAAAGCCGTTTATGCCATAATTAATAACAAAAATTTCGGAGCCGGTAACGGACCATTGGTAAGAAAAAGACACGAATATTCAACGGCTTATTGCTAAAAGCAACAAAAAAAAAAAATACTCGAACGCCAATTTGATCTTCGTGACTTACATTCTCGACTAGTGTTTTTGCGGTAGGGCTGAGGAGAATTCTGTCGCACCATGCCGGTACTCTCGTTTGCATATAATTCATGCCCTGATTAACGTCCTCCTCGAAGGGATAGCTCGGCACGAAATTTATCGGAAACTCGATCAACCTGCCTACAAAGTCGTCCAGCTCTCGATCGTATTCGCGCAACTTGAGGGGAGAAAGGAGAAAAATTGCATAAGCGATCTCGAATTTCACTGCTTGCGCGATCGTCGCACGTCGAGGAAACGAGTCTTGATAGAGATGTGAAACAAATCGTATCTCTTCGTCAAGGTAGAAAGTGTAATTCCGATCTCAAATTTACCGGACAATAAATTTTGAAGCGGCGAATCGCAATGCGGTTGTGGAAAAGAACAATCATTCGCGTAAACATTGTAATGCCAGATTTTAAATGTATAAATATATGTATGCGGGGTTGGGCAACGTCTATTTTCCGGAAAAAATTATCCCGTGAGCTTGCTAAAGAACATTTTTTTAGAAATTGAATCTATCTGAATAAAATACACCACGTAAAACAGGAAGAAATGATTGCTCATTGGAGTTTTTGGTATTCAATTTTAGCTAGCTTTAACCTAAGCTAACCCAGGCAGGAAATGTTCCGTCCTCCAAGTGAAACAATATTGATTAATTTCGACAGGAGAATAATAAAAAAAAATTGCGGATATTTTGATTTTGTTAATATTACGTTATAATATTTTCTGAGGTATTTGACATTTTCAACGCACAGCCTAAAAAGCTGACGTTAGAAACATGAAATTTGGAAGATATGTTCCTTAGAAGGTGTAGAGGTGCACTAAGAAAAGATTTTTCGTAAATCAACTCTTAAGGGCAGGTTCATGACGATGAAAAATTCGATTTTTTTTTTACATAATTTACATCCTCAAAGTGTTTAGAACGCGTGGATAAAAGGATGTTTTCATATCTAAAGTATTTTAGAATTTACAGCCTTAACGTTAAACTTTAAATGCGTTTTTCTGGAAACAGGATTTTTCAGCGCGCGGGACGCTCTACAGCTTTAACGGATGAACTGATTCACATGAATATCTGCGTAATTGAAAAAAATTTCAATTACGGAGCAATCAGGAAACATTTTCTGTCAAAAATTGATTTAGAATTTTTTTTTCGTCCGTTGAAGCAAAAACCGGCCAAAAAATTGGGTTTTTTTTCTTCAAACGGATGCCATTTTGTTATCCAGGGTTTTTTCAGAAAACAAAAAACGATAGACTAAATTTAGTCTAATTTAATCATTTTTAACCCGTTTTTGTTGAAGATGAACTGGCAAAGCTGTGAAGCGCTCCGCGCAGACCCACGCCGTGCATGACTTTATTTGACGGAAGCTGGAGCCGCCATTTTGGATTCTTTTTATAAATAATATTGGAATGTACTTTCCATTGATAGAAGAATAAAAGACGTTGAAGCCCATTTCTAAAAGTATTTATTTTATATTTTAAAAAAATCCGGAAGTTCATGCATTTTTCATGCTTCTCGACGGTAATTGCCCCTTAAGGGGTTGAAATGATATGTACAATTTTGTATGGAAAATTGTATTCCTTGCCTGTGTCAACTTCAAACTTGGTATAAATATTCTTCAAAATAAATAATAAAACGCATATTTTAGGATTTTTTAAAACAACCCCTAAATAAGGATGCAACGGGGTGTTGAATTTTGTGTGGGACAATCGAATTACCTGCTTTTAATTCAATGAAATTCGGGAAATATGTTCCTTAAAGAGCGTAGAAGTGCACTAAGAATTTTTCAAAAATCAACCCCTAAAACGAATGAAATAGGATGTAAAAGTTTGTTTGGAAAATTGCATTCCTTGCGTGTATTAATTTGAAATTCGGTATAAATATTCTTCAAAACAAATAATAAAACGCATATTTTCGAATTTTTACCACAACCCCTAACAAGGAGTGCAACTGGTAATGAAGTTTCTATGGGCCAAATTTTTGACAACAACTGAATTCTATTTGTAATTTCCCAGGTCTATGAATAGTAATATTGATGTATCATCAATTGGCTGTAATCTTTCGACTGAGTCCAAAAAATATGCAAAATTCATACTTTTATTTCATCCGAAGAATTTCACGGAGGCAATTTATTCCTCAAGAGCATTTTAATTCGGGGTTTTTCGTGTATTCTTTTTTTTTTTTTAAAGGTAATTTCTCCTCGAATATTTATTCTGGGAAATTTTGTAACTGGTCGCCTCGATCTTATATACAAATGGTAAGAGACAATAAAACACATTCCCCCAGTTTTTCTGGTTGATACGTACGACGAAAACTCACCCATTGGCCGCCGTTCTCGACGAATACGTGACGATGCTCGTAGTGTGAAAATTCCTTCTTGCCTAACGTAAGTATCAGATTTTCGTCTGTGTTTCGAAACTGTAATCTAGAAATATTACCCTTACTCGACAGCCTGCTTTCGTGAGTATCTTCTGTAAGTTTCTGCGGAACACAGTGTAGATGGTTACGACTTTTTCCATTACATACACGCATATATATATATATATATATATATATATATATATATATATATATATATATATATATATATATATCTACAAACACACACACACACCGTCAGAGGGAGGCAAGTTTGTCGGCGTAAATTTCGAGACATTGCGACGAGTGAAAAAGTGGCGAAGGGAAGATGAAGGTTGTAAAGGATATAACGAGCCGGGGTTGCATGCGTGTCCGTAATACGTGAAGCGAGAATGATATAGTGTTGCATCCGATACCTTTATTACACCAGCTGTATCGGTACGAAAATTGAAATCTCCGAACAGGAAGTACGGGGCGTTTGTATACTGATCATTGTGAAACCTGTCTAACGTGTGCTCCAAGGCTCTTCTACGTGTTTTACCGTATACCGATGGAAACTGCAACGATCCCAATAAGGGAGAAAAAGAAAAGAAGAAAATGAGCACGCAAGTTCTCGCTCTACTTCGTGATTTCACGAATCGAACGGATTTGAAAAAAAAAAAAAAAAAAAAAAAACGATCGACGTACCGTCTCCATTGCGACGAAGTTGCTTGCATCGTGAAACAAATGTATATTAATGAGATCGAAGACTGTACCGCCGATGCTCCATCGCGTGCGCAAAAATCCTTTCCTCGACCATTTGCACTCGGGAAAGAAGTCCTGTGGGAACTTTGACTTCTCCTTGGTCGAGACCGCCTCTATATTTCCCGAGTGAACTTCCTTTCCTGATACTGGCACGAAAGTACACTCTGCAACGTCGCGAGAACAAAAATACGTTCGTCAGATTTTTTGTTTCTTTGTTTTTCGATTTCAGGTGGGAAGGAAATCGTGAGATATCACATTTGAGAATATTTCCAAAAGTATTGACTATAGTGGAGCGATCCTCCGGAAAAATAATCGTGCACACGAGGAACCGGCGAGTTCCTTGCCATTCAATGTTGCACGAAAATTGACAGTCGGTATGCAGGGTATCTAATTTTGACTAGAACTGAAATTTCATGATATTTAAGGATTTTTAAGGCAAGGAATAGGGATTTTTTATGACTTTTAGTATGACTTTCCGGTATAAAAGTATCGTTTATAATTCTTTAGTGCGACTAATTTTCTAAATTTTTATATTTATATTCTGCTCTTTGAAACGAATGTGAGTTGTATGCCAATAAAAAGTATACGAAATAAACGAAAAGTCATCAAACTGTATAATTCCATGTATAGTAAAAAATGTGAGACAAACATCATTTCAAGTTTGCTTTAAAAATATATATTTTGGGAACATCTGGAAAAATATTACATACATTTAGGAACTTTGATTAATATCATCTAGTCGCTTTACACAAATAACAAAGAAAAACTAATATGTTCAGATAACGAATTATTTTTTTTTACTGCCTTTTTTGCTAATACCGTAGATTGTCGTAAACCCGCGAAAATTTTAAATTATTTTGGATAAATTAATTCGAAAATCGGCCATGATAATGAGCGCTGCAGAGATATTTAAAAAATCAGGTGGACTGGTAATTTTTCATGACATTCCATGACTTTTTCAGGGTCGAGTGTAATTTCATGACATTTAAGACTTTTCGGGTCGTTAGACATCCTGGTGTGCGACTGCGGCGATCTCCCGGTCAAAAGTTTCTAATCAGTTCCTAATTCTCATCTACGAACCTTTAAAGTCCCAGAGCAGCACGTCCTTCAGCGACTCGTGCACGAAATAAAAATTGCCCAGGGCCTGAAAAAATGAAAAATTCTACCTCTCGTAACTGAAGCAATGAGACACATCCGTTTTCCGACTCTTGCCGTAGAAAAAAAAAAAAACAGCTCAAACCCACCGTGAAATGTTCGGCGGATGAAAAATCTTCGTCCAGATAAACTCTGACTTTATCAAAGAGTCTCAGCTCCTCCGAGGACATCAGTAGCCTGTAAAACGAACGATTCGCTTTTATCCTTCGATTTTTCGTTTCCACTCGAGAAGCATAAGCGCGATATTGCCGTTGTATTTTGTGGGACAAAAGAGGAAGGAACAAAAAAGAAAGAGAGAGAGAGAGAGAGAGAAGAAAAAAAATGCCCTTCCACAGATATAGGCGCGCGTGATAAAATTAGTCGCGGCAACCCTTTTGACGGGTGCTCAAGCGAGCGTGTAATAACGCGGGTCATTATCTATTTTTAAAGACGCTATCGCTCGTGCGTTAAATCATTCTATTTACCGATGTTTTCCTAGCTTGCTGGTAAACGTGTCGTACGCTTTCTCGGGCTAAATCAATATAGACATCCCTGTAGGCCCGTGGGGAATGCTCGCGTGTTTAATATATACATATCCTTTAACGAAAATTCACGATTGCGTTGACAACGTGATTCTATTCTCTATCCGATTAGTTCGGATATAAAGTAAACTCCGATAGGTGAAGCCTCTCAAGAATGTTTGCCCACGCACGTCGCGCCGATACATTGCCGTAGGAGGAAAAACATTGACGGGCGGATGAAACTGGCGTGGAAAGCAAATATTTCAATTACAGGGTATATCTTCTTCAAAGAAGATAGGATATTCTTCTCTATTTATATTGTTCGCTTACCTAACAAAATCCTCCACGTGTCGCATGCTCTGCTCGTAATTCTTTCCGCCCACCTCCTGGCAGTGTAGGGCTATAAATTTTGGGTCCAGACGCGATACAGTCTGAAAGAACAGGAAAGATAACGCAACGCCGTATCTTTGCGTTTCGGCCTAGCCTCGGAACGCCGCAGATTCGAGAAATTACGTGCAACTTTCGTTATACTCACGGACAAAAATTCCTCCGTCCATATTTTCAGCATGACCCCGGGCTATGAAAAAAGAAGAAAATGCATTAGAGCAGCGGCTCGGCGTCTCGGCAATACCGCCTGCCCCGAAGCTCGTCGACGATCAGCGAGCTTACGGCCGAGGGTTGAAAATGTCAGGAAAAGCAGCAGGAAGAAACAAGGACGTACGCTACGGGGTAAAATGCCACGAGAAGATACAAGGGCGGGATACGAAAGAATTGAAGGGATGAAAAATCTCACGTCTTCGAATATGCTGCCGACGTTGGCAGTTATGAGGAGAACAGGAATCCCTCCGGACATTGTGAAGCGGTGTTTTCCTCGCGGATAACTTCTTACGAGCTTCTACGGCACCCTGGATCCTCCGTGTCGTTTTTCTGACAGATGACAGATCGCGTTTTCCTCGTAGCGGGCTCCACGTTATCGTCCGGACAGCGAAGAAACGAAGTAGAGAAGATAGCTTCACTGTCACGGGGCACTGTTACACACCGTTTCTTTTTTCTTTCTCTCCCTCACTCGCTCGCTCGCTCTCTCTCTCTCTCTCTCTCTCTCTCGCTCTCGATCCGCGTTTTTTTTTTTCTCGCACGCGATCTTTCTCGCTCGCGCTCCCGCCCCTGTCACACACCGCTGTATTGGCCAACGGCAAAAAAAAGGCCGAAATGAATAAAAAAAAAAAAGAAACGAAAAATCGGAAAAATCGTGTGAAAAAGTAATCGTTAGAGCGGGATTGCGTTTAAAGCCCGTTCGTGGATACGTACACACCGCGGACGACGTTTTCAACCCCCGTGGCGGCTATTTGCCACGATCTCGCACCTCAGCACCTCGCACTCATCTGTTACTTCAACACCGTACACGCGCATCATTAATAATCGAATAACGCGAGTCGTTGAGCCGCCACGAACGAGCGAGTGTGTGTCGTCGTGTGATAAAAATATAATATCTTTGCCAACATCGTGCTCTCGCGTGTGCGACAACACTGCTCAACTCTTGGCTTCCAGTAGAGACGTGGTGTGTGTGTGTGTGTGTGTGTGTGTGTGTGTGTGTGTGTGTATGTGTGTGTGTGGGGTGTCTATACGTATATAGGATGCATAGGTAGCTCGTGTGAAAGTATATATACGCTGCTTGTGTATATACATATATACTATTTACGCTTTTTATCCCTCAGATCGGCGGAAAACCACGCCTACTTTTGGCTCGTACGTCAATAGGCAGTGCCGTAACGCTGAAGGCCTCGGATGCTTGTTCTCACTCGATTGTTGTATTGTTGGCGACAATTTTCAAACCGTATGACCGATTCTTTTTTTTTTCCGAAACAATGTGTATCGTTGAAGAAAATTATTGAAAATTTGACGATTACGGACAAATCTTTGATGGATGGAATATAATTTTATCGTATTTTCAAACCTTTTTCTTCGCTCTCGCATTCCTCGAGACGTATCATAACGGAGTCATATATCATCGCGACTGAGTTCAAAATTGTATTCGGTATTGAAATGCGTATATTTTACACGTGTTTACTTAATTCTGAATCATATCGAAATTCTTCGTATAAATGTAACAACGGGTCAATAGACGCGCCGCCGCGCGCGCCGGTAAATCAAAATTAACATTTGCCAAATAATACGTTTAACTATACGAAAGCTTTCGCAGTTGTTCATTGATTATTGTACAACGCGGATTTTACACGTCGATTTTTTAATTGACAAATGTCCTCGTGAACTATGTACCCGTAACCCAACTTTTTGTGAAGCCAATGTTCAACTTTAAACGCCGTCGACGTAACTTGTCACAATCATTTGACAATGCAATCGAAGCGATCTTAATCACAAATTATTTAAATATCTCAAATCATACATATATATTTCTCATGAATAGAAACAAATGTAAACACTAATATTCTAGATATATAATTTACCGCAATTAAATTAACATGCGAAATACATGAAATATTTTACATAGTAATTATATTGAAAAATAATTTTCATATATTAATTTTATCGCTATAGTGAAAATACATAAATGTTTTTGTAGAACATTCTATCGATTAATTCAACCCTGAAAAAGTCGAAATTTGCTCCCGTTTCGGGAAGGGCGTGGGGGGGGGGGGAGGGTCAACGAGATACGTCCCTGTGTGTACTAACTGATTGACGGAAACCACTGGCGCCCGACAATTTCGAGCTGCGGTAGAGCGAGAAAGAGAGAGGAGAGAGAGAGAGAGAGAGAGAGAGAGAGAGAGAGAGAGAGAGAGAGAGAGAGAGAGAGAGAGAGAGAGAGAGAGAGAGAGAGAGAGAGAGAGAGAGAGAGAGAGAGAGAGAGAGAGGATGCACCGTGGGATAACCAAAGTGTAGGGAAACCTACGCTGGAAATCCGGACAACGTGATAAGGAGAAGGGAGAAGGATGGAGAAATAGAGCGCGCGCGTTTGCACTTGCGCACGTACGCACTCACCGCTTCTTCCCCTCCTTCGTCACTCTCGCACATCCCCCGTTCTCCTCCAACTGAATCACACATTATCCATGATTCCGCGTCTGATTTAACCACGCGCTTGCTCACCGCGCTTCTTCGCATCATCATTATATCAACGCATCGATGAGAATCACATTCATCATCGCGTTTTGTTTTTTCACATGACGCACCGTGCCTCCCGTATAACTTTGCGGCGTGGTCATTGATGCGTTACTAATATCCATTTCGTAACAAATGCTCAACGAGATAACGATCGATAAACGGAAAATGTTCTCGAACGCGTTATTTTTCGTCGCAATCGTCGGGGTGTTTACGACGACGCTTGCCAAATCCAAAACTATTCGTGTGTCCGAAGTGTTCGTCATTCCAGTAGACCCAGATTTGTTCCATTGGGGCATTGATTGTAAGCTCCGAAATAATTACAATGTCCTTTTTTTCTATATCGTAATTTTTTTGTTTTTTGTTTTTTTTTCACAGCCTATGTAGTGTTGGATTTACCACTGAGGGTTTCTCTGCACGATGAATTTTTTTTCTACACTATTATCGTCTACGGATACGGCTTGGGCCAACACTTAGATGGGTGACTGCTCTGCACTGGCTTTCATGTGCGTGATAATAATAATATTAATATACACAAGTCTGTACACTGCTAAGCGTTCACCCATCCGAGTATTGGCACGAGCCATCGAAGCTCGACACGTGACTTCCTCATAATATAATTTTTTATTATTATATTTTGTTTATTTTTCCTGTGCTCCAATGTATATCCTTGCAGGTTTTGACGTATAATACTTCCCCATTGAACCCTTTTCTAGCACTTCCTACTTGGCCTTTGCTAATCTAACCTAGCTTCCGTTGCGTCCGCAGCCCTTCTTAAGGTATTCTTTTCACAAATCCAAATATGTAACAGTTAACTGATTTTCGTCAACAATTGAGTAAAAATACATCCCAGTATACTGATTGTTGTGTTGTAAAGACGCTCGGGAATATATGTAAGAGCCTGTAACCGTTCAAATAGCGGAAAGCACTTAAGGCCAAGTGTCACACCGACCGAGCGGCCATGAGTGCGAGAGAGATCGCTGATTTGCAGATTCCCAATGATTTCTGAAACGATTCATTTTTGGGAAAAAAGAAAAGAAACACGTTCCGCTCTGTTGAACGACGAACAACCGCTTTCTCTTCTTTTGCCCGAAATATGATCCGTCTAGGAGAAAACTTGGCAGTAGGATTTTTACCGACTGGACGTGTGACACATGGCCTTAAGCGAAATGTTAAGCCCAGTTACCGAACTTTCAACAAAAAATTACGACTTGGAAAAACCTTTAATTTATGTAGCACGTTACGGAGATGACAGACTTGACACTTTTGTATCTGTTAATTTACATACTATATAACTCTAAATGTCTGACATAGGCTGCAGTCCGAATAGCGCTGTAAGCGCTCACAGTTCCATCTGCAATCTGGGACCAATCAGATCAACCATAAGCACGCTATAAATGCTGTAAGCGCAATTCGGACCGTGGCCATAAAGTGCTCTAAGTATGGAAAAATTCTGAAGATTCCGTAACGATAATAAAAACAGGGGCTCACAGAATGTTTAAAGAAAATATTACTGATAAAACATAGAAAAATGTGACAAGCGAAAGAATTTTCGTAACTGCGGTTTCTCAGAGAACATGTAAAAATGTCTGTCTATTAAATTCAAGTGAAAATTTTTCATTCTAGTTCATCGTTGGGTTTAATAATTGATTGTAACTTATTTTTATTAAGCACCACTGAACTCTACTAATGATTCAAAAGGAACCTGACCTATGCGTCCACAACATACAGCCCTTGGCTAAAGGAATACCTTAAGGCATTAGGCTACGCTAGAGGCCAAAAAAAGGGCTTATTTTGTGATGTTTTTTCAGTGAAACCATAAAATAAATCGGAATTACAAAATAGGAGTTTTATTATAAACGTAATTGACTAACCAAAATTATTTTTTCACAGCGATACATGTCAAAATGGCGATTGTGCAGCATTTTTCCGATAACGCCTTTATTTCTGGAAGGTCAACGGCAGGACCAAAAGCTCCTATAATTTTTTAATTATGATGAGACACTAAAGTTTTTTCGATTATATATAAGAATAGCTACAGAAGTACGTACGATTGTTTTGATATACTGTTTTTTTGTCAAAATGGCGCATTTCTAAAACAAAAAGTATAAAATTCCATGAGAAAATCGTCAGAAAATTGTTTGTAAAAAAAACTATGCAATATAATTTTAAAAATCCTACGTAGTGCCTCAGAAAATGTAATTCTAAATATACAGTTAAAATTTCAAGTGAATCGGTTGAAATTTGTTTGAGTTATGAGTTCGACCGACTTGAAAAATGTAGTTTTGAGATAAACGCGTTTAAAGTTAGTAGAAAGTCACGACATGAATCGAGATGGGTTGGCGCTAGAATTCGAAAATCGAGTACTTACAGATTTTTCACACCCATAATCTTTTGGAATATAGTTTTATATGTACTAAGGTACATTTTTAACAAAAAAAAATCGATTTTTGGAAAATCCTAGAGTGGCCTAAGACCTTGAGCTTCACTATACCGCATTTACTAAGGATACAAGGAAACTGTCGAAAACCTGCACTGGTATAAACAATCCCACGTTCTTCTGATTCTTTGGTGCATATACTTTTACTCAAGTCTCGACACCAAGGTATCAGAAGCATTGGCCTTCCGCTATAGTCCTGAAGTTTGCATTGTTATTTTTTTTAAATATTTTTATTTCCTCATTTTTATTGTTTTACATTTTTCTTCATCATAATTCCATATGAGATTTACAAATAAGCGAGAAAAAAATGTGTGATGCTTTTTTGTAATAAAGATTAGCTACAAGCAATTCTCGAACAACTCAAAAGCGATCATTTTTGTTGTGTTCTAACTATGCAAACTTCAATCTCGTCTTTCGCTCATTGGTTGATGCACCAGTCGGAGCACGGCTGAGCGGTGGCTGCTCCGTATATCAGCAATGCGCAATGCTACTTAACTCGACGTACCGTTGCATCCGAGCCCCGACCGCAGATCTACCAGTGTCGGTACTTTCTCATCCTATATTATAATTGTTAAAACACACGTTATGCACAATATAAACGACAAAACCTGTTTTTCAAAATTCTTTTCGGCTCTGGATGTATGTGAATTTTTCGTTTTCTTTTTTTTTTTTTGTTTCTAGCGAAACATTCGGAATTCTCGTATCAGGCATCCCTGTTGAACGCTCCCGACTTGCCGTCATGGATACGCTACACCTACAGCAAGAGGCACAGAAAGGGATTTTTGTACGGCGTTGCGCCAAAAGGCCAGCGGGACTTTCAGCTGGAGATTGTCGGCTTGAACAAGCAGAGCTACGAGACCGCATACAGAGTACTGGACATGAACGTCCAGGATCGCGAGAACACGACCAAGTACGAGGTACAACTGAAGATCGACAATCTCAACGTGGAGGATACGTTCGACGCGGGCAGAATGGACAAATTATTGGGGGTGTTCAGGTAAGATCTGCGGATGCGAGCCCGTAGTGGAACGAGAAACGAAGCTTCGTTTTATAATTCCAGAAACGTTCTGTGGACAGAGGCGAAGGACATTTATCTGACTTTCTTGGCTTCGGCTGTGGAGTTTGGGGCGAGATTGCCCCTCAGACCAGAAGAACCGGAAGGGTAATATTCGCAACTTGACTTTTGTCTGCGGCTTTGCTCGCTTGTATTGCGAAAATTTGGTTCACGTTGGAGACGGGCTTAATATCAGCCTGAAACAAAAACAAATGGACGGAGAGAAAGTACAAATATTACACGGAGAGAATTAAAAAGTAATTTTTTTGGTGAATTTCACGGTAAAAATTACCGTGATATATTTCAATGTGGTGACAAGTGAGAAAAGCATAATAATTCGTATGCGACAAGTTTTTTTTTAACTCACGTTACAGAAAATTTCAAATACGTAACTAAAATTTTACTATACAAGAAGGGTAGCGCGCACGATAATTTTTACCGAGAGCACAATACATTTTCCTATAACACTCATTAAATTTTATAACAAATCTTAAAATAACTGTTATAAAGACGATACTTTTTTATAGACATTTTTGAAAGGCATAAAATAATAAAATGGACAGTAAAATTTCGCTGATATTATATATTTTTTAATTTTAAGTTTTGCGTATTTTGTTACACATGAAAATTTACTAGAAAATCTGGTAAAATTTTCTATCTGAAGAAGAAATTTTATTTTATTTTCGTGAAAATCTGTGTTTTGCTCAGTAATAAGCGAAGTTTCAGGGTTGTCATCTGGTTACCGTTACTGCACGGTAATTTTTAACATTTAATTCTCTCCGTGTAGAGATAATTTAAGAGCCGCTCCTTCGGCGAAATCTTATCGTCGCCCATACCGCATCGTGTGGGATTAGCCGCGCCTCGCGATTCCGAAAAGATAACACCTGTCAATGTACTCGTCGATCCGTCTTTGATTCGCAGCGTCGTTATAAAATTGGGAAGCACCGTGCCATTCTCCAACGAACTCAACGAGTTTCAGGAGGAGACGAAGCCCCTCTGGAGCAGATCACCCTGTCCTCGTGATTACAAAAAAACAACCCGCGAACGAGTTTTTCGCGAAGCTGAATTCCTTCTGGATTGGTGCCTCTTCCGTTTGGTGAGAACATACGATGTTCCTTATAATTTTCTCCTTGAACTTTACCTTCAAGGAGTCTCGAGACTAAAAACGAAATGCTTGTAGACGATTGAATTTTCTATCACCGAGAGATTAACTTAGGATGCATTAACTGTCGTAAAATCGATCAGTTTCACAACATAGTTTCAGAAATTCCTAATTGTCAAGTTGAACATTTATCCATTTGGTAATACATATAACACCTCGTAAACACCTGTTGTAGGGTTGTAGGGACAAAAATAATACCGCGATTGAAATTAAAAACTGAGCAAACCGTGATTATAGTGTTAGGAATATCGTGTCAAATAATTAAGTGGGTTCCCTCCTTCGTTCATTAATAATACTCGAAAAAGATGTGAATTTTGAGGTCTATCGAGTGAGCCTCTCACAATCAAACATTAACTGGCGGGTATTTAAAAATTAGCAGGTGTTTAATCCTTCGTGGTCACACTTTCAAATTCAATCACAGTGGTCACACTTGAGTCGATTCTACCCAGTCAGTTTTCAAAAAAGTACTGTGACCAAACTATCCGTCCGAAGTGGTTAAAAAAAAAATACGGAACATGCTTTGAACTCTCTAGATGATGTGTGAAGAATTTATTTATAAGAAATAAAATGGCGACATGTTGAAAAAAATTCACAAAGAGGTGGAAACGCAAAAAGACACTTTCGCAAAAAAAAAATGATATTTCCGTGAATTTTCAACACATTTACCTAAAATATGGACGTGATATTCCTTAGATATGCTACTTTTGGAAAAAAATAGTAGCATAAGCGCGGGTTCCAAAAACGGTATTTATTTCGACATGTGAAGAGGGTAAATTTTATGGTATGAGGATACGTCAAACTCTAGATAAGATGCTGAATGCAGTCCTATTCGGAGAGGGGAACTATTATATATTTACGCCAAAAATTGATCGACGGGTCGATTCTACCCAGAGTGATCACGAAGGGTTAAAACGTATATAGTATTATTTTATAATAAAATGTATTTATTTGTTCGCTCGACATTTTTAACGTTTTCTCGACTTTGTCGAGTCAAAAACTCTTCATGAAACGTCGCTTTATCGATAGTCAGTCGTGCCAATGGCAAAAACGACCGCTATAGCCAAGCCTATCGGTTATTTTTTCTCGAATGAAATTGCAACATATTTATATTTAATTGGAAAAATGATAACTATTAATATCATTTTCCGGCGTGGAAATACTTTTCAACACTATTATGAGTTGAAAATTGCCCAATAATAATTAATTTTTACATGAAATTTTATTCGCAAGAAGTTGGCAGCTTGCCGAAAACTCATTGCATTTTCCTCCCACTCTCGCAGCCAAGGAACGGTATCGAAACTCCTTAAGGGGAGAAAACTTTTTAGAGAAAATGAGCCATATTTTGTGAATTTTTTTGAGGGTGATGAAATAATCGCAACATTTTTTAATTTGAATATGATTTTATTATAGGTTTAAAGAGCTCAAAAACCTTTTTTTTTTTCTAAAAGAAAATGGTGACGTTATAGTCTTTTCATCCAGGCGTCTTTCCTGTGCCATAAAAAAATGCTCCATTTTTCACATTTTTTACTGTTCATCTGAAACAAAAAACAAAAATATTTTTCGATTACTGACACATGTAGAGGAAGGATAAACGTATAAAATTATTTTTAAAAAGTATAAAATTGAAAATTACGCAAGCTTTTCAACCAAAAGTTCAAATTTTCGACTATTTTTTTCGACAGTTTTTACCCCACAAAAATTATTTATCTACGCGATATCCTTCAAACTTTAGGTTTATCCTTCTGACAATATCATAGACAGAAACCTCTCAAAATTTCAGTGAGATCGATCAATAACTTTTTGAGCTCCAGTGTGAGCAGTTTTTGAAAATGTAGTTTCGAGATAATCGCGTTTAAAGTTACAATACGATAAGACTATAAATTTTAGTGACTTACCGATCAACCAGCGATTCCAGGCCCATACACTAACCCTTAAACTTCCTCGAAAAGCTGATTTTCTTCCATTTGCTGCTGTTTTCGGGCTGTACGAGCTGCTTTTGTCGAGGAAAGGCTCATCCGGTTCTGCCTCTCTATCCGTGCCTCGTCGGCGTTTTCGGCTAAAACTCTGGCGTACGTCCCAACAATTATGTCCAACGCATTCATAATTCTTAGAATGGAGGAATAGCCTTCATTAAACACCCCAGTAGCAATATTGGCCGCGATTTCAACGATTTTGATCCCGGAATGGAGGTGTTTTGAAGCTAATCGCCAAACTGTTGCTTTGAAACTCTCGTTCGCGTTTTGGGTATGGCCACCCAAGCATCTTTCGAGTAAATCTTCCCTCGACAAATCTTTGTAAATTGGTAAGAGATGGTGCTTCATCTCTTCACCAAGGCTCGCTAGTTCGCGGTATGCGGTCTCGACGCCCTCCACTATGAGCTATAACTCCGTAAATATTTCATATTTCGATCTTTCCTTTTAAAAGTATCTTCTTAATATATTATAGTTTCGAAATATGTAAAAAAAAATCGTTTTTTTTTTGAAAATTCTAAAGGGTTTTCTCTCCTTAAGGAGTTTCGGCACAGCTTAACTTCAGGGGTAATCGGTGAGGGGGATTCTATTGTTCTTGAGCAGGGCGCGAACTTCTATACACCAATATTTCGTTCGAAAACGACACGATAACTGTAATAAATTTCGAGTCCTGCATTCAAGATTATTATTTTTACACGAGTGTATCACTAACGAGTTTTGAATGTTACATCGATGCGTATTTGTCGATTATTTAATATTTAAAAAAGAATTATAAATATGACAACAGCGCACTGCTTGTATTGCGAGTTTGTTTTTTCACGGTTGGCGACACTTATTCCGTTACCGCGAGCATCAGCGAGCGCAGCAACTCCCGCAGTCTATTAAAAGAAGAAAAAAAAACATTTACATTTCTTTATTGAAACTAATCAACTATGAACGATAAATGTCAAGTGTCAAAACGAATATATATAACACGTCTCTTTAAAAATTCATTCTATTGAACGTACAGCCCCGTCACAACGATTGTTTTCTGTCTGTGTGCATTATCAGTATTTGTAATTGAACGAAACTTTTGAGGCGCTGAAAAACCATGTATCGTCTGATTATTGCAGATTGAGGAAAGCGGCGACCTCGGCGAGGAGAGCGCTCGACGAGGTCCCAGCATGAACGTCATCAGTCGACCGTCCTTCGTGAACTCCGAGCACACAGAGTGGCGCTGGGCGAGGCCGCGAAAAGCGGACATACCGACGAGAAGTTACATGAAGGAGATCGCTACGACCGTCTTCATACCGGCGGCACTTTTGCTCATGCTTGCGGGCCTGCTCAGTACAGGGTTGTGTCTTCATCACGAGAAAATGTAAGAGTTGGCACGTTCTTCTCACCGATCGTTCCTGTGCCAAGGTACCCTCGAATACTGCTCGGATTTATACCCGACGGAGCACTTATGAGTGAGCAATGGCACAGTCGCGATTGAGCTCCGGGATTGATGACGATCCGAGGGTTCCGAATTCAAAATCATATGAGTATTCAGGTACTGAATACTCACATGAATGAATCAACACTCGTCCCAAAATCCTACACAATATATTATTGTACGTAATTATAGGAAAGATCCCGAGTCGGAGCGATACTTTTACGAGCTCTTTAATATTTTTTTACCGGATACAGCTCGGGAAAGGTAAAGAAACAAACAGACAAAAACAAATCTCAATATCGCGTTATCATTGATTTCTTTCGCATTTACGATTTTACAAACGCTATAATAATTTGCTAAAGAGTTATCACGTTTGAAATGATTGATTTGATTGATTGAACTTGCAGAAATCGCGAACCTTGAACCAATGAACTTAAGTGCAAATATCTAACGCTATCTGTACGTCATTATGTATCAAGAAAGAAAAAACATCAATTTTTACCCCTTTGAACAATAGTAATGACATTTAAAAAGTTGCATGAATTTGTTTATTCCTAACAGAATCCATTGAAGAGATAAGGGTTAATTTTTGTCGACATATCCATATATATACAGGGTGGACCATTTAACGTGACCACCCCAAATATCTCCGTTGTCTTTAGAGTGACGAAAAAAATGTCAGGAGGTAATTTTATTGATTGATACAGTGGTGAAAAATTCATTTTTGTCAAGGTCATAGTTTTTGCGTTCTCTAGTTCATCAATGGTTTTTCAAATGGGAATATGTTTTTTTTTTATTAAGACGTTGTAGCTGATATTCAGACGAATCTAACAACCTATGATATCATAACCGTGAAATGATTTTTCACCAAAATACACGTGTAAAAACGGGAAATCGTGATGGTATTGATAATAAGAATATCCGAATAATGTAATTGAATATTTTGTGCAGAAAATTTATTGTAACAAATGTTCGAAGTGATGGCCATTAACCTCGACACATTTTTGAAGACGCCGGATGAATGATTCTCTTGACCTTCGAATAATTTTTGGTGTGATAGCGGCGCAGGCTCTTGTAATTCGTTCTCGCATGTTCGCCGGCGTAGTCGGAACATCATGCTTGACTGTACAATACCATTTTCGATACGGTTATTAAATGTTACTTTGGATGGATACACTTGTCTACTGATTCTAAAATTGGTAGATGGTAAACATTCTTCACTCTACTACAGTTTTACTGCGTTACAATGCCAGTATTTACAAACATCAGAAACATCTCCGACTATTGACATTATTGTATCCGTTGGATAACCTGCGCCGCTATCACACCAGAAACTATTCGAAAGTCAAGAGTATCATTCATCCGACGTCTTTAAAAATGTGTTGAGGTTAATGGCCATCACTTCGAACATTTGTTACAATAAATTTTCTGCACAAAAAATTCAATTACATTTTTTGGATATTCTTATTGTCAATACCATCACGATTTCTCGTTTTTACACGTGTATTTCGGTGACAAATCATTTCAAGGTCATGATATCATAGGTCGTTGACCTTGAGAACGCAAAAACTATGACCTTGACAAAAATGAATTTTTCACCACTGTATCAGCCCTTCGAAATTAATCAAATTACCTCCTGACATGTTTTTCTTCACTCTAAAGGCAACGGAGATATTTGGGGTGGTCACGTTAAATGGTCCACCCTCTATATACAGGGTGGACCACGCAACGTGTGTACCTCTTTTACGACCAAAATATGCGTTGCACAAAAAAATGTTTTATACAAAAGTTACATGGTTTATAAGGCTACACTATGTGGTGCATTTATTTTTTTTATAGGTGGAGGCGCTTCGAAGATTTGAAGGTCAACTTAATTTTTTCAAATGGAATGCTATATTTTTTATAGCGTAATATGATAGAGTATCGAATTCTGAGTAAAAAAGTATAGACCTTTATTAGCCCTAGAGTTAATAGCTAACGAGTAATTTCACTTTATTACTTTAAAATTTTCTTCACGTAATATCAAGTTGGAGATTCAAATCTACTACAAATTTCTGAATGGCAGTGTTTACATCACAGTGTTTATCAATATGAACACATTTACCACATCACACACACTTATCATGATTCACAATCTTCTCAATGATTGTAATCCAATATTAAAGTATCCTTCGGTGATTGTGCGTGATTATTATCAGAAAAATAAAAGTGAAAATGAATGAATGAATCTCCAACGTGATATTACGTGAAGAAAATTTTAAAGTAATAAAGTGAAATGACTCGTTAGCTATTAACTCTAGGGCTAATAAAGGTCTATACTTTTTTACTCAGAATTCGATACTCTATCATATTACGCTATAAAAAATATAGCATTCCATTAGAAAAAATAAAGTTGACCTTCAAATCTTCGAAGCGCCTCCACCTATAAAAAAAATAAATGCACCACATAGTGTAGCCTTATGAACCATGTAACTTTTGTATAAAACATTTTTTTGTGCAACGCATATTTTGGTCGTAAAAGAGGAGGTGCACACGTTGCGTGGTCCACCCTGTATATATATAGCTATTTTACTACTATAAACACTCTGTTTGCCAAGAGCGTGTACGGCGAATATCAAAAATTATTTGGGAGAAGGCTTCGAAAAAAAAAATACACCCACACTACATGATGTAAACCCTGATGCTTTATTATTAATAAGTAGCCCAGTCGCCTCCATTATTATTAATCGCCTGGCATCTCAGAGGCATACTTTCCACTAATTTCATGGCATAATCTAGTGACAACGACCTCCATATGAGTCGAATCTGTCGGAATAATTGCTTGACGTTCCATATCTTTGGTGTTTATTGGTGTGGCTAGACCAGGTACGATTGATGGGAGAACACGCTCAATTAGAAGCTTCGTCCGAAAAGATTATGTTGTCCCAATCGCGGTCCAAACTTTCCTTCGTCGAAGTGAGTTTTTTCGACGTGTTTTTCGAACAATAGCGGTTCGTGAGTGACCGAGGTCAAACGACAAATGGCGCTTTCTACACAAAGTATCTTGGTGAAAGGGTCCCGCTACCTGCTCGCGTTCGAATTTTCCCTCTAACGGTTTCTAGGGGAAAAATGTAGCTGTACACGCTTTTGTCAGACAGACTTTATATAGTCGTAAATCGAGTGACAATTTCTGTTCTCCCTGTCCCATTAGCGTCGCTTGCGAGTTTCAATCGGCGCTTCTATGTTTTTCAAAGCATTCGCATTACAACGTTTTTATTTTCATTTTAACAGTTTGGTTTGTTTTTTTTTTCTGTATTTATCAGATCGCCCAGTTACTTAAGCCGAGAGAAGACTTAATTTGCGAGCATGTCGTTTGTAATACCCGTGGTACGTACTGTGCTTATTTATTTTGCTTTAAACAGACTACCGTTTGCCTCGCTGAGTGTGTGTGCGTGTGTGTGTTTTTTTTCCCCACGAAATATCTGGATTGAATTGTTGCAGTAAGAAGAGAGAACCGTCGCCGGTCGAAGGAATTGGCAGCAACAACGTACAGATGGTCCAGTACGCGAGTTCCGAACGAGGAACTTTGAGATCTCTGTCGGCCAAGCCAGCGAGCCCGAGTGATTCTTTGCTGAGAAGCCCCAGGTATCGGATCACAGGGATCGTTTATCCCTTATTTTTTCTTTTGTTTCATGTTCCCATAGTAGATTTCTGATCGTTTTCATTTCACTGAATTTGGTGGACTGCTTGCGAGTGGAACTGTAAAACCGTTTTTCCGCCGATAAAATACGTATCTAATCCAGGGTGTCTATCAACCTGAAAAGTCATGAAATATCTTAAATGTCATGAAATTACACTTGCCCCTGAAAAAGTCATGAAATGTCATGAAAAATGACCAGTCTACCGTGATTTTTTCAATATCTCTGCAGCGCTAATTATCATGGCCGATTTTTGTATTCATTTATCCAAAATAATTTCAAATTTTCGCGGGTTTGCGACAATCTACGGTATTAGAAAAAAAAATGATTCGTTATCTCAACATACTAGTTTTTCTTTGTTATTCGTGTAAAGCGACTAGATGATATTGCTCAAAGTTCCTAAATGTATGTAATATTTTTCCAGACGTTCCCAAAATATATTTCTTTACAGCAAACTTGAAAAGATGTTTGTCTCACATTTTTTACTACACATGGAATTGTACAGTTTAGTGACTTTTCGTTTTTTTTTTTTTATATACTTTTTATTAGCATACAACACACATCTGTTTCAAAGAGCAGAATATAAATATAAAAAATTAGAAAATTAGACGCACTAAAGAATTATAAACTATACTTTTACACCAGAAAGTCATGAAAAAATACCTAACCCTTGCCTTAAAAATCCTTAAATCCTGGTAAATCCATATTACCAGAACGGAATCGTTGGAACCACCGCCTTGCTGTTGCATTCAATACTATATTGGGTCCATAAACAGCACACATTTTTTTGGCCGCCTGCTCCGCGTTTTCACCTTGGTCGTAGTGGTACTGAAGAATGTATCGAATTTTCTTTTTTTTTACCTCCATTTTGGAACGCTGTAACACACAACTGGCTTCACCAAACACAAAACTGTCAAAGAACTTTTTTTGAAGCGTAATGTCACCTTTAAATCGCCGTATAGTTGACCCGATGCAATGTATATCGTCGTGAGATATGGCTCACTAAAGAAATCTAGCGGAAAACGCTCAGAACTTTTTACTTCTATACGACACTTCATATGGCTGACGCCATGTGAGAGCGGAGAAACAACTGCGAACGATGCATGTCGAAATTTCGTTACGGATTTATGGATAGACCCAATAATACTCGCAAATACTACGAAACTTTTTTAACAAAGCCGTACAAACGTTTACAGGGCTACGGAGGATCGTTGCAATCCGTACGTAAGGCCGAATCCACCACCCTATACCGGCCCGAGCAACATGTAGGTGATCCAGCAAGCTTCCCGTCTCACTATCACTCCGAAACGCGATTGCGCAATTCCAATGAAAATAAATAATTAATTTTCCCAAATTTTCAGCGCCGGTGCACGCATCAATTTCTGACTACACGAGGAGCCAGCCAAGACGTGGTTTTGCTGAAGAATCGCAGTCTCGGAAAGGGCCGAAATACACGTGACTACGCGTAGGAACGCGATCACCAGCCTCGTGTATTACAATCTCTATGACTGGCTCCGAAAACTTCGTCTTTTCAAACGTTCATCGTAGTTCTCGTGCTACAAACGTGTGAAAATGTTTCCCACGTAACATATGACAAAACATAAAGATAGTTCTTGCAGATTGTCGACGTTTCTCGTATATAACGTGCATAAAGGGAAATCGAAAAGAAAACAAAACAAACGATTGAGCGTACACGAATAAAGGTTGATTCGTTCAGTCATATGGCGAGTCTTTAATTCCAGCAATCATTTACAACTTGTGTGCCTCCGGTCTTGAAAATAATCGAGGGTATATATATATATATATATATATATATATATATATATATATATACAGGGTGGTCCAATAACTATTAGCACCTTGGATATCTTCGAAACTATAAGGTTCACAGAAATATTTGCTGAAATGAAATTGCACAGTACGAAAGGGGCCATCCGATAGCGATAATAGTTTTTTTGCAGGTGGAGGTACTTCGGACATTTGAAGGTCAACTCCATTTTTTTAAATGGATCGGTATGTTTTTTTTCTGTATCATGAAAGAGGAGCTTAAAACGAGTTCAACGATCTATAACATAACGTCATTGAAGGTCATAGAAAGTACAGAGAGGCGATAATACTTACAGTTTCGGTAGTAAATAAAATTACTACGTTTATAGTAAGATAAACGCCTTTCTGTACTTTCTATGACCTTCAATGACCTTATGTTATAGGTCGTTGAACTCGCTTTAAGCCCCTCTTTCACGATACAGAAAAAAAAACATACCGATCCATTAAAAAAAATGGAGTTGACCTTCAAATGTCCGAAGTACCTCCACCTGCAAAAAAACTATTATCGCTATCGGATGGCCCCTTTCATACTGTGCAATTTCATTTCACTAAATATTTCTGTGAACCTTATAGTTTCGAAGATATCCAAGGTGCTAATAGTTATTGGACCACCCTGTATATATATATGTATGTATGTATGTATATTTATATAATAGTTATTTTTTTATTTTTTTTCTTCGTTTTCAAATGCGCTCAGAACGACAGACACGCACAACTTCAATTGAGAAAACTCTCTGTTCTCCCAATTGCCAATTCTTATTGTCACTATATTACAAAAAAAAAGAAGAAAAAATCAACCGTACGCCATAGTCCTCGATCAGCATGTATTTCTCGTTCTCCTGGAGTATTCGGTTTTCTCTCTCTTTTCCCTCTCGTTGCTGTGTTTCGTCCCAGCGTACTCTCTCAATCTCTCTCTCTCTCATTTTTTCGATGCAAATACTCGCCGCGTATGCAAAAATCTGTGACAACGAGCTCCGTTGTCAGAAATTTCCATCAAGCTGTTTATAATGTAAGTTCCGAGTTTTTTTTTTGCTCACACACGAACGTGACTCGCTACTCAATTGTTACACGAGTAAATAAGGGCTGCGAAAACGAGCGGTTTGGATTCTTGTTATTTCGCGTGTGTGTATTAGAATTATGATCAGATGGAGATCGATGTGAAATTGTGAAAGAAAAAAAATAAAATTTGCATCGACAATTACTGAACCGGAAATGACCGAAACCGTTATTAGCGAACTAGAACATTTACTGTATACATGGGATGTGTCGACCCCAAATCGACCCTTATTCCTTTAAATTATAATATTAGGTATAACAAAAAAAATGCAAGCCAAATTTGAGTTTCTTCAACTCAAGTCTAAGTGGCTCACGGTTGAGAAGTTTTTCCTTTTTCAATTTAATTAACGCAAAAAATTCGCTCTTTACGTTCACGCTTGAACTAAACAATGTTTGTTGTATACTGCTAAAATTTCTCAAATTTGGCACTAATTTCTTTTATACCTAATAATATTTTTCAATGGACGTAAGAGTTAAAGAAAATCGACGCGACCCTAATTTACGTATGCAGCGAACGTTGCTTTGGCGCGCGCGCTCGCGGGGTTCGGAGTTTCGAAAAGTGGCCGCAAGGCTCGCTGATTGTCGTCGAGCTCTCGATACTTCTGCTAGCGCGCAATTTAAAATTAATACATATTTGCGATCTCGGACGATCGTGTGGCGCGAACGCGATTAACTCAATGCGACCATCACCATTTGTACCTTTTTGCCAAAGTATCTCCTAATTATAAGTGCGCTCTTCTTTCCGGATGAAAGAATAGACACGCAAGCTGCGAATTACTCTCCACTATTATGTAACACACGTACACGTGAACTCGATAACATTTTCGATTGGATGAGCCGAAATAAGTAGAAAAAAAAATCGTTTACCGGTATATGTTGTAAGAAAAAAAGGCACGACTGATCGCGTTGATAATTGTGAAAATGTTTGGTTGACCGAAAAAAATGAGTTTCTTATAAGTGTAGTCCGCTTGTGATACACGACGCACAATTAATAATTATCGGCAATAATATCCCCCTGTGCATTATTGTTAAATCGTATTGTTATATTAATAAGTATTATTGACGCTTCGAGACGGGACATTTAATTTAAAAAAGTATAACTTTTTAATTTTATTTACGATCGCTTCTCTGATAATTACACGCACGAATATTCGAGCCGCTTCAATTTTCAAAGCCATTATAATTGGTCCGTCTCGCTACACAGCCAAAAAATGTTAATAAATTAACAGCAAAAAAAAATGGTTTTCCAATCAATGCAACAAATATTTCGATCAATACACAAGACATATCATTTTTTTCTTAATATACTATTTTCATATATTCTATTTCTGGATGCAAAATGCATTTCGTAAAAATTTCTTTAGCTCAAGATCCGCGAACGTTATGGAAAAAACTTGAAGATCCGACTCCCGATCAAAAAGTGTTTTATTTATGTTGTTTCCTCTCTTTTTTTTGTTTCCCCGTTGATAAAAACACGATATCACATACGGTATGAGAGTGGCTTTATTTGAACGTGAATATATATATATATATATATATATATATATATATATATATATATATATATGCAATAAAATGAATAAACAGCGACATATCACAGTACCGTACGCAAAGCTTGAATGAATTGCAGATAAAACAGCATAAAGGCCAAATGGCGACACTACTTCATCATCATCATCATTCATCGGCGCCAATAATAATTGTCACACATATTTGAGGACATTTCTCTCTCTCTCTCTCTCTCTCTCTCTCTCTCTCTCTCTCTCTCTCTCTCATGTAGTGGCATATTCTTTAACATTTTTAATACATTCGTTTTTTTTCTTAGCTCTCCCACATGACAACATCTCGTTTTCATCCTTTTTTTTCATTCTTCCTTTTCTCTCCTATTTGTTTCGTCAACTTTGCATGAATTTGAGGTTTCGATATTAGTAACAAATTAAGTTTAAGTGATGGATGGACGTTACGTATCCATGGAGACTAGCGGAGATAGAGAGGGAGCAGATCGATAAAACTTTAACATTCATCGATGGGCGGCGATTGCTTCTCGGATGTTTACATTGTTTGCACATATGCGCACACACATACACATTTTTTCTGATCAGGCTTCATATTATTCGTTCAATTTCTATATATATATATATATGCGGATATATAAATTTACATGCTTTTTTGAATTGTATGAGGACGATCGATTTGGAACAGTCGGAAGGGGAAGGGGCATATATCGACCTGGGCCGCAGATACGTAACGCCAATGGCAAATACAGTACAGAAGTAGTATAGGAAACCTTTGTAGATGCTTTGTGTCGACGAGAGCTCCAAGTTGTAAGCACAAATGAACCAACAGTGTTGGTCAGAGAATCTTTTTTTAATTTATTTACCACTTCCGGGTGTAGCCTTCGAAAGGAATTTGGGGTGAATGTATGTGTATGTGTGTATGCATATATACACATATATATACATATATATATACCCTTTGTATACGTGCCGGTAATTTTTATCGTCCCGCTCTTCTCATCATTAGTAGGCGAGGTTCGCGATCTCATTAGAGGGTATTTGTCGAATTAAAGAAGGCCAGAATTATTTCAAGGCACTTAACAAAGGTAACGAATATTACTTTGTACCGCATTATGCTTTTTGTTTTTTTTTTTACCCAAACGAGGGACTTTGGCAACACACTAAACGTTGGCAACAACATATCCTCTTGCATTTTTTTTTCCCCGATATAGCTAGACAACACAGCCTCTCGCTCGCTTTCTCACTTTGCTGCGCACGCACTGAAGCACGTAACTAGCAAAATCATTTACTCACTGTACACACTCGTCCCACAATATCATTCGATTATTCTTCGACTTTTTCGTCTTTTTTCACTTTTGATCCAACTAATTATAACAATATCACGACATTATAATCGTAATAGTCGAACAACTCGAGTAGTTTGTCAGTAAATATTATTAATAATTAGTGATAGATTTCATTTTCCTACGCTTCTCTACTTGTATCCAACCAAACCCCCCCCCCCTTCCCCCCACGTTTCATAATTTTTATATATACATTTATCAAAACAAATATGGTTTTACAGTGAATAACAAATTGTACGCGTAGTACACAAGGCTAACCTTGAGATCTTCGAATCATAATTCATTTCGTCAATATCTTCATTCGTGCTCAAGCATGTACAACCGACACTCGTACCTATATAGGCATTTGATACGCGATTTATGGATATAGAAATACTTTTATCCTTTATCGAAGCGTATGTTCTTGCTTTTATTTTAATTTTTTTTTTATTGTTTTATTAATATAATTTGTTTCTCTTGACTGACTCTCGAATGACGAATTTGGTCTTGTACGAATGTTCAAGGAATGGAATTCAAAGGTGCGATCGAATCGCAACCAATGAACAAGGCATTTTTTTCGAAGACGAGAGAGATCATTGGAAAAGGCTTTAAGGGTCGAACGGTTTGCTGATGCAGTCAAAGGATACTTTTTTTTTCTTTTTTGAGGCCTAGACGTTAAATACAAATTGCATTTTGGCGTTTCGATGAGTTTCATCGCATCGTTCTTGAAAAAAAAAAAAAAACAATAGTATTAAGCTCCAAGCAATTTCGAAGTTTCTTAAGAAAAATTTCCAATTCCAACTACAGGTCCAGCTCAATCCGACATTTAAAAAAATGAGAAACTGCGTTTTGAATTGTCGAATTTTTGTTGTTTTTTTTTTGCTCGCAAACGAATAGTGGAACTTTCAATGGACGTATAAAACGTCTAAAAAAAACACAAATCGATTTTCTTCAGCGCGATGGCAAATCAATTAATGCTTGAGCGCCACTACAAATCTTGGTTCCAACTATATTGGGATGTGGATAAATTTTTCGGGCTTGTAGGATCAGAGGGTTCAAAACTCGGAACACCTTTGAGAGAAGTTGACAGCGGGCTTTGTTACCGACCGAGCGAGTGTTCAAACCTTCGACCCTCGCCAACAATGAAAATGGAATATTTATGTAGCGATGAAAAAAAAAAAAAAAAAAAAATCCGATAAGTAATTCAAGACACGTAGCTGTGAATTTTTGTTTTGTTTTGTTGAAAGTGTGAGTATGAGTGGAAAAACCAAAGAAACAAAAAAATAATTGTTGTCTCAAAGAAAAAAAAACACGCAGTGACGGAGCGACCTTTTCTTTTTCTCTCGAATTTTACCGTGTCGCGATCGCCGTTTTTTTTTTTTTTTTTTTTTCGTTGACACACGCGTGCGTGAAACTTTATCGACGTGGGATATTATTATTCCGTAAATGCGTCGTAATCGCGCAATACACACAGAGGCCCACGTATACGTGCTTAGGGCTATTGAGCTGTCGAAATTGTATGCAGGGTGAAGCGAAAACTATTAGTAATATAAATATTTATATTCTCTATCAGACTTAGGAGAATACTTTTCCTACAAAAGTTGCATAGTTCGAAAAGGAGTCATCGAGTAGTGGCTACGAGGTTCATCCAAGGTTTTCAAGTGAGAACACTATATTTTTCTTAATTTTATTGAGGAATTAAAAATAAGTTCACACGCCAAATTTCAAGATGATCGATGAAGATTTAGGATTAAAAATCGGTAAAAAAAAAGAAATTTCCATGTTTTTTGTGCAGAATTCATTTTAAAAAACGGTGCAAACGTTTACTCCTATAAAAGATGCTCAAAGTCATGGCCACCTTTCAATGCACGCTTGCAATCTGCAAATTGATTTTATCGTTTCATTAATCATGTCGGTCTGTATTAACGAGTAGGCTCTAATTATTCTTCCTTGCATATCTTGCGCAGTAGTAATACCTGTTCGTTAAGGCCTGTACCTTTGAAAAAACAAAAATTGTTTTTTTTTGTTGTATAAACATCCCAAGAATGATATGCAAACGTTATTTTAGGTCGTCCTAACTTAAGGATTTTACGTAGGAAAATGGTTTTAACACTTTAAGGGACTATTCTACTGTGATGGCTAAAAAAATAGGCTATTTTTTAATAATTTTTTTTAGAAAACTGTTGCATGTATCGGTACAAACTTTTTTTTCGCTCAGAGGTAAACTTTTATAAAACAGAAAACAATTTTTTTTTATTGCATATAAATATATATTTAACAATTAATAATCGTGTGAAGGCATGAAAAAAAAACTCCAGGTAATCTGAAAGAAAAAATTCAAAAAGATTCTTAATCTGTACGACTGTCGCTATCGCCCGAACTAGAATTATTTTAAAAATTTAATTCTTACTTATACTTTCGCCCTAATTGACGAAAAAAAAAACGTGTTTTTCGAACACTTTTGCAAAAAAAAAAACGACATTTTTTTATTATGCAATATAAAATAATCATTCCAGTTTGGGCGATGGCGACAATCATACAGATTAAGAATCTTTTTGAATTTTTCGTTTCACATTGCCTGGAGAGCGCAAATCATCAAAGCCAGCGAAATACTTTTTTTTTTCATGACTACACGATTATCAATTGTTAAATAAATATACATTTATGTGCAACGAAAAAAAATGTTGTCTATTCTGTAAGAGTGTACCTTTAGGCGAAAAAAAAAGTTTTTCACCGATACATGCAAGCTTACAAAAAAAAAATGATTAAAAATTGCTTATTTTTTTAGCGATCACAGTAGAAGAAGCCCCTTAAACGCTTTTTCTTGAAGCTATGTTTTAAAATTCGGGCGGTCTTGAAGCTTTTTCAATTTTCAACCGATTGATTTTCAATTGCAACTGTAGCTTCTCAGATTTTCCAGCGACGTACGAACGATTTTTACGATCGATTAAAAATTACGGTTTTTATGAACAATTTAAAGCCGTTCTTTTTTTAGTCGAAAATACGACTTTTTTTTGTTGTTGAAAATTGTGCCAAATTTAAAGCCAATATTTTGTAATAATCGTGTGTACTTCGCGAGCAAAACTCATGTACTTTACGAAAATGATTTTTTGTTCTAGGTGCTTATGTGCGTCTCCAACGAGTCCAGCCTTACTCCAGCGGGCTACTGGGCCGACATTTTTTTTTTTAACATATTCATTCGAGTACCTATAAATGTGTAAAATAAATTCTCGATACTTTATTTTTATTGCTTTGTTAGTATTTTCAAATAGAAATCCAAAAAAAAAAACTAGTTTTCCGACTATCCAAAGGTATATAAGACCTCAATACAGACTCACGTGATCAATATGACAATAAAATCAATGCGAATCAGATTGAAAGCGTACATTAAAGATGTCACCATCACTTCGAGCACCTCCCATAGGAGCAAGTATTTACATCGCTTTTTTTTCAATCGATTCTAGGCTAGACACTGAAATTTCTTTTTTATCGATTTTTTTAAAACTAAATGGCGGTCGATCTTGAAATTTCGGATGTGAACGTTCTTTAGTTTTTTTTTTTATCACCGCACGGTGACCCCCTTCGAACTATTCGACTTTTGTAGGTAAAGTTTTCTTCTAACTCTGACAGGCTAGAAACTATTTCTACTGCTAATAGTTGTTGCGCCTCACTCGTTATATAGACATCTATATACACGTCGTAGGGGTGTATGCGTTTTTTTTTTTTTTTGACGAGCTCCACATTTACGGAATACGAGGATCGGATGCGTAATTCGTTATGCGTGTTTAGCATTGAGAAAACGGTACAATTTGTATAAATAATCGTAATCGGGCATATAATCATTTATTTGAATTTGTTAAATCTTTAAACACCATTCCACCGCGCCCGTCTGTGATAAGCCATTTTGTTTTCTTTTTTTTTATATTCTTTTTATTTTCGTTCGTTTGCCTCTGGTTCTCGACGACATCGTATTTATAATCTTATTATCAAGTACTTTTACGCTTGCCTCGTAGTTTTGTTTCTGACGAAACGTTTGACGCTCAACGAAAAAAAAAAAGAAAAAAAAAAGAAAGACAGAAGAAAAACAGAACGACACCGGGTCGTTGTTTCTCGTTTTTAAAGTATGAAGCACACCCGGTCGTTGTGTTATTTTACATCTTCGTTCGGAGTAACACACGAGAAATTCGACGATTCGCATGATCGCATGAATACTCAACGCTCGGGCGTGGGAGAAGGGGGCTCCGCGCGAAAAGCTAAAAAAGAAAATCGAAAATAAGCTTTTTTTTTTGTTCTGCACAGTTTGCCGGAAAAAAAATGTAACCGGAAGAAGAACATTGCTCGAAATAGTTTTCCAGTAGCGTCGAAAAATTTGCACGGATTCGTGACTGTAACTTTCTGACAAACATACATACGTCTTCACATAGGAAAAAGCATGCCTTTTCTCTAGATTTATTTTCATCTTTGTTTGTACTCGTATTGTCGCAACTGTTGACACAAGCTCGTATTAATCGATGCGATTGTGAATCGCTCGCTTGGCAATTTTTCGATCGATGTTTCGCCCCCTCCCTTTTTTCGGCAATCCGGAGACAGTTTTATCCAGAGCCCGCAGCACGTCCACGAGTGAAATTTTTTTTTTTTTTAAATTACAAGTTCAAACGCCGAACGGAAAATCTCGATATGCTCTCGACAACGTAAACGGAGAGAAAAGAAAACTGTGTATTTTTTTGTATGTTATAAAACATTATAAATAAAGTTTTCGACGCTATAAGGATATCCGAAGTTTGTCGATTGTAGAATTCACGGTTCGAATAAATCACTATGGTCATTTATGCCTAAAGCGTGAGTTATATACAAATATATATATATATATATATATATATATATATATATATATATATATATATATATGCATATACAATTTATATATGTATTTTTCTTTTTTTTTCTCGTCGATTTACATTCACTACGCAACAAGACTCATATATTTTCATTCTCAACGTTTCCAAGATCTGTTCGTTTCCGGCTGCGTTGTCAGCTCTAACCGTTCTTACTTCCTCTCCTCTCTCTCTCTTTCTCGCTCGCTCTCTCCACACACTCTTTCTTTCTCTCTTACAAGATCCAAACAAAACCTTAAACGGTAACAAAGGACTCTTTCATTCTTTCTTACACACACATACACAGACACGCATACATACATACATACACGACTCCGAGATTTTTCACATGAGAAAGGAGAGAAAACAAAACGAGGGGGGGGGGGGGGGGGGAAGAAAAGAAGTATGTAGCGATTCTCAATGGATTAATTAATAAGGATTAATTATCATTAATACTAAACGGATGATACACCACATTCTCTCACGCAAAAATTTACTCGGGATAGCTTCACGTCTTTTTTCTTTATTTTCGTTTTTTCGTTTGTCTCGGTATGGTTTTTTTCCTTCTTTTTTTCTAGCGTAAAGTCGTCGTAATCGCTCATATAACTGCACATTTTTGTTTTTTTTTTACATCGTTTTATAATTTTTTTTCTTCGTTCACTAGTTTACTGTTCGAACTGCACTTGTATTCGCTTTGTTTTTCGTATATCGAAGTTAGAATGTTAAACGTGGACGAAAAAAAATAGAGTTTGGAGAGAGAGAGAGATAGAGAGAGAGACAAAAATTAAAACGATAAATTCTCTTCGAATGAAAGATTCGATACGATTGTTGATAAATATATGTATGTGTATATATATATATATATATATATATATATAAATGTTTAACGGTGAAACAATTAAAAAGATGCACTTTCGGATTATTTTGATGAAGTTTTTCTTGTACCTATTAAAAAAAAATCGATTTTTATGATTGCTTCGAGCTTCGGAGTACTCTTTGAACTTGGAGATTCGTCGGACTTTTTTTGTTTGTCACTTTACTTCTTTCACTCGTTCAACCCAACCAGCAGGTTGACCGGAAATAAGAGGCACCGAAGAAATCTGGCTGTCTGAAAGTTTCATATTTTTCTTGCTTCTTTCTATTTCTCTCTTTTCTTTCGTAGTAATTTAAATAACACAAATTCACGACAATTGTCATCCTTCGCGATTTAGGCCAACAATTTAAACTGACGTTTTTCAGCCAATGAAGACGCGAGAGTCCTATGGTTTGTTAAAGAGTGTGTCGATTTTTTTACGTCTGTTACGTTTGAAACTTTAATAGAGAAATGAGCAAGAATGAAGAGCGAAGAAATTTTGAGGCGTCGCAACTTGTGTTGCGTAGAAAAAAAAAGAAAGAAAAAAAAAAAGAAAAGCTCACAATGGTACAATTGAGATGTTTTTTTTTTTTTTTGGGTTTCGATCGCAAGTTTATACGCCAAACGAAAGCGCGCAATATTATGATTTTCCAATGGAAGATACACATACATACACGTATCCACATATATATATATGTGTGTGTGCGCATATGTAAACATGTATATACCACGTGTTCGAACAGCAAGCTTCGTGTGGAAAACAACTAGCGTTACAACTCGGTCCGATCACATACGCCATTTTTATATTAGTCCGAGTCGTAGAATCACAAGCGTGTATCGTTTATTTCAATTATTTTGCTTCGCTTTATTTTATTTTATTATTTTTTTTTAAATCTTTTCTTCTTTTCGTCTCTTTTCATCTTTGATAGTATTCAGTATTTATTAGTTAGTTTATTTAATAGTTATTTAAATAAGCGAGTCTGTTTTTCGATAAAAACACTGCGCCGATTTTTTCACGCGCGCGCACGCGTTCACTATCGAGTCCCGTGTAACGTGCACGCACTCACGTCCTCGCTCGCACTGTAAAGTCCCTTCATGTTTCAAGCATTTCCCAAACTCATCGTAATCTTTGTTTTCATTGTGTCCACGTTTGTCCCGAGACGTCGTCCAACCCACGCAAATCGGCTATTGAATCTTCAAACGTTTGTCGCAGATGGAAGAAGCGGCTTCGCCTGTTTTGCACAGTCAATCTCATATTACACTAATACGTGTATGTATATGCACGCGCATAGATATATACGTGGATACGCACATATAGAGCTCTATGTATACATACACATTTGCATATGCGCAAAGGTCCGTGTGTGACAGTCGAATCCGCGAACGTCCCAAATCGATCCCGTAAACAACTTTCTGGCCTCTCGGTTCGTATGTTTTTTTTTTTTGGCTGTCTTCTTTTTCCTCATTTTATATCGTAGCCTTCGTTTTTAAAGTTTTTTTTTGTTTTCATTGTGTTTTGTCTGGTTCATTGGGTTTTTTTTTTACACGTAAAGGCAAACGTCGAATCGTCCCGGTCTTTCGGGTGGAAGGTTTTTTCGCCCTCTTTCGTCGCGGACCAGGACTATTCGTACAATTCAGCGGGGCTGATCGCAATGTCCGGAGAATTGATTTTTTTTTATGTATATGAGTATATACGTACATATACACGCGTACATGAATATACATACATTTTTTTTTAAGCGCTTAATGATTTGCATATTTCTCTTTTCTAGACTTTTCTCGAGACAAGCCAGTGTCTCTGCCACGATTCCTTTAAATGTATCTGTATTATAATTCTTCGTCTTTTTCTCTTTTTATCACTTTTTTTTTTCTTCAAACATTTTTCCTTCAACATCTTGCAACATGCAGCGACGTGTCGATGGAGGATTGCGTCGGGGCGCGTGTGTTTTTATCTCGAAAATGAAACGAATACTCGCGCGAAACGAATGACCAGCATGCATCCCCCCCCCCTCCCCCGCTCCTCCGCGCCCCGCTTAATCAGGCGTACACACGCACACGCGGAAAGGAATTTGGGGAAACAAAAACCTTTCTCAAGTCCCTTCGTACTGTGCTTTTTTTTCGAAATATTTACACTAAACGTTTTTCCTTTTTTTTGTTTGTTCACATTGTGTTCTTTTTTCTTTGCCCGTTTTTTTTTTAACTTTCCAGTGTGTTCCTCACAACGGGGCATAATCGACAAACGTTTTTGTTTTCTTCTCACTTGATTCGCGGGCTTTTTTCGTCTCGAACAGGCTCGAAAAAGAGTCCTCGGCGAGACGACGGGCCTTGCGCGGATAACATATTAGAAGCTCGCAGTTCGTTCGCGACGGATAATGCAAAATAAAAGAAAAGAAAATCTGTTTCTCGAAGCTTATACACGATTCGACGTAGAGTTCTGTTTTTTTTCTTTTTTTTTTTTTTCTTATGTACACGTTCGTTCTCTTTCGATCACCGAGGATACTCCGAAAACCCCGACGAGTGTTCTCGTCGCGGAAGATCGAGTTCCCTCAACGAAACACCGCCGTCGTTCCATCTTTACACGATCCGAGTATCGCAAGCGTTACCTTTTTGTTTTTTTTCTTTTTTACATTTTTTTTTTAAACCGTTTTCACCATTTTTTTTGTTTAGAAGAAATCTTTAGACACGTTTGGTACGTTATATGCTTCGCGAATCTTTTTTTTTTTTTTGCCGTTAATCGCGGACGAGAGAGTTCCACTGGCGTTCGCAAGAGTGTCGATAAAGTCGCTCTTCTGTCCGTTAACACCGTGTCCACGTGAATTTTATCTCGTCGACGTCATGATGTTTCACTTCATTCTTTCACGGCGCTCGCGAGAAGCATTTTTTTTTTCTTTTATTTTGTTTTTTTTTCTTTTCCCCTCGTACACATCGCTAGTACCCGTAATTTCACTGCCCACTGTAGTACTGCACTCGGCCGGTTGCCGTCGTCGCCGGTATTTCTCGCATCACTGCGTCCCAGGCTAGAGTTTTGGAACGAAGGAAGAAGAGAAAGAGCGTTAGACATGGATATTGTACGATTGTGCGCCGTCGAGAATTACGTGACTGAAAATAATGCGTAAAATTGTAGTTTTTCTGGTGATTTTCGGATCTCGTAGATTTCGTTGTTTTCGCAACCTCGTTAACATCTGCTCAGTGTATTTGGGAGAGCCTACATTTTTTAAGGTGACTTAATAAAATTTATACCACTGAGTGACAAGGATCAGCAGCCTGGAAAAAAGATTACAGCTGATGGGGGCAATAGGAAAAAGTTGAATGTTTTACAGGACATAAGTATGGAGAAAGAGGAAAACGTTGGAGAAATGGTAAATGTGTAAAAATGGCTATGGGAAACAGCCGAAACACGGCAAACTGTATTTGGAGAATGGAATCGAGGTGCAGAGGGGCGGAAATAGAGGCCTGGAAAAAAGCGACGAAATATCTGGTAGAAATAACAAAGATGGAAGAAGAAATGTGGCTGAAGGTGTGCCTAAAGGAAGAGGTTAGGGGAATTATCAACGAAAACCCGTCAAAGTGGATCGAGGACCTCTCCAAAGCTATGCAAGAAGTGGGAGGAGGGATATGACAGGCAATAAGAAACGAGGATGTGGGAGGAATAGAGCACAAGCTAGTAAGAGGAATGAAAATGAAGGGGTTACGTGGGTTTGAAAATTAAAAAAAAATCATTGTTTTATTTTATTATCTAATAGTACAATATGTCTAGAATATTCTCCCAAAGTTTTAAGTCAATCGGAGTAAAAGTCTAGGAGAGAGAGAGAGAGAGAACCTTTGGGAATTCCCCCCGTTGAGAAAGACCGGTCAGGAGCGACGCAGGTATACGCATTTTTCTCAAAACACTATGTTTGAAGTCGGTGGACACGATTTCTCAAAAACTAATGCACTAATCTTATTGAAATTTTGCACACTTCTTCAATATGGCATTGACTAGTGATTGGACGAAGGTTTTTTTTTTCTTTCGATTACAACTAGTTTTACAAGGCTATACGTAGTGTAAATTGTACCAAAAATTGAACTATTCTACATACAACTCTGCAAAAAATTCAAATTTCAATTTTTTTGAAAATTCTTCGTTCGATCACGAGCTATACTTATCTACTGACAGAAAAAATTTGGTTTTTTTAATTTCAGATAAAGCTATCATGAGTTATCCTGACCATCACGAGGACACTTTTTTTTGAGGGGTCTCCGGAAACCAGGTCCCACCGGCTGAATTTCCCAAATTTTTGGATGAAATTAAAAAAAATTATTGTTGAAATGTTGCTATTTTATGTGCTTAATATTTTGAATAAAATAATTTATATATTATATTTAAAAAAAAATAGAGAAAATATGCTTTTTTTGTCTTCGAAACCCACGTAACCCCTTGAAACGAAGCAGGAAATCCAGAACGACTGGTGCAAGATTGAAAAATCAATGTACTGCAAAGAGTACAAGAACATAAAAGGAAACGCAGAAATAAGAGGAAACGAAGGAATTCGCAAGGATAAGGTGCGGGATCATAGGGAAAAGGGGAAATAAGAGATATAGGGACAATAGCTGCCGAATTTGCAGGGAAGGAAGCAATCAGAGCGGAAGTGGTGGAAAAACAGGAAGTACTGGAATATAAAAAGGCGGGGGTGGGGGGGAAGAACTCCGACAAAAGATAAAGGAACTGGTTAGGAATAATCCTGTCAAATAATTATGTGCGTACGTAAAAGAATTCGAGGCTTTGGTAAAGCATGTAGCGCAAAGAGAAGGAAATGTCAGTGCATAAAATGTGGTAAAAACGGAGGCGCGTGTACACAATGTGTAAGAACAAATGTTAAGGGGAATAGTATGTGAGGGGGGGGGGGGGGGGGGGCGACGATGTGTAATCACCCTTGAAGGCTATACCCTGGAAATAAAACTACTCTAACTACCATTGACTAACATATAAACAACGAACAGCCTACACCGCTGAAGATAGGAACATGAAATTTAGAAGATATGCTGCTTAGAAGGTGTGAAGAGGCACTAAGAAAGGATTTTTCTGAAATCAACTCTTAAGGATGTGAAATGGGATGTAAACGTTTGTATGGAAAATTATATTCCTTGCATATATCAACTTCAAAATTGGAACATAGGTTCCTTAAAAGCTGTAGAGCTGCACAAAAGGATTTTTCAAAAATCAACTCTTAAAGGGGTAAAATGGATGGTGGTGAAGTTTGCATCGTTTGGACGCAACGAAAGTTCTTTTTTTACATTTTATTTTCTTTATTTTTTTTATTATAGAACATCTTTTTTTTTAAGATAAATTTTGTTGTAGATGGCTAAATAAATATCTCAAAAAATTATTGAGGTTTTTTTGTTGGCAAAATCTACCGAAAGAAATTAACAGAATTGAGAAACTTTAATTTCCATAGCATTTACACGATGCAAACTTCAAACTCATTGAAATGGGGTGTAAAGGTTTATATGGAAAATTATATTCCTTGGGGGTATAAACTTGAAACTTGGAAGATATGTTCCTTACAACGTGTAGAGGTACACGAAGAAAGGATTTTTCGAAAATCAATCCCTTAAAGAACGAAATGGGATGTAAAATTTCATATGGAAAATTGTATTCTTTGCGTGTATTAACTTGAAACTCGGTAGTAGAAATATTCTTCAAAACAAATAATAAAACGCATGATTTAGGATTTTTTAATGCAAGCCTTAATAAAGGATGATTTTGAAGTTTGCATCGTTGGAACTCAATGAATGTTTCGTAGACCAACTTTTGTTGACACATTTAGTCCTCCGAAATCACTCAAACGTTTTTTAGGATCCTAGAAATCTTCGGCCTAAATATTTAAGAAAAGATTTTGAATGATAATAAAAACAAGGAAATAAAAAAAAAACGAAAAAGAATTTTCGTTGCATTCCAACGATGCAAACTTCAACATCGTAATAAAGGATCCAACTGGTAATTAAGTTTCTATAGGCTAAATTCCAAGCGAGCGAAGCTGGGAGCGAAAGCTAGTTCTTTGTAATATTACCTAGGATGTAGCATAGCACTTTTTTTTATTGGATGCCGTGTTCATTTTTTTTATTAGTTTTTAAGCTCAAAATTTTGGTAAAAATCATTTTTTTATTAAAACAGCTGTCACTTCTTAAAAAAATGTAAAAAAATATTTTCCCCTATGCTACACTTTAGCTATTACCTTTCTCTACAAGAATTTTTGTTTTTTTCATTTATTAGACGATGCCTGACAGAGAAAAAAATTCCACCATCGGTAAGGATTTTCAGAAGAAAGTCGTACTAGACGACTTATATTTTCGCAATTTTTAAAATTATTTTTATTTTTTAATTTCTTCATAAAACTATAATGTATTTGTGAAAAATAAAAATTATTTTAATATGTACTAGCCGGGACAAGAAAAAAAAAATTATACCTATTTTCCCGAGCGCCAAGGTAGTGTAACTCCTTCAGAAGCATTTCGTTGATACCCCCCCCCCCCCCCCTCCCCCCCCAAAGCTGACGATTTTCTCGCTAACGCAATCATTTTTTTTAAAGGATCATCACCGTGTAAAATTTTCAAAAAATCGTTTTTTTTTGCATTATCTATAGCGAAATATAGCGAAATTCGAATAATTTCGGTCGCTACAGCCGAAACATACATCCTACAGCTACATGAAAACGCCGCACTCGAAACTTTAAACGCGTTTTTCTCGAAATGTCGTTTTTCAAAAATGTGTACCATCTCAAAGGAAGAGTTTTCAAGTTATCCGTCTCAAATTTTGACACAACATTCTTCACACCATTCTTTATCTAGCAATGGACGATTTTTTTTTTTCGGAAATCTTCATATTTTTTCAACGAAAAACTGTCGAAAAAATAGGCTAAATTCGATACTTTTTTGCAAACCACCGCCATTTTGTCAATTTTGAAAAAAAAAAACCTCCACAGCAAGATAGCGGCTTTCATACTGATTAATAATCTTTTTACAAATTTTGTTTCAGATAATATTTACGGCCACAAACGAGTACACCCTGAGGACTCCTTTTTTTTCGAAGACATTTTCAACCGTTAAAAAAAATGTAAAAATAACATTAAAATAAACGTTAAAAATTTTATCTTCTGTTCTTCGTGAGTGCTTTGATTTTACATTTAAAAAAAATCAGACTGATTAGCGTATTTTAACATTTTCGACTTCTAAGTGAAATCGTTACAAGAATACGGCGGTGGAAACTCTACCGTGACAGTCGAACGGACGACACGGACGAAAAGCTAATGCTTCGAATGTATTGCAAGAAAATTCTTAAGTGTTCGTGCGATGTCACGATAAAACTTACCCAATCCAACGAAGGTAACGATTTTGTCGTGATTGTAATTATGAATGTTGACAGTCTCCTCGGGTGCAATGAAACGCGCCGAGAAGTCCTCCTTCGGTTGATGATTATACTTTTCCATAATACTAGCGGGCTGGGGCGGTGGAGCTGGCGGTGGTGGCTGTTGATAGGCGGGCAGTGGTTGAAATCTCGGTGTGTAACCGAGATAGGGCATCGGCGTTATCATCGTCTGCGGGTGTGGAATGCCGTGATGATGATGATGATGGTGGTGATGGTGCTGTTGCATGTGTGACGGATGCATTGGAAAGTTGGGCGGAAACTTTTCGTATCTGACGTGTTGTTGTTGTTGTTGTTGTTGTTGTTGTTGCTGTTGTTGTTGCTGATGATGATGCTGTTGTTGTTTATCGAACATTGGCGGTGGTCTGACGAAGTTTGGCGGTGGTTTGTTAAAAACGAGGGTTTTGTCGTTCGTAAATGAGATCCCGCTGTCGTCATTTTGCGGCTCCTCGTTGTCCTCGGAGAGCAAAAGTTGCTCGTTAATTTCGAATCCGAATGTGAGCTCGCTCGGCGAGTCGCTGTTTCTCGTTAGATCCGAGGAATTTTCATCCATGAGAATGACCGCGGGCCTAGAGGACGTTGGATTGCCCCGATTGTTCGAAGCGTGCTGCGGATCGGTAATTTTTCGCGAGCCTTCCCTCTCATTTTTGACAGGCGCCTGTTGTTCCTTCGAGCGTTTTTTCACCTCGAGGCTTCGTTCGCGCTTGGAACTTTGCGTACACGACGATTTATTGAAGCTGCCATCGGTCTTTGAGTGTGGCTGCTGCTGTTGATCCTTGAGAGCTCTCGAGAGTCGTTCGGTCTTGGTCGTCGACGACGTTGTTGTCGTTGTTGTGCTGCTTCTCGACGAATTGTCTGAATCGCTGGGCGGACTGTTCTGCTGTTGATGGACGGTCGTTCTCGCGTTGCTCTGGGTCTTCGTGATCGTCGTTCTCGCGTTGTCGAGATTGTCTTCCTGTGACGAGGACGATGACGACAAGTTATGTGGATTTGTTGATTTTTTCGTAGTTTCCTTGTCGTCCTGATGATTCGCCAGAACTATCGTCGTGTTCTTGTTTAATTCATTGTTAACGATGTTCGTATTGCCCGTTGACTTCGTGATCTCGCTACTACGAGAAATCGACTCTTGATGAGTGCTCTGATTAGTGTGCTGCGTCGATTGGCCCGTTTGTTGATAATTTCTACGCGAACGATTGTAATTCAATCGTGTATTAACGTTTGAGTCTTTGGTCAGGATATTGTTTTCGTGGGGATTGTTAATTTCGTTCTCCGGTGAACTGTTGTTGCCCGTTATTGGCAGACTGTTGAATTTCGGAGGTGAGGAACTGTTAGCAATTGTCTCGATGCTGTTGTTATTGCTCGTTGAAATATTGCCACCAGAGGTGGTCGATTGTTTCGACTGCCCCGGTTCATGGCTCGACAAACTCTGATGCATCTCAATGTCCTGCACGTACTTTAACACTTGTATATTCTTGTTGATAGCCTCTTCCCGTGCCTCGCCCTTCTTCGCGTCGCTCGTTTTTCTATTAGTTTTGGCTAGTGTAGGCGAGGGCGGCTTCTCGAAGCTGAGATTCAGTGCGTGTACATGATTGGTGTGAGCAAAGTTGTGCTGTCGCAACTTACGATCGGACTGTTGCAGCTCGTCGAGACTAGGATAATAATCTTGGGGAAACTTGTCAGGCTCGGAGGGCGATTTCGCGGGGACCGTTGGCCACGTACCCGCGTTCAACATGTTTGGTACCATCGTCGTAATGTTCAATACACCACTGTGTGACATGTTTATCGTTGCGGTACGCGCTATGTCCGCGTAACTCGCCTGCGGTGTGCCGCTACTCCCGCCCGTCGAGCTTGCGTTTTTCGTTGAATTGTGCTTCGAGGAATTCGAGGTCACCGGAAGCGAGTGTACGGAATCCAAATCGCTGCTGTCCGATTTGTCGCTGCGAACACAAGGAAGTCGTGTGAACAATTTGAACGAAAATTACCCCATCTTGCCGCTTGAGGTATTAGTGCATAAACCGCCGGGCAAAAAGTTTATACAAAACGGGCGAATCGTGGATTTGTAAGTCTTAATCATGCCATACATGTTTAGCCTTACAAATATCTAATTTAATAATAAATTAACGCACTTAGATATGTTAATTTTCCACTTTTAATAATAATTGAAGTCAAATTCGACAATATTGGCGTGTGCTTGACTGAAGTTTTGTCAGTGATTGTACGTCTGTTTCAATTGTCCAACAACAAAAATTTGTCAATTTTTAAATTTAATAAATACGTTCGATCATCTTATTATAATCAATAATTACCCACAAACTCAATATATATTAAGTTTTTCAATGATTGCTATTAATTCATCGTTAAAAAAGGCGATACTCCTCTAATTACTTTAATTAATTTCTCGACAATTACTCAGTCGATTTATTTGAAACTTAGCATAATCAATCGCTTGATCCTAAATCTTGATGATATAATATTTTCAGAATTCACGGCGATTTAGGTCCATTCGTTTTGCTACCATCTAGGGAGGAAAACCCTTTACAATGTTCAAAAAATCGATTTTTTTTCACATATTTCGAAAGTATAATATATTGAGAGTATACTGCAAAATCGAAAAATCGAAATATTAAATATTTACGAAGTCGAGAGCGCGCCAGTACCGCATGCTGTGAACTAGAGAAACATTAAACGCGATTATCTCGAAACTGCATTTCCAAAAATTGCTCATGTTATAGCTCAAAAAGTTGTCGATCGATCTGGCTGAAATTTTGGGCGATTTCTCACTATAACATTATCGGAAGGATATACGTAAAGTTTTAAGGTTATCGCGTAAATAAATTACTTTTTTAGGGTAAAAATTGTCGAGAAAATGGTTAAAAATGTAAAAATTTGATTGTATAATTTTATACTTTCGAATAATTTTAATATCCTTCCCCTACACATGTCAATAATCAAAAAATATTTTCGATTTCTGTTTAACCTGAATAGAAAAAAATCAAACAAATAGAGCACTTTTCGATATCACGCAGAAGACGCCTAAAGTCGCTAGTTTAAAAAAAAATTCAACACTTGAAAGTTGTAACAAGATAATGTCAAAATTTTAAAATGATGCGATTATTTTATCACCGTTAAAAATAATCATGAAAAATGACTCATTTTCGGGCGTCTAAAGGGTTTTTCCCTCTTAACGTCTGCAAAAGCTGTTTTCCCATAAACGACCGTGTTAAATTCATATATTTATAACTACTAAATTATTTAGTGAAAAATTCGAAAATAATTCATGTATTATTATGCTATCAAGAACTATCATTCCTCAAATTTTCAAGAATTTTGGCGATTTGTTAATATTCATCCAATATTACTTTAAGGCAATATTCTAGTCTAGAAATATTGAAAAATCCATTTTTTGCATTTTTTTAAAGAAATAGACTCTTAAGAATATGCCCTCAAAACGAAATTTCGAAATTCCCAATATTTACAAAGTTATAGCGATTTCAATACGGTCGTATTGAGAGAGCGCACCGGCACGAATCGGACAATCAGAAGATCATCATTTCGAAGTCGAGCAGGGCTCACTTTACGAGGCATGAATGGCCGATTAATATAACGTAAGTATAACATGCCATTATACCACTTAGATAGTTGCGGTTGTGTGAAATTATACTCAAAACTTTAAACGCTTTTTCCTCGATACTACTTTTTTCCATCCGGTTGACATAAAATATCGAGTTCTATTCAACCGACTGACTTCAAACTTTGTATGGACCTTCACTTTTTCTTTAAAAATTTCATTATTACTTTTAAAAAATTGACTTTAAAAAAAAAATAGGGCGAAAAATTAACTTTTTTTTCAGACAGACGCCATTAATTTTTTTTTTCTCTTTGGTACCTGCCACAATAACATTCTTATTGATCAATTAAATTGGTTTTATTTCTGTTTCAGATGAATGGGAGCTTTAAAACCATGTCAACCGCCTCAACCCTTTTTTTCCCGCGGCCATATTTAGAGGCCCATAACATTTTCAATTATTTTTTTTTGCAACACTGGTCCAGTATCAATTGAGCATTCTCATGGACAAGCTGCCTTTTGGTTAGCTACTGTGCACGCAACGAGTCGTCAAAGTGTGCATTTGCGTTACCTCGGTGGCATACTGCTGGTCGATTTTCTTCGTAATTCCGGGGACAACGGAGTTCTGTAATCATTGGTAAAGCCTCCGGTCCTTTGAAGATAAGAGCCTGAACTTGCCAAATTTTGGGCTCTACTGCCGCTCGAGCTTCGACGTTGTTTTTTACTCTTCTTCTTCTTGGTGACAACGAGAAATTCTGTTTCCGTCTCAGCCTCGTTGTTTATCTTTTTCGTCGAGTTTCTGCGTGTCGTATAATCGTCACCTGTGTCGTTGCAGTATATCGATTGGCCCTCCTCGGTGCCCCAGGATCTTCGATCGCCACGCGAATCGACCGTCGAATCACCGGTACTACGTTGCTTCGCTCTACGAAGTGCAACGTTTATAGCTCCTGCAACAAATGGTCACGTAACCGGTTGAGTAAACATTTTTGGTCAGGGTGTCTACATTTGTAAAAAAAAGTGAGTCGGTGAGCAGAGAGGGCCTTTCCGTGTACACTGGGCGCTTCGTTTTTCTTTCCACGATCACTTACAGAGCCTCGCAAGGTCTCGTTATTGTCGCAACTTCTTCAACAGTGACCAACTGTATTCGGAAGGGTCCACAATTTTTAAGATGGCTCCCGAACCGTCGAGCAAGCAGATAAATCATTTGGAAAATTCATTGATTGCGAAGATCCCGGGTTCGAAACCCGCCCCCGCAATCAATGAATTTTTCCAAATAAGTATCCAGGAGTACGCCACTGTTCGCTCCTAAATTTTAACAATAAACACATACAGTGGGTCAAAAAAGTTTCCGTAAAGCATGATTCGACTTTAAGGTAGTAGTCTCGCCATAGTACACGTTGAAAAGTTTATTCTCCGCTCAGACGATGAAAGCTTCGAAATATTGCAAAATATCCTTATAACGTAGGTTGTACATCTTATCGGGATGTAAAAACTTATAAAGCAATGAATGAAAACGCCTAATATAATGTTTACCTAACCCTCATTTTTGTATCAGACTATCCATTACGGCTACCAATGCGTATACGGATATGCACACACTGCTGTAATCTAGTTCTAGTCTGCTCCAGTCGCTTTGTTTGGGTTTGTTTGGGTTTGTTTCCAGTCTGCTCCAGTCGCTTTGTGGCGCTGGCGTCGCTAGACATTGCTCAATTTAAATCGCTATATCTCTGAAATTAGACGGTCAAAATTCATGATTTTTTTTACCCAATTCGTCATAAGTTTTTCCGTAATTGAGAATAAAAAAAAAAATCTGCAAAAGAGCTTCGAAGTTATTGCGTGAAATGTAAAATTTTCCACTGCTCCCAATAAGAACACGTCTAAAACCATGAAATCTTTGATTACCAATATCTTGAAAACAGAATGATGAATCATTTTGGAATTTTGCAGGTAATCATTTAATAATGTTCTGAATGAGTCGTAAAAATAAATAAAAAATCTACAGCAAAACGCCTTGACGAGACTATTACTTCAATACTAAACGATTTTAAGAAAAGATTTAGCCGTGATATGTATTCACGTTGTTTTTATTCACCGATGCCTGATAACAGTTTTCTACATAGAGGTAGTACGAAATGATTGGTGGATCATCGGCTTATATACAGAAAACGTACACGCAGAAGATTTCATCGTCAAAAAAGTTTCTGTACATTAAGCGACAAAGACACAATTATTGCATAGGTAAATGTAAACAATGCTCTTACTTTTGTGTGGACGAAATCATTTTCCTTTCTCAGTATTTCAAAGACCAATCCGTGCGTTATACGCAAAAATCGAAATGCCGATCGAAATTCTTGAATTGGTCGTAAAATTGAGAAAATGCGGTTAGTCTCTTCGAAAAATAGCAATGTAAAGCTGTCGCATTCTACGGCGCAGAGAACACAGCGGCTGCCCAACGAAGCTCGAACCGCAATCATAAACGTGCAATTTTAAGACAAATTTGTCGGCAATGACTGAAACCGATTACAATGTAAGTGTAGTACCCAAGACAGTCCGAAACGTTATTAGGATAGCCGTGTATAATGGCCACGTAGCGCGAAAAAAACCGTTAATCCGTGACGTGAAAAAAAAAAAAAAAAAAACACATGGATTTTGCAAACTTAACATTTACCAACTGTACTATGAATCAATGAACATTTTGAAAGGCAATTACAAGAAAGTGCACAAAAATTGAATCTGGTTGAGGCATTTATTCTTAACAAAACAACGAAACGAAGTATGGCGAAAAAAGTTAAAGAGTCGTTATCGTGCAATGTTTCAACCCAGTTGAACATTTATGAGATCAATTAAGCAGACGAATAAAGAAATGTGCGGTCAGAAATACAGAACAATTGAAAAACGCGCTTCGAAAGGAGTGCGACAAAATCGTGCCATCGGAACTGGTGGCGAGTATGCAAAAACACTTGAAAGAAGTTTTGACCACCAAGGGAGGACCCACCGATCGCTAGTTATAGCAAGAACAGGTAAAACTACGGTAATATGGTAAAAGTACGATGGATAAAACAGAAATTGCGGTACACGTACGGGTTTTGGTGCATATCTGACTAGTTATTGATCTATTTATTTCTTTACTGGTAGAGACAGTGTTTTTCGATTTCTTTTTATGTTATGCTTATTGTTAATTAGATTATTTATAAGATAAAAAATTATAATCAATATACAGGGTTTTTGGGGGATGGACCGACAATTTTTTTGGGGGAATGAGAGGGACATTTGCTACTGTTTTCGCCCTTAGACTCTATGTCCTAAGTGTCCCGTGACACTTAGGACATAGAGTCATTGAGATATGATTTTTCTAATTAAATTTCAGGATCAGGGTTAAGAAAATACTTTTTATGTTTCCGATGTTTTTCTACTAAACTTAAGTTATACATTTTGCTCAAATTGACCTTCTGTACTTCGTATGCGTGCGACAAAAGTTTTTCCGTGCTATTACAATCACAAACAAAAAAGTTATGACGATTTAAAGGTGAAATTTCGGGCCATTTAAGAAAAAACGGAAAATCATATCTCAATTACCGTGACACTTAGGACATAGGATCTAAGGGTGAAAAAACTAGCAAATGACCCCCCAATCCCCCAAAAACTTTGTCAGTCCGTGCGCCAAACAACCTGTACTAACCAAAGATTGTAGAATAATCTAAAATAAATAAGTTTGTACAGCGTGCGCGGGAATCTTTTTTGACCTACTGCATATATCTTAAAAGCGGCAAAAAAAAAAAAAAACACAAAGACATTGTGTGAAGTTGCTTGGAATTTCTGCAATATTTTTGTACTTTCGTGAAACTATTAATCACGCGAAAAAACTTCAGGGTTGCCGGCGAGGTTTTTTCCACATATGATATAAACGTATTGAGAGCCAGTACGGATTATAAAATCCGAAAAACAACATTGTAGAATGCTGTTGTTGTTTGATAAACAATATTATTCCACAAACACCGATGACTATCAATATTCGACATGAACAATTTTTTCAACGGTGTGAAAATTATCGCAAACAGAACCTTGTCGTATTTAGAACCATTTGCTTCATTCTTTTCTCCCAAAACTAATTTAACCCCAACCGCAATCATTTTTCTCAAACGTATTCGTTGAATGTTACTTTCATGAATTATTTCAGAATTCCAAGCCAAAGCTTTAGAAGAACAGAAGAGCAAGATCTCGCCATTAAAAAAAAAAAAAGCAACACTGTACTCACCGTGTTGGCTTGATATACTGCTAGCACCGCTCGAACAAGTGCTCTTTTCGGCCGTGAGATCCTCCAGTTTGGTCTTGGATATTTCCTCGAGGGAATTCGACTTTTGCAATTTGGCCGGTAATTGTTCGCGCTTCGCGTCTTTTTCCCTGGTCCTTGGTTTTGTGCCGGAAGCCGTTTTTACTCTGACCGCATTGCTCGCCTTGCCCTTTTTGCCTTTCGACTCTTTGTTCTCGATGAACTCGACGATCGTGTCGATATCCTCGATGTTGCGATGACCCTCGACGTTCTCCGCTTTGTATACGATTACGTTTGGCTCTTGGGTGTGCTTTCTTCGAGTTTTCTTTCGCTCACCGTTGTGACCCTGTACAGCGTTACCATTCTCGTCCAGGGACTTTTTCTCACCGGACGGAATGTGCTGCGCCGTTAACCTGGAAACGGCTTCTGCGCAAATATTCGTAAGATTAACGCTTGCATCGTTTTAGAAATACAACTGGTGGGATCTTCTAGTCCAGAAATTTGAAGATTAAAAAAAAATCGATATTTTTTGGGCATTTTCTTAAAGTATGTTCTCGAAAGAGGAAATGTCGAAATTTCCAATATTTACAAAGTTATAGCGATTTGAATACAGCCGGATTGAGAGACCGCAACAGCGCGAATCGCTAGGCAGAGAAGAACGAGCTTCGGAAAATCATAATTTCGAAGTCGAGGACGGCGCACTTTACGAGGCAGGAATGGCCAATTAATATCACATAAGCATAACATGCCATTACACCACTTAGATAGTTGCGGCTGTCTGAAGTTGTACTCAAAACATTGAACGAGTTTTTCTCAAAACTACTTTTTTTTCAACCTGGTTGAAATTGAGGAGGTACGACTAGTTCTAAGAGTTCTAACCCAAACAAAGAGACTAAATTTATGTTACCCCACGGGTGTTCTGATTTATGTTAACTTATGTTGAATATTCGTATTATCAATCCCAAAGTGCCAAATTTGTGGTAAATATTTTATTTATTGCCTATTTACTAATAAAACCTGAAAAATTAGATCCTTAACGACTCTGGAGCAGTCTCCGTCGTATTCACAACGACAGTTTCACCATAAAAACCGACTAAAAAAACGTTGCACCAAATCTATCGGAATCTTATTTAAGGAGATTGAACCGAAAGTTAAAATCGTTTTATAATGTAGTGCTTGAACAACACGGTGAAGTTCGAATTTTTGATTTTTTTACAATATCCATTATGTCTAATTTATCAAATTTCAGTTTTCCATCGACTTTAGTTGGATACGTGAGCAGCAAAACCGTGATCACCGCACTTCCGGTCGGCCGTCTCTATAAAACGACGTGCTTCACTAGCCCAAAGTGCTCGTCTTTGCAACTTTATCACGAAAAAACTGAACGGTCAATATAGCTCAAATTTTTCTAAAGGGTGCATAACATACTCGTCAAAATCATATAAAAATGTCAGGCCCGAAAGTTGGATTCTTCTTAATGATCGTACCTCCTCAAGGGGTTACACCTACCTAGAGGCACGAAAAGAATATCGAAATTCGCAATTTGTTTGCTGAGCAACGATTGGTCAAAATGAAACGCATTTTTTTTCAACACAAAGGAACATATATAGACGTTAAAAAAAAATCATGAAAAGAAAAAAAAGCATGGCTGCCGGCAGATATCATCTTTTTCGTGACGTTCGACGGTGGATATAATATCTCGAGAATAACTAGATGGATTGTTTTCAAATTTACAAGAAATACGCTGAGAAACATTTAGCGGTCGGTGACGATTTCACTTTTGTTAAATCGTTATATATTTTTCGTAAAAAATAGTTACGTAAAAATGACAACTTTTTTTCACAGATTTTCCATGCTCGAGTTTGAATTAATCGCCACTTTGTAAAAAAAAATCGATATTGAAAATCGGCGATCGTCAACAACTCATATTTATTGTTAACTTGAATAACAAGTTTAGTTTTTTTTTTTTTTTTGAATTGTAGATGGACCGTTTCAGATTGACAGTGTCCACCGTCGAATGTCGCGAACAAAAATTTTTCATGATTTTTTTAGGTTGTCGATATATGTACCTTTGTGTTAAAAAAAAATGCGTTTTATTTCCACCAATCGAAGCTCAAAAAAAAAAATCCAAATTTTGGCATTTTTCTCAATCTCGAGTTCTATTCAACCGATTGACTTTAAATTTGGTATGGACCTTCATTATGTATCTCTTTATCGTCCCTGCCTCGGGCATTGCGAAATTATTATTACTATTTGTAATAAAAATTAAAAACTGAAAAAAAATAGGGCGAAAAATTAACGTTTTTTTTCAGTCGCCATTGATTTTTTGTTTTCTTTCTCGTTGGTACCTGCCATAATGACATTTTTATTGATAAAAAAAATTGGTTTTATTTATGTTTCAGATAAATGGGAGCTTTGGAGTCATGTCAACCGCCTCAACCCTTTTTCTCTCACGGCCATATTTAGAGGCCCATAATTTTATCAATTTTTTTTTTTTTGCACATTTTTCTTGTAAGTTCTTGAAACATCAATAAAAAGACGAGAAAATGTATACTAAAAACGTTCGTTTTTTTTTTTATCAAGCTTGAAAAAACGTCCGAAATTTGGGCCTCTCGACTACAATACTCCGTTAATATGAAGATTGATGTAAAAGAAACAAAATTATGAAAATGCAGACGCACATTTGTCAAAGAAAAAAAAAAAAAAATGAATAAAAAAACACAAAAGACACACAATGAAAAAGTAAAAGAAAAGAACAACGGGAAAGGAGTTAATTTACCCATGGCTATGTTAGGCGAGGGCCAAGACACTGGCATCACCGAGTACAGGTTCGAGCTTATGACTTTTCCCTGTTGTGTGCTAGTAAGATTAACCGTACCGCTGACAACGCATTTCACGCTATTGTACGTTTGTATGGGTGTGGCGGCGCCTCCCGCGACGCTAGTCTCGGTGCCGTTCAATGAAAGGGCTTTCGTCGTCGGCTTGTCCGTTTGTTTGCTCGTTTGATCCCGCAGCGGGAACTCAATGGCGGTATCAACCGGAGTCTGGGGAGCCCCGAAATTATCTCGCGATATGACCTCCTGTACGCCTCGTCGAGGTTCAATTATTTTCATCTCCGTACCCTCGTCATCCTCGGTATCTATCGATTGCGGTCGCTGCGATGACCCACCGGACGAAGAAATCGCATTTCGATCACTGATCGCGTCTACCTGCGAATCAAACGACGAACGAAAATAAGTACGACGTTTCGTCAGGCAAATTAACAAAGGAAAACTGACGTTTTGCACACTTGCATGGTTTTCAATCTCAAATTCTATTCGTCCGATTCACTTTAAATTCGGATTGAGCATATTTTATAACATTTTCCATCGTATGGCCGGATGATTTCTTCATACGTTTATCCATTTGTTAAGGGGTTACGGGGGTGTGAAAATTTCAAAAAATCCTTTTTTTTTATTATTTTATTATCTAATAGTACAATATGTCTAGAATATTCTCCCAAAGTTTTAAGTTAATCTAGGAGGTAAAAGTCTAGGAGAGAGAGCCTTTGGGAATTCTCCCCGTTGGGAAAGACCGGCCGGGAGCGACGCAGGTATACGCATTTTTCTCAAAACACTATTTTTGAAGTCGGTGGACACGGTTTCCCAATAACTAATGCACCGATCTTATTGAAATTTTGCACACTTCTTCAAAATAGCATTGACCAGTGATTGAACGAAGGTTTATTTTTTCAATTACCACTAATTTTACAAGGCTATACGTAGTGTAAATTGTACCAATAATTGAGCTATTAGGTGTAGTAAAAAGAAATCCATTATTTTTGCCTTCAATTTCATGCAAAAATAATGGATTTCTTTTTATTACACCTAATAGTTCAATTATTGGTACAATTTACACTACGTATAGCCTTGTAAAATTAGTGGTAATTGAAAAAATAAACCTTCGTTCAATCACTGGTCAATGCTATTTTGAAGAAGTGTGCAAAATTTCAATAAGATCGGTGCATTAGTTTTTGGGAAATCGTGTCCACCGACTTCAATAATAGTGTAACAAATTTTTTGCATGAAATTGAAGGCAAAAATAATGGATTTCTTTTTACTACACCTAATATTTTGCATACAACTCTGTCAAAAATTCAAATTTCAATTTTTTTTTTAAACCGTTCGTTCAATCACGAGCTATACTTATCTACTAACAGAAAAAATATGGTTTTTTAATTTCAAATAAAGCTGTCATGAGTTATCCTGACCACCACGAGAACACTTTTTTTTAGGAGTCTCCGGAAACCAGGTCCCACCGGCTGAATTTCCCAAATTTTTACATATTTTTTTAAATATTGTTGAAATGTTACGCTTTTATGTGCTTAACATTTTAAATAAAATAATTTATATATTATATTTAAAAAAAAATAGAGAAAATGTTTTTTTTTTTTGGCTTCTAAACCCACGTTAACCCCTTAAGGTTTCGATACTGTTCCGTGGCTACAAGAGTGAGGATGAAAATGTAATGAGTTTTCAACAGGCTCCCAACGTCTAGCGAATTGAATTTCATGTAAAAATAAATAATTGTTGGGCAATTTCTAACTCATAATATTGTTGAAAAATATTTCTAAGCCGTAAAATGATAATATTGATCATTTTTGCAATTAAATATAAAAATGTTGCCAATTATTCAAGAAAAAATGGCCGATAGACTTGAAAACAGGGACATTTGCTGCCATTGGCACGACTGACTATCGCTAAAGCATCGTCGGCTCCAGGTTATTCACATAGTGAAAAACGTTTAACGTTCAACGTTTTACAAAGAGTTTTTGATTCGGCAAAGTCGAAAAAACGTTAAAAATGTCGAGCGGACGAATAAATACATTTTATTATAAAGTTCAAATGCTATGTAGGTTTTAAACATCCGCCGATTTTGAAATACCCACCAGTTAAGGTATTACTGGATGGACCGTCGGGCAAAAAGTTAGTGGAAAATAGGCGAATCGTGAATTTACAAGTCTAGATCATGTCGTACACGTTTAGCCTTACAAGTAGTTAATTTAATAATAAATTAACACTTAAAAATGTTGATTTTTCACTTTTAATAATAATTGAAGTCAAATTCGATGATATTGGCGTGTGCTTGACTAAGGTTTTGTCAGTGACGGTACGTCTGTTTCAACTGTCCAACAAAAAAGAATCCTCAATTTTTTTTAAATTTTATTAATACGTTTAGATAACCTTATTATTATCAATAATTACCCAAAAACTCAATATATATTGCGTTTTCCAATTATTGCTATTAATTCATCGTTAAAAAAGGCGATACTCCTCATTATTTTAATTTCTCGACAATTACTCAGTCGCTTTATTTAAAACTTAGCATAATCAATCGCTTGATCCTAAATCTTGATGATATAATATTTTCAGAATTTACGGCGATTTAGTTCCATTCTTTTTGCAACCATTAACGTCTGCAAAAGCTGTTTTCCTATAAGCGACCGTGTTAAATTCATATGTTTATAACTACTAAATTATTTAGTGAAAAATTCCAAGATAATTCACGCATTATTATTCTATCAAGAACTATCATTCCTCAAATTTTCAAGAATTTTGGCGATTTTTTAATATCCATCCAGTAATACCTTAAAGATGTTGTCTGGTGTTCGAGCTTCAAAAATCGATTTCGGCTGAAAACGATGCCTTTGAAGAAACGGAAGATTTGCTCTATGCACCAGGCATAGCTAATTAGCCTAAATATACATTTTTTATAAGAAATCTGGATTCAAAACTTTAAACGCGTTTTTCTCAAAATAACGTTTTTGTAAGCGGCGCGGGTGATTAAAAAACATCTATCCAACCGATCGCTTTCTTTTTTGCACATGTTATTCTACACAACAATGGCTCCGTCGGGTACTAAAATTATTTAATTATAATGATAATTTCGTTTTTTTCACCGATTTTCAACGAAATAATTACGATTAAATTTTTTTTTTTTTACAATTTCGCCATTTGGTTATTTATTAATAAAAATGTGTATATCTAGTACGGGACGGAGCCACAAGCATACAGAAAAATAATCAAATAAATGTTTTCGTTTCAAATGACTAAATGCCGTAATCATCCGCGCCACCCACTTACCTCCATTTAACGGTGTCTGCTTTGACTTAAAAAACCAATTATAAAATTGTGTAAAATTAAGTAAAAAAAAAAATGTTTTCAATAGTTTACAATGTCAATAAGAACAGATAAAAAAATTAAAATGGTTGTATTTTATTTTGTTATAAAAAAAAATTTTGAAATGAGCTTCCAAAACTGGCCTGAACACTAAACTACATCCTTAATGCTTGACTTTACGTGGCTCACTCGTCAGAGCCAGTTAACGCAGTGCCGACACGTTTAATCTACAAGTTTCGTTAATGTCGGAAAACAAAACGTTCCAACTCAAAATTCACATATACTTTCGAGTGTTATTAATGAACAAAGTAGAGAAACCACTTAATTATTCAACACGATATTCTTAACACACACAGGTTTGCTCAATTTTTTTTAAATCTAATTCTTGGTATTATTTTTTTCTCCACAGCCCCGTAACTGGTGTTTACGATGTGGTATTACCAAATGGATGAAGGTTAAACTTGAACACTAGAAATCTTCGAAACTATGTTGTCAAACTGACTTTTGGACAGTCCTAAATTAATCTCTCGGTGATATAAATATCAATCGTCTTTTGGACATCCTAAATTAATCTTCCGGTGATATAAATATCAATCGTCTTTTGGAGATTCTAAATTAATCTCTCGATGATATCAATTTCAATCGTCTACAAGTATATCGATTTTCGTCTCGAAACTTCTTAAGCAGACTCGTTAAGAGAAGACAATACAAACACGGTACATTCGAGCAGTCCGTTTTACCTCGAAATCGAAATCGATGACCATATAATCTGATTTGTACTCCGGCGGTGGGTTATCCGACTCGGGCATCTCATTTGTCGCAGATTTTCCTTTGACGCTCTTCTTCTCGCGTAGCTCGAGCTCTGTCTCGCTCGGAATTGCAACCGCGCTGCTGTTCTCCCTCTTCGTAACCTCCTTCTTGTCCTTTTCGTCCTTCTTCGCACACCCGTACGACGGTTTGTCCAAAGATTTCGATTTCTCCTTGTTCGTCCAGTCGTACACCACCGAGCGCTCCTCGGAATATCTCTTCTTTGGAATTTCCGAGAGTGAGACCCATTCGGAGAAAAGAATAGAAATAAATTTTTTGATTATTAATCATTATTCTCTATACTTTTACGCGGCTTTAGAAGAAAAAAAAGGTAAATGTGGCCGTGCGCGCGGCCACATTTGAAAAATTGAAAAATATTCAATATATTTTATCATATTGAAAGAATCAACGTTTTTTTTCGCCCACGGAATTTGCTGTTCGGTTATCCGAAATTTCGATTATCCGAAAGGCACCCGGTCCCAATTGATTCGGATAATCGATGTTCTACTGTAATGCAGTTTTTTTTTTTTCAATTTTTCGGAAAGTGAATACTCTATAGTCTGCCTTTTTTAATGTTTTATTTAGAACATTTTTTCTATAACGTTTAAAGGGAGAAAGCCCTTTAGAATTTTCAAAAATCGAGTTTTTTTACATATTTCGAAACTAGAACATATTAAAATACTGTTAACAGGAAAAATCGAAATATGGACTATTTACGGAGTTATAGCTCATAGTGGAGAGCGCTCAGACCGCATAGCGCGAATTCGCGAACAGAGAAATCCAGAACTTGAAGATGTTACTCCGTTACTTGGTGAAAAGATGAAGCAGCATCTCTTACCAATTTACAAAGATTTGTCGAGGGAAAATTTACTCGAAAGATGCTGGTTGGCCATACCCAAAACGCGAACGCAAGTTTCAACACAACAATTTGGCGATTATCTCCATTCTGGGCTCAAAATCGTTGAAATCGCAGGCTATATTGCTGCTGAGGTGTTTAATGAAGGCTATTCCTCCATTCTAAGAATTATGAATGCGTTGGACATAATTGTTGGGACGTACGCCAGAGTTTTCGCCGAAAACTCCGACGAGGCACGGATAAAGAGGCAGAACCGGATGAGCCTTTCCTCGACAAAAGCAGTTCGTACAGCTCGAAAACAGCAGCAAATGGAAGAAAATCAGCTTTTCGAGGAAGTTGAAGGATTAGTGTATGGGCCTGGAATCGCCGATTGATGGGTAAGCCACTAAAATTTATAGTTTTGTCGTATTGAAACTTTAAACGCGATTATCTCGAAACTATATTTTCAAAAACTGCTCACACTGTAGCTCAAAAAGTTATTGATCGATCTCACCGAAATTTTGAGAGGTTTCTGTCTATGATATTGCCGGAAGGATAAACCTAAAGTTTGAAGGATATCGCGTGGATAAATATTTTTTTTGGAATAAAAACTGTCGAAAAAATGGTCGAAAATTTGAACGTTTGGTTAAAAAGCCTGCGTCATTTTTTATTTTATACTTTTTTATAATTTTATAGGTTTATCCTTCCCCTACATGTGTCAGTAATCGAAAAATATTTTTGTTTTCTGTTTCAGATAACAGTAAAAATGTGAAAAACGAAGCATTTTTTTATGGCACAGGAAAAACGCCTGGGGGAAATAGCTATAACGTCGCCATTTTCTTTTGTAAAAAATGTTTTTGAGCTCTTTGAACTTATAATAAAATCACATAAAAATTTTAAAATGATGCGATTATTTCATCACCCTTAAAAAAAATCACAAAAATGGTTCATTTTCGGGCGTCTAAAGGGTTTTCTCCCCTCAAAAGGCGAAATCTTGACAGAGAAAAAAATGTTTTTACTTCAAAATGCGTCCGTTCTTTTTCTCTTCAAAAAGTACGGCTCGATAAAATGAAAATAAAAATTCATCCGGTCAAAGTACAATAAATAATCTACGATGCATATTTGTCCGGATTTTTGTACGATTCATGCTCAACAAAAAATTGCCGAAAAGCACAGATTTACTCGACCTCGCCACGTCCAAATCGCAGCCTATCCAGCTATTCTCTTACGATTCCGTAAAAGGATAGCTTAGAAAAACAGCCAAAACTACCACACAAGGTATAATCGGCGAAAATTGTGAAAAAATATGTGCACAAAGTACAGCGTGACGTTGTCAAATTGCTCGACTCGTGTGGCACTTGTCACTAATAGCGAGAGCGGCAACCTTTACCTTTTTGTCGAATACGATATCTAGATTGGCCAACGATGCAAGACTGTGGGACGCATTAACGTTGGACGGTAGAGAGCCGCCCTCTCGTTGTCTCGCCGAGACACTCGGCCCGCTGTGCTTCTTGCTGCCCTTTCTTCTGCCACCTCCGTAGGTGTGACTTGAGCCGGAAGTAAGATAAGCGAAGCTACTGTCGAATTCCGAATTTATCGGTTGTGCCAAATTTTGCAAGGATCCACCGTGGGTGAGGCGCTCCGAGACCGAGTCACGTTTGTGTCGTCGCCTGTTCGAGCCGGGTATGCAACGCGAACTCGCTACGATGCGACGTCCCTCCTCGGTCTCATCGGCTTCAACCTCCTGCAGGAGTTCCTGCGCAAAATTTACAAACAACAATACGGTCAAGATTCATCGAATTCTCAGTTACTACGGGTAAAGACCATCCGATCTCTTATCTTTTATTTCTTTTTTTGGACGTATACCTTGAAAAGATTCGATTTTCCTTCGCGATCCTTGGGAGACTTGTAAGTTATGGCTTCGTTCAGCAACGCCCGGAGCTCGCCCTCGTTCAGGTTCGACACGTTGGCAGGTTCCTCCTGTAACGAGAAACAACAGAATAAATGAAAAAAAAAAAAAAAAAACGAAGAAAATGGAATCTTCAAGGACTGTCAAGTGTTCAATCCATGAATGTTGAAGTTACAAATGAAATATGAATGTTTTTTTTTTGTTCGATATACGTTCACAAAAAGTTCAATTTTTCTGCAAGTTCCGCTGCATCGTTTTCGAGAGGAAAACAAAAACGATATTGAAATCTCGACAATTTAGCACAGTTACTTAAGAAGAATCGCAAATTGGCCAGGTGTTTCATCGTCAAAGAGCGCAACGAAAGATATCGTCTGCAACTAAATTCACGATTTTCCTTGCTGGAACTAAATTGCTCAGATTTTGATACATATAGATTTCTTTGTGTCTCAAAAACAACGTAAAAGAACTTGAAACTTCGAAGTCAAGCTTTTATCGAACGTAGTTTGGGTCTAAAAAAAAATCTATCGGGAAATCCATTATCATTGATCGGTAAAACGGCTCGGCCAGCGCTTAATCGACGAGTTCGTGCACGACGAGCGACACACGGAAAAATTCATTCGAAATTCGGTAAGTCTCGCGGCCGATAGATATATTCCGCGAGCTGCGGATGAAAAAGCGTGCCCGTTGTAAATTGCATGGACAACGAGCGACGGCCTTGAAACTGCAACGATGTCTTAGAAAGAGATAGAAAGAGAGAAAGAGGGAGGACGAGAGAAACAGAAGAAAAAAAAAAAAAAATGATCACCATTACAAAGCGGAATGCAACATTACGTAATCTATTGTGTGTGTGTGTGTGAGTGTGTTGCCTACCCCAGAGGCTCCAGTTACATTCAATTTATTCCCGAGGCTTTACAAAAGCAAGAGAAAAAAAAAGAAAAAGAAACACCTTGAACTTCCGGTTTAAACGAGACCAAAGTTCATTGTTTCGGACAGACGTATTTCTTGCTCTTCGCCGTACAGTCACTCGTTATAATACGCGAGAGAGAGAGAGAGCTTGGATATAATTACATCTGTAAAAGTGGCAACTGCAATTTCGTAGATACTAGAAGATATTAACAACTCTCGTGATAACGATGAATCACGACGAGAATTCGTGCATGCTCCCGCAGGAGAGACAAGCACAAGAAATAACACAATCAACATTCGCGTCGGCAGATACGAGGAGAAACAAGCCCAAGAAATTCACAGCCGAAATGGCACTATGTGTTTGGCTCCGTTTGAGTTTTGATTTAGGAAGAGATCGGCTGATCGAGGAATTATCAAAGCCAGCGAATGCACAGACGACGAACAAGCTCGACAAGTTCACAGTCGAATAAGGAAACTGTGCCAGACGAACGTTGGGCGTTTTAGGACATCTTTCCCATTAATGGAAAATGACGCAAGTCTATTCGCCGCATCCGGCGTGTCTCTCCGTGCCAGAAGGACATCGCGTCGTACGGACGCTCCTTCTCCCTGCTCAGGCATTTCGTTTTTTCTCCGCCGTGGTAAGAGAGTAGGTGTGGGAGAGAAAAAAGTAGTTCAATGGTTGAGCTGCTATACAGCTGTAGATCGCCGGCGCAAATTTAAGGTTTCACTTATTGGATCTTCGCGCCGTTCGGTAGCGCGAAAAAATTCTCTGCCTTCGTGGAAACATCCCCGACCGACTACAATCTCATTGATTTTTCATCCGCCGTCGCTGTGTCCTAGCATCGACTGCCGACTCCCCGACTTTTCGGTATTCTCTGATCGGTGTCGCGCTATGAAGAACGTCCTCTCCTTGCCGAGGGATTCACCGTCCCTCGAAACCATCCGAGTAGTACACGGAACGAGCGTTATCGCGATTTTGGTTACAGGTTCTAACAGCGCGGAGGACCGGTGTTGATTCGAACGGAATCTTCGCTATCCGGTAACGCTATCTGAAAGTCAAGCATCGATTGCATCGCTCGCCGATGCGAGCGCGTTACAAGCAACATTATGCAACAAAGAGAGACGGTGACACCTAAGCGATGCACGCGTATATCGTGTAAATTTACAGCTTGCGGTATCGCCGTCGCAAACGGCCGCAATTGCGCTAGCCTCCGGCCAAGAACAAGAGAAAAGATCGCGAATCATCGCGCGGATAAGATACGAGAGCGAAGCAAAGGCAAGAAGAAAGAAAAAAAAAAAAGATTACGTGGAAGGGGTTCTCGATTGATAAGACGTTTTTTTTCTTTTTTCAACAACATTTGTTTTCCTTTTTTTTTCTGCTTACTCTCTCTCACCCGATCAACGGGAACGTCCGTGTGTGTGTGTGCGCGCGCGTGTGCGCCTCGATATTTCTCGATCTCTTCCAGCTCTTCGTTCGTCGTGTCGCGATTTTCCCTGCTTGTGTGTGTGTGTGTGTGTGGATACGTACTGCAAAATGTTTTTTCTTCTTGTCTCACACTTGAAGATTCGTCGTGATAATGTGGCAAACGAAAAGTCGCTGGTCGCAGAGGGGCCGGCAAGGGGCGGGGGAGGGGGGAATCGATACAAGATTTACAACGCTGCTCGTGTGTACGAAAATTTGTGCGAAAGAAACGAGAGAACACTTACTCGAGATAAGACGAGAAGGGGAAGGGGGGAGGGGGTGTGTGTAGGGAGAAAATCAAGAGCCGGAGGGGGAGGGGAAAGAAACAGAGAGAAAGGAAGAGGAGAAAAGGAAAAGGAGAAACAAAAAGCTCTCGCACTTATGTGTGTGGTGTGCCGGCACGGAATTTATATTTTTAGAGGGCACCTGGGTCGGTTTCGCGAGAGCCGGAGAGAGAACGGGACAGAGAGAAAGAAAGAGAGACAGAGAGAGAGAGAGAGAGAGAGAGAGAGAGAGAGAGGAGAGAGGTCCCACTGTGGTTATCCTTCTTTCGCGTACGTTCTCACCGATAAACACACACACACACACGTTTCTTTTTTGTCTCTTTTCTTTATATGTCGCGAAACAAGAAAACAACGAAACAACGAACTAACGAATATCACTGTGATGCCGCGGCGTTCGTATCAAGTGCGCGACGCGGGTGTGCGCTTCGATCGCGCTAATTGAAACGAAAAGTACCGTCGTAATTGTGTAAGAGCAAATTTTAAGAGGTAATTCCCGACAAGCGGGTGCGGCGCGCTCGTCTCAGCATGGCCGCCGCCATTACACTGGGGAATACGAAGACAGCCCAGGGGCGAGCCTAACCACGGTTACTTCAGTGTCTCCCGATGCCCCTCGGGGGCGCCTCGTCCACCGTCCACGTCTCTCTCTCTCTCTCTCTTTCTCTCTCTCTCTGTCTCTCTCTCTCTCTCTCTCTCTCTCTCTCTCTCTCTCTCTCTCTCTCTCTCTCTCTCTCTCTCTCTCCCCCTCTCTCTCTCTCTCTCTCTCGCTCTCTCTCTCTCGCTCACTTTCTCCCTCCCCGCGACTCACTTTTTTTCGTACTTCTTTCTCTTCTTCCTTCCCCCCGCCCCTATGACCGTTGGCAAAGATCAGGCGAAACTCGATGCTTTTTATAAACCCAAAATTTACTATTAGCCATGAAAATTCGTGACACTTCGCGGTCCCATATCCGAATCGAGCGTCGCGCACTATCGGGGGTAACAAAGTTTACGATTGCCAGAGAGAGAGAGAGAGAGAGAGAGAGAAAGAGGAGGCCTGAAGTTACGTTATATTGTTGCACTTAACTGTACACACTGGCTCAAATTAAACTATGCCACGCATAGGAAGAGAGTGAGTGAGAGAGAGAGAAAGAGAGAAAGAAAGACAGAGAGAGAGGGAAGGAGGGAGGGAGGGAAGAGAGAGAGAGAGAGAGAGAGAGAGAGAGAGAGAGAGAGGGAGGCGGAATGTTCCACAGCAGTGCAGATTGAATAAAAAAGATCGACATACGAGAGTACGCGTATTTCGCGCGTGGTAACTTCGTGACACTGATAATCATTAGCTTAATAATTGCCCAATCCGGAGGAGACGTAATTGCTGATTAAGGCCTCAGGGAATTCCAGAATTTTCCAAAAATTGATTTCTTTTTTCGTTAAAATGTACCTTGGTACCTATAAAATTATATTCCAAAAGATTATGGGTGTGAAAAATCTCTAAGTACTCGATTTTTGAATTCTAGCGCAACCCCTCTTGATTCATGTCGTGACTTTCTACTAACGGGTGTACTTCCGAAAAGCCCACACCTCCGATTAATTTAAAACTTCGTATAATTATGTATTTTGACTCGCTGATCACGAATATGATAGTGAAAATACCCGCAAATTTTATTTTCAAGGTCAAAACTAAAAAAAAACTTTTATTTATTTAGTTTTTCTATTTTATTTTAATAAATATTGATCTTAGAGAAAAATGTTTCCCACAAGAGTTGTAGCTTATGAATAGACTGATATTTTATGTTCTATACAGGTTTTGTCTAAAACCATTATTTTTCGAGAAAAATGGGATAATGCTCCAATAAGTATATTTTCCTAAACTCTATTAGTTTCGATGTTATCTACTTACGCACTTCACCACGGGGAGGTTAGAGTTTAGTCTTTAAAGTGCATGTTTTTTTTGTTGCTTTTTTGTACTTTATTCTTTTTTGCTTTTTTCGTATATTTTTTGTTTTTTTTGTATTGTATTCTGCTTTTTTTGTATTTTTTATTTTGGTCCTTTTTGTATTTTTTGTTGTTTTCTGTTATTTTTTGTGATTTTAGTATTATATAGGAAAATATTGAAGGTTAAGCAATATAAAGACGAAAAACTTATGTGGCTTTGTGCGTAGAACACTCCAGTGTTCTACGCACCCCACGATTCCACGCACCCATCCGAGGTACCCTCCGCCCACCCCAGTGTTCTACGCACCCCACGATTGCACGCACCCATCCGAGGTGCCCTCAGCCCACCCCAGTGTTCTACGCACCCATCCGAGGTGCCCTCCGCCCACCCCAATGAACTACACACCCCACGATTCCACATATCCGAGTTTGTTGGGGTTTGGGTTTGTTTGCGGTTGTTTTATTTGCGTTTGTTTGTGCCCATATGCAGTAAAGTGCGTAAGTAGATAATATCGAAACTAATGGAGTTTAGCAAAATATACTTATTTGAATATTATCCCATTTTTCTTGGAAAATAATGATTTCAGACAACATTTGTATAGAACATAAATTATCGGTCTTTTGATGGGTTACAATTTTTGTAGGAGACATTTTCCTCTACGATCAACATTTATTAAAATAAAATAGAAAAACTAAAAAAAAAACCATTTTTTAGTTTTGACCTTGAAAATCAAATTTGCGGGTATTTTCACTATCATATTCGTGATCAGCGAGTCAAAATACATAAGTACACGAAGTTCTAAATTATTCGGAGGTGTGGACTTTTCGGAAGTTTATCTCTACTAACTTTAAACGCGTTTATCTCAAAACTACATTTTTCAAGTCGGCCGGACTCATAACTCAAATTTCAACCGATTCACTTGAAATTTGAATTGAATATTTGGAATTACGTTTTCTGAGGCACTACGTAGGATTAAAAAAAAAATCATATTGCAAAGTTCCTTTTTTATAAACAATTTTCTGACGATTTTCTCATGGCATTTTTCTCATTACTTTTTGTTTTAGAAATGCGCCATTTTGACAAAAAAACAATATATCAAAAAAATCCTACGTACTTCTATAGCTATTCTGATATATAATCGAAAAAACTTTAGTGTCTCATCATAACTCAAAAATTATAGGAGCTGTTGGTCCAACCGTTGACCTTCCAGAAATAAAGGCGTCATCGGAAAAATGCTGCACAGTCGCCATTTTGACATGTATCGCTGTGAAAAAATAATTTTTTATAGTCTATTACGTATATAATAAAACCCCTATTTTGTAATTGCGATTTATTTTATGGTTTCGCTGAAAAAAAAATCACAAAATATGCCCTTTTTTTGCCTCTAGAGTGGCCTAAGGCCTTAAGGGACTATTCTACTGTGAAGACCCAAAAAATAAGCTATTTGTATTCTTTTTTTTAACTTTCGCATATATCCGTAAAAACTTTTTTTTCGCTCAAAGGTACACTCTTACAGAATAGAAAACAACTTTTTTTTTTGTTGCATATAAATGTATGTTTATTTACCAATTGATAATCGTGTAAAGGCATACAAAAAAAAAGTATGTCGCTGACGTTAATGATTTGCGCTCTCCAGGAAATCGAAAACAAAAAATTCAAAAAGATTCTCAATCTGTATGAGTGTCGCTACCGCCCGAACTAGAATGATTATTTTATATTGTAAAATAACAAAATGCCGTCGTTTTTTGCAAAAGTGTTCGAAAAACACGTTTTTTTTTTCGTCATAATTCGGGCAAAAGTACAAGTAAAAATGAATATTTTTAAATAATTCTAGTTCGGGCGATAGCGAAACTCATACAGATTTAGAATTATTTGTTTCAGATCACCTGGAGAGCGCAAATCATCAACCTCGGCGACATACTTTTTTTTCTTTCATGCCTTTACACAATTATAAATTGTTAAATAAACGTACATTTATATGCAACAAAAATAATTGTTTTCTATTCTGTAAGAGTGTACCTTGCAGTGAAAAAAAAGTTTGTACCGATACATGCAACGGTTTTCAACAAAAAAAAAAAAATTATTAAAATATAGCTTATTTTCCGAGCCATCAAAGTAGAATAGCCCCTTAAACCGATTCTCTTCACCATTTACGAACACACCATAACAATTATTGTTATAAGGATTGCTCTTATTATTATAAACATTATTGTATTATTATAATCATTACAATAATAAAGATTGTTGTTTTTTGTTATTATTAGTGATATTATCATTATAATGAAAAAAAAAAGTTGTTTGTTGTTATTATTATTATTAACATCATTATAATTATTATAATAAATATTGTTGTTTCTTATCGACATTATTTTTTTCTTCTATTTTCCAACGTATACCCTTGCGGGTTTCTACGTATTACCTCTCCCAATTAAATCCTCTCCTATTACTCGCTACCCGCACTTCGCTAATCTAACCTAACTTCCGTTGCGTCCACAGTCGTCTTAAGGAGTAACACTACTGTAGAACTTTCAAAAAATTGATTTTTTAAAATTGGCTTAAGAGATGCTTTGAACCATCTAAAATGAGGGAAAAAAGTTTGGTACCTGTAAAAAAAAAAAGGCCGCACACGGACCACAGCCACTGCCACCGGGCAGTGGCTGGCAACAAGACTTGATGAAATTTTTTTTTTTTTTACCATTTATTTGTAGCCTTAGACTTGTTCTAAGTTACAATGAGTGACTAAATCGTTGCTTGGGAGGCTACGCGCAAAACAGCAACGAAAATTTCAATGCTACTGTTTGCAGCTTGGCTCCAAAGGCCTACTCAAGTGGCCAAAAAGTATTAAGGGGTGAGAGCTAGTCAGCATTTTCAAAAAATCGTTTTTTTTTGTTGCATTTTCTCAAAGTACAGCATTTCAAAAGTATTCTCTGAAAATTTTAGACAAATCGGAGCATTATTCATAAAGATATACAACTTTGAGCACAGCCGCCTCGTGCCGAGGCGGCTGTGCTCAAAGTTACTTCTACTGCGCTCAAAATCGTGCTCAAAGTTGCTTCTACTGTGCTCAAAATCGCTTCTACTGCGACTGCTAAGGCGAAGGAAGGGTTACTTTGTGGTGCCGGAATAGATGATTCAATGTAAGTCCAAAAATAATTTTTTTATTTGCATGTAAATTGTAAAACTTTAAACGCGTTTTTCTCGAAAGTACGTTTTCAAATTCGGTGATCACTGTAACTCCAGAACGGCTTGACCTATCGTTTTCAAATTTGTATCACTTATTCTGTACATAATTGCCCCCTGGATGGACGAAGGATTTTTATCGGCGGGGAATAGTTTTTTTTTTATAACTGAAAATATGAGTGAAATTTTGGTCGAAAAACAAGTTTTTACTTCGAACATCCGGCATTTTGTAAAAATTCGAAATTTTCATTATCCCTTCGTCCATCCTCGGCCCAATATGATTTACTAATGATCCCCGTTAATTTTTTTGGTTTCAGATGATCCAGTGATGAGCAGCAGTGATCACCGCGAAACACCTTTTTTTTCTGGACCCCTCGCAGACTGACTGCATCTCGCTTATTTATCATTATTTTTCAGCGAAAATTTTACTGTAGCTCCTAGAAATATTGATTATTCATATGGGAAAACATTTTTCACTAAATAATAAAACCTGTAAAAAAATCCCGCAAAAAGCGTTTTTTTCGGTGTTACAAGTAGCTCACCCCTTAAATGTAAATTAATAGAATTGAAATTTTTTTTTTTGTAGATTCAAATTTACGTCATACTGCGTGCCGCAGAGCGTCTCAGATTCAACATGCGTCGTATATTCATCGTATAGATATTAACTTCTATTATTGTTAATATGAGGAAATGAAAAGAATTATCGCTCTGTCGATTAAATGAAAATACAAAACACTATATTCAAATTATGTGGGCAAGTATATGTAAACGAAAAAAGGAATCGTAGAAAAATTCAAATGAAAAGCGTAAATAAAATAATAATTGTATTAATACAGAAGAAAATATCAAAGTATAGAAGAAAATTAATTTAAACAAAGAAAAAATATAAGAACAATAAAAATACTCGGTTTTCTCCATTGTTGAGAAACAACGTCAGCTGGAAACTTTGGACGAGTGCCATAGACAAAGTAATGATCAGAATTACTTGAAATTTTTACGGTTTACATATATCAAGGCCATCTATCGAATGGCGAAATAAAATTTTGTCTACTATGACTTTTTGTCGATAAGGCCGGAAACTTTTCAAATGAACCTTGTATAATTGCGAGTGATCAGGGTAAAAAGACTAGAAAAACGTGCAATTTTTTCGTCATTTATGGTCGCACTCTTTGGGCGCGATGGATTTTCTACGATCTCTTTTCCTTTCCGTCCTGCTGACTCGCGTGCGCGGTCGAACAATCTCACGTAATCGTACGTTACTTTTAATAGATGTTGGAATTTATTACTGCGTTTACGTGAAGCACTTTTTTTCTGACGTATTCTTTTGTTGAAGACTTTTTGTTTTCAGATACAGTGAAACCTCGTTTATACGTTTTAAACTTATACGTTTTTATTTGTACGCCAAATATCTCTAGTCTCGGCAGATTCCGCCTATAAAGAATGTAACTAAGTTTCACTTATACGTTTTTCGCGCTTATACGTTATTAATTTTGTTCCCCAGTGCCCGTTTTTCCCTCATTTATACGTTAATTAGTGTTCTGTGATACAACAACAACAAAAAACAGGCAAGTATCAAATAATTTTTACAACCCTTGCCTTAATTTTTTCCACTGTGAAACTCTGGTATCGTACTATGTTCGCATGTACTTAAGGCGTGTTCTCACTTTACAATTTAAAGAAAAAACGATTTTTTTAATAACATTTTTCGAAAATATACATATCCAAAAGTATCATATTAAAATTTTATGAAGATCGAAGGAGTTTAACTGTATTTTTGTGTTACCTTTACTTTATACTACCTGAGCACGTTCATCCGCTCCGCTCGGAGGGGTGCCGAAAGATAACACAGTTAAAACTTTCAAACATCGTCCTGCTCTCGCTAAAGATGTTCAAGAAATTTTGAAACCGATCTACGAAGATTTGACCAAGGAAGAATTACTTGAACGATGCCGTGGAGGAAATACTCGAAACAACAACGAGAGTTTTAATAACTGCGTGTGGGCAATGGCACCTAAACACATCGTTAGTGGAAAAAAAAAATAGTTGAAATTGCTTGCCAAACATCTGCTTGCATTTTCAATGAAGGTTTACAACCGGTTTTAAAGATTTTGGAGGTGATGGGCGTCAAACTCGGTCCGATCGCCGCACGGTACGTCGCTAAACGTGATAGTGAGCGTATACGCGTAGCGAATCGCCGCAGCTCCGGTGCCTCAAAAGAAGCCAGAACAAAACGCAAAAACGCTATTTTAGATGAGAATGAACACTATGAAGAAGTAGCAGGGATACTCTATGGTGCAGGCATCGCTGATTAAGCACAGGTAAGATGTTTTTACGATTTTTCATTTAAAAAAAAAACTTTAAACGCGTTTTTCTCGAAACAACGTTTTTCGACGGCTTGTTGATAAAATCTTCGAAACTACTGAACCGATCCTTATGAAATTTTAACCACATATTCTTTACAACTATAGCTATAGGGCATATCAAGGATTCAAAAAAAAAAAATTCATATTTACTATTTTTTTTGCCAAAAACGGTGAAAACACGTTTTTTTCTGTTTTTTTTTCGATAAATGTCCGCCATTTTGTTATTTTTGCATATATCAAAGATCGTATGATATGCGCTATAGCCATTAACATACTGAATCTAAAACCGTTTGATTTTTTTATTTCAGATGACCCATCTCCGAGATTTCATCAACAGCGCAGACCTACAATTTTTTTAAGACATTTTTTTAACTACCATTTCCGTCTATAAATAGTGACTTAAATAAAAAAATGTTTTTTCTGTATTTCAAAAGTGTATTTTATTAAGTGTAACAACTTTTATATCAATATCTATAATATAGACCTATCAAAAAAATTCATGAAAATAGCCTTTTTTTTAGCGTCTAAAGTGAGAAGACGCCTTAAATCCGTCTGTCTCTTTTGTCTTATACTACCAGATGAAACCATATCACAGATTTATTAGGAATGAATAAAGTAATTAGTTATTACACGATATTAAATAGATCTTGATTTGAATAAATAAATATATTTAAAATAAATAATTTTAATAATGGAATGCAATAGAAAAAAATTTGATTTGACGAAAAATCTAGTTAATTCAAATTTAAAAAAATCAAATGGACGCATCTCAATACGAAAAGAATTTTTTGTCAGTGTATAACTGAAGTTTCACTGTATACTTTTTCTCCTTGGAAATAATGAATTTCATGAAATTCGAAGCGCTTCGTTGATTCTCGCCAAATTTATCATAATTCGAGACCTTCGAATATTCTTACAAATGCTAATTTTATGTTTAAAATTGGCTGTGAAGCGAAAAGACTTATCGCTAATTTCGTGTGTAATGTTTCGTACAAGGTAGCAAGCACGTTTCTCAGATTATAGGAGTTTGCGCTGTACCAAGTATTCATTTTCTTTCTCCATGCGGATTTAACGTTTATTATTTGCAGTTTATTTTTTTTATGAATTTTTTATTTGTATTATTAGTTCCATCGTACGGGGTGCTTCCCCTTTTTTACATGACCACCTTATTCCATTTGTTCCCCAGTTTGCGGCCCGGAGCCTTCTTTCCCCTCTGTATCGCATTCACCATGACATTGATGCCATGGGTATAGGGAAACTGCGGAAAACCTATACCAATACAGCCGGTCCCAGGTTCGCTTCCCAATTTCGGATCTAGTCCCATTTCGTCGAGAAATAAATTACGAACTACAGGGATACACACACGAACACACACTTAGCGGTGCGTGTGCGTGAAACCCGCGTACAACCGGAGCTACGTTACGCCCGTATTTTTCTCCGAGACCACGAGACAAACACGCTAAACGCTAAATCAGCACGCTAAACGCTAGACCACGAACACTGGTTTTTATTAGGTGTACAACTTTGCATCCGCCGTTTTTTTTTCCCAAAATTTGAGGCTTTATTCTTAAAAAGTCATTCCCATAGCTTTGAGGCGTTTCGAAATGGTTTGAGTCACTCCCAATGATTCTGCCAATTCTTCATGTGTTTGGCACGAGTCCTCATCGAACTGGAGTAATGCCTCCAGTTCGAAATCTTCGAAAATGTTCTCTCTTCGACCGCCACGCCGGTCCTCGACGTCAAAATCACCGCTCTTGAAGCGTTGAAACCACTCACGACATGTTCTTTCACTAAGAGCAGACTCACCGTAAGTACTAGAGAGCATTCGATGCGCCTCGGCTGCAGTTTTCTTCAAATCAAAACTTCCAGCAAACGACGAGAATTTGGCTCGAAAACTGACATCTCCGATCGAGAATACATTTATGATCCAAACACAATTCACTAATGTGATACTGTCGTTATATTGACAGATGTCCAAGCTTACTGTGTGATATTTTCGATCTGCTTATTTCGATCAGCACTTACCGCTGCAGCTATCTATCGAAAAACGGCGGAAGCAAAGTTGTACACCTTATATTATGAATTATTCTTATCATTTGCCGATCTTATAAATTAACCGGCGAAAATTAACTCAGCAGTCGGCAAAATAGTTCAACCTACATCTATATACGTATTGCAGCAATAGAAATAATTTTGCGTGTTTTTTGTTTTTTTTTTTAAATTTATTTCACGAGCGAAGCTCTTATGAATATATATTCAGAGTGGACCATTTAACGTGACCACCCCAAATATCTCCGTTGGTTTTTGAGTGACGAAAAAAATGTCAGGAGGTAATTTAATTGATTTCGAAGGGCTGATACAGTGGTGAAAAATTCATTTTTGTCACGGTCATAGTTTATGCGTTCTCAAGGACATCAATGGTTTTTCAAATGGGAACATGTTTTTTTTTTATTAAGACGTTGTAGCTGATATTCAGACGAATCCAACGACCTATGATATCATAACCTTGAAATGATTTTTCACCAAAATACACGTGTAAAAACGGGAAATCGTGATGGTATTGACAATAAGAACACCCGAATAATGTAATTGAATTTTTTGTGCGGAAAATTTATTGTAACAAATGTTCGAAGTGATGGCCATTAACCTAGACACATTTTTGAAGACGTCGGATGAACGATTCTCTTGACCTTCGAATAATTTCTGGTGTGATAGCGGCCCAGGCTCTTGTAATTCGTTCTCGCATGTTCGCCGGCGTCGTCGGAATATCATGCTTGACTGTATAATCACTCTGCTTGACTGTACAATACCATTTTCGATACGGTTATTACATGTTACTTTGGATGGATACACATGTCTACTGATTCTAATGTTGGTAGATGGTAAACATTCTTCACTCTAGTAGAGTTTCACTACGTTACAATGCCAGTATTTACAAACATCAGAAACATCTCCGACTATTGACATTATTGTATCCGTTGGATAACCTGCGCCGCTATCACACCAGAAACTATTCGAAGGTCAAGAGAATCATTCATCCGACGTCTTCAAAAATGTGTAGAGGTTAATGGCCATCACTTAGAACATTTGTTACGATAAATGTTCTGCACAAAATGTTCAATTACATTATTCGGATATTCTTATTGTCAGTACCATCACGATTTCCCGTTTTTACATGTGTATTTTGGTGAAAAATCATTTCAAGGTCTTAATAAAAAAAAAAAAAATATGTTCTTATTTAAAAAACCATTGATGACCTTGAGAACGCAAAAACTATGACCTTGACAAAAATGAATTTTTTCACCACTGTATCAGCCCTTCGAAATCAATCAAATTACCTCCTGACATTTTTTTCGTTACTCTAAAGGCAACAGAGATATTTGAGGTGGTCACGTTAAATGGTCCACCCTGTATATATATACGAGGGTCATTTGAAAAGTGTACGGCCTTATCAACAAAAAGTGATGGTAAAAAAAATTTCTTTCGCCGCCCGATCGATGGCCCTGATGCGTGAAAACCGTAAAAATTTCAAGTAACTCTAACCATTAGTTGACTATGGCACTCTTCCAAAGTTGCCAGCTGACGTTGTTTGTCGACAATGGAGAAAACCGAGTATCGCGCAGTTCCTTCATTTGAAAGGAAAAAAGACTCAGGAAATAAAAGATGAGTTGGACTCTGTATACGGTGAAGCCTCCCCTTTATTTACAATGGTCGAATATTGGGTGGCCGAGTACAAACGCGGTCGTATGAGAATTTTAGACGAAGAGCGTTCCGAGCGCCCGAAAACAGTTACAACTGACGAAATGGTCGATTCAGTGCATTCAACTGTGATGGAAAATCGTCGAGTGACTCTTAAGAATATAGCTGAGGCTTGTGGGTTATCCTCTGAACGGCTACTCAAGATTTTACATCAAGATTGGAATATGAAAAAATTAACGACGTGCTATGCCGGGATTCTCCAACGTTTTAGCGACAGTTTTTGTTATTGTTAGCTAGCGAAAGCCATTGAGCAGCGCCCCTTCTGCTGTAATCCTCCATGCGATTGGCTGTTCCTATATCTCAAACAACGAAAAAAGTCGTTACCGAGTTACAGAACCCTACCGCTGGGTGCCGCGCTTGAACGATCGACCAAAAGCTCGTACGGGCAGACACGGCGAGCGTCTTGGCCTATATAAAAAATAATCTGGCGGAATTTTTGCGGTTAACGATAACCGTCGATTAAACCTGTGTACACCACCGTACGCCTGAGGATAAACAACAGTCAATGCAGTGGATTGCGGTGAGGGAACCAGCTCCGAAGAAGGCAAAGGTTCTCTCTGCAGAAAAAGTGATGGCGACTATTTTTTAGGATAACCATGGAATAATTCCTCTCGATTACCTTGCAAAGTGTGAAACAATCAGCGGACAGTACTACGCTGCATTGCTGGATGAGTTGAAGGCCACAAATAAGAAGAAAAAAAAAACGTCCACATTTGGCCAAGAAAAAAGTTCTGTTTCACCAAGATAATGCTCGGATTCAAACATCAATGGTCGCGATGTCAAAATTGAACGACTTGAAGTTTAAATTGCTTCCGCATCCACCCTATTCGCCAGATCTAGCTCCCAGCGACTTTTTTCTGTTTCTCAATTTGAAAAAAAAAAAAAAACATCTTGGGGGGGGGGGATATGGTCCAAATGCCGAGGTCGAAGACGCTGTAACCAGTATTTTTCGGGTTTAGACAATCAATTTTTTTCTGACAATTTGAAAGATTGGGACAAGCGTTGGACTAAATGTATCGAGTTGAAGGGAAACTACGTCGGGAAATAAATTTTGTTTTGCTTCGAAATATTTATTTTTCTTAAAAAGGCCGGTGACTTTTCAAATTACTCTCTTGTATATATATATTCTTAATAGCTTCGTCCCCGAAATAAAATTCTTTAAAAGAGAGAAATAATTTGTTCGACTTTTAGCAATATTGACAATTAAAAATTATTTTACAGTTTATATTTTTTCGACATTAGGCAGGCTTTTCCCCTTACGACTTCGATAAACGATATACACATATATATTCAGCCTAAGGAAACGGCGTTGATGCAAATTCACAGTACGTTAAGTGTCGACTAGTAGGCGAGAGATGCAGATGGTCGAATAGATTATAGTGTTGTCTCGATGTACACTGAATTATTCATGAAAGATTAACAGTTCGAACGAAAAGCTGCAACAACTAAAAAAGAGGCAGAAGGAGAAGAAAGGCGGCGAAAGAGTGAGAGATAGAGAAAAGTGAAGCAAAGAAAAAAATAATGTTTCGGTACGGACTGCAAATCCCTTGCTCGTTTGGAATTCAAATAAAAAGGTAGTTTCATATATTAGATGAAGTAAAAAGTTTTAAGCGTTTTTTCGCTTTATTTCTACGATGAAATTAACATAGTTAGGATTATCCGATTCAGATCAAATATGCGCCGTTTTGTTCGATAACTTTTGTCCATTTTGAAGGCAATTTCGTAATTCCGCGATTGAAGAAGTCCTCGTCCCTATTGGTAAAAAACTTGACCAGCTCATTTTCACAAGCCTCTCTTGAGGCCAGTTTTGTACCATCAAGAAAATTTTTGCAAATCCTTGAAAAGGTGATAAACGCTTGGTACCAGGTGTGGACTATACGGCGAGTGCGATAGAAACTCCCATCCAAGCTCGCGGAGCTTCTGGCGCGTCGTTAAAGATGTGTACGGCCTGGCGTTGTCTTGATGGAACACAACACCCTTCCTATTGGCCAATTCTGGCCGCTTCTGGTCGATCGCCTGCTTCAATCTGGTCAGTTGTTGACAGTAGAGGTCCGAATTGAGTGTTTGGCCCGATGGGAGCAGCTCATAGTGGATGATTCCCTTCCAATCCCACCAAACACACAGTAAAACCTTCTTGGCCGTTAATCCGGGCTTGGCGATCGTTTGGGCCGGCTCACCGCGATTGGACCACGATCTTTTTCGGCTGTTGTTCTTGTATGTGACCCATTTTTCATCGCCAGTCACCATCCGCTTCAAAAATGGGTCGATTTCGTTACGTTTCAGCAAAGAATCGCAGGCATCAATTCGATCCAAAAGGTTCTTTTGCGTCAATTTGTGTGGCGCCCATACATCGAGCTTCTTCTTGAGACTAGCCTTATGCAAATGGTTCCAAACGGTTTTCTGGCTAATGTTCAATTCCTGGGCAATGGAATAAGTGCTCACATGCCGGTCCGACTCGACGATTTCTTTGATTTTATCGACATTTTCGACGATTGGCCTACCAGAGTGTGCCTCATCTTTGACGTCCATATTACCAGAACGGAATCGTTAGAACCACCGCTTTGCTGTTGCATTCGATACTGTATTGGGTGCATAAACAGCACAAATTTTCTTGGCCGCCTGCTCCGCCTTTTCACCTTAGTCGTAGTGGTACTGAAGAATGTATCGAATTTTCTCTTTTTTTACCTCCGTTCCGGAACGCTATAACACACAGCTGGCTTCACCAAACACAAAACTGTCAAAGAACTGTTTTTGAAGCGTAATGTCACCTTTAAATTGCTGTATAGTATGACCCGATGCGATGTATACATCTTGAGATATGGCTCACTAAAGACATTTAGCGAAAAACGCTTAGAACTTTTTACTTCACCCAATATGTCTGACGGGGTCGCACTTGATACAATATTAATCGTGCTCTAAAGTGTCTCGCTTTACGAGTTCATAAAAATTACAAGCTCGTAATAAAGCCAGTGTGTACATAGGAGGAAGGTTTGAAAAAGTTTGCAGTAGTTTACATGGGTAGGTGTGGGTTTGGGTGTATATATAAATGTAATACACGTACTCGGTAACGTGATTATAAGCACATTTGCGAGACTGTGCACAAGCCGAAAGCTTTCCTATCTACGCCTGTCTCGTGCGTGCGCGCGCAGGCGTGTACGAATATATTTCGAGGTAAGTTTACTCGTGACTGTCAAGGTTTATCAAAGGCGGGTCTCTCTCAAAGCCATTGAGGAATACAATTCCTTAAAAGGAAAGACTCTCGTTGTGCACGTGAGCTCCGTATAGATATAAATATTGAAATATATGTATATGTATATTTACGTACGAGCTCATATGCATATTTGCATCCTACGGAATGCATTTAAATTCCATATATATATATTTCTTTTTTTTTTGTGGCTGTGTATTTGTGTAATTCACGTGCAGAATCGAATCTACTTTACGTGTACGAAACACGTAACTGTGGCTAATCGAAAGCACTTACGATTTTCAATAACTTTGCAGAACTCAAAGGGAGAACGTTGTTATTTTTGGAACTCTAAACATTATATTAGGCGTTTTCATAATTACTGTATAAGTTTTGACATCCCGATAAGATGTACAACCTACATTATAAGGATATTTCGTAATATTAGATGAAGTAAAAAGTTCTGAGCGTTTTTTCGCTTTATTTCGACGATGAAATTAATATAGGGTTATCCGATTTAGATCAAATATGCGCCGTTTTGTTCGATAACTTTTGTCCATTTTGAAGGTGATTTCATAATTCCGCGATTGAAGAAGTCCTCGTCCCTATTGGTAAAAAACTTAACCAGCTCATTTTCACAAGCCTCTCTTGAAGCCGGTTTTGTACCATCAAGAAAATTTTGCAAATGCTTGAAGAGGTGATAATCGCTTGGTGCCAGGTATGGACTATACGGCGGGTGCGATAGAACCTCCCATCTAAGCTCTCGGAGCTTCTGGCGTGTCATTAAAGATGTGTGCGGCCTGGCGTTGTCTTGATGGAATACAACACCCTTCCTATTGGCCAATTCTGGCCGCTTCTGGTCGATCGCCTGCTTCAATCTGGTCAGTTGTTGACAGTAGACGTCAGAATTGAGTGTTTGGCTCAATGGGAGCAGCCTATAGTGGATGATTCCCTTCCAATCCCACCAAACACACAGCAAAACCTTCTTGGTCGTTAATCCGGGCGTGGCGATCGTTTGGGCCGACTCACCGCGATTGGAATACGATCTTTTGCGGCTGTTGCTCTTGTATGTGATCCATTTTTCATCGCCAGTCACCATCCGCTTAAAAAATGGGTCCATTTCGTTACGTTTCAGCAAAGAATCGCAGGCATCAATTCGGTCCAAAAGGTTCTTTTGCGTCAATTCGTGTAGCACCCATACATCGAGCTTCTTCTTGATACCGGCCTTATACAAATCGTTCCAAACGGTTTTCTGGCTTATCTTCAGTTCCTGGGCAATGGAATAAGTGCTCATATGCCGGTCCGACTCGACGATTTCCATGATTTTATGGACATTTTCGACGATTGGCCTACCAGAGCGTTCCTCATCTTCGACGTCCATATTACCAGAAGGGAACCGTTGGAACCACCGCTTTGCTGTTGCATTCGATACTGTATTGGGTCCATAAACAGCACAATTTTTTTTGGCTGTCTGCTCCGCCTTGTCACCTTGGTCGTAGTGGTACTGAAGAATGTATCGAATTTTCTCTTTTTTTACCTCCATTTTGGAACGCTGTAACATACAACTGGCTTCACCAAACACAAAACTGTCAAAGAACTTTTTTTGAAGCGTAATGTCACCTTTAAATCGCCGTATAGTATGACGCGATGCGATGTATACATCGTGAGATATGGCTCACTAAAGACATCTAGCGGAAAACACTCAGAACTTTTTACTTCACCCAATATTTCGAAGCTTTCATCGATTGAGCGAATAATAAACTTTCCAACGTGACTGTGGCGAGACTACTACCTTAATATAAAATACAAACAACAAGCGTTGACATAGCGCAAGCCTGACTGTACACAAACGTTTAATCTTTAGGTCCCGGCAAATTTTACTATCTAATCTTGCTACAGCTGTACACGTCGAGCTTTCCTTTTCGCGAAAGAATCTATTACCTCATCGAAGTTCGTCTCAGAGGAATTTTTTCGGGGTCCGGTCATGTACCTGGGTCCATCAGATCTATAATATCGCCTTTGTGATGGCTATCCGACTGTAATAAATCTTCTTTTTGGTGTGCTAAGCTATGAAAATGAAGCGATCCTATTGGTTTCATACACATCCTAAGCTCACATCTCTGGTGGAAAGCCAGCCTAAGGATGCGTTAAAAAATCAACTTAGGATGCGTTCCAAAATCAAATGAACAATCGATAATACGAGACGCCCTAGATGGTAAGCGCTTTAATGAAACAGCTTTTTTTTCAAACACATGAATTTGGCGCCCCCTTCAATTTTTGCCAGGAGCAGGTACCCCCCCCCCCCCCCCCCCCCCCTAGACCCGGGGCTTCTGAGGAAGTCCATCAGAGCATTGACGACTTTATCATATACCGAGAATACAAACTTCGAATGTGTAGATCTTAGATACGCAAATGATCGATGGTCCAAATCAACGAATACCTAAATAGCGAACATCAAAGTAGTGGACAAGTTCGCACCATAATTTTCAGCCAATTTTCGCTAAAACGTACGAGATTGTTTTAATCTATATTTTACCCAACTGATCGCCAGTGCTATCTGTCAGCTTCATTCTGAAGCGCAAGTAATGTATTTCCCGTTCGCTTTCTTTCGCTATCCTGAGCGTTCGCCTCTTTGGCCCTCTGCTTTAATGAATTCGAAATTGTAAACCGTCGTAATATTAAGAGTCCCCGCAGACTGCAGACTTTCTATCGGCCAATGGTTAAGTCAAGTTGGGCTGCTAGCGCGCACACTGCGCCTACTAAACGGTCTGGTTGGTGGTGAGTGCGCAGACCAGCCAACTGTCGGCCGATTGCTCTCGATTAATTTGCTAGTTGGTAAGCTGCTCTTGAAGAGAGCGGTCGCGTAATGAAAATCAATATAATATTAATCCAGGAATGTTATTATTGTTTTTATACAACGGAGAAGAATCAAGAGAAACCAAAAGTATTGGGTGCATCCGATCTACAGTGATAGATTATTGCAAGGAAAGTTTTACACGATGCATTTCAAATTACTAGATTTCCCGAAAAAAATATTTCGATTTTTATGGAATGAGCGTAACCAGCTTCAATGAACTTTTCAAATTAATTGCGCCAGCAATAGCGAAAGAGGATACAAATTTAAGACTTGCTAGATCTGTGGAGGAGAGATTGAGCGTTACGATACGGTAATATAAATCACAAATACTATTAATTCTTTTTTATTAGAATTAAAATCACAAAGTGAATTGAAGCTATCGGCCGAGTCGGCCGACTAGATAATCGGCAAGTCGGCCAATAGTTAGAGAACAATTCAGTTTAAAGGCAATCGTGTAGCCCATCAAACTTATTTATCGGCCGATACAAAATCGTTATAATGTGTGCACTTGCATACATCTCCATACTGATGAAGGCGTTAGGCCACTCTAGAGGCAAAAAAAGGGCATATTTGGTGATTTTTTTTCAGCGAAACCATAAAATAAATCGGAATTACAAAATAGGGGTTTTATTAAACACGTAATTGACTATACAAAATTATTTTTTCACAGCGATACATGTCAAAATGGTGAATGTGCAGCATTTTTCCGATGACGCCTTTATTTCTAGGTCAACCGCCGGACCAACAGCTCCTATAATTTTTGAGTTATGATGAGACACTAAAGTTTTTTCGATTATATATAAGAATAGCTATAGAAGTACGTAGGATTTTTTTGATGTATTGTTTTTTGTCAAAACGGCGCATTTCTAAAACAAAAAGTATTAAATGCCATGAGAAAATCGTCAGAAAATTGTTTATAAAAAAGGAACTATGCAATATAATTTAAAAATCCTCCGCAGTGCCACAGAAAATGTAATTCGAAATATACAGTTAAAATTTCAAGTGAATCGATTGAAATTTGTTTGAGTTATGAATCCGGCCGACTTGAAAAATGTAGTTTTGAGATAAACGCGTTTAAAGTTAGTAGAAAGTCACGACATGAATCGAAAGGGGTTGCGCTAGAATTCGAAAACCGAGTACTTAGAGATTTTTCACACCCATAATCTTTTGGAATATAATTTTATAGGTACTAAGGTGCATTTTTAACAAAAAAAAAATCGATTTTTGGAAAATCCTAGAGTGGCCTAAGGCCTTAAGAACCCGACCAAACTATCGGCCGACAGAAAGTCTGCAGTCTGCGGGGGCTCTTACAATTCGATGATTTGACGTCTCGATTTGTTCGGTGTGTTTATACAGACAAATCGATATTATATCTCTCGTTATTTTGTTAAATCTTATATTTATTTTCGCTTTAAATCAATTTCGAGATATTTGTAGTCGCAATTTTCATGAACTATTTGACAGACTATCATAAGATTGATCCATCTACATTGGAATGTTCTCCAACTATTTAACTTGAAATTTCGGTCCTTCTGAATATTGATCGATCAATTTTCCGACTCCCACCCACCTCATCCAGTCAAAATCACCATACTTCTTTCGACCTGGGATCCGACAATTGCCCAATAAATGGGATAAATGCGTGCAAAGTGACAGCGATTATTTTGAAGATTAGATCTGTATATTTTTTTTAAATAAATATCAAAACCGTCGGAAAAAGGCCGAGAATTAATTTATACACCTAGTATATTTAATTGCAAAAACGATATCATTATCGTTATTAATCACTATTAACCCGTTAACGGCCACGCCTATTTCTGGATGGCTCAAAATCATTTCCACTGGTAGTATGGCTAAAAAAGGGTTGAATATGAATGTCCAACCATAATTTTGTCGATAAGGGCCTGGAAAGTAGTATTTTCGGACTGTAGCAAATTTGCTACATTGGCGGTTCGGGGATATAAATTATGACATATTGCAGATCTTTGAAAAAGCTAAAATGAACGTTTATTTGTCTTATCGGATTACAATAGTATGTCTAGAATAATCTTACAGAACCACTAGTTTCCGTGGAAAAAGTAAAAACTATTTGTAATTGTAAATGTAATTTGATTTTTGTGATCAACGTTTCACGACTTAGAGGACGATCACGTTTCTGTTTACCGCACGTCATCAATCCGTTCGCGATCGAATATCGGAATTTTTTTAGACTCATGGTCCTTGCGTTTTTGCCCGTTTCTCTTCGGTATAGAAGCCATGCATTAACAATGCACATGTCGATAAAATAATAAAAGATGGTTATATAAAAGCTCCTACTTTTGCACCGAGATCGGTACAAGGAAACTAGACAATTATTTTCGTCCACGCCACCCATATTTTTGTTGTATTCGGCTACAATATTCGGGCACTTGATTTGTACTTTCCTTTTGGGCTCCTTACTACGCCGTAAGAGGGTTTTTTTTCTGGATGAATCCCGTATATTGTACTGCCCAAGATTGGTACTGCGAGAATACCTCTTGGATTGTAGTCGTGATCTTGTTCATAGTCGTCGTCGGAATCGGAGATATCCGAAATATTCGGATTTGGTGGCACGATGGGCCTTAACTTATTTTTTTTTTATTTCTCGTTTCCATTTTGGCCTAACAAAAAAAGATTAAAAAATAAAATATAAAAAATAAAAACGTGACCCCAAAAATTTGGCATTTTATATACCCGAATGGCCAGTGTATCAAATTTGCTACTAACATTTTCACACTCTCGGTTCGAACTATTATTCTAATTCAATGAAAAATCTTCAAAGCCTAGTTTATCCAGTCAAGCTTCCTTTACACAATTCTACCAAAAAATATTTCAAGAATGTCCATTTACTTACTTTTTTGGACAAAAAACGGACAATAGATGCAAGCTCCGTAAATTTTCACGACATTATTGTTGCCATATTAACATAATTCATATGTTTACGTTTGAATTTCAAGCTATCCCGGCATTTGTAGCATTATCTAGCATAGATTGTTGGAACTGTGAAGTAGCCTGTCCGCTATATCGTTTTTACGCTTTTACCGACGGGGTCAAAGTGAACGTAGCAAATTTGCTAAGATGGCAGCTAAAGGGTTAATATTATTCCCCGGCATGGAAATATTTTTCAACAATATTATGAGTTGAAAAGTATCCAATAATAATTCATTTTTCCATGAAATTTTATTCGCAAGAAATTGGCAGCCTGCCGAAAACTCATTGTATTTTCATCCCCACTTTTGCAGCCAATTAAAAATCCTTAAACTAGTATTGTTATTAGTATTTTTGTCTAATTATGTAGCAATTATTTTCCGAATACCAATGTATACACTTGTCGGCTTTTACGTATTAGCCTTCCCAATTGAAGCTTTTCTTATCACTCCCTATCCGCACTTGACTAATTTAGCCCAGCTTCTGTCACGTTCACAGCCGTATTAAAGTAGTTCGGCTATTTGAACAAGTACGGTGAATGTTCACCAATTTTTGCGGTAAATGATAGTTCAAAGTCCCCTGATTACAATAAGCACATTTTCGGGATCTCTTGCGAGGCAAAATTTTGAATTATTTCATTTTTAAATTTTGATTTTTAACACAGTACCTTATGGAAGAACTCACAATAATGTTAACTGTAAAAAAACTAATCGGTGGTTGAGCTTCAGAAAAGTTTCCATCATAAAGAAAATTTATCACAGATTCTGTTTATTTAAAAAAAAACATTACCTTACGGCGCTTTTAAAAAAGAAAACATAAAAAAAAAACTTTGCTTTTGACGTGTCGGAAGCGGATGGCAGACATTACGTTGCACTGCTGGTAACAGCTGATTGAAGCTTCGGGCAGTGTCGGTAATCGCGGGAATTTCAAATTCTTCTCGAGAAACTTTAAAAGTGATCAACATTTATTTTTATTTTTTTTTCATGAATAAATCAAGTTTTACAAATAAATTGTCATGTATAATCTTTTGAAATATTAATTTTTTAACCATAAAAAATCTTCATGCGAGTCGGTGCAACTTGAATACAATAAATAAAGGCGAGGACAAAAATTTGAGAACCTTGTTTATTCAGTCAATGTTTTTAAACAATATAAATAAGAATGAATTCTTCCACATTGGAAAAACTCAATGGAATTTTACAATCACTGCACCACAAACGTTTTCCGAGCAACGCCGTATCAACTATTCTTCGACCAGCGTTGTTTACGTTTGTTTTCACTTTTTGGCCGAGTTTTTCAGCTTTTTTAAAATTTATTTTTAAGATTGACTCACGTGCTTTAATTCGTCGAATAGCTTCGCTTTTTTTTAACGAATTGACCATTTTTTTTTTCTCGATGCCATTACACAGATACATTTTCTTTCGCGTAATACAAATGTTAGCTAGGTTATGTGTATTAAAATGTCACCGGTAGCGGCATGGCGGGGGTGAGAGGGGCAGCGATCCGACTTTATCCGAACATTACTACAATTATGGCGGACTCAATCACTTAACTAGTCAAGTTGAAGTATACATTTCATCATTTACGATATTTTTAAAGCATTTTATTACATTCACGTGATAAAAATATTTTCAATGTGAGTGTTTATTAATTTTATTAGTAATTTAGACTTAAATTTAATCAATATAAATTAGTTGCCAACTTGACTAGTCATATGACGGCCGAACTACTTTAAGCTACACTATACTGCATTTGCCAAGGATAAAGGGAATCCGTGGAAAACTCGTATCGGTATACACGGCCCAATGTTCTTCTGATTCTCCGATGAACAGACTTTTTTTTACCCAAGTATCACAAAATTTTTTTGGTTCATTTTTCATTCTTTTGTTTTTAGTATTATCCAAAGCTTTTTTTTTGCAAATTCAGGCTGGGAATCTTTAATGAGAATACGTAAAAACGTTTACGTGATTTTCACAGACTAAATCGGCTAAAAACATCTGTAAACAATTTTTTAAAGTTTATTTTCGTTGCATTTCAACATCATTAAGTATTTCCACTAAGGTCTCAGAAGTAATGGTCTTCTACCGACTGGTTGATGCGCCAGTCCATGCACGGCTAAATGGTCACTTTGCTGTTTAGTATTAGTGTTGTTAGTTTATTTATTTTCTGCTATAGTATACCGTTTTCTAATATCGATAACTTTATTCTTTTGCTCCCTTTGCAATGAAGAAAAAAAGCGTAAGCATCCAAGAATAGGTGTAAGGAGAAAAAAAAAAAGAAGCAAAAGATTAGTATAGATTTACAACTTAACAAATCTTTCGGCAATAAAAAATTTTTTAAACTCGTTCTTCACGGAGCAGAAGTACCGTGAAAGAATAAATATTTCCAGGCAAATTTGATCGGCTGATTTTGGGTGTAAAAAATAAACAGGGCAATTACGTTTCGCACGATATCGAAGTTTGCATCGTTGGAACGCAATAAAATTTTTCTTTAATTCTTTTATTTTCCCATATTCATTATCATCTAAAAGCTTTTCTGACATATTCAGACTGGAGATCTCAAATAAGAATTCCGAAAAACGTTTGGGTGGGTTCCAAGGCCCAAATTTGTCAAACAAAAATTGGAATGCCAAACTTTCGTTGCATTCCAACGATGTAAACTTCGGGATCATCGTTCCGCGAGTGTGAGGTCCAAACGGTTAAGGAGGATCGACGAGGTTGAAGTTTGCATCGTTGAAATGCAACGGAAGACAGTTCTTTTTAGATGCTCAAAAGTTTTCTTGACCAATTTAGACTACGAAAATCATTCAAACGTTCTTACGCAGTCTTCCTAAAGATCTAGAACCATAATATTCGGAAAAAAGCCTTTGGATAATGAGAAAAATAATGGGAAAGAAAACGATAAAAAGCAATTGTTGCATTCCAACGATGCGAACTTCAATGTCATGGGGATCAAGCGTTTTACAGGATCCTCGTCAAAGAGCCTGCCAAAAAGGATTTTCAATTATGAATTCGAGAGCCAACGGATTACCAGGTCTTAGACTAAAAGTCCCAAAAGTTTTGAGCCCAATCACCGTCAGGGTATGTTCGGACTGTCCTCGATCGAACCCAAACGGGTTTCCTCGAGTTTGGTGGTTCTTACCAATGCCTAAACTCACCAATCCCTAAGCTACGTGCAATAAAAAATGCATTCCTCCTAAAGCTCCTTCCCTCAAAAATCAAATCTTCCTAATTATTCCTTCCAAGAAGGAGCAGGCACTCTGTTCTTCATCTCCGAATCGAATAGCCGACTTACGAAATTAAACCCTTTCGCTCTCCGCTTCCGTTGAACAATCTTTTTGTACCAAATTATAAGCTTTAAAGAGTAAAAGTTTAATAAACTTAATTATGTGAATGCCAAATCTACGTGTCTAAACCTTTATTCAATCGACGAGCAATTCATCGGGCTAAACCAACTCTCGAATCAGAATCACGCACCGAAAAATTCTCTAAATCGAAAATTGTAATTGAATTGTCTTTGGAACTCATGCGGAAGGTAATCCAAGACTCACAGCGCAAATCTAAATCAATTCAACTTTGCGCTATGACTCAGCGACTTCGCGAGTCCCTTCTAAATGTCCCTCCGGGAAGTAACAGTCTGTTGATGAGCGGAATAACCAAATACACAGAGGATACAAGGGACGTCCCGAATGACAAAGTTTCCATCGTTCAAATGCAACAATTTTTCTTGTAATCTCTTCATTTCTATTATCCGGACACCTTTTTTTTTTTTTGCAACTTGAGCTCATAAATCTTTAATAAAAATGGGTAAAAACCTTCCAATGAATTTTTATAACCAAAATCGCCAAAGAAGTCTCGTCGATGAAAAATAATTTTCATTGCAAGGTCGCCGACTTCAAGAACGTTGTTCCGAGCACTGGAGAACCTTTGCACTTTTACAAGACCGTTCCCAAAGTGATGCAATGTCGAAGAGAGAATTGCTGCCCGGTCTCGACACGAACTCGGACGCATCGTCCGAATGACACTGGACGAGAGAGATCTCTCTTGACGAATGGAAACCTGCGACTTTTTCTTCAGCTCACAGTGACGCACTGATGCAGCGATCCTCTACGTCATTTTGAAAACTCGAAAAATTCAGCACGTCTTTCCACCGAGTACGACTGAAGGATCGAGACAGCTCTTTTTTTTCTCCTCCTCTCGAGTACAGAATTATTTGCGCGAGAAAAATGCACTTTCGATGCATTGTTTTAAGATTTGTAGGTTAGAAAAGGAAATAAAAAAAGGAATAAATCGCTGATCTCACCTGTTTGTTGTCAGGAGGGGCGTTCGCGTTCGAAATGAAATCGGCGTTATCCGGGCTCGTGGAATTCGCGATAACGTCACTGGCCGACGGGGAGGACGTGACAGCGTGATTGTTGATATTCGAGGAGGATACAAGGGCGTTAGTACCGGGAATCGACGAGGTTGTCGCTGCGGACGCAACTGTCGCGGTAACGTCCGGCGGCGGTGTTGTCGCCAGCACGTTCGCGGTCGTCGTCGTCGTCGTCGTCGTCGCTGTTGTTTCCACGACGTCCGATGATTTTTCGTCGATTCTGTCAGGTGCCATCGGTTCCTGACGATTGTCCGGCCCTGGGGCCATTTTCATCGGTATTGACAGCGCCGTGTTCGCCGTCCTCATAGCAAATTCGTCATGTCTCTTTCTTTTTTTTTTTTTTTCTTTCGTTCCTCTCGCTTTACTTCTACTGTCAGAACGAACGCGAATTGCCCGGCCACCGATGAGATCCTTTTGTGAGCATGGACGCGATCACGGGGAAACGAGGGGGGAGATAGAGAGAAAGAGAGAAAAAAAAGATTTAACAGTCTCGATTCGCCGTTAAATCGCACTTCCGGTTTGCCCGAGTCACGTTTACCCTGCGGACTTTTCGTTCGAGAACGTGTTTTTTTTTTTTTTTTCTTTCGATAAGTGTCAAACGTCGCGACTTTTTCCTCTCGGGTGTCCCCTCTTTTACTTTCGTTAAACACGTAAAGTGGGCGGATGTAATTTTAACGCGGCTTTGAGGTTATACACGCAATTTAATGAGCTCTTCCAGACGCTCTCGATTTTCTGTAGCGCAGCAACACACGCGAACCACGCACGATGATGATGATGATGAAAGACGAGAGAGAGAGAGAGAGAGAGAGAGACGAAAACAGAGGCGAGAAAGAAAAAAAAAAACCAACGAAAATGGCACTGTCCACTTGCGCGCACCCTCGAAAGCGTTTCGCGGATTCTCGTTCTCGGAACGAAAGAAGAAAAAAACCGATGGAGACAGTATATCTTTGGTAATTCGTGGGGATTTATAACGAGGTTACGCCTGTCAATTCGTACGCGGAGTCTTCTTGTTGTTTACGTTCCGCTCTCGCCGAGGATCGAAAGATGTGACACGACTAGGGAGAGCGGGGCAAAGGAGGGAGAGTCCTCCCTACTCTTCGCTGTTCGTCGTTAACGCGCGCGATGGCGCTGACACTTTTATAACCTCGAAAATAGGATCGCGAACGTTTTGCTTTTTTCTTCTCGCCGCTGCTCGCAAAAGTGACTTTTAAAAAAACAGATAAATTGAAATAAGAAATATCGAGCGTTCTGTGTCAATTTTTTCGTTCATTTCGACGTTTTTGTAAACATTTCGTTGATCTACTAGAGTCTCAGCGCGACATTTTTTTTCTTCTTTTATTGCTCTTGCTTCGCGTGCCAAATATCTTTTTTCTCCGCAACCGTGCCGAATAGCTCGTTACACGTATACACGCGCGCACAGGTCTCGTTCAATCTTTACGCGACCGATGACGCAGCTCCGGGTACTGTCGTGTCGCGCGCGCGTGCATGTGTGCGCGCGATGAACGCGCTCGGCCCGCACCTGGGCGGCCGTGAACGTCGAACGAAAAAAAAAAAAAAAAAAAAAAAAATCGTTTTACAGAATCCTTCAATTACGTAACGCAATCGCCGTGACAAGAGTCGTTATCCTCGTTGATTCGCTCAACGAATTCTTTTCGTTGTGCGTGTCCGCGCGTAAAGCTGGAAGGGAAGTTGCTTTTAATTGCTCCGATTCGAATGGAAGTTTGATAAATTCAAAATGGCGGCGAATAATGTAAAAATCACTATTTTGTCGCATTTTGTTTTTTCGAAAAAAAAAAAAAAAAAAACAATTTTCATCGATCGTATCTCAAAAAACGAAAAATTCTCAAACGTAACTTTCGTTCGCGACAATAGTTGCGTTGATGAATAAAAAAATTCTCGCGCCTTTGCCACGGTGACATCGGAACGTTCGAGCGATTCCGAATTGCGATGATGAGAACGAAGATGCGAATATTCGCCCCGACGTAGAGCGAGGCGCTTTCGATCGTCGCGAGAAAAAAAGAGAGAGAGAGAGAGAGAGAGGGAGAAAGCGACGAGGATGTTCGTATTCACAAATACATAATAGTCACAAGCGAAGCATCATCTCGGAGAAACTTAGCAATTTTGGAGATCGCGTCGCACACGGTCGCTTTGCACTCGTCGCACGAGACGTGTTTCTACGTCGTTTTAGGACGTAAAATTGCACTTGGTATCGTGCACGCGCGAGAGAGAGAGCGATGGAAGGCTGAAAACATCGCACACGGCACACAGACACACACACACACACACACACACACACATACACATACACACACACGCGCACGCCTTGACAAGTTATCGATCGTTCAAGTCGGCAGGGGCCAGCGTTGTTTTTTTCTTCACTTTATCATCCCGATACGCACAAAATTTCGAGGAGCCACAAAGCTTTCGAGTCAACGCGCGTGTTATGCGGAGCAGTCCCTCCCCCCCCCCCCACTTGCGCACGCTCCCTCTCTCTCTCTCTCTCTCGTACTCTCTCTTCCTCTCACGTATCGCGCATAGCGTAGAAATTCACTGCTGTGTGCGCGGAATGCGATATTTACAGAATTCGTACTTCGTGTATACGCGGCGCACGATAAACCGCCGAGTTTTGTCCGAAACGAAGGCCCTGTATGCGCGCGTGCGCGCCTCTGTGCGTGCTCGTAGTCAGAGGAGTGGGAGTTAAAAAGTGAGAGAGAGAGCGATATCGCGAGACACGATAAGCCCAGCGTTATTTCGCGGACTCGTCAATGATCGATGAAATAACGGGAGCTTTCCCCCCCCCCCCCTGTTCTCCTACTTCCGGTACCACCGAATATACGTATGTACATGAGAACTCGTCGCACCACCGCTACGATACACTCGACGCGCACGGAACTGCCACGATGTTTTTTTGTTTTTTCTTTTTGTTTTCGTCTCACGGAAAAAACAGGCGCACACGTACAATTCACGAACGCGAAAAAGCACACGAGCGTGCTTGTGCGCCGCCGTGCACGGAGAAAGGAGGAGTGGGGAAATGGCCGTGGAGTGGGGGTAGTGCAAGACGAGCATCGCGAGAATGAGCTGTGTTTGCCTCTCTGAAAATGTCGCTGGAGGTGCTCAGGGCCGTGGCGCTTTGTGGGCCTCTCATTGGGCACCGAATTTCCTGACACCGATAGGGGCGCCGTAGCACGGCCACTTTTCGATTATAGTCTATATATATATTGAAAATATCAGAAAATCGGATATATATAAAAATATCGGATATTTTCGATATTTATAATAAATATCGGATTTTTAAGAACCCTGTAATATGTGTGTGTGTGGGTGGGTGGGTGGGTGGGTGTGTGTGTGTGTGTGTGGGTGTACTTCCAAAAAGCCCACATGTCCGATTAATTTAAAACTTCGTATACCTATGTATTTTGACTCGCTGATCACGAATATGATAGTGAAAAGACCCGCAAATTTTATTTTCAAGGTCAAAACTAAAAAAAACTTTTTTTTAGTTTTTTTATTTTATTTTAATAAATATTGATCTTAGAGAAAAATGTTTCCTACAAGAGTTGTAGCTTATGAATAGACTGATATTTTATGTTCTATACAGGTTTTGTCTAAAACCATTATTTTTCGAGAAAAATGGGATAATGCTCCAATAAGTATATTTTGCTAAACTCTATTAGTTTCGATGTTATCTACTTACGCACTTTACCACGGGGAGGTTAGAGTTTAGTCTTTAAAGTGCATGTTTTTTTTTGCTTTTTTTTTGTATTTTATTCTTTTTTGCTTTTTTTGTATTTTTGTCTATTTTTTTTTTTTTTGGTATTTTATTCTGCTTTTTGCTTTTTTCTTTGTATTTTACGCACCTCACGATTCCACGCACCCATCCGAGGTGCCTTCCGTCCACTCCAGTGTTCCACGCACCCATCCGAGGTGCCCTCCGCCCACCTCAGTGTTCTACGCACCCCACGTGTACTTCCGAAAAGCCCACACCTCCGATTAATTTAAAACTTCGTCTACTTATGTATTTTGACTCGCCGATCACGAATATGATAGTGAAAATACCCGCAAATTTTATTTTCAAGGTCAAAACTAAAAAAAACTTTTATTTATTTAGTTTTTCTATTTTATTTTAATAAATATTGATCTTAGAGAAAAATGTTTCCCACAAGAGTTGTAGCTTATGAATAGACTGATATTTTATGTTCCATACAGGTTTTGTCTAAAACCATTATTTTTCGAGAAAAATGGGATAATGTTCCAATAAGTATATTTTCCTAAACTCTATTAGTTTCGATGTTATCTACTTACGCACTTCACCACGGGGAGGTTAGAGTTTAGTCTCTAAAGTGCATGTTTTTTTTGTTGCTTTTTTTGTACTTTATTCTTTTTTGCTTTTTTTCGTATTTTAGTCTATTTTTTGTTTTTTTTTGTATTGTATTCTGCTTTTTTTGTATTTTTTATTTTGGTCTTTTTTGTATTTTATGTTGTTTTCTGTTATTTTTTGTGATTTTAGTATTATATAGGAAAATATTGAAGGTTAAGCAATATAAAGACGAAAAACTTATGTGGCTTTGTGCGTAGAACACTCCAGTGTTCTACGCACCCATCCGAGGTACCTTCCGCCCACCCCAGTGTTCCACGCACCCCCACGATTCCACGCACCTATCCGAGGTGTCCTCCGCCCACCCCAGTGTTCTACGCACCACACGATTCAACGCACCTATCCGAGGTGCCCTCCGCCCACTCCAGTGTTCTACGCACCCCACGATTCTACGCACCCATCCGAGGTGCCCTCCGCCCATTCCAGTGTTCTACACACCCTGCGATTCCACACACCCATCCGAGGTGCCCTGCGCCCACTCCAATGAACTACATACCCTACGATTCAACATATCCGAGTTTGTTTGGGTTTGTTTTATTTGCGTTTGTTTGGGCCCATATGCAGTAAAGGGCGTAAGTAGATAATATCGAATGGGCCCATATGCAGTAAAGTGCGTAAGGAGATAATATCGAAATTAATGGAGTTTAGGAAAATATACTTATTGGAGTATTATCCCATTTTCCTTGGAAAATAATGATTTTAGACAAAATTTATATAGAACATAAATTATCGGTCTTTTGATGGGTTACAATTTTTGTAGGAGACATTTTTCTCTACGATCAACATTTATTAAAATAAAATAGAAAAACTAAGAAAAAACCGTTTTTTAAATTTTTACCTTTAAAATCAAATTTGCGGGCATTTTCACGATCATATTCGTGATCAGCGAGTCAAAATACATAAGTACACGAAGTTCTAAATTGTTCGGAGGTGTGGGCTTTTCGGAAGTTTATCCAAAGTACTTTGCACACCACGTTTTTCAAATTATCCTGCGAAATAAAATAAAATACTACAGCATTTTTTTTTAGAAGAAAAATATAATGTTCGAAATTTTTTTTTTTAGAATAATTTGAAAAAAACAGGCGGTGTGCAAATACTTTTTTTTACCCACTGTATATATATATATATGCTGTTTTTAGAGCTGCTTTTTTAAAGTGTGTTGCAAATTAAAAAAAATATGTATGTGAAATTAAAGCCCAATTTTGGTTATTTTAATATTTATTTATTTACTTATTTTTTTACGATAATCAGTCTTACACATTTTAAAAATCAAGTCTTTCTAATTAAAAAATAATTAGGTAGGTTTCTCTTTTTACCTAATAAATCAACAATTAAAATACAAGTTGCTATTAAACTTCTCACATCTATAAGCTCTAATATCTTTATTATTGATAATTACATATCTCTTTTAAAAAAATGAACAGAAACAACAACGAATCAGAAATATCGAGCTACGAATCAGATACTGATTGTGTAGTCAGATGAGTTGGTTGCATGCAATGTAACAACTTTATAATCGTTACGCGCACGCACACATCAGAGCCTAGCCAACCAAGTCTCAATTTAACATCATATTATTATCATAATTCATAGCGCAACCAACATATTTACTTGTCTAAAACCGTGGTTATTTCATAAATGAGAACATTAAGAACAATGGAAGAAACGCAGCTGATCGAAAGACAATGGTATTCTTCGAAATTTCGGCACTTACAAAAAAATATTGGGAGCCTTTTTAAACGTACTGATAACAAATACCAAGGACAAATAAATAGATAAGTCGTCATAGTTTTGTATTTTTAAGTTATTTTAATTTAAAAAATGCGCATTTTTGTTGTATTTTAGGATAAATATCAATTATGTATATTCAACATAAATATCAATGGATATATATATATATATATATATATATATATACAGTATTGGACAAAAACAGTACGCACTAGTCGAAATTTCTTACCGCATTAGAATTTACATATCGGACTCAAAAATATAGGTAATTGAATTTCGCAAGTGGCGTTTTAAAGAGGACAAGTTTACCTGCATTTTGCTTTTTTTAGAAATTTTTCTACGATTTTTTTTCGCCCCGGTACGCACTTTTGAACGTGGCTATTTTTCGGCTATTTTTTGGCCGTCGAAAATTAACTGCAAAGTTTGTAGAAAATTATTTCCTCGGTTTTTTCCATGGGAAACTTAAAAAGGATATCAAAACCTACATTTTTATTTTTTAGAAAGTCTCGTACAATTTTTTTTTGCCCCAGTGTTGCATTTTTAGCTAAAAAAGACATGTTTCAGAAAAAAAGGCGTCATCGAAGAAGTATAGGGTTTCAGAGGAAATGTCAAGAGGGTAAAAAGTTGCATGGGTTCACACTGGAGTGGCTAGAATTTTTTCCGAAGTTTTTTTTTTTACTTTTTTTTACCATTTTTGGTTGAAACTTTGATGAGTGGAGAGGCTCCACTTGGGAATTATGGGGTCTAGGACAATATATTGAGAAAGGAAATTTCTTTATATATTCATTTTTAATTAACAACTTTTTTAGATTTTTTTTTCATTTTCATTTTTTTTATTTTCATTTTCAAAAATACAAAAACATCTAGAAAAATTGTAGTTAATTAAAAATGAAAATGTAAACAAATTGCTTTCCTTAATTGTCCTAGACCCCATAATTCCCAAGTGGAGCCTCTCCACTCATCAAAGTTCCAACCAAAAATAGTAAAAAAAAAAAAAAAATGTCCGAGAAAAATTCTGAAAAAATTCTAGCCACTCCAGTGTGAACCCATGCAACTTTTTACCCTCTTGACATTTCCCCTGAAACCCTATAGTTCTTCGATGACGCCCTTTTTTTTCTAAAACATGTTTTTTTTTAACTAAAAATTCAATACTAGGGCGAAAAAAATTGTACGAGACTTTCTGAAAAATAAAAATGTCGATTTTGATATTCTTTTTAAGTTTCCCATGAAAAACACCGAGGAAAAAATTTTCCACAAACTTTGCAGTTAATTTTCGACGGCTAAAAAATAGCGAAAAAATGGCCACGTTCAAAAGTACGCACCGGGGCGAAAAAAATCGTAGAGAATTTTCTAAAAAAGCAAAATAAAGGTAAACTTGTCCGCTTTAAAACGCCATTTGGGAAATTCAATTACCTTTATTTTTGAGTCCGCTATGTAAATTTTAGTGCGGTAAGAAATTTCAACTAGTTCGAGCTTTTTTTGTCCACTACTGTATATATATATATATATATATAAAGCCCATCTTGGCGTATAAAGAGTGCGCAGCGTGTCGTTGTCGTGACAGTCGTTTTTTTTTATTACTTGGCGTCGAGACGCTGCCGCGTCTCTTGATAAAAGGATTGGCGACTTCCAAGTAGCCAAAGTAGGATAATTTTTTTTTCCTCTCACATCGTTTACATCGAGAGAATATCCGATGGAAAATTTTACACCGATTACAAATATCGCAGAATTTTTGTCAAAAGCTCGAAATTAGGCCGGCTAAACGCGTAAAATCTGTTTCCATACATATTCGACAATTATTAATAGACGTTGAGGATTTCAGGGTAAACGAATGGTGAACTACCGTTCAAGGGATAAAAATACATCGACATAGACTGATAAAAGAAAAATATTTAAAATCCTAATTCTTTGCCCATCTCGGAGAGAAAAAAAAAGTTTCTTCACTCAATCGTCGATCATTTCTTTTCTATTTTAATTCGGAACTCCGCTCTATGACCATTCTCTTCGTTATCGTTTGTTCCCTGAAATGCCGTTTGATCCATTAAACATTGATAATTTTTCGATTTTTGACAGTCTTCTAAAGCCAGACTATCGATTTTTGCCAATTCTTCGAACCCTTTGACTCTTTTTTCGGCCATTTTTTCGCCAAGTGCACTTTTTCGGGAAATCTAATCGAGATTTAGGGATGAATCCAACGGCATTCTCTAAGTCTATCAAAATCCTTTTTCGGAAATCCCCGCAGGGCGCCCGCTAAGGCTGTTTGAAATTTCACGATTTTGAAACAGTAGCCGAAAGGGTCGAAAAATGTCTTTTTCGACTATCACACAATTTCAAGAATTTCTTCGACGCGAACATTACCGCCGCTTACACGTATCACGGACATTTTTTCTTTCTTTCGAAAGCTCGAAATAACGCTGGCTAAACGCAAAACACGTGTTTTCACACACTTCCGGCGATTTTTCAATAAAAATTGTGGATTCTAGGGGAATCGAATGACGAATTCGCATGCGAGGGGTAAAAATACGTTGATAGGAACTCACGAAAAAAAAAATATTTTAAATCCAATTGTTTTTTTTTGCCCCGTCAAAAATAAGAGGAAACGGAGATAGAAAATTGTCGAGTGATCGTCATCGAAATGAAACAAAAAGACAAAAGCGAAAAGAAGCAAGGATAGAATGAGGCAAGAAAAAAAAACTTAATTCAGGAAATCGGATAGGAAATAATTGAAGAAATGACGAAATCTCGACAAACGATACAGGCTCGAGGAACGAGAAACAAAAGAACAGTATATAAAAGTGATACGAAATGACAAAATGGCGAATAAACGTTTAAAAAGATGACGCTGAAACGAAGAACGAGAAATAAAGAATCTCATTAAAATAACGCGAAATGAAAAAAAACAGGGTGTCTAATTTTGACCAGAACTGAAATTTCATAAAATTTAAAGATTTTCAAGGCAAGGAATAGGGATTTTTTTCATGACTTTAGAATGGCTTTCTAGTATAAAAGTATAGTTTATAATTCTTTAGTGCGAGTAACTTTCTAAATTTTTCTCTTTGAAACAGACGTGTGTTGTATACCAATAAAAAGTATACGGAATACACGAAAAGTCACCAAACTGTACAATTCCATGTGTAGTAAAAAATGTGAGACAAACATCATTTCAAGTTTGCTGTAAAAAAATATATTTTGGGAATATCTTGCAAAATATTACATACATTCAGGAACTTTGAATAATATCATCTTAGTTGCTTTACATGAATAACAAAGAAAAACTAATATGTTGAGATAACGAATTATTGCCTTTTTTTCTAATACCGTAGATTGTCGCAAACCCGCGGAAATTTAAAATTATTTTGGATAAGTTAATACAAAAATCGGCAATGATAATGAGATTCAACAAAAATCAGGTAGACTGGCAATTTTTCATGACTTTTTCAGGGTCGAGTGTAATTTCATGACAATTAAGACTTTTCAAGTCGATAGACACCCTGGAAAACTGTGAACGGAGTAAAAAAGAAAATAATTCCTTGTACTTTAAAACAAAATCGTGTTCTGTTCCCAAACAAACCCAAATATTGCGAAATGAGATAGCATCATTTTTTAAAATAATGCCATAATAAATGAGATAATTGCTAAATAAAAAAAGGCCGAGAGCGAGAGATAGAAAAAAGGGAGGGGGGGGGGGAGAGAGAGAGAGAGAGAGAGAGAGAGAGAGAGAGAGAGAGAGAGAGAGAGAGAGAGAGAGAGAGAGAGAGAGAGAGAGAGAGAGAGAGAGAGAGAGAGAGAGAGAGAGAGAGAGAGAGAGAGAGAGAGAGAGAGAGAGAGAGAGAGAGAGAGAGAGAGAGAGAGAGAGAGAGAGAGAGAGAGAGAGAGAGAGAGAGAACTCAATGAAGACCTTGACTGATCTACGGCCCTGCCTATCCCAGATGCGCCGTCACAAGATCGATAAATCTTAAACTCGCGGAAAGCTTTCCCACACATTATTCTTCTCTCTTCTCCGCAAGCGTTCGACATCCTTTTTTTTCATCGGCTCGCTCCGAGGCCTTTCTGTTTTATTTTCTGTTGTTTACGCGCGCGCGCGCCCATTCATCGACGTGGCGGTAGTGTTGTGTCGGTAATCGTAGCTTCGCGGATAACAGTCGCCGGAAAGGGGCGACAGTACGTCGTCGGTGGTGGAACGAGTCGATAAGTTTTTTTGCGCTGTTTGTTTTTTTGTTTGTGTATTGTCGGAACGCACGCACGGTGTGCGCGAGCGTTTAACGGGCACAAGGAGGGTACGTACGTCATTTGTAGCCACGAATCTTACGCACGATCTACAGGCTCTCGCCAATCGCGTTTGTAAATATTTACAGATAAAAGCGACAATCGCCATCGATCGCGAGTACTGAAGAAGAGTCCTATCCGCGAAGAAATTCGGAAAAGTGCATCGCTTCGAACGTGAGAGAGCGAGAGAGTGAAAGGGATAAGACGGAAAATGACGGAGACGGAGAACATATTTCTTTTCGTGCCCAACATTATAGGTAATTCGATTATTCTGCCTCTGCGCTCCGGATATTTTGTTCCGGAATGAGTTTTGGGATTTAAAGGGCAAAAAAACACGTTTTCCGTACGTTAAAGGAAAACCCTATCCAGTTTAATACATACTCATGATCACATCGCCGGGAAAAAAAAATTGGGTCGAATAACGATCGAAGCTGAGAAATTTGTTTTGCATCGAGTACGGAAGAGCATCCTTATAAATGCTGAAGCTTCTCGCGCCACTGTCCGTTTTGAGACTAAGTAGAAAGATTTACCACGTGATATACGAGTGCGAGAGAGACAGGCGAACTTTTCGGAGATTTCTCAGATATGAATAATATGAATAAAGTTCAGGGCCAAAGAAAATCATGAAACTTCGCGTCGGTGAATTCTGCAGAGCCTGATGCTTTCGTTTTTCCTGAAAAACTCAACGATCTATGAGAAAATTCTGTTCGAAAATTTGTGAGGTTATGTTGACCTTGTAAATCGCCCTTAAGACGAAGTAGAAGCCGTACCACGTGACATACGAGTCTGAGGACAGATGGCTGAACTTTTCGAACGGACATTTTTCAAATATAAATAATATTTAGGGCATAAAAAAACGACACACTTCCCGTTATGGAATTCTAAAACTTTATGCTGTTGTTTTTCCTGAAAAACTCATTTGTCTATGAGAAAATACTATTCGAAAGTTTGCGAGGTTATGTTGACCTTGTAAATGTCCTCAAGACGAAGTAGAAGCCGTACCACGTGACATTACCAGTGGAAGATCGCTGAAATTTTCGAAGATTTTTCAAATATGAATAATATTCAGAGCAAAAAAAATCGTCAAACTCCGCATTGGTGGATTCTAGAGCCTGATGCTTTTGTTGTTCCTGAAAAACTCAACTATCTATTCGAAAACTCTGTTCGAAAGTTTGTGAGGTTATGTTGACCCTCTAAATGCCCTTAAAAGTAAAATCGCATTTTCTCAGGTATCCCAATGGCGGTACGTTTCGACAGCTTCGATTAATTGAAGTGACGCGACGTGACAGAGATTGAACTCTGTCGCACTTCCGAGTCTTCCTTGATTATTGATTTCTCCTCCCATCGAGCGTTAGCTCGTCCTAACGCAAGCGTTCGCTGTTTCAGGCTTCGCTAGAGTGTTCCTGGCTCTGATATCCTTCTACTTCATGCCAACTCGCTACGCCATTGCGACGTGGTGTTACGTGCTGAGCGCTCTGCTGGACGCTGTGGACGGTCATGCGGCGCGATACTTCGATCAGAGCACTAAGTTCGGAGCGATACTGGACCAGCTGACAGATCGAGTCGGCACTATGTGCCTGCTCGTCAATCTCAGCATGTTCTATCCGTCCTACGCGTTTTGGTTTCAGCTGAGCATGGCCATCGACATCGCCTGCCACTGGATTTACCTTCACACGTAAAACACTTTGTCCGCTGTTACGCGATTCTCGCTCGTGCGCCTTAGCGACCTCTCGTTTCGCTTGCAGATCTCTCCTTCAGGGCAAAACGAGCCACAAGTTCATCGACATGTCGGAGAATCCGGTGATGAGGATTTACTACACGAATCGCCAAGTCCTATTCTTCATGTGCGCCGGCAACGAGGCTTTCTACGCTTCACTGTATCTCTTACACTTCACGAATGGACCGACTCGTCAGTGCTAAACTTTTCCTCGCCGAGTCTTCCGAAGATTCTCTTTAAAAAAAATAATGATAACACCTCTCGTCCTTGTTTCGCAGTGGTGGGAATCAGTCTGTTCAAGCTGGTGGCGTTGGTCTCCGCGCCGATTGCCCTCGTCAAGACTGTTCTCTCCCTCCTGCACGGCTACGTCGCTTGCCTCAATCTGAGCATTATCGACGTCAAGGAACGCGCCGCTTTGCGCAAACAGAATTGAATCGCAACAAGGCGAACGGACACGAAACGCCACACTGAGTTTCGCCTCTCGAATAATTAGCCGAACTCTATCTTCTAATCTTCCTTGCAGATCGGACGGAAACAATTGGATCTTGGTGCATATACATATATTTATATATACGTATATATCTATATATTGGTATACACGTACGTTCCTAAGAAAAATGTCACGACTGAGACTTATTTTTACGTGACTCCGGTTCGACACGTACGATTCCTTAGCTCGCGATGTAAGAGTGGATGCGATAAACGTTTGTACACAAGCGTCGCTTAATCTAGTCCCTTAGGTGATTCGATGCATTTCTCCGTTTTTAACGTAGATTTTTTTTCTTTTAGCTCGTATCTTCGTTTCTTCCGTGTTCGATAGAACGTTCGTACGACGCTCGAAGATCATTTTGAATTCTTCTACTTTGTACGCAATATTTAGTTGAAAAATCGTTCGTCATTTATTCATCGTGAATCTCGATTACAAAAATGACGTAGTAAAGTAAGAATAAAAATATTTTTTAAAATCAATCATTTGTGCGAGCGTGTGAAAATTTATTATTGAGACGAAGAACGATAAAGAAATACGCACTGAAATATTTCGGTACCGCAGAAATGTTTCTGGCGAAGAGGGCAGGGGGGGGGGAGTAACGAGGAAGTGCGGAGGAAAATTTGTATTGGCTCTCGTTCAAATCGAGAACAAAGAAACTCGAAGTTTACGAAGGGTGGGGGAAGAAAACGAAATCTTGATGAAACCGTTCGAAGAATTGATGTAATTGGACGAATGTTTAACGAAGAAATTTTATGACCTCGTCGACACGAATTGGTGTAAAAATGAATGTTTGAGAAATAAATTTGAAAACTAACCTCAAAAGCTCGTACGCTCGGTTTGTCCCGTCACGTTTGGCCGTGTTTTCAGGCACCGTGTTGACATCTTTGAACTATCGCGCATGTTTTTTTCGGCACACGTTTGGCCGCGGGCAAGTCACGCGAGAGCGATATATAAACACGATATTCGCAGAGAGAGAGAGAGAGAGAAAAGGTGACAATATTTTTTTGCACGTCGCGGAACACGAGAACTCTAGAATAAATTCAGTCGAGGCTCGATTAAAGAATCGGACGTACTGTTGTGTCGCAGGTACGGAAATATTTTCGTAGAAAAAACAGTCAATCGTTTGTGTAAAAGCAGCGATAAGGCACGGAACGTCAAGTATACGGTGGAATATATATATATATATGTTTTTACAAAACAAAGAGAGAGAGGGAGCGACCGGCTTGCGACAGCAGAGGAATGGAGGGGCGCGCAGCTGCGCTCTTTTGACACGACGGCGCCACCTACTCGTCAGCTGGTTCACAAAAATGGCGCGCCACGGAGGCGGCTTTTGTAGGCGCGTTTCGCCGCCAATCGCAATTTAGCGAGTTTTTATTAAGGGGCTATTCTACTGTGATGGCTCAAAGAATAAGCTATTTTTTAATATTTTTTTTTTGAATACTGTTGCATGTATCGGCACAAAGGCTTTTTTCACTTAAAGGTACACTCTTATAGAATAGAAAAGAATTTTTTTTTGTTACATATAAATGTATAATTATTTAACAGTTTAAAATCGTGTAAAGGCATGAAAAAAAAAGTATGTCGTTGGCGTTGATGATTTGCGATTCTGTAAGAGTGTGCCTTTAACCACTTGACTGTCAGTTACACACATATGGGCAGAAAAAAGTCGTGCCACTTTTGTGTCATGACAACATATCGACGGCAGTATGGAAGGACGTGCTATCTCAAATTGTGATGTTTAACCTTACAAATAGCTAATTTAATAATAAATTAACACTCAGAAATGTTAATTTTCCACTTTTAATAATAATTGAAGTCAAATTCGACTATATTGGCGTGTGACTGAGGTTTTGTCAGTGACTGTACGTCTGTTTCAACTGTCCAACAAAAAAATTTGTCAATTTTTAAATTTAATTAATACGTTCAGATCTTATTATTATCAACAGTTGCCCAAAAACTCAATATATATATTGAGTTTTCCAATGATTGCTCTTAATTCATCGTAAAATGGGCGATATTCCTCATTACTTTAATTAAATTCTCGACAATTACTCAGTCGATTTATTTGAAACTGAGCATAATCAATCGCTTGATCCTAAGTCTTGATGATATAATATTTTTAGAATTTACGGTGATTTAGTTCCATTTGTTTTGCTGCTATTAACATCTGCAGAAGCTGTTTTCCCATAAGCGACCGTGTTAAATTCATATGTTTATAACTACTAAATTATTTAGTGAAGAATTCTAAAATTATTCATATATTATTATGCTATCAAGAACAATCCGACGGCAGTATGGAAGAACGTGCTATCTCAAATTGTGATAGAAGAACGTGCTATCCCAAATTGTGATAGAAGAACGTGCTATCTCAAATTGTGATAGAAGAACGTGCTATCTCAAATTGTGATAGAAGAACGTGCTATCTCAAATTATGAGAGAAGAACGTGGCTATCTCAAATTGTGATAGAAGAACGTGCTATCTCAAATTGTGATAGAAAAACGTGCTATCTCATATTATGAGAGAAGAAGGGGTTAAGCGAAAAAAAAGTTTGTACCGATACATGCAACAGTTTTCAGAAAAAAAAATGATCGAACATCGCTCATTTTTTGAGCCATCACAGTAGGATATTCCCTTGAGGCATTCCTTTCACGATCCCTGAATATTTAGCAATTAATTGATTTTCGTCGACAATTAAGTAAAAATACATTCCAGCATACTAGTAAAATTTCAAACCAAGTTACAGAACTTTTAACGAAAAATTACGATTTCAAAAATCGTCTAATTTATGCCTTATTTTATGGAGATGACATGCTGGCCACATTTCTATCTAATTTATATATTTAATAACTCCAGATGTCTGATATGAACTGCTCTAATCATGTAGAAATACTGAAGATTCCGTATAACGATAAAAAGTAGGCTACCGAATGTTTAAAGAAAATATTAATGATAAAACTTAGAAAAATGTGCATCAGAAGAATTTTCATAACGGCAATTTCTCAGAGAACGGGGAAAAATGTCTAAATCTAAAAAATGTATGCAAAATTTTTCATTCCAGTTCACCGTTGAATATACTAATTGATTGTAACTTATTTCTATTAAGCGACACTGTTATTTACTAATGATTCAAAAGGACCTTATGCGCTCACAAAATACGACCCTCCGCGAAAGGAATACCTTGAAACTTACTATGAGAGTCGAGCGATTCACCGATGAATCTTGATGGGGGCATACCCGAGTAAACGGCGGAAAAAATAGGTGAATTTTGGGAATTATTATCTCAAAAAACTATTTGTCCGATTTCATCCAAGTTTGTTTTATTCGACAAACGCACAATGCTCTTAGGGCGGCCTCGGAGTTACAGACAAACAAACGGACAGAGTCTGGGCTTTTTTCAAGTTTATATTGGCAAAAAAAAAATGTATTAACATTTTTTTAAATTAAATTTTAATAAGGTGCTCGGTGAAAAAAATCATTTTTTTTTATATCTTACGATGCGAAGGGCTCTATATATTACATTTTACAAATCATTTCGAAATTTTCGTTTCAGATCAAGCGACTGCCTGCAATCATGGGGACCGCAGACCATGCCAGCAAGAGAAATGTTTTACGCCGTCCACATTAACAGAGCTCCCAGTCAATATATATTTATGAAAAAATTTTGGCAAGATACTTCAATATTTATATTTTTGAATAAAACGAATTTGGATGAAATCCTACAAATAGTTTTTTAGATAATAATTTCGAAAAATGTACCAATTCTTGCCGCCGTCTACTCGGATGTGCACCCTCAAATGATACAGACTTTTTTCTTTCAAACGTACAAACAGCCCATACAAGTTTAACTTGGAAGTTTCCGGAAGTCTTACTACATAGCTTTCGAGAAGAAAAAAATTCAAAAATCTCGACTGTATAATACCGGTTTTTTTTTTATTTATGAAGAACCGCAAATTACGCTGCAATTTTCTCGGTGAGCGCTTTCGAATACGTCAGCGAGAGATTCGGCTACATGTACGATTCCTTGTAAGAAGCCAAGCTGCTTAGATTTGTATTTTTTTTTTTTTTTCGAAAACGATTTAGTGGAATTTATCGAAACTTCGAAATTGATTTTTTATTAGATGTATCAACGTCTGAAAAAGAAATATTTTTCAACATCCATCGGCGAAAGACCCTCCTTAAGGGTCTTTCCCAAACAAACCCAAACAAACTCTCATTACAAATTTAAAAAAAGTGGATTTTTGTCCTACTTTCATTCTACATCTCAGAAACGTCCATTTTTCAAGCAGTAATTCCGAATAGTTTATCATTTTAAAAGCCAATACTGAGTGCAAGTTATCAACGCGAAATCACAAAGAAAATCTCCAAATCCGCTTTTACTCGAATGGATTTTTTTCTTCAAGAACGCTCGGGGCTATAATTGTCGCAAATTGTATTGACCGGTTTTCTAAAGACTTACTCCATTCTCTTTTCAATCGCGCGTACTACAATTATCAATTTACCACCACTCGGTATTTCCTTTATGAATAAATTTGGAAAAAGATCTTTTTCAAATCTGCGTTCGAGTTCGCGGCTAAACAGAAAAAAAAGACACCATTGTTGTAAAAACGTCTATTTCTTATTCACGAAAGCTTGATCAATTTTTCAAAAGAGTTCCTTCCCCCGATGTTTGACATAGATTTGACGAGGAAAATTCTGAGAGTCAGGAACTGGTGGGCCGTTTTTATGGAAGGGAGTCCCCTTAAGGCAATGTGAAAAAGTAACACGTGACGAGTGTGTGTGTGTGTGTGTGTGTGTGTGTGTGAGAGAGAGAGAGAGAGAGAGAGAGAGAGAGACCCGAAAGTCCATTTCTCACTCTTCTCAAAGACAACTGGCAAGAACAAAAAAAGCCATTTTGCGGTTCATCAAAAGGACGACAAAACGGAACTCTTCGTTTTCCCCGAAGTGTCAATCGTCTCGCAGGAAAGTACGCAAAGGTATTTTTACCGACCGAGCAACTTCCACTTTGCCTAGAATTATTTTTTTTTCTTTCAAGTATCTTCCTCTCACGTTGATTTCCACTATCGCCGCCTATTGTGCTTGTTCTTCGTTCGAAGAAGAAATTGATCAGAAAGTAAAAGAAAAAAGGACGTTGCGTCCAGCAATTATTGTAGTCCGTGAGCGAGCCCTGAAGAGAGAAAAAAAAAATAACTCGCCGCTTGTTGCTTCGAAAAGATAAGAAACGGACTATTCAGTACTCGCCGGTAGTTTCCTCCGATTCGATTTGTACTCTCAAAGAGGCCGTCAACAGATCGAAAATTCATTCACCTTATAACAAAAAAAAACGTACGGCGCGACAGCGACGAGATAACAAACAAACAAAAAGAACACGCATAAAATCGTCGTTTTCTATTCTCTGATAACGGCGATGGCGTTGTCCTCGAACGCCAAATCCGTTCTCGACGGATAAACGAGCTTCATGTTGCCCTCGATGTCCACGACTTTGACCTGCTCCACGTGCAACTCGTGAAAATCATGTGATCCAACGACTTCGGAATTATCGTCACCGAGTCCGAGTATCAATAGTTCCTTTAGAAATTCGTCCAGTACGTTTCTGATGGAGAATCCCAATGGAAGAAGAAACGATGAGGAATCGTTCATCGCGAGAAAATGAAATCCTAGAGACGAGGATTTTTCGAAAGCTCTTGGCTTGGATGTTTACCTGCAAATTTGTTGGGTTGACGCGCTCGTTACTTCGACCAACATGGATTTCGTGCTGGGCGACATTTTCGTTATGTCGCTGTTGGTTATGGGCGGAAACGAGACAACCTGCGACGTGCTGTCCAATACGCAGGGATACAGAGGCTTGCCCTCCAACAAATAAAGATACTTGTGAATGCCCGAGTAAACGTTTCGCTTCTTCTCCTTGCGAAGATTGATCGCTTCGTTTTGGAGCTGCTGGAATAGGGCCGCACCGGTGTACGTTTTGTTGCGCATTAACGGCTTTATCTCAATGTCGGCTGGTAACTTTGCCGTGTACGTCAAATCACCTGTAAGCATAACCTGTACGGTTGAACGAGCAAGAGTCGCGTATTTGCATACGTGTATATTCGTATCATATATACAGGATGGACCATCTAACGCGACCACCTCAAATATCTCCGTTGCCTTTAGAGTGACAAGAAAAATGTCACAAGGTAATTTGATTGATTCCGAAGGGCTGATACAATGGTGAAAAATTCATTTTTGTCAAGGTCATAGTTTTTGCGTTCTCAAGGTCAATAATGGTTTTTTAAATGGGAACCTGTTTTTTTTTTTATTAAGACGTTGCAGCTGATATTCAGACGAATCCGACGACCTATGATATCATGGCCTTGAAATGATTTTTCACCAAAATACACGTGTAAAAACGGGAAATCGTGATGGTATTGACAATAAGAATATCCGAATAATGTAATTGAATTTTTTGTGCAGAAAATTTATTGTAACAAATGTTCGAAGTGATGGCCTCGACACATTTTTGAAGACGTCGGATGAATGATTCTCTTGACCTTCGAATAGTTTCTGGTGTGATAGCGGCGCAGGCTCTTGTAATTCATTCTCGCATGTTCGCTTGACTGTAAAATACCATTTTCGATACGGTTATTATACGTTACTTTGGATACACTTGTCCACTGATTCTAATATTGGTAGGTGGTAAACATTCTTCACTCTACTACATTTTTTCTACGTTACATTGCCAGTATTTACAAACATCAGAAACATCTCCGACTATTGACATTGTTGTATCCGTTGGATAACCTGCGCCGCTATCACACCAGAAACTATTCGAACGTCAAGAGAATCATTCATCCGACGTCTTCAAAAATGTGTAGAGGTTAATGGCCATCACTTCGAACAGTTGTTACAATAAATTTTCTGCACAAAAAATTCAATTACATTATTCGGATATTTTTATTGTCAATACCATTACGATTTCCCGTTTTTACACGTGTATTTTGGTGAAAAATCATTTCAAGGTCATGCTATCATAGGTCGTTGGATTCGTCTGAATATCAGCTACAACGTCTTAGTAAAAAAAAAAACATGTTCCCATTTGAAAAACCATTGATGACCTTGAGAATGCAAAAACTATGACCTTGACAAAAATGAATTTTTTACCACTGTATCAGCCCTTCGAAATCAATCAAATTACCTTCTGACATTTTTTTCGTCACTCTAAAGGCAACGGAGATATTTGGGATGGTCGCGTTAAATGGTCCATCCTGTATACCGTGTGTTTGGCGCATGAACCGATACAAATTTTAGCGGAATTGAGGGTCGGGGGGGGGGGGGTCGTTTGCTAGTTTTTTCATCCTTAGACCCTATGCCCTAAGTGTCAAGGTAATTGAAATATGATTTTTTTTTCGTTTTTTTTTTATTACCCGAGATTTCGCCTTCAAATCGTCATAACTTTTTTGTTTGTGGTTGTAATAGCACGAAATCGCTCTTGTTGCATGCATACGGAGTAAAGAAGGTGAATTTGAGCAAAATTTATAATTCAAGGTCAATAGAAAAACATCGGAAACATAAAAAGTATTTTCTTAACTCTGACCCTAGCAAACTAGTATGCCTTATTTTTACCACATAATGAATGATTTCTATAACATGTAGCATACCGTTAGAAAGAGTATAAACTAGTGAACTTTTGAAAACAAAGCTAAGTTCAAAATAGCTTTTTTTTTTTTTTTTTTTATAATGACTTTAGAAGTTGACATTTTTCATACATTTACACATTTTTTGACTTTGGAAGATCATGAGTCATTTTCTTGAAGCCATCTGTACCAAATAATTATTCATTTATCTTAAACATACATTGTAGAATATAATAAAAATTACTTCGTGCTATTACAGCCACAAATAAAATGGTATGTCGATTTAAAGGCGAAATTTCGAGTAATGAAAAAAAAACGAGAAAAAAATCATATCTCAATCATGTACCTACAAATACATTTTGTAGGTCCATGCGCCAAATACTCTGTATATATATGAATATATATAGAAGATATAATGAAACGAGGGTTCGTATGTTTGTTTGTTTATAACTCGAGAACGACCATTTTCTCAAAGCAGAATGGTTTCAGCCAAAAATTGTATAGAACATAAAAGATCAATCTTTTTATAGGCTAGAACTTCTATAGGATACATTCTCCTCTAAGATCAACATTTATTAAAATATAAAAACTTTTTTGAAAAATCAGTTTTTGTGAGTTTTTACCTTGAAAATCAAATTTGGGGGTATTTTTACTATCATATTCGTGATCAACGAGTCAAAATACATGGGTAAACGAAATTCCATAATAATCGGCGGTATGGGTTTGTCGGAACTACACCGGAAATTAGGCTAAGAGGCATTGAGCTATATAGTTAATAAAAATAATGATAAACAAACATGACAAAGATCATAATTATGAAATGCGAGCAGAAAGGACTAAACAATTGAACAAACGAACACAGAAACGAAAAATTAAGGTATTCCTTTCGCGGAGGGCCGTATTTTGTGGGCGCACAAGCCAGGGCCCTTTTGAATCGTTAGTAGATTACAGTGGTGCTGAATAAAAATAAGTTACAAACAATTATTTTATCCAACGATAAACTGGAATGAAAAATTTCGCATACATTTTGTAGATTTAGACATTTTTACGTGTTCTCTGAGAAGTCGCGGTTGCGAAAATTCTTCTGCTAGTCACAGTTTTTCGAAGTTTTATCATTAATATTTTCTTTAAACATATGGTGACCCACTGTTTATATTGCCGTTACGGAAGTTTCAGAATTTTTTACATGCTTAGAGCAGTCTGTATCAGACATTTAGAGTTATTTAGTATATAAATTATCAGATAGAAATGTGGCGAGTATGTCATCTCCATAAAGTGCTGTATAAATTAGACAATTTTCAGAGTCGTAATTTTTTGTTAAAAGTTCGGTAACTTGAGCTTGAATTTTCACCAACATACTCGGATGCGTGTTTACTTAATTGTAGATGATAATCAGTTAATCGTTAAATATTCGGGTTCGTGAAAGGAATATCTTAAGAATCATGAGTTGTGTGTAATGTTTTAGTTTTCGTAAATGTTCTTTGCTGTTCGTTATTATTTTCAATAAGAAGTATATATCACAAATATTTTTAAAACCTTCAAACAGTAGACAAAATTGAGAAATTAACAAAAATTTACAAATAATGATGCATGCTTTGTCTGTAAACGAGTAAATCTCGATCTTCATATATAATAAAAACTGAAAGGGGTTTGTCTACAATCTTTAGATTTTTAGAAAATTTCATATACAGATCGTGTATATAAAGGTAGTAGTCTCGCCAAGGCGTGTTTTTCCATAGATTTTTTATTTTTATTTTGAGGGCTCATTCAGGAGACTATTAAATGATTACCTGCCAAATTTTAAAAGGATTCACCGTTGCGTATTCGAGATATTGGCAATCAAAAATTACACGGTTTTACGCGTGTTCTTATGGGGAGCAGTGGAAAATGTCACATTTCACGCAATAACTTCGAAACTTTTCTACAGATAAAAAAAAATCTCAATTACAGAGGAACATACGACGAAGTGGGTAAAAAAAAATCATGAATTTTGACAGTCTAGTTTCAGAGATATAGCGATTTAAGGGGTTACGTGGGTTTGAAAATTTCAAAAAATCCATTTTTCTTTTAAGTTTTATTATCTAATAGTACAATATGCCTAGAATATTCTCCCAAAGTTTTAAGTCAATCGGAGTAAAGGTCTAGGAGAGAGAGCCTTTGGGAATTTCCCCCGTTGGGAAAGACCGGCCGGGAGCGACGGAGGTATACGCATTTTTTTCAAAACACTATTTTTGACGTCGGTGGACACGATGTCTCAAAAACTAATGCACCGATCTTATTAAAATTTTGCACACTTCTTCAAAATAGCATTGACTAGTGATTGAACGAAGGTTCTTTTTTGACTACAACTAATTTCACAAGGCTATACATAGTGTAAATTGTACAAAAAATTGAACTATTTTGCATACAATTCTCCCAAAAAATCAAACTTCAATTTTTTTTTTAAATCCTTCGTTCAATCACGAGCTATACTTATCTACTAACAGAAAAAATTTGGTTTCTTAATTTCAGATAAAACTATCATGAGTTATCCTGACCACCAAGAGGACACTTTTTTTGAGGGGTCTCCGGAAACCAGGTCCCACGGACTGAATTTCCCAAACTTTTGGATGAAATTTTTTTTAATATTGTTGAAATGTTTCTCTTTTATGTGCTTAACATTTTGAATAAAATAATTTATATCTTATATTTAAAAAAAAATAGAGAAAATATGCTTTTTTTGGCTTCGAAACCCACGTAATCCCTAAAGAGCAGACTAGAACTAGATTACAGTAGTGTGTGCATATCCGTATACACAGAGTATTAGTAGCCGAAATGGATAGTCTGATACAAAAGTGAGGGTTAGGTAAACATTATATTAGGCGTTTTCATCATTACTTTAGAAGTTTTTACATCCCGATAAGATGTACAACCTAAATTATAAGGATATTTCGCAATATTTCGAAGCTTTCATCGATTAAGCGGAGAATAAACTTTTCAACGTGACTGTGGCGAGACTACTACCTTAAGTAGATAAATTGGAAGTGGAGGGAGGAGAGAGAGAGCGATTTTGGTGGCTAGCAATCCTACATATTGAGATAGTGAGATTCTCAGTATCTCCTTCTCAGTATCTTCTGTAAGATGTTCCACAATTCCACGGAAAATTTAAAAAAGAACATAAAATCGAGCCAGTAGTTTTTTCATGAGAGACAAAATGCATCAATCATGGAATTTTCAACGTGAACTCGCTTTGTGTCGATTAAAATAACAAAGGAATATAATACTCATGAATTCTGAAGTATACGCATATATTTACCAGGCGGCAAGAGGCTGAGATCGTGCGTAGCGAGGGTAGCCGCGTTTCGTTTCTCGCATATGCCCTCGTGTAGCTTTGTCTGCAGTTGAATAAACTTTTTGAAAGTGTCCTCGTTGAAGGACAAATTCCTCACTATGCAAGCGACTATGTGTGGCCGTACACTCTTGACGTGTTCGGTTATCTTGATGACGGGATTTTCATCGGTCACCTTGAGAATTTTCATTTTGTGACACAACGAGTCAACTTTTCCGGTGTTCTCGTTCTCCGAATTCTTTCGGCCTTTTTTGCCTTTCTTGGATTTACCGCTCGTCGCGTTGTTGTCCGACTTCTCGAAGAGAGGACAGTGCTGCCGTACGTAGTCAAGTACTTGCTTCGTTCTGCACTGATCCACTAGCTTGGAGAACCTTTTGTCCGCCAGTGGATTACCCTTTAAATTCAACTCCTTGAGCTTAGCACAGTTGGCCAATTCACCCGGAACAGCTGCAACGAGATGCACGTTTTGTTACTAAAAAGATATTCGTGCAACTGGGGGGACAAAAACCAACAAGGGTGCTGAGGCACGTTTGAGGGAATATTTGAGATACAAGAGAATCAAGCTCCCTCGTGATTGTTCGTGGAACGTGAAGCTGCATGGAAACATTTGGAACGATACATTACGCGGGTAATCAAGGAGTTTCGGGACACGTGACAAAATGTTAACATTTGATTCAAACTTATACAGTTAGCCCAGTCGAATTAGATGAAAAAGGGGCTGACACGGAAAAAATTTCGAGTAGCAATTTTCCTTCGGAAATCGTTGGAGGGGGTCACTGGCAGTCTACATTTCGGTTTTCGGGATTCGCACCCTGTTGCGTCATCCGCCATCTTCAATTTGAGGGTGAATTTTTGTTTATTGAATAACTCGTTTATTTTCAATTTTACACGAAAAATGGTTATTACCGAAGTTGTTTGGAATTAAATTTCCTACAATTTTGGTCCTTATTAATTTCTCCCTAGGATCGATATTTTTTTATTTAGACCCGAAAAGAGGGTGTGAATTTTTGTTTATTGAATAACTCGTTTATTTTTTATTTTACACGAAAAATGGTTATTATCGAAGTTGTTTGGAATTAAATTTCCTACAATTTTGGTCCTCATCAATTTTTCCCTAGGATCGATATTTTTCGATTTACACCCGAAAAGAGGCGGGGGTGAACCTAAATATTCTATTATCTCGTTTATTATTGATTTTTTCGTATAAACGATGATAAACTAACTTGTTGAAAATTGAATTTGCTACAACTTTGATGCCGACCTTTTTTTTTGTAAGGTTCATATTTTTGGGACGCACGTTTACGGTACAGGGAAAGAGGGGTGTAAATAAACCGTTTCTTGAACTGTATAACTTTTACAATGAAAAAAATGATTTTTTTTTTTTAGTACACTTTTGAAAACCCTTCGAAATTCGAATTATGCCTGTTTTGAACGTTCAGCCGATGATCCGGCCAAGTTTGGGTCGTCTGATTCTTCATCATGACTATCGATGACTTCGTCCAGAAGCTCAGGAGGGTCGGTGGTGACTCGTTCTGACGGTAGGTTTTCGTCACTATCGATGTCGTCTTCATCGAGCAGCTCTCGAATTGCAACGACGTTCTCGCACGTTTCTCCGCCGCAGTTGTGGTATAAGACAGAACATTTGAGTCCTGCTTTGCGACATCGATAGTGACGAAAACCTACCGTCAGAACGAGTCACCACCGACCCTCCTGAGCTTCTGGACGAAGTCATCGATAGTCATGATGAAGAATCAGACGACCCAAACTTGGCCGGACCATCGGCTAAACGTTCCAAACAGGCATATTTCGAATTTTGAAGGATTTTCAAAGTGTACTGAAAAAAAAAATCATTTTTTTCATTGTAAAAGTTATACAGTTCAAGAAACGGTTTATTTACACCCCTCTTTCCCTGTACCGTAAACGTGCGTCCCAAAAATATGAGCCTTACAAAAAAAAGGTCGGCATCAAAGTTGTAGCAAATTCAATTTTCAACAAGTTAGTTTATTATTGTTTATACGAAAAAATCAATAATAAACGAGATAATAGAATATTTAGGTTCACCCCCACCTCTTTTCGGGTCTAAATCGAAAAATGTCGATCCTAGGGGAAAATTAATAAGGACCAAAATTGTAGGAAATTTAATTCCAAACAACTTCGGTAATAACCATTTTTCGTGTAAAATTGAAGATAAACGAGTTATTCAATAAACAAAAATTCACCCCCTCTTTTCATAAATCGTTAGCAAACTGTGTTAATACACCCTGAAAATTTCAAAACGCTATTTTGATTCCTTCTAACGGTATGTATATAAATGATAAAGACTCTCCACTCGACTCCCAAGCGCGTGCTCAGGGGTATCCACGAGCGCTCAGTTAGGTAGTTTGTTTGGGCTTTTACAACCCAAACAAACCCAAACTCGACCATTTAGCGATTAGCTCCAAAACATCTCCATTCTGGGTACAAAATAATCGAGGTAACGGTATTTCTTGCTGTTATTTTATTCAATGAAGGAAATTCAGCCCTACTCATGGTTATGAATGAACTACAAATCGTAGTTGGCAGGCAGAGCTACGGATATGCCGAGCAAATGGATCAGATGCGCGTGGCTCGGCAAATTAGAAAAAGTTTATTAGAGACAAAAGAAGCTTGAAAAGCTCGTAAAGAGGAAATGCAAGCGTCAAATGAGTTGCATGAGGAAGAGGAAGGACTGCTGTATGGTGCTGGAATCGCTGATTAATCGGTAAGACACTTTATCATTTGATTAAACACATTTGACTTTGAGTTTTTCGTTTGTGAAACTTTAAACGTGTTTTTCTCGAAACGACATTTTTTCAATTCGTGGGAATCATAACTCAAAAAATATGGATCATCTTCAAATTTGGAACACATTTACATAATATAATTTATTAAAACACGAACCTAAAGTTGGAAAGATTAGATTGTTTAAAACATATTTATTATTGCAAAATGCCGGGAAAAAAATGCTCAAAATCGATCACTTTTTTTCAAACACGTTCCAATATTCAATCCTCGATTTTTTTTCAAAATTTAGGTTCATGTTCTTAAAAAAAGTCTCAAGAATGTATAAAATTTGTTGCACTATTTCAGATGCGAACTGCACAATTCCCGCAAATCGACAACGACGATGAGGACACGCCAAAGGACACAGCGGATTACACCTTAATTAATGCATGAAATAACTTGAAAAAATTATCAGAGATGTATGAAAATTTGAATAAATTATTGTCGGAGTTGCGGAAATTTCCGTTTTTTTTTTTCAAGATAAAACAAAATCCAAAAAATCATATAATTTTCGGTCTCCTAAAGTGGTTGCCCGCCTTAAGGTACATAAGAGAGGTACTGAGGATGGAGGAATCGAAATGGCCAAAAATCTGTTTGATGGGGGAGATAAGGGCAATCGCTAATGGAATTCCGTCAAAGTGGCGAAAGAAATCCAAAATTTCAGCCCGATCGGAGGTGGGACCTTTCCGGAACTTTATACATAAATTTAAAAAAATTAATTAACAAAAAAACCATACATTTCCACGGTTGGGGAGGAGTACCAATTGAAAGGAAAGACCGATCCCATTCAAAATGGCACCCATATCAACTCAAAATTCGTGTGATCGTATTCTAAAGTTTTACCAAATTTGCATCTACGGAATAAATCTATATCTCGTATGCATTTGTTTTGAGGTTTATTGAAAAAAAAACTCATAAGCCGTCATTCGTCTCAACTGTGCCGGTATTCTCTAACGTATTAGCAACCGTTTTTGTTATCGTTAGCTAGCGACAGCTAATCGTATGGCAAATTACAGCAGAAGGAGCGCCTCTCATCGGCCGTCGAAAGCTTACGACGTCGATAGCTAACGATAGTCGTGTATGAAATTTCGCTACCGAACCGCTCCAACCTCCTTAAGATGCGCTGTCCTGAAACGCTCCAAGAAAAATTGGTAAAATTGCGATCTTGCCTTTTATGGAGTTGTCGGCAAGGTCCAAGAGTTTCAGAGCTCCCAAGCAGGCTACGCGGGCCGGCAAGTCGCGAATCTCGTTACCGTTAACCCGGATCTCGGCGAGGTGAGCGAGCTGGGGATAACAGACGTCCGGGAAGGTTTGAAACTTGTTATTGGACAGATCGAGGGTGCTGAGCTTCGTGTTGGCGGATTGGCAAGGCAATTCGTCGATTAAATTAGAGCTGAAGTTGATGGACGTCAGCTGCGGCATATTCGCCAGAGCCTTGGGAAGTTTTTCTATCTGATTTCTCGAGCAGTCGAGCACACGGAGCTTTGTCAGGCCGCCGATCGATTCTGGCAATGTTTTCAATTTATTCGAGTGCAACACGAGATTCTGGAGATTTTCGAGTTTTACGATTGCCTCGGGAATAACCTCGAGACAAGTCTCGTGTATGGCGAGATAATTCAAGTTCTCAAGCTCGAAAAGACTCGCGTGAAGACCTGCCTCGGCAATTCTTTTAGACACGTCGGTGCGCGAGAGTACAAGCTCGTGTCTGTTCTCTTTCGCGGCGAGTATCACCTCGGGCCAGTCACTCGCCGAACTCATTGTTACTCGTTGTGAGGGTTAAACGATAACAATATCTACACTTTGTCCTTCGTCGAATACCTTGAAAAAAAAAAAAAAAACAGCCGAACGCTTAATCCAGTGACATTTAGAGGTTATGTACGGTCGCGCGTCGCTCGTCTTTTTTTTTTTTTCCCACGTTGCCGTTAATTCACGATCGAATCACAACCATGGAGACTAGATACAAGACTAGATCCAAACTCGGAATTTCAACACGTTCCCAATATTGCGAATATTAAGGAGGTACGACTATTCCCTCAGGGTCAACAAAGAGACTAATTTTATTTTAGTCCACGGGTGCTCTGATTTGTGTTAATTTATGTTGAATATTCGTATCGTTGATCCCAAAGTGCCAAATTTGTGATAAATATTTTATTTATTGCATATTTAGTAATAAAAACTGAAAAATTAGATCCTCAACGACTCTGGAATCTTCACGACGATTTCCAAGCAGTAGCGAGATTCTGTAACTCGGTAGCCACAGTTTTCGTTATCGTTAGCTAGCGACAGCCAATAAGAGGCTCCCTTTCTTCTGATCGTGCATGCGATTGGCTGTCGCTAGCTAGCGACAACGAAAACTGTCGCTACCGAGTTACTGAATCTCGCTACAGAGCTAGGTTATGCTCGCCAAACGAATCAGCTGTTACGCCCCGACCTTGGAAAATCTATGGGTACTATTCAGCCCCCTGGCACTGCTGGGTCTACCGTGTCCCCGTTATTGTCGCCACGTAAACTAACCCAACATGCGGCGCTAGTGGTCGCCCGCATGACCCCCACTCCAGTCGCGCAGCGTCTGCATAATTTGCATTCGACGCGTTTGGATAATTTATTATTTAGATTAGAATTTAAAAGTATATGTGTATATGGGGAGGGATGCAATATTTACACTTGTTGAAATATGATGTATTATAAAAATATTTATTCAACGAAATAAACAGATAACATTTTTTTTTTTTTTAATAATGGACTAGTCACGTTGTACAATGTTTTGAAATTTTTTTCTTGTCGAGATTGCTTTTTTTTTGTTCTGCGTGAAGACGTGCAGAATATTGCTGCATCCGCTTCTGGATCTTTTGTTACATTGAAAAAACGCGATTTTTCCTTGTTTGATTGATAACCCGACGTGCAGCCAAGGACCACGCACGCAGGCATTCTAAATATAAGCACAAAAACCACAAAAATTGTTTTTTATTTTATCGCTACACTAAAATTGTTTATTATTTTATCACTTTGTAACACCGCACTACGATTTTTTTTATTCGAGAACAACGACAGATCGAGAAAACGAAAAAAAATATCCACTTGGTCCACGCGACGAAAAAGATGACGAAATAATACGGAGAGGCGCTTTGCGGAGTGGGGGTCATGCGGGCGACTACTAGCGCCGCATGGTGGGTTAGTTTACGTGGCGACAATAACGGGGACACGTTACGTTAAGAAAATTTATCCCAGTGTCAGCACCCTGGTACTATTTCGTCATTATGATAATATTCAACCGGAAGTTGAAACCGTTTTATAATGTAATGCTTGAACGACACGGTGAAGTTCGAATTTTCGATTTTTTACAATATCTATTATGTCTAATTTATCAAATTTCAGTTTTCCAACGACTTTAGTTGGATACGTGAGCAGCAAAACCCATGATCACCGCACTTCCGGTCGACCGTCTCCATAAGACGACGTGCTTCACTAGTTCAAAGTACTCGACTTTGCAATTTTATTACGAAAAAACTGAACGGTCGATATAGCTAAAATTTTTCCAAAGGGTGTATAACGTATTCGTCAACATCATAAAAAATTTCAGGCCCGAAAGTTGAATTCGTCGTAACGCTCCAACCTCCTTAAAGTGGTAAAGTAAATGAACGTTGCGAAAATATATAAAATATTAGGACTTGGAATTCGTAGCGTTTTTTAATGGAAAGAAAAAAAATTTATTGTAAATGAAAATAAAAAAATACACTAATGAAAGTATTGCCCATCGCTTTCTACTACTTTTGACCATCTTTCGGGCAGGGTGCGAATACCGTGTCGGAAGAACCCCTCGTCTTTAGATGCAATCCACGAATCGACCCATTTTTGACAATCTTCGTAAGAAGTGAACTTCTGCTCAGACAGGCTATGAGCCATCGAACGAAACAAATGGTAATCAGAAGGAGCGATATCTGGAGAATACGGCGGGTGGGGCAGGACTTTCCATTTAAGTGTTTCCAGATAGGTTTGTACCGGTTTTGAGACGTGCGAACGAGCATTGTCGTGCAGCAAAATGACTTTCTCGTGTCTTTCGGAGTATTCCAGCCGTTTTACTTTCAATACACGGCTCAAGCGCATCAATTGCAGTCGGTAGCGATCCCCAGTTATGGTTTCATTCGGTGTCAGCAGTTCATAATAAATCACACCCCTCTGATCCCACCAAATACAGAGCAGGAGCTTCGACTCATGGATATTTAGCTTTGCCACTGATGTTGATGGTTGGCCGGGCTTAATCCATGACTTTCTGCGCTTCGGATTGTCGTAATGGATCCATTTTTCATCACCAGTGACAATTCGATGCAAAAAAACCTTTTCTTTTCTCCCGTTGAAGCAGCAGTTCACATGTCAAAAGACGCCTCTCAATGTCCCTTGGTTTCAATTCATATTGGACCCAATGTCCTTCCTTCTGGATTATGCCCAAAGTTTTAAGACGTTTTCCTACCGTTGATAAGTCAACTCCCAATGATGTAGACAATTCTTGAAGTATTTGAGATGAGTGTTCATTGAGCAATGCCTCCAACTCATTATCTTCAAATTTTTTCGGCTGGCCAGGTCGCTCCTTGTCATCCAAGTCGAAATCACCAGCTTTAAAACGTGCAAACCACTTCCGACACGTTTGCTCAGCTAGAGCATGTTCACCATACACTTCCACTAAAATATGATGAGCTTCAGCAGCACCTTTGTTCATATTAAAGTAATAAAGTAGAACTCCCCGCAAAAACACTTTATTTGGCACAAATGTTGACATATTCAATAAATTATAAAGTGTTGTTATTTACGATTCAAAAAGAAGTTATTTACAGCAAATGACATTCAATGATAGCTGTTTCACGATGAATACATTACTGTCGATAACAACGAAGTACTGTACTACCTACGCCATCTCTTGTAAAACGCTACGAATTAATTCCAACACCTAATAATTTTTTGCAATGCCTGCCCCGAAAGTGCGATTTTCGATTGGTGTTTAGCGTGCGGAAAGTGGCTTATTTCTCAACGATGTTTACTTTCCCGCACTAGTGCGGAAAAAAATCTATTTATAGTTCACTTTACCGCATTGATTAATGAAAAAACGGTTTTTTTTTTCACGGTTGATAGTTTTTTGTTCTACGATTTTGGACCGATTGAACAAACTTGAATGTAGCAAAATTCATGTGATATGAAACGTCAACTTATCACAGTCGTATTTTCTGACAAGGAAATGATCTGAACTGATCCTGATATATTTGAATATAATTGTTATTGGTTTTGTTGAATCTCAAATCCCACTTTCGAGACAGTCATTGCAAAAAATAATGTATGGGACATGTGCGAAAAAAAACGAATTACATCGCGCGTAAGTTGCCGAATTCGTCTCGACTTATGGTGCATTTCTCACTCTTACTCGTGTGAAATGCACCATAAGCCTTCGGTTCATGCGGCAATTTCACGCGCGATGGAATAGGTTGTTTCCCGCACTTGTAGCATAAAATACTATTATTAAAAAGTGAAGTTTCTAAGGTGATATGCCGACGTGCATATTCCCAGGCTGTACTTCCGGGTATCCTTCAAACCCGGAAAAAATACATTTTTTTACAATCCCCAAAGATATACTTCGCTACGGGATTTTAAGGTAGTATGTGCACGAACCTCCTTATTAGGAAAAAAATTGATTTTTTTGTATGCTGTAGTATAGACATACAGAATGACGTCCGCAAAAACTCAGCATGCCTTACCGGCTAGATACAATAGTAATTAATTCACGTAATCAATGCATTTAACCCATACCATATGGGGAATCCGTGCGGATCGAGCTTTGAGACGAAAATAATAGTAGTTCGCGAATAGATATGAGCTATACGAAAAGCGATAAATAACAAGAAAACTATCGCGGTTACGTATTTTGCATACCAAATATAGGTTACGGGATATTTCGAGCAGATATTATCGATTGAATCGAGTAATTTTTGCGTTCGCTAGCCGTGTCTGTCATGGCGGGAGAGATGGCGTAGATTTGGCAAAACCGCATGCCGTCAGCTGTGTTCGTATCCGGGAGGCCGAATCGAGCCGGTCAATTTGAATGCAACGACAAAATTTGTAGATTCTTTACGCGAGAAATTTGCTCATTAATGATAAATAATTATGGATTGAATATTATATAATGAAGTTTTTATCATTCTTTTTTATCTTCGCGGGCGTTTTTTGTACTCCATATTGTATGTAAGACCGAAGTTACATACGCACATTGCACACACACTACACACATGCTTGCACACACGGACGGCATAAACAAACTTTTGACATTAATCGGAAGCGGCTGAGGACAGCGTTGCCACGAATATTGCCAGAATTATGAAATAGCGGACGGTGAGACAACTCGAGTCAAATCTGATTGCTATTTTAATACTTTACTTTTCATAATATAATGCACACAGTTATCACATACACTTCTCAAATCATTATTTTCCGTATCATATTTATTATTGTACCTAAATGTATTATATTTTGCATTTTTCAGATTCGAAAATTGATAGATATTCTGTTGACTAGTCAATCCGCTAGTACTACCTTAAGAAACATGGACACTAATTGTACCACTGTTGTATGATTGAAGCCAATATTAAAAAAAAATGCAATTGTAAGTTCGATAAAAAAAAATGCTTCTGGTAATATTCACTGCAACTGTTCTATGACATACTCAATTTTACGGTTATATGGTTGATATGATTCTTGAAAACTGGCGTAAGTATATTGGTTTAGTCATTTATTAATCCATTTATTTCGTCAAATGGTGATTTTCGACTTCGAAACACAACTTTGACGTGCCGGGATTTCGAAACTTTCATTGCTGGAAATGGCTCAATTGTTTTTGAAATATTTATGATTATAGGGAAGACGTATGAGAAATTTCAGATTTTTCGAAGAACTAGTAAGGCGGGAAAAAAAAATAATGTAGTGAGCCCGAATTCCCATTTAAATTACATGGGAAAATTCACTGCCTTCTCGGCAGTACTTTGAACTACAGGCTCCAGGTTGCGCGTACTTTTTTTAAATCTATTTATTCGCAAACTTGTTGTGCCGCGACCGCAAGAAATTTCGAAGACACCCAAAATAAGAACCGCCCTAATCTATATATATATATACGGAAATTTTCTAAGGATAATATTAAGCTAAACAATTTAATTATGATTCAAATCCATCATACACGCGAATAATGGTTTTCATAGAGTTATCTACAATAGACTACAATTACACAATTACAATTATTCATGTAAAATATTCGAAACACTGGTGCAGCATATATATGCATGCCTGTCACACGACTACTAGCGACACAATGCGGCAAGGACATTTTGCGAACAGCATTTATCTACCAGTGTCAGGTTGCGCTGCAGTCTTTTGAATCTGCGCAGTATCATCGCAACTCAGGTAGCACAAATGTTCAATTGACGCCGATAAGTTACCGTTTTCAGGTTATATTTAAGGCGGGCAACCACTTTAGATGCTTCAAGAAATCAATCTTTTTGAATTTCATAAATCGTTTGCAAAATATCTTAAGAATACACCCTGAAAATTACAAAACGATATTCGGATTCCTTCTAACGGTATGTATATAAATGATGAAGACTCTCCGCTTGACTCCCAAGCGCGCTCAGGTATCCACGAGCGCTCAGGTAATTTGTTTGGGTTTTCATAACCCAAACAAAACCAAACTCGACCGTTTGGCGATTAGCTCCAAACATCTCCATTCTGGGTACATAATAATCGAGGTAGCGGCATTTCTTGCTGCTATTTTATTCAATGAAGGAAATTCAGCCCTACTCATGGTTATGAATGAACTACAAATCGTAGTTGGTAGGTAGAGCTACGGATATGCCGAGCAAATGGATCAGATGCGCGTGGCTCGGCAAAATAGAAAAAGTTTATTAGAGACAAAAGAAGCTCGAAAAGCTCGTAAAGAGGAAATGCAAGCTTCAAATGAGTTGCATGAGGAAGAGGAAGGACTACTGTATGGTGCTGGAATCGCTGATTAATCGGTAGAACACTTTATCATTTGATTAAACACATTTGACTTTGAGATTTTCGTTTGTGAAACTTTAAGGCAGTAGTCTGCTTTACAGGCTTCAAAAAATCGATTTTTCGTTTTTGTCTTAAATCTATTCCAAAACTATCCAAGAATATGTGTTCAAAATTTTAGAGGCCAATTCGACATATTTTCGAAGCTAGATCAGTTTTAGTGGCCGAGCGTCGAGCAGGTGCGAATGCTCGGGCAGACTTTACAGCCCGTTTTCTCGAGTTTTCATTTTCACAAGTTTTGGAAAACGGTGCCGGCGATAGTAAAAACAATATATGTCCGATCGAAAAAAACCAAAGTGATCTAGCTTCAGTATTGAATTATCTTCTATTTGAACTAAAAAAGTTGGACAAAAGTACTATTTAAATTACTTGTTTTGCAACTTAAAGTGAATTTTTTTTTTCAAAAAAGTGAATTTTTTTTTCAAACTTCGAAAAAATTTGGAATTTCGTCATTTCTTCGGTATTTTTTTAGTTCATATAGAAAAGGAACTTATAAAAACTAAACAAAATTTGGTTCCACTGTTTCAGATGCATCGCACGACCTCCATCACCGGCACCGATTTACGAGTGCACACTCCAGGCGCCCCAGAAAAATCGTTACAACTTTGGCAAATTTCAATAATTTGTAATAATAAAAATTGTTTTTTAAAGCTTGAATATAATATACTATCGTCTCAAAATTTCGTTTACCGCAATCATTTCCTTCCCTTTCAAAAAAATTGTTGAAAAAACGCTTTTTTTTCGGCTCCTAAAGCAGACTACTGCCTTAAACGTGTTTTTCTCGAAACGACATTTTTTCAATTTGCGAGAATCATAACTCAAAAACTAATTGATGGATCATCTTCAAATTTGGAACACGTTTACATAATATAATTAATTAAAACATAAACCTAAAGTTGGAAAGATTAGATTGATTAAAACATATTTATTATTGCAAAATGCCGGGGAAAAAATACTAAAAATCGATCATTTTTTTTCAAACATGTTTCAATATTCAATTCTCCATTTTTTTTTTTTCAAAATTTAGGTTCATGTTCTTAAAAAACATCTCAAGAATATATAAAAATTTGTTGGACTATTTCAGATGCGAATTGCGAGCTGCACAATTCCCGCAAATTGACAACGACGATGAGGACACGCCAAAGGACACAGTTTTTGGACAACTTTAAGATGCCCGTGGCATCTTGGCATTCTCATGCCTTTAAGAGGATATCATTCGGATGTATCGATTTGATAACTTTACGCTAACGTATCGACGACCGATAAAAGTTAACCTCTGGTTGTCAATTTGTCAACCATTAAAAATTAACGTACAGTTAACTAATTGGATACAAATGTTACCCGCGAAGCGGTCATTAGTGATACTATTTTTAATACAAAAAGGCATCTTTTTGGACAATCAAAAAGTTATCCATATCCGTTTCGGAATATCTTTCGGATACCATATGGATAACATTTTGCTACCTGGGAATGTACAACAACAAAGCGATGCTCGCGAAATTTATAATGCTTGGAATAGGACTCGAAGATATAGCGAGGGGGGGGGGCTCTTAAAAAATTATGAAGGACTTTTGCGTTTTCAGACGGTTCGTTATTTTTACATTATTATTAAATATAATTGTGTTTCAATATATATATATATGTATATAACGAGATTTGACCTGCTACATTAGGCAGCGATGACAGCTTCATCCGATTCTTGCTTGGCAAAATATCGATCGATGTAATGTAGCGTCTCGAATCCGACTTCTACCATAATGAGAACAATTATCATCCACTCGAGACGCACGTGATGCCGATCACTCAGATGCGACGACAAGAGTTCCACCAATTCGACGCAGTGATTTATCTTCTCGTTCATTACCTGTCAAACAAGAAGCACGGATTATGTGAAACGACGATATTATTCAAGACATCGAAATAACAATGAATTTTCAAAACTAATATAATCAACATAAGTAATTTATATCGAGACGAAGAGTATATTTTCGTTGTATCTGATCGATTTGTTGTTTACTCTTGTGCGTTTGGCGATACTGTAGTAAGCGCAGGTTCGCTGATAAAGATGTTCCAGCTCGTCTCGTTCCCAATAAAAGTCAGGTGTATCAAGTAGATCCGAGCTCAGATTGATGAGATGCCTGAGTGCGAAAAGTTCACCCTGCTTTCGGAGCACCTCTTCCCGCGTCATTTTTATCTTTCTACCGGCTTTGAGATCCTCGGTGACGAATTCAATCGAGTCGATGTAATGATCCAACGAGGCTTCCCAAATTCCCAGCTTCACCGATTGCGCTATAGCATTCGAGAAGGTGTACTTGTCCAGACTCGTCCCGTCGGCTGCCAAATAAATATCACCGTCCTTCAGATGGCTCTTCTTGCTGCAAGTAGATTTGAGTTTCAGCAAAGCGTGGGAATCGAACGAGTATGCAATTTCGTGTACCATTGAAATTCGTGAATATTCGGGGGAAAAGAAAAAGTGAAAAAAGTTGCGGAAGAGAATCGATGAATTACCCAGGTTCGGCGTAGGTATAGGACATCATTTCACTCTCCGCTTGGACCATAGAGCTCGAATAGCTAGTCTCCTCGTACGGTTTCAAGAATTCAAGGATGTTGCCACTCTCCAGCTCGGGTATGTTCCACATGACGACCGTACCCTCGCGAAAGAAGTATATCTCTCGCGCTTCATGGCCAATCTCGTATTTCGGTACGGCGTGTATCACATTGTGCATAGCTGTGAATAGAAATCATACACATTTTATATAAACTGAAGTAACGAGAAGTAACGAGATTGACGTAACGAGGAGAAGACGAGGTTGAAGAAAAGGGAAGGTATGAGTAGCGCTTAAATATCAAATGCCAAACATTTCCGTTGACATGCTCGACACGTTGTATTAATTTTATTGGCGTAAAGACAGTTCGAAAAATCGTATAAAAGTCTTGTTCGACAAAATTGTAATAAATTCACAACGTTAATAAAATTCGAGCGAGCAAAATCATTGTTCGCATCAATGTTATTGGAGTTAAGTCCAATCGGACAACAAAACAAATTCGGCAGCGACGGATAAACATTGTCCATTAGAGAAATTACAAAATTCATACACGTACTTTATCATGTTGGGCACGATGTATAACATTTTATTAGCGTAAAGACTTTTCGAAAAATCGTATAAAGACGTTTTGTTCGGCAACATTGTAAATGATGATAAAATTCATGCGAACAAAATCACTGTTCGCATCAATTTTATTGTACTAAGTTTCAATCGTATAACAAAAAGAATTCGGTAGGGAATGGATGAACATTGTTAATTGTACGAATTACAAAATTCATACATTTCCGTCGCCATTTTGGGCACGTTGTATAAATTTTATTGGCGCAAAGACTATTCGAAAAATCGTATGAAAAAATCTTGTTCGATAATATCGTAAATAATAATAAAATTCACGCGAACAAAGCCATTGTTCGGATAAATTTTATTAGACTTAGGTTCAATCGTATACCAAAAAAAGTGCGGCAGCGACGGATAAACATTGTCATTTATAGGAATTATGAAATTCAAACATGTTCATCGCTATGCTGGACACGTTGTATAAATTTTATTGGTTCACTCGGATAACAAAAAAAATCGGCAACGATGGATAAGTTGTTAATTATCGCAATTACAAAACTCTCGGTATTAAAGACATCTCGACGTATGTATAGCGAATATAACAATAAATAAATAAATAAATATATATATATATATATTATATATTATATATATATATATATATATATATGCCCGCAGAAGTACGAAAGAATAGCGCAATTGTAAAGGCAATGCGATTGTTTCGAAAAAAAAGAAACTCTGCTCGGCTTTCCAGGCGAAATTGTGCACATCGAGTTTTCCTTCGCTCGATAGTGTTCCGTTCCACGAACACGGTATCAGGATTAACGACAATTATCTGTACGATAATGTTCGCAATTTTAGCCAGCTACTTTTTCACAGAATGCAATGGTCAAGTACGTCGAAGTAAGCCTCTCTAACGCGGCGAGATCGAGTATCTTTTCGATTTGCGATAAGATTAACGGAGAGATCATTTTCTAAGCGTTTTCCATTACAGTCTTCCGTAGTGAATTGATCCGTCATTTTTTCTCGACAAGCCGGATATCCGGAAGATTAAGCTCCTTTCTCGCAGTAATCGGAAACTGACTCTAAAATTTTTTTTTCTTCATTCGGATCAGCTGTTTTTCAGAAACATTGCGAAAACTTTGAGTATAGAATTTGTCGGTGAAATCGTCTTTCGCCTCGACAGAGTGCAACGTATCTCGCTCCTCGTTTTTCCTCGACATATTGAGCATTGAACGTACGTTGAAGGATACTGATTTTTTTAATCGTGAATACGTGAAATTAAATTCCAACCTCCACTGCATCGTGTTCGATATATATTTTTTTCATCCAGACAACTAAGCATAGTTTCTTATGTATAAATCTCGTAAATCGACCATTGACGATGAAAGTCCACATTGTCTAGATCCAAGTATTTTTTTTTCTGGAAAACAATGTAGCGAAATTTACGAAAATTTCGTATTCGAAAGTTTATTAGACGTATGTACGACTAATGAAAATCAGTATCCTAAAAAAAAATAGGTGAGACGCTCGAGCCTCCTTAAGGATCATCACAGTGTAAGATTTTCAAAAATTCGATTTTTTTTGCATTATCCGATAGTATAGACGGTTATAAACATGCTGTTCTACATGCTGATTGATCGTAAGTAGACAATTTATATGAAAATTCCGTACTCGAAACTTTACACGCGTTTTTTCTCGAAACGTCGTCTTTTAAAACGGTGTACACTCTCAAAGGAAGAGTTTTCAAGCTATCCGTCTCAAATTTTGACACAACATTCTTCACGCCATTCTTTATGTTGCTATCGAAGTTTTTTTTTAAAATGAAATCTTTATTTTTTTAACGAAAAACTGTCAACAAAATACGCTAAATTCGATACTTTTTTTTCAAACCGCCGCCATTTTGTCAATTTTTATCAAAAACCTCCATAGCAAAATAGCGGCTTTCATATTGATGAAAAATCTTTTTACAAATTTTGTTGCAGATAATATTTACGGCTACAACCGTGTACGCCGTGAGGACTCCTTTTTTTTTCAAAGCCATTTTCAACCTTTAACAAAAATGTAAAAAATAAATGAACGTTGAAAAATGTATTTTCAATTCTTTACGAGTGCTTTGATTTGACATAAAAAAAACCGACTGATTAGCGTACTTTAACCATCGAAAAAAAAAATCGCGAAAATCAGCTATTTTTCGGCCCGTTACACTGTGATGATCCCTTAAAATGAATTAAATCTCGCGCTACTGAGCCGTGGGCTTCAAAAAAAAATCTCGTGCACGTCTCAGTAGGAATTTTGGCACAACTTCTTCAGACGTTGGATTCAGTCGATGAGGAAAGGGCTGTCACAGGCACCGAACCCTGACATCACTCCACCCTCGTTCGCGGAAGCCAATTTACTACGGGACATGTGACCGGCTTGTTTGTTCAATATTATATTGTCCGAGTCCCCGATAACGACCCCAAAAATGCCTAGTTCGGTGGTGGTTTGGGCCAATGGCGGTTCCGCCCCGCCACCCGGGCGTACGAGGTAATTCATCTGTACCGGTGGACGAATTCTGTCCATGAGAATGTAGGCGGTACGATCGAGTTGGTTTTTCGTCGACTCGAGATACTGTTTGATGTCATTGTCGTAAAGATTGTTGCCACCACCCTCGCGCTGAGGCTTCAAAACGAAACGATGCGGTTCCGCGATCGCCATCTTCACTGCGCTATCACCCTGCTCGTTGATGTCCAGGGAATAAAGATCTGGGGACAAACATTTTCGTGGACATAAATATAGAGAACACGGAGATAGCATTTTTTTTTTTTTCTTAAGAGTAAGGAAAAAAGTCGCGTAGCATAATTATCCGTACTGGTGAAGATTCGCTGGACGCGTGCGGCGGATTCTTCGTTTTTGAGAAAACGCGCGACTGTTCCCGGTGTCGCGAGTGCTTGCTGAATTTTTTTCGATCCAGCCAAATGATACTGTATCGAAGGGCATTTTATAGCGCGCGATCGTTCTATGAGTAGTCTAACGTTCCATTCCTTGTTACTGTAATATTGGCTCGGACCGTAGCCACATCTGAAGTAAACAACTGCCACAGCCGTTCCATTTACCAACAATTCTTTTTCACGTCCGAGCTTAGCCTCGTCCGCCAATTGGGTGAGCGTTCGCCTCAAGACTATCACGTTGTCGTTTTGTCGACGTATCTCGAACTCGAGAAACTTCTGATCGCATATATTGTACGTGACGTCCTCGGTTAGGAAGAGAATCACTGATCTGAAAAGAATTCGGCATCCGTTGGAATTAGTATTTTTTTTCAGCAAATGCAAAAGTCGGTCGTACGCAAGTGTTACGGAAATAATAAAAAAAAACTGACAAAGGCCCGACTGTTTACGCCACTTCGTACAAATTGAATCAATTATCGTTTGTTGGGTTTAATAAGTGGAGGATGCGCGTGTCGTCGTTAAAAGTTGTTCATCGGAGATTCGTGAGATTGATGGTTGCATGGATTGGTACGCGATAAAGATGCACGTTTCGTTAGGGTGCCTAATTTTGGCCAGAACTGAAATATCATAACATGTAAGGATTTTTTAGGAATAACAAAGAAAAACTAATATGTTGAGATAACGAATCATTTTTTTTCTAATACCGTAGATTATCGCAAACCCGCAAAAATTTGAAATTATTGTGGATAAAATAATAAAAAAAATCGGTCATGATAATGAGCATTGCAGAAATCTTTTAAAAAATCACGTAGACTGATAATTTTTCATGACTTTTTCAGAGTCCAGTGTAATTTCATGACTTTTCAGGTCGGTAGGCACCCTGTTCGTGAATAGCCGGAGTTCTCTTGCTTGAGGCAGTATTCTAGTTTAGAATATTGACATATTCGATTTTTAGCATTTTCCTGAAGCATACACTTTTAAGAAAATGCCATCAAAAACAAATTTCGATATTCCCAATATTTACAAAGTTGTAGCGGAAGTGTCCGAAGTCGCGGAAGGCACACTTTACCAGACAAGAATGGCCGATTAATATAACGTAATTATAATATTACGTTATACCATTTGGATAGTGGCGGTTATATGAAATTGTACTCAATACTTTAAACGCGTTTTTCTCAACACTACTTATTTCCATCTGGTTGACATTAAGGTAGTAGTCTCGCGCAGGCGTTTTTCTAGAGATTTTTTTATTTATTTTGAGAACCCATTCAGGATACTATTAAGTGATTACCTGCAAAATTACAAAAGCATTCACCGTTGTGTATTCGAGATATTGGCAATCAAAGATTGCACGGTTTTATGCGTGTTCTTATTGGAAAATTCCACATTCCACGCAATAACTTCGAAACTGTTCTACAGATTAAAAAAAAATCTCAATTACAGACGAACATATAACGAAGTGGGCAAAAAAATCATGAATTTTGACCGTCTAGTTTCAGAGATATAGCGATTTAAGGCCGTCTTCTAGTCTAGAATTTTGAAAAAATCGTTTTTTTTTTTGCATATTTTCAATGTTTAGTATTTCAAGAATATAACCTCCAAAAGAAATTTGGAAATTCCAAATATTAACGGAGTTACAGCTGTAATTAGTGAGGTGGAAACTTAACCGGCACTGCCGGACCGAATCGAACAATAGACGGTTCCGCTCCGAACTCCGAACTTCTCATCATCAAAAAACATCAAAAGACTTCGATTTTGAAGAAGAAGGAGTATTTTATGGACCAGGAATCGCCGATTAACGAAATGTAAGTATATGTACCATTATATGACTTAGACTGCCTGAAACTGTACTCGAATCTTTAAACGGATTTTTCTCGAAACTACTTTTTTCGAGACGGTTGACATGATATCTCAAGTTGTAATGAACCGATTTACTTGAAATTTTTTGTGGACCTTCTCTATACACCCCTCTATCGCCCCTACCAGATTTATCGAGAAATTTTGTTACTAATTATTAAAAAAAAATCAACAATCTTGAAAAAAAAACGGCTAAAAATGACTTTTTTTTAAACAGCCGCCATTTTGCGATTTTTTTTTGCCTGAGATAGAGGCTATAATGACATCCTTACTAATTAAGAATCTATTTTTTTTTTTCAGATGATCAGGAGGGTTGGAATCATGTCAACCAGGAGAGGCCGTTTTTTTTTCCACCCCCACTTTACCAGCCTGCATCTACCAGAATTATGGATTTTTTTTTTCGCCAATTTTTTTTATACAATGTCAAAGGATGAATAAATATGTGGTAAAAAGTTAGATACGGAAATATTTTTTGTTTTTTTTTTTAATCGCATGTTGAAAAATCCCCAAATTTTGGCCCTCTAGACTAGAAGACGGCCTTAAATTAAGCAATGTCTAGCAACGCTAGCGCCACGAAGAGACTGAAGCAGAGTAGAACTAGATTATAGTAGCGCGTGCGTATCCGTATACGCAGAGTATCAACGTATTAGTAGCCAGAATGGATAGTCTGATACAAAAGTGAGGGTTAGATAAACATTATATTAGGCGTTTTCGATGATTACTTTATAAGTAAAACATCCCGATAGAATGTACAACCTACATTATAAGGATATTTCGCAATATTTCGAAGCTTTCATCGATTGAGCGGAGAATCAACTTTTCAACGTGACTGTGGCGAGACCTTAAGGAATTTCGATACCGTTCTTTAGCTGCAAAAATGGGGATGAATATACAATGAGTTTTCGACAGGCTGCCAAATTCTTGCGAATAAAATTTCATGTATAAATAAATTATTATTGGGCAATTTCCAACACATATTGTTGGAAAATATTTTCAAGCCAGAAAGTGATATTAATATTTATAATTTTTGCAATTAACTTCGAATATGTTGTAATTTTATTCAAGAAATAATAACTGATAGACTTGGAAACAGCGGCATTATCTGCCGTTGGTACCAATGATTATCGCTGAAGCATCATCGGTTTCAGGCACGGTCTTAAGGCCCCTCTACACTACTCGCGAAGTTAAGGCAGTAGTCTGCTTTACAGGCTTCAAAAAATCGATTTTTCGTTTTTGTCTTAAATCTATTCCAAAACTATCCAAGAATATGTGTTCAAAATTTTAGAGGCCAATTCGACATATTTTCGAAGCTAGATCAGTTTTAGTGGCCGAGCGTCGAGCAGGTGCGAATGCTCGGGCAGACTTTACAGCCCGTTTTCTCGAGTTTTCATTTTCACAAGTTTTGGAAAACGGTGCCGGCGATAGTAAAAACAATATATGTCCGATCGAAAAAAACCAAAGTGATCTAGCTTCAGTATTGAATTATCTTCTATTTGAACTAAAAAAGTTGGACAAAAGTACTATTTAAATTACTTGTTTTGCAACTTAAAGTGAATTTTTTTTTTCAAAAAAGTGAATTTTTTTTTCAAACTTCGAAAAAATTTGGAATTTCGTCATTTCTTCGGTATTTTTTTAGTTCATATAGAAGAGGAACTTATAAAAACTAAAAAAAAATTTGGTTCCACTGTTTCAGATGCATCGCACGACCTCCATCACCGGCACCGATTTACGAGTGCACACTCCAGGCGCCCCAGAAAAATCGTTACAACTTTGGCAAATTTCAATAATTTGTAATAATAAAAATTGTTTTTTAAAGCTTGAATATAATATACTATCGTCTCAAAATTTCGTTTACCGCAATCATTTCCTTCCCTTTCAAAAAAATTGTTGAAAAAACGCTTTTTTTTCGGCTCCTAAAGCAGACTACTGCCTTAATCGAAGTTGGGCGAGTCGGGCGCGACTTCGGTCCTTTGACTCCGCCCAAAATACCGACACCGATCGGAAGTCGCCCGAAGCGAAGCAAAGCGAGGCGAAGAAGCACGAAGTGCCTCTCTACACTCTCGTCCTCGCCCAACTTCGATTAACTTCGCGAGTAGTGTAGAGGGGCCTTTAAGGCCCCTCTACACTACTCGTTCGAAGTTCCTCGCCGAAGTACTCGCCGAAGCTAGCCGAGTACGAGGAGCGTCACCACACTACTCGCTCAACTTCGCGAGAACACCGTCGCTTAACTTCGCGAGAACTCGTGTTCGCGACTTCGGCCATTTGACTCGGCCCAAAATACCGACACCGATCGGAAGTCGCCCGAAGCGAAGCAAAGCGAGGCGAAGAAGCACGAAGTGCCTCTCTACACTCTCGTCCTCGCCCAACTTCGATTAACTTCGCGATTAGTGTAGAGGGGCCTTTGCATATAGGTTTGGAAACTCCGGTGTTTTTTAGCGGTGAGGCGCGTCCTCGATACTGAGGGGGAAAAAAAAAACATAGTTCCTTGTTTATCTGCTAGAGGCGCCGTCAGTTAGCAGTCAGTAGATATAGATATACAGCAATCACCTTGACAGCGCTGTCTATTGAATCGAAAAAATGCCTCACACGTGCGTGGTGTCGAATTGCAAAAAAAAAAAAAATGTAAAAAACGATAGTCAATATCCATCAATATTCAAAGTTCCGGAAAATGAAGAATTACGACGAAAATGGGAGGTCGTTATTCCCGGTATTGAATCCCTAAAGACGTCACAACACGTTTGCGAACGTCATTCCGAGCCACGATATATCGTGCGAAATTTAGTAAAGTGCGGTCCAGACGGACGAATTCTCATCGATGTAAGTATAAATTAATGATATACCTATGTAATTTTAGAGACTTTATTTTTCCCTTTAGCATACAAGTATAATTTAATGTCTGAGGACTCAAGTGCCCCTGGTTTATATCTACGGATGCCGATAATTAATAACTTAGGGGATTTTTTAAATAACAAATGGGTAAACATTAGAATTCAGTCCCCCGATTTCGCGGGTTTTTGAGGGTTGTGTTCTACACGTTTCAACTTCCTCTTTTCAATAATACGATCCTCGCCGCGCGGAAATGCATAATTTTCGAGATATTAATATTTTAATAACCTAACCTAAAAAAACGATCTTACCTCACGAATTAAAAGATTTAGATGAACAATGGGCAGAGGAGGTGGTAAATCCCCACTAAAAACTTAATTTATAAAAAAAAATTCAAAATAAACTAAAAGCAATCGGATCAAAATTCAATAATGACGCCAAAATCGCTAAATAATAACAAAGAATTCACCGAAGAACGCATTCACATAATAAATAAAACAGACTAAAAGCGCATGCGCACGACGCGATACAAACGCGACATACCCAATGAACGCGATACATACACGCGTCAATCACCAACCAATCGCGTTCGCGGTATGCGCATTTTCCGCGTGTAAAAAACACGCCGTGTGCATAAAAATCATTTATATGCCACAACCATGTTTCCCTCCATTTTTCGGACGCGTAAACGGTTAACTACTTGTTATCAATTATTAATAAAATAATATATCAAAATATTTTGATACATTTCAAAATTAGGTTTGTGGTCTACGGGGGGGCTCCGGCCCCGACCCCCCGGGGGGGCTTCGTCCCCTCCACACGCGATACACCTTCCAGGTGCAATACACATTCCGAATGCAATACACCTTCTGCGCGTGCGTACACCCTCATGTACTGTACACTACAAAAGCTCGCGAAACATAGTTTTGTCATGTAAATACTCGTATAAATACACAACCCACCCAACGAAATGAACATTTGTGTAACCGTGACACATTTTTTTATAGTGGGTTAGTTTATTAAAAAAATAATTATATCTCGAAAAACTAGGCGTCTCCGCGTAACGAGAGTGGTATTTTTGAAAAGAGGAAGTGAAAACGTATAAAATACAGCCCCCAAAATCCACGAAATCAGAGGGCTTAATTCTAAAACTGACACTTTTTTTTTATTATAGGTTAGGTTATTAAAATATTTATATCTCGAAAACTATGCATCTCCGCGCGGCGAGGATGGTATTATTGAAAAAAGGAAATCAAAACGTATAGAATATAACCCTCAAAACCCGCAAAATCGGGGGGCTGAATTCTAAAGTCAACCCTAACAAAATAATTGTTATTCTCATCATAGGATGAGTACTGAAGAAAATGAAATATTTTGCATTTATATCGTTCTTGAAGATATTATTTATTAAAAAAATAATTGTTCCAAATAAGACCGTGGTTCCAGCTTATTTACATAGTATAAAAGACGTTCAACGTACGTTTTGTAGAGAGTTTCTGATTCGGCAATGTCGATAAAACGTTAAAAATGTCGAGTGGACGGATAAATACATTTTATTATAAAATTCAAATGCTGTAATATGTAGATTTTAAACATCCGCTGATCTTCAAATACCCGCCAGTTAATGCTTGACTGTGAGTGGTTGACTCGGCAAAGCGAGTTAACGCGGTGTAGCCACGTTTGATCTACAAGAGTTTCGTTAATGTCCGAAAACAAATCGTTCGAGCTTAGAATTCACATATTTTTTCGAGTATTATTATCGAACAAAGTATAGAAATCACTTGATTATTTAATACAATATCCCTAACACTAAAATCTCGGTATTGTTTTTGTCCCTACAACCCTATACTGGTTTTTACAAGGTGTCATGTGTATTTGAAATGGATAAAGGTTCAACGCGGACATTAAAAATCTCCGAAACTATTTTGTGAAACCGATTGATCTTTGGACAGTTAATTCACTCTAAATTAATCTCTCGGCGATATAAATTTCAACGGGCATTTTGATTTTAGTACCGAAACTCCTTACATTTCGTGTTGTATTCGATCGATTGACTTCAAATTTGGCACTGACCTGGCGAAATTATTGGCATGGATTTGACGTAATTATTATTATTACTATTAAATGAAAATTCAACTGAAATAAATAGGGCGATCAGTTAACTTTTTTTTAGTCGCCATTTAAATGAAACAAAAATTCTCTTCGATACCTGCCATAATAACGTTCATATTGATTAAAAAAAAAGTTCCACTTGTTTCAGATGAACCTTTGAAATCATGCTAGCCACCTCAAACCTTTTCTTTTCACGGCCATATTTAAATGCCCATAACTTTTCCAATTTTGATTTTTGTGCACAAACATTTTTTTGTAATTTCTTGAAAGATCAATAAAAAGGCTTAAAAAAAATGAAAACTAAAAATATGTTTTGTTTTTTTTTTTATCAAGTCCGAAAAAACGTCCGAAAATTTAGCCTCGACTAGAATACTGCCTCAACACGCTTAGACGACGAAAACCGTTCGGACGTTTTTCTTCAGGATCCTTATCAGAAATGACTATCAACAAATGGCATTAACCCTTTACAATGTTCAAAAAATCGATTTTTGTTTTCCACATATTTCAAAAGTATAATATATTGAGAGTATACTGGAAAATCGGAAAATCGAAATATAAAATATTTATGATGTTATAGCACGTAGTCGAGAGCGCGCCGGGACCGCAACCTGTGAACTAGGGAGTCTTTAAACGCGATTATCTCGAAACAGCTTTTTCAAAAACTGCTCATGTTATAGCCATTGGCATAGCCAGCACTTTTTATGGGGGGGGGGGGGGGGGCTCGGAGTGGCCTGTCGAAAACTGGTTTTGATCACAGTCATCTTTTTTTTAATCAAACTTACATGATATTCATTAATCACGTAACACACAGGTAATCACGTAACACAGATTAAATATAAAACTTGCCTTAATCACACGTTCATGTTAATATTAATATCAAACTCTTGCAATACCTTAAAAAATAATCAACTAATTTTTCATCATTCTTCAATCCAATCAGCAGTCTTTAAACTTCACTTCCAGTAGGTATTCAATTAAATAAGTCTAAGTTTTCTATTTTTTTTTTCTGCAAATCGGCCCAACACTTTTTCAGCTACAATGTTATTTTTAACAACGTCATTCTATATGTTCAGGAGTGACATATGGGAGAATCGTTCCTGAAGCATTGTGCTTCAAAGCCACATTTTTATCCGCCTTATGGCATAAAAAACCTTCTCTCACAGCCGGTAGACCTCATTGGGAGAACAATTGCTGCTTGGAAAAGTTCATATAAGTTAGGGCGGTATTCCTTTTAGTGGGCTTTCTTAAATTTTCAGCATTTATTTTATCATTTTTAAATTGAAGAATGTTTTTCATGACCAACGCTTCAGCTTCTAAGACTGATGCATAAATTATTAAGATTTTTTTATAATTATTGATGAAATCCGCTCCGTTATTCATATCCAGTTAAAGAATGCATCAATTGCGTAGGCTAACGATAAAATCACAAATCGGCATTTCAGTTTTACAATATTATCTTCTACTTGGTAGTAAATGTTGATCTTTCAGTATTTTTCTAGTTGTGTACATTGAAAATCAAATATCTATTTAATTTACGTAATCGAATTGTTACTTTTCATAGAAATTACGAAATTACAGCAAAGGCAATAGGTCAAGTTTTATTAAATTATTTCTTTATATGCCTGCTTGGGTGAAACGTAAATAAAATTAATGGGGGGGGGGGGGCATCGGGCTTTCTGGGGAGGGCCGTGCCCGCCCCTGCCCCTCCCTGGCTACGCCAATGGTTATAGCTTAAAAAGTTATTGATCGATCTGGCTGAAATTTGCGGAGGGTTCTCACTATAACATTACCGGAAGGATATACTCAAAGTTTTAAGGTTATCGCGTAAATAAATTACTTTTTTGGGGTAAAAATTGTCGAGAAAATGGTAAAAAAATATGAAAATTTGATGAAAAAGCCTACGCAATTTTTAATTTTATACTTTCTTATATTTTTATAGGTATATCCTTCCCCTACAAATGTCAATTATAAACTTATAACGCCGCCATATTGTTTTGTTTAAAAAAAAATGAACACTTGAAAGTTGTAATAAGATGTCAAAATTTTTAAATGATGCGATTATTTTATCGCATTAAAAAAATTCATGAAAAATGACTCACTTTCGGGCGTCTAAAGGGTTTTCTCTCCCTCATGGAAACAAACAATAAAAATACATAAATATAATAAAAATAAGAGAATGAAAAAATGAAAATTCGTTTCATTCCCACGTTCCAACGTTGCAAACTTTAACACTGTGAAGACTCGCGATACCTGGTATCACCGTAAATCTTCCATGCCTCGATCATACCGCCGCCAAGTTCTTGAAGAGCATTGTTCTCCGGTATATTGTGCAACTTGTGTCCGAGGCCGAGCTCGCGAAAAACATATTTGTGGAGGTGCGTAGCGGCGGGTCCGAGCCAACCGAACCCAGAAGCAATCGTGTTGATCTCCACTTGCTTCAAGGCGCAATACTTGTGTCTGAACAGGCCGTTGCATTCGTACTCTTGCAGCATGACATCCGATCTCAGAATAGCCAGAGATATCTTTTGAGCGAAGCCCTCCTTGTGAACGATCTCGTAAATGTTGAAGAGCTTGGCGGTGAACGAGTCCACCTGAACCGTGTCGCGAAGGGCATCTCTCATGAATTCATAGTCGTGGGCGACCGTGTGCATGAGCCTATTGAGAATGCACTGCATCTGGCACGCATTCTCGAATGCGGCGCGTGGAAACGATGATGGCAGTAGAGAGAATGGAGCGAAGGAGGCTTGCTCCTTGCTGTAACGCTCCTTCGGTCTGAAGAGCATGCCGTTCATGAGCGCCCAATCTTTTGCCTTCTCGACGATCTCACGCAACTCGTTTTTGTTCAGCGGCAAATCGGTGCAAGGTTCCAATGTTGATTTTTCAGCTTTATCCATCTTGTACGGTTCTTCCGGATATATCTGAAGAATTGCTAGATTAAGAAAATAATGTCTTCTAGAACGTCTTAGGGCTAAGGACTGGTAAGACAATAGTTGAAAATAATTGAACGCGGTACTTTTGTCAAACCATTCGGAATGACACACATCGGCTAACTGATGTTTTCTCTGACAAATCACGGCGAAGAACTATCGCCATTGTTTATGAGTGAAGATAAAATTTATATCCGACAAAGCTGAAATATATATATATATATCCTTGCGTTTGTCAACAATTTTTTTCCATTATCACTCGTCTTATCGATATACCTATGCGGGCACACTAACGATAGATTTTCAAAGAATTCATTCGGTGAGATCATTGTTGCTAGAAGCCCACAAGGTGTATCTGATGGAACGGTTCCAAGAAACACGATACAAGATTTATGTAGCTGATTGTGGCTGATTGATAAAACGATGAATCAAGCAAAGTCTTTGTCGCGCATACTATACACAGGATACACTATACCGTACACACGACACGACGGATTAGCATGAATAATTGGACTTACCTCATGAGGAACGGAGTGGCCCACGAAACTCGCAATCTTTATGGCACATCGTTATAAAACTTCGTGCGCGTTGCATCATTCAAATTTCATTGCCGCAAATCGATGATCGATTCACGTTGAACAGCTAGGTCATTTCAAATGAAACAGCGGCGGAAACCATCGTATCTTTTTCAAATGATAACGATTCAATTGAAAAGATTTGCGAAGATATCGTAGCGTCATTAAAGCGGCCATATTTGTTTCGAGGCTTACGCTCACACTTCGCATTCTTCGCACTCGCGCGGGATCGCGCCGATGTGCCGGAAAAAAAAAAAATTCAAAAATAACGGATAAATGAAGCGCGTTCGTGATAAGAGTCGAGCGTTTTGTTGTTGTTTATTTAATGTAAGAGTATACACGTCTGAGAAAAGTTCAACTTCAGAGGATTAAAGGATAAAAGTATTTTTTAACCTTCGGAGGTGAGGAGCTCGATCCGCTCTAAGGCGAAGTATATGCTGTACCACGTGACATATGAGTGCGAGAGAGATAGCTCAAGTTTTCAAACAGAGATTTCTCAGAGAAGAATAATATCTAGGGTAAGGGGACGTTCATTAAGAAGTTACGATCATGGGGGTCGAATCCAACTTTCGAGCCTGAAATTTTTATATGATGTTGACGAATACGTTATGCACCTTTTGGAAAAATTTGAGCTATATTGACCATCCAGTTTTTTCGTAATAAAATTGCAAAGTCGAGGATTTTGAGCTCGAGCGAGCATAACCTATAAGTTATGCGAGCATAACCTATAAGTTATGATCGCCAAACGAATCAGCTTTTACGTCCGACGTTGGCAATTTAAGTCTATGGGTACTATTTCGCTATTATTATAATATTCAACCGGAAGTTGAAACCGTTTTATCATATAGTGCTTGAACTACACGGTGAAGTTCGAATTTTCGATTTTTTACAATATCTATTATGTCTAATTTATCAAATTTCAGTTTTCCAACGACCTTAGTTGGATACGTGAGCAGCAAAACCGTGATCACCGCACTTCCGGTTGACCGGCTTCATAAGATAACGTGCTTCACCAGCTCAAAATGCTCAACTTTGCAATTTTATTACGAAAAAACTGAACAGTCAATATAGCTCGAATTTTTCCAAAGGGTCTATCACGTATTCGTCAACGTCGTATAAAAATTTTAGGCCCGAAAGTTGGATTCGACCCCATGATCGTACCTCCTTAATAAAGAAATATGAATGTTTTTTTCTTCAATGGACAGCGTAAGTTGCTGCGGTCGCTGATGCTCGCGGTAGCGGAATAAAGATCGCCAACCGTGAAAAAACAATCTCGCAATACAAGCAGCGCGCTGTCACCAAATTTATTATTTTTTTAAGGTAGTAATCTCGCCAAGGCGTTTTTCTATAGATTTTTTTTTAGATTACCTGCAAAATTTCAAAAGGATTCACCGTTGTGTATTCGAGATATTGGCAATCAAAGATTGCACGGTTTTACACGTGTTCTTATGGGGAGCAATGGAAAATTCCACATTTCACGCAATAACTTCGAAACTTTTCTACAGATTTTTTTTTATTCTCAATTACAGAGGAACATATGACGAGGTGAGTAAAAAAAAATCATGAATTTTAACCGTCTAATTTCAGAGATATAGCGATTTGAATTAAGCAATGTCTGGCGACACTAGCGCCACGAAGCGACTGGAGCAGAGACTAGAACTAGATTGGTGTGTGCATATCCGTATAAGCAGAGTATTTGCGTATTAGTGCGTATTAGTAGCCGGAATGGATAGTCTGATACAAAAGTGAGGGTTAGGTAAACATTAAATTAGGCGTTTTCATCATAACTTTATAAATTTTTACATCCCGATAAGATATACAACCTACGTTATAAGGATATTTCGAAGCTTTCATCGATTGAGCGGAGAATAAATATTTCGACGTGACTGTGGCGAGACTACTACCTTAAATGCATGACTCGAAATTTATTACATTGAATCGTGTCGTTTTCGAACGAAATATTAATGTGTAGAAGTTGACGCCATGCTCGAGAACAATAGATTTCCCCCGCGGTCTTACAGGCAACGAATTCAGACGTACATAGAAGTGTAGTCCATAAGGATATTATGTGACGACTTTTATTGGGAGCATGCCCCGAGCGTTAGTTCTCGATTAGCGGCGCTGACGGCAGTTTTCATTCTTGCTCTCGCTTACTCTCGTAGGCTTAAGGCCAAGTGTCACACCGACCGAGCGGCCATGAGTGCGAGAGAGATAGCTGATTTGCAGATTCCCAATGATTTCTGAAACGGTTAATTTTTGGAAAAAAAGAAAAGAAACACGTTCCGCTCTGTTGAACGACGAACAACGGCTTTCTCTTCTTTTGCCCGAAATATGATCCGTCTAGAAGAAAACTTGGCAGTAGGATTTTTACCGTCTGAACGTGTGACACATGGCCTTAAACGCTGGGGACATAACGGCGTCCTGCTTACTCTTATAGATGTTATGCGCTGGGGCCGTCATTGTGTTCTGCTTCCTCTTATAGGTATTATGCGCTGGGAACACGTGCGGTCGTTCTCGCTGGGGACACGCTCGCTCTCTCTTGCACCTTCACGTTTTGTCAGCGTTCTCTCTTTGTTCCACTACCGCACAGTTCCATAAGACCCCTCTTTTCGCTCTTGCGACGAGTATCCGCAGAGTTCGAGTTTGTTGTGTCAGGCTGCGGGGCTCTTTAACTTTTTGGTTTTTAAATAAGTTTTGAAAATGCCAACTAACGATTTATGTGTCATTCCATCGTTTTCCAGAACACGATGGCACGTAAGTCTTTTTTTGTTATTAGGAGAAATAATGAAACATTGTATGATGTACGGTGAATTCTCGGATCACAAATGGCAAAGTCGCTTGAAGAAGCTAAATAAACTTCAGTTTACACCAAAATGTTTTAAGCTATTCATATAAATTATTTTTCTGAAAAAAAAAAATCAAGCAAGTCGGTCTCGATCCAAGGCTTTTAGCTCAATCGTGTTTTCGCTCCGCAATGTGTAAGAGAGAGATAGGTGTCTCATTCCCACCCCCCCCCCCCCCCGACCCGGCCGGCCCGGCCACGAGCCGCCGCCCGCCGCGGCGCCGGCCGAACGCACTGTGACAGCTGTTCGTTCGTCACGCCGCCACGCGGCAGTTTGGGTCGCAGAATACTTGTCTCCAGGCCGCCCGTAAGAACTGTCCTTCTATATACGTCTGAATTCGTTGATACAGGTCTGGAAACGCCAGTGGTGGGGAGTACGTTCGTTTAACGTGATTTTTTCGTTTCAATCTACGGCCACGAGTTGCGTGACAATAGATCGGTACGATGCGCAACGAAGACAGAGCACTGGACAGAGTAGCATTCTGTCTCTTTTCTACCCCATATAACGCATGCGCTGTGAACCGTAACTCCATTATCAAGAGACGCGGCAGCGTCTCGACGCCAAGTAATAAAAAAAAAACGACTGTCACGACACGACACGCCGCGCACTCTTTATACGCCAAGATGGGCTTTAGCAGACGACTTTTTAACTTATAATCGACATTACGCGAAAACGCGGAGACGAATCGAAAATCTAATGACATTTTACCAATCAAATGTTAATTTTTCCTATCGATTTTGTTTGGGTCATTTTTCGATCCGCCTACTCAAACTTGAGATCTCGTAATATTAGCCGAATTTCCGAGCGACTTTGTTACCACAAAAATTCTTCAACACTTTAGAACTTGGAGGGATAAAGTTATTCGGTCGCATCGTAAGCTATACTACATACGTCCTTTTGGGGAAAGCGTTAACATGATGGGAACGCTTAGGTTTCAGCGTGAAGTGCACTGTTTGCTCACTTCAGAGAGGTGCTACTAAAAACAAACAATGGCGCGCTAGAAACGTCAAAAGTCGGGTTCTTCGAATGTATAGCCTCTGTCGGCTTTAAGAGGGAACGGTACCCGCAGCAAGACTTCGCCGCAGCCCCGGCTCCAGTCGGTAGGGCAGAACTCGTACGAACCCCTGCTACCTACCGGGAGATTGTAAATGCCTTTCTGCGTCTCGCAACGCGTATGTGCGGGTATGTTGGTATGCTGTCGTAGCGCACCAACGTACATCCTTCGTAGCGCGTCCACACCGCGTGAGTGCATATGCACCGCGTGAGCGTATATACATGCACAAACATACATAAACACAGTCAGCGTCGAGAGAGAACTTTATTTTCTTTTCTCATATAGATATACACCAATGTACAAAAATTCAAAAAAAAAAAATTATTTTTCGTGTTCTTTGAAGCGCTGTATCTCGGTGAAAAATGGTCGTATCGAGATCGCAAAAAAAGCAAATTGAAGCTCCGAGTCTCTAGTTTCGATATCTTTGGACAAAAATTTTTTTCAACCTACGGTTATTTTGCGTTCGTGAGAAATAGCAAGAGACACAAATTTTCCATTTATTTTCCATTTTCAAGGGTCCACCGGCTCGGGAAAATGTTTTCTAGTTCAATGGGTGTATTGGCAAGTTAGCTTGGTTCTTCTCCCGCAATTTCCTTTTTTGTTATTCTCTCTACAACATTTTTTTGCCGAGATATGCGACTTTGAATGATAGAGAATCCTTTTTTCGTTGATCATCGATATCTCAGCAACGAATAATCGCGCAGGGAATTAAAGAGCCGTTTTGAAAACTCGAATACATCTCCTACGGGTCCATCTCGTTGATTTTTGGTAAAAAAAAAATTCCCGAACATTAACGACAACTTCAAATTATACAACATACCATCATCATAAAAATGAGAAGGCCAATTTTTCATCGAATTTGTTCACGACGTTGCATTGGCTATTTTTCGAATTCGAGAAAAAATACAAATTACGAAGAGTTTCAAAAACAAAATTTTCGTTTTTTTTTTTCTTCTTTAAATCCCTTCTCAGTGCACTTCTACACATTCGAAGGTGCTTATGTTCCAAGTTTCAATTTGATACACGCAAGAAATCTCATTTGCCATGCAAACTTTTACGACTAATTTCGCCCTCTCAAGAGTGAAATTTTTTCGCCAAAAGATCTCGAAACTAGACACTCTGAGCTTCAAAATGCTTTTTTTTGCATCTTTCTACGACCATTTTTCGCTGAGATACGCCACACACGATTTCGACCCCCTTAAGAGTGACAATTTTTGCCGAAAGATCTCGAAACTAGAAACTTCAAGCTTCAAAATGCTTTTTTTTGCATCCCGATACGACCATTTTTCGCAGAGATACGCCCCGAACAATTGCACCCCCTTAAGGGTAAAAATTTTCGCCGATGGATCGCGAGACTAGAGACTTCAAGCTTCAAAATGCTTCTTTTCGCATCTCGATACGACCATTTTTCGCAGAGATACACAAAAAGCCACCTCACCCCCTTAAGAATGTGAATTTTTTCCGCGGGGTATAGAAACTAGAGGCCTTAAGCTTCAAAATGCTTTTTTTGCGATCTCGATACGACCATTATTAGCGGAGATACAGCACTTTGAAAAATTCGGTCTAAACCCAAACACACCCAAACAAACCCAAACAAACCCAAACAAACCCAAACAAACCCAAACGCTAACCCAAACAAACCCAAACAAACCCAAACGCTAACCCAAACAGCCCCAAACACGCCCATATATATAGATATACACCAATGTAAAAAAATTCCGAAAAAAAATATTATTTTTCGTGTTCTTTGAAGCGCTGTATCTCGGTGAAAAATGGTCGTATCGAGATCGCAAAAAAAGCAAATTGAAGCTCCGAGTCTCTAGTTTCGATATCTTTGGACAAAAATTTTTTTCAACCTACGGTTATTTTGCGTTCGTGAGAAATAGCAAGAGACACAAATTTTCCATTTATTTTCCATTTTCAAGGGTCCACCGGCTCGGGAAAATGTTTTCTAGTTCAATGGGTGTATTGGCGAGTTAGCTTGGTTCTTCTCCCGCAATTTCCTTTTTTGTTATTCTCTCTACAACATTTTTTTGCCGAGATATGCGACTTTGAATGATAGAGAATCCTTTTTTCGTTGATCATCGATATCTCAGCAACGAATAATCGCGCAGGGAATTAAAGAGCCGTTTTGAAAACTCGAATACATCTCCTACGGGTCCATCTCGTTGATTTTTGGTAAAAAAAAAATTCCCGAACATTAACGACAACTTCAAATTATACAACATACCATCATCATAAAAATGAGAAGGCCAATTTTTCATCGAATTTGTTCACGACGTTGCATTGGCTATTTTTCGAATTCGAGAAAAAATACAAATTACGAAGAGTTTCAAAAACAAAATTTTCGTTTTTTTTTTCTTCTTTAAATCCCTTCTCAGTGCACTTCTACACATTCGAAGGTGCTTATGTTCCAAGTTTCAATTTGATACACGCAAGAAATCTCATTTGCCATGCAAACTTTTACGACTAATTTCGCCCTCTCAAGAGTGAAATTTTTTCGCCAAAAGATCTCGAAACTAGACACTCTGAGCTTCAAAATGCTTTTTTTTGCATCTTTGTACGACCATTTTTCGCTGAGATACGCCACACACGATTTCGACCCCCTTAAGAGTGACAATTTTTGCCGAAAGATCTCGAAACTAGAAACTTCAAGCTTCAAAATGCTTTTTTTTGCATCCCGATACGACCATTTTTCGCAGAGATACGCCCCAAACAATTGCACCCCCTTAAGGGTAAAAATTTTCGCCGATGGATCGCGAGACTAGAGACTTCAACCTTCAAAATGCTTCTTTTCGCATCTCGATACGACCATTTTTCGCAGAGATACACAAAAAGCCACCTCACCCCCTTAAAAATGTGAATTTTTTCCGCGGGGTATAGAAACTAGAGGCCTTAAGCTTCAAAATGCTTTTTTTGCGATCTCGATACGACCATTATTAGCGGAGATACAGCACTTTGAAAAATTCGGTCTAAACCCAAACACACCCAAACAAACCCAAACAAACCCAAACAAACCCAAACAAACCCAAACAAACCCAAACGCTAACCCAAACAAACCCAAACAAACCCAAACGCTAACCCAAACAGCCCCAAACACGCCCATATATATAGATATACACCAATGTAAAAAAATTCCGAAAAAAAATATTATTTTTCGTGTTCTTTGAAGCGCTGTATCTCGGTGAAAAATGGTCGTATCGAGATCGCAAAAAAAGCAAATTGAAGCTCCGAGTCTCTAGTTTCGATATCTTTGGACAAAAATTTCTTTCAACCTACGGTTATTTTGCGTTCGTGAGAAATAGCAAGAGACACAAGTTTTCCATTTATTTTCCATTTTCAAGGGTCCACCGGCTCGGGAAAATGTTTTCTAGTTCAATGGGTGTATTGGCGAGTTAGCTTGGTTCTTCTCCCGCAATTTCCTTTTTTGTTATTCTCTCTACAACATTTTTATGCCGAGATATGCGACTTTGAATGATAGAGAATCCTTTTTTCGTTGATCATCGATATCTCAGCAACGAATAATCGCGCAGGGAATTAAAGAGCCGTTTTGAAAACTCGAACACATCTCCTACGGGTCCATCTCGTTGATTTTTGGTAAAAAAAAATTTCCCGAACATTAACGACAACTTCAAATTATACAACATACCATCATCATAAAAATGAGAAGGCCAATTTTTCATCGAATTTGTTCACGACGTTGCATTGGCTATTTTTCGAATTCGAGAAAAAATACAAATTACGAAGAGTTTCAAAAACAAAATTTTCGTTTTTTTTTTTCTTCTTTAAATCCCTTCTCAGTGCACTTCTACACATTCGAAGGTGCTTATGTTCAAAGTTTCAATTTGATACACGCAAGAAATCTCATTTGCCATGCAAACTTTTACGACTAATTTCGCCCTCTCAAGAGTGAAATTTTTTCGCCAAAAGATCTCGAAACTAGACACTCTGAGCTTCAAAATGCTTTTTTTTGCATCTTTGTACGACCATTTTTCGCTGAGATACGCCACACACGATTTCGACCCCCTTAAGAGTGACAATTTTTGCCGAAAGATCTCGAAACTAGAAACTTCAAGCTTCAAAATGCTTTTTTTTGCATCCCGATACGAGCATTTTTCGCAGAGATACGCCCCGAACAATTGCACCCCCTTAAGGGTAAAAATTTTCGCCGATGGATCGCGAGACTAGAGACTTCAAGCTTCAAAATGCTTCTTTTTGCATCTCGATACGACCATTTTTCGCAGATATACACAAAAAGCCACCTCACCCCCTTAAGACGGTCAATTTTTCCGCGGGATATAGAAACTAGAGTCCTTAAGCTTCAAAATGCTTTTTTTGCGATCTCGATACGACCATTATTCGCGGAGATACGGCACTTTGAATAATACGGGCTAAACCCAAACAAACCCAAACAAACACCATTTTGACCCCCTTAAGAGGGACAATTTTTGCCGAAAGATTTCGAAACTAGAGACTTCAAGCTTCAAAATGCTTTTTTTTTCATCTCGATATGACCATTTTTCGCAGAGATACACCCCAAACAATTTCACCTCCTTAAGAGTAAAAATTTTTGCCGAACAACGGCGAGCCTAGAAACTTTTTGCACCTCGGTACGAAAATTCTTCGCAGACATACACACAAAACCACCTCACCCCCTTAAGAATGTCAATTTTTTCCACGGGATATAGAAACTAGAGGCCTGAAGCTACAAATTGCTTTTTTTGCGATCTCGATACGACCATTATTCGCAGAGATACAGCACTTTGAAAAATACGCGCAAACCCAAACAAACCCATACAAACCCAAACACGCCAATCTGATCGAAAAACTAGCAAATATATATATAGATATACCCCAATGTAAAAAAATTCCGAAAAAAAAATTATTTTTCGGCTTCTTTGAAGCGCTGTATCTCGGTGAAAAATGGTCGTATCGAGATCGCAAAAAAAGCAAATTGAAGCTCAAAGTCTCTAGTTTCGATATCTTTGGGCGAACATTTTTTTCAACCTACGGTTATTTTGCGTTCGTAAGAAATATCAAGAGACACAAATTTTCCATTTATTTTCCATTTTCAAGGGTTCACAGGCTCGGGAAAACATTTCTTAGTTTAATGGGTATATTGGCGAGTTAGCTTGGTTCATCGCCCTCAATTCCGTTTTTTGTTATCCTCTCTACAACATTTTTTCGCCGAGATATGCGACTTTGAACGATAGAGAATCCTTTTTTCGTTGATCATCGATATCTCAGCAACGAATAATCGCGCAGGGAATTAAAGTGCCGTTTTGAAAACTCAAATACATCTCCTACGAGTCCATCTCGTTGATTTTTGGTAAAAAAAAAATTCCCGAACATTAACGACAACTTCAAATTGTACAACATACCATCATTATAAAAATGAGAAGGCCAATTTTTCATCGAATTTGTTCACGACGTTGCATTGGCTATTTTTCGAATTCGAGAAAAAATACAAATTACGAAGAGTTTCAAAAACAAAATTTTCGTTTTTTTTTTTCTTCTTTCAATCCCTTCTCAGTGCACTTCTACACATTCGAAGGTGCTTATGTTCCAAGTTTCAATTTGATACACGCAAGAAATCTCATTTGCCATGCAAACTTTTACGACTAATTTCGCCCTCTCAAGAGTGAAATTTTTTCGCCAAAAGATCTCGAAACTAGACACTCTGAGCTTCAAAATGCTTTTTTTTGCATCTTTGTACGACCATTTTTCGCTGAGATACGCCACACACGATTTCGACCCCCTTAAGAGTGACAATTTTTGCCGAAAGATCTCGAAACTAGAAACTTCAAGCTTCAAAATGCTTTTTTTTGCATCCCGATACGACCATTTTTCGCAGAGATAGGCCCCAAACAATTGCACCCCCTTAAGGGTAAAAATTTTCGCCGATGGATCGCGAGACTAGAGACTTCAAGCTTCAAAATGCTTCTTTTCGCATCTCGATACGACCATTTTTCGCAGAGATACACAAAAAGCCACCTCACCCCCTTAAGAATGTGAATTTTTTCCGCGGGGTATAGAAACTAGAGGCCTTAAGCTTCAAAATGCTTTTTTTGCGATCTCGATACGACCATTATTAGCGGAGATACAGCACTTTGAAAAATTCGGTCTAAACCCAAACACACCCAAACAAACCCAAACAAACCCAAACAAACCCAAACAAACCCAAACAAACCCAAACGCTAACCCAAACAGCCCCAAACACGCCCATATATATAGATATACACCAATGTAAAAAAATTCCGAAAAAAAATATTATTTTTCGTGTTCTTTGAAGCGCTGTATCTCGGTGAAAAATGGTCGTATCGAGATCGCAAAAAAAGCAAATTGAAGCTCCGAGTCTCTAGTTTCGATATCTTTGGACAAAAATTTTTTTCAACCTACGGTTATTTTGCGTTCGTGAGAAATAGCAAGAGACACAAGTTTTCCATTTATTTTCCATTTTCAAGGGTCCACCGGCTCGGGAAAATGTTTTCTAGTTCAATGGGTGTATTGGCGAGTTAGCTTGGTTCTTCTCCCGCAATTTCCTTTTTTGTTATTCTCTCTACAACATTTTTTTGCCGAGATATGCGACTTTGAACGATAGAGAATCCTTTTTTCGTTGATCATCGATATCTCAGCAACGAATAATCGCGCAGGGAATTAAAGTGCCGTTTTGAAAACTCAAATACATCTCCTACGAGTCCATCTCGTTGATTTTTGGTAAAAAAAAATTTCCCGAACATTAACGACAACTTCAAATTGTACAACATACCATCATTATAAAAATAAGAAGGCCAATTTTTCATCGAATTTGTTCACGACGTTGCATTGGCTATTTTTCGTATTCGAGAAAAAATACAAATTACGAAGAGTTTCAAAAACAACATTTTCGTTTTTTTTTTCTTCTTTAAATCCCTTCTCAGTGCACTTCTACACATTCGAAGGTGCTTATGTTCAAAGTTTCAATTTGATACACGCAAGAAATCTCATTTGCCATGCAAACTTTTACGACTAATTTCGCCCTCTCAAGAGTGAAATTTTTTCGCCAAAAGATCTCGAAACTAGACACTCTGAGCTTCAAAATGCTTTTTTTTGCATCTTTGTACGACCATTTTTCGCTGAGATACGCCACACACGATTTCGACCCCCTTAAGAGTGAAAATTTTTGCCGAAAGATCTCGAAACTAGAAACTTCAAGCTTCAAAATGCTTTTTTTTGCATCCCGATACGACCATTTTTCGCAGAGATACGCCCCAAACAATTGCACCCCCTTAAGGGTAAAAATTTTCGCCGATGGATCGCGAGACTAGAGACTTCAAGCTTCAAAATGCTTCTTTTCGCATCTCGATACGACCATTTTTCGCAGAGATACACAAAAAGCCACCTCACCCCCTTAAGAATGTGAATTTTTTCCGCGGGGTATAGAAACTAGAGGCCTTAAGCTTCAAAATGCTTTTTTTGCGATCTCGATACGACCATTATTAGCGGAGATACAGCACTTTGAAAAATTCGGTCTAAACCCAAACACACCCAAACAAACCCAAACAAACCCAAACAAACCCAAACAAACCCAAACGCTAACCCAAACAAACCCAAACAAACCCAAACGCTAAACCAAACAGCCCCAAACACGCCCATATATATAGATATACACCAATGTAAAAAAATTCCGAAAAAAAATATTATTTTTCGTGTTCTTTGAAGCGCTGTATCTCGGTGAAAAATGGTCGTATCGAGATCGCAAAAAAAGCAAATTGAAGCTCCGAGTCTCTAGTTTCGATATCTTTGGACAAAAATTTCTTTCAACCTACGGTTATTTTGCGTTCGTGAGAAATAGCAAGAGACACAAGTTTTCCATTTATTTTCCATTTTCAAGGGTCCACCGGCTCGGGAAAATGTTTTCTAGTTCAATGGGTGTATTGGCGAGTTAGCTTGGTTCTTCTCCCGCAATTTCCTTTTTTGTTATTCTCTCTACAACATTTTTATGCCGAGATATGCGACTTTGAATGATAGAGAATCCTTTTTTCGTTGATCATCGATATCTCAGCAACGAATAATCGCGCAGGGAATTAAAGTGCCGTTTTGAAAACTCGAATACATCTCCTACGGGTCCATCTCGTTGATTTTTGGTAAAAAAAAATTTCCCGAACATTAACGACAACTTCAAATTATACAACATACCATCATCATAAAAATGAGAAGGCCAATTTTTCATCGAATTTGTTCACGACGTTGCATTGGCTATTTTTCGAATTCGAGAAAAAATACAAATTACGAAGAGTTTCAAAAACAAAATTTTCGTTTTTTTTTTTCTTCTTTAAATCCCTTCTCAGTGCACTTCTACACATTCGAAGGTGCTTATGTTCAAAGTTTCAATTTGATACACGCAAGAAATCTCATTTGCCATGCAAACTTTTACGACTAATTTCGCCCTCTCAAGAGTGAAATTTTTTCGCCAAAAGATCTCGAAACTAGACACTCTGAGCTTCAAAATGCTTTTTTTTGCATCTTTGTACGACCATTTTTCGCTGAGATACGCCACACACGATTTCGACCCCCTTAAGAGTGACAATTTTTGCCGAAAGATCTCGAAACTAGAAACTTCAAGCTTCAAAATGCTTTTTTTTGCATCCCGATACGACCATTTTTCGCAGAGATACGCCCCAAACAATTGCACCCCCTTAAGGGTAAAAATTTTCGCCGATGGATCGCGAGACTAGAGACTTCAAGCTTCAAAATGCTTCTTTTCGCATCTCGATACGACCATTTTTCGCAGAGATACACAAAAAGCCACCTCACCCCCTTAAGAATGTGAATTTTTTCCGCGGGGTATAGAAACTAGAGGCCTTAAGCTTCAAAATGCTTTTTTTGCGATCTCGATACGACCATTATTAGCGGAGATACAGCACTTTGAAAAATTCGGTCTAAACCCAAACACACCCAAACAAACCCAAACAAACCCAAACAAACCCAAACAAACCCAAACGCTAACCCAAACAAACCCAAACAAACCCAAACGCTAAACCAAACAGCCCCAAACACGCCCATATATATAGATATACACCAATGTAAAAAAATTCCGAAAAAAAATATTATTTTTCGTGTTCTTTGAAGCGCTGTATCTCGGTGAAAAATGGTCGTATCGAGATCGCAAAAAAAGCAAATTGAAGCTCCGAGTCTCTAGTTTCGATATCTTTGGACAAAAATTTCTTTCAACCTACGGTTATTTTGCGTTCGTGAGAAATAGCAAGAGACACAAGTTTTCCATTTATTTTCCATTTTCAAGGGTCCACCGGCTCGGGAAAATGTTTTCTAGTTCAATGGGTGTATTGGCGAGTTAGCTTGGTTCTTCTCCCGCAATTTCCTTTTTTGTTATTCTCTCTACAACATTTTTATGCCGAGATATGCGACTTTGAATGATAGAGAATCCTTTTTTCGTTGATCATCGATATCTCAGCAACGAATAATCGCGCAGGGAATTAAAGTGCCGTTTTGAAAACTCGAATACATCTCCTACGGGTCCATCTCGTTGATTTTTGGTAAAAAAAAATTTCCCGAACATTAACGACAACTTCAAATTATACAACATACCATCATCATAAAAATGAGAAGGCCAATTTTTCATCGAATTTGTTCACGACGTTGCATTGGCTATTTTTCGAATTCGAGAAAAAATACAAATTACGAAGAGTTTCAAAAACAAAATTTTCGTTTTTTTTTTTCTTCTTTAAATCCCTTCTCAGTGCACTTCTACACATTCGAAGGTGCTTATGTTCAAAGTTTCAATTTGATACACGCAAGAAATCTCATTTGCCATGCAAACTTTTACGACTAATTTCGCCCTCTCAAGAGTGAAATTTTTTCGCCAAAAGATCTCGAAACTAGACACTCTGAGCTTCAAAATGCTTTTTTTTGCATCTTTGTACGACCATTTTTCGCTGAGATACGCCACACACGATTTCGACCCCCTTAAGAGTGACAATTTTTGCCGAAAGATCTCGAAACTAGAAACTTCAAGCTTCAAAATGCTTTTTTTTGCATCCCGATACGACCATTTTTCGCAGAGATACGCCCCGAACAATTGCACCCCCTTAAGGGTAAAAATTTTCGCCGATGGATCGCGAGACTAGAGACTTCAAGCTTCAAAATGCTTCTTTTTGCATCTCGATACGACCATTTTTCGCAGATATACACAAAAAGCCACCTCACCCCCTTAAGACGGTCAATTTTTCCGCGGGATATAGAAACTAGAGTCCTTAAGCTTCAAAATGCTTTTTTTGCGATCTCGATACGACCATTATTCGCGGAGATACGGCACTTTGAATAATACGGGCTAAACCCAAACAAACCCAAACAAACACCATTTTGACCCCCTTAAGAGGGACAATTTTTGCCGAAAGATTTCGAAACTAGAGACTTCAAGCTTCAAAATGCTTTTTTTTTCATCTCGATATGACCATTTTTCGCAGAGATACACCCCAAACAATTTCACCTCCTTAAGAGTAAAAATTTTTGCCGAACAACGGCGAGCCTAGAAACTTTTTGCACCTCGGTACGAAAATTCTTCGCAGACATACACACAAAACCACCTCACCCCCTTAAGAATGTCAATTTTTTCCACGGGATATAGAAACTAGAGGCCTGAAGCTACAAATTGCTTTTTTTGCGATCTCGATACGACCATTATTCGCAGAGATACAGCACTTTGAAAAATACGCGCAAACCCAAACAAACCCATACAAACCCAAACACGCCAATCTGATCGAAAAACTAGCAAATATATATATAGATATACCCCAATGTAAAAAAATTCCGAAAAAAAAATTATTTTTCGGCTTCTTTGAAGCGCTGTATCTCGGTGAAAAATGGTCGTATCGAGATCGCAAAAAAAGCAAATTGAAGCTCAAAGTCTCTAGTTTCGATATCTTTGGGCGAACATTTTTTTCAACCTACGGTTATTTTGCGTTCGTAAGAAATATCAAGAGACACAAATTTTCCATTTATTTTCCATTTTCAAGGGTTCACAGGCTCGGGAAAACATTTCTTAGTTTAATGGGTATATTGGCGAGTTAGCTTGGTTCATCGCCCTCAATTCCGTTTTTTGTTATCCTCTCTACAACATTTTTTCGCCGAGATATGCGACTTTGAACGATAGAGAATCCTTTTTTCGTTGATCATCGATATCTCAGCAACGAATAATCGCGCAGGGAATTAAAGTGCCGTTTTGAAAACTCAAATACATCTCCTACGAGTCCATCTCGTTGATTTTTGGTAAAAAAAAAATTCCCGAACATTAACGACAACTTCAAATTGTACAACATACCATCATTATAAAAATGAGAAGGCCAATTTTTCATCGAATTTGTTCACGACGTTGCATTGGCTATTTTTCGAATTCGAGAAAAAATACAAATTACGAAGAGTTTCAAAAACAAAATTTTCGTTTTTTTTTTTCTTCTTTCAATCCCTTCTCAGTGCACTTCTACACATTCGAAGGTGCTTATGTTCCAAGTTTCAATTTGATACACGCAAGAAATCTCATTTGCCATGCAAACTTTTCCGACTAATTTCGCCCTCTCAAGAGTGAAATTTTTTCGCCAAAAGATCTCGAAACTAGACACTCTGAGCTTCAAAATGCTTTTTTTTGCATCTTTGTACGACCATTTTTCGCTGAGATACGCCACACACGATTTCGACCCCCTTAAGAGTGACAATTTTTGCCGAAAGATCTCGAAACTAGAAACTTCAAGCTTCAAAATGCTTTTTTTTGCATCCCGATACGACCATTTTTCGCAGAGATACGCCCCAAACAATTGCACCCCCTTAAGGGTAAAAATTTTCGCCGATGGATCGCGAGACTAGAGAATTCAAGCTTCAAAATGCTTCTTTTCGCATCTCGATACGACCATTTTTCGCAGAGATACACAAAAAGCCACCTCACCCCCTTAAGAATGTGAATTTTTTCCGCGGGGTATAGAAACTAGAGGCCTTAAGCTTCAAAATGCTTTTTTTGCGATCTCGATACGACCATTATTAGCGGAGATACAGCACTTTGAAAAATTCGGTCTAAACCCAAACACACCCAAACAAACCCAAACAAACCCAAACAAACCCAAACAAACCCAAACGCTAACCCAAACAAACCCAAACAAACCCAAACGCTAACCCAAACAGCCCCAAACACGCCCATATATATAGATATACACCAATGTAAAAAAATTCCGAAAAAAAATATTATTTTTCGTGTTCTTTGAAGCGCTGTATCTCGGTGAAAAATGGTCGTATCGAGATCGCAAAAAAAGCAAATTGAAGCTCCGAGTCTCTAGTTTCGATATCTTCGGACAAAAATTTTTTTCAACCTACGGTTATTTTGCGTTCGTGAGAAATAGCAAGAGACACAAATTTTCCATTTATTTTCCATTTTCAAGGGTCCACCGGCTCGGGAAAATGTTTTCTAGTTCAATGGGTGTATTGGCGAGTTAGCTTGGTTCTTCTCCCGCAATTTCCTTTTTTGTTATTCTCTTTACAACATTTTTTTGCCGAGATATGCGACTTTGAACGATAGAGAATCCTTTTTTCGTTGATCATCGATATCTCAGCAACGAATAATCGCGCAGGGAATTAAAGTGCCGTTTTGAAAACTCAAATACATCTCCTACGAGTCCATCTCGTTGATTTTTGGTAAAAAAAAATTTCCCGAACATTAACGACAACTTCAAATTGTACAACATACCATCATTATAAAAATAAGAAGGCCAATTTTTCATCGAATTTGTTCACGACGTTGCATTGGCTATTTTTCGTATTCGAGAAAAAATACAAATTACGAAGAGTTTCAAAAACAACATTTTCGTTTTTTTTTTCTTCTTTAAATCCCTTCTCAGTGCACTTCTACACATTCGAAGGTGCTTATGTTCAAAGTTTCAATTTGATACACGCAAGAAATCTCATTTGCCATGCAAACTTTTACGACTAATTTCGCCCTCTCAAGAGTGAAATTTTTTCGCCAAAAGATCTCGAAACTAGACACTCTGAGCTTCAAAATGCTTTTTTTTGCATCTTTGTACGACCATTTTTCGCTGAGATACGCCACACACGATTTCGACCCCCTTAAGAGTGACAATTTTTGCCGAAAGATCTCGAAACTAGAAACTTCAAGCTTCAAAATGCTTTTTTTTGCATCCCGATACGACCATTTTTCGCAGAGATACGCCCCGAACAATTGCACCCCCTTAAGGGTAAAAATTTTCGCCGATGGATCGCGAGACTAGAGACTTCAAGCTTCAAAATGCTTCTTTTCGCATCTCGATACGACCATTTTTCGCAGAGATACACAAAAAGCCACCTCACCCCCTTAAGAATGTGAATTTTTTCCGCGGGGTATAGAAACTAGAGGCCTTAAGCTTCAAAATGCTTTTTTTGCGATCTCGATACGACCATTATTAGCGGAGATACAGCACTTTGAAAAATTCGGTCTAAACCCAAACACACCCAAACAAACCCAAACAAACCCAAACAAACCCAATCAAACCCAAACGCTAACCCAAACAAACCCAAACAAACCCAAACGCTAACCCAAACAGCCCCAAACACGCCCATATATATAGATATACACCAATGTAAAAAAATTCCGAAAAAAAATATTATTTTTCGTGTTCTTTGAAGCGCTGTATCTCGGTGAAAAATGGTCGTATCGAGATCGCAAAAAAAGCAAATTGAAGCTCCGAGTCTCTAGTTTCGATATCTTTGGACAAAAAATTTTTTTCAACCTACGGTTATTTTGCGTTCGTGAGAAATAGCAAGAGACACAAGTTTTCCATTTATTTTCCATTTTCAAGGGTCCACCGGCTCGGGAAAATGTTTTCTAGTTCAATGGGTGTATTGGCGAGTTAGCTTGGTTCTTCTCCCGCAATTTCCTTTTTTGTTATTCTCTCTACAACATTTTTTTGCCGAGATATGCGACTTTGAATGATAGAGAATCCTTTTTTCGTTGATCATCGATATCTCAGCAACGAATAATCGCGCAGGGAATTAAAGAGCCGTTTTGAAAACTCGAATACATCTCCTACGGGTCCATCTCGTTGATTTTTGGTAAAAAAAAATTTCCCGAACATTAACGACAACTTCAAATTATACAACATACCATCATCATAAAAATGAGAAGGCCAATTTTTCATCGAATTTGTTCACGACGTTGCATTGGCTATTTTTCGAATTCGAGAAAAAATACAAATTACGAAGAGTTTCAAAAACAAAATTTTCGTTTTTTTTTTCTTCTTTAAATCCCTTCTCAGTGCACTTCTACACATTCGAAGGTGCTTATGTTCAAAGTTTCAATTTGATACACGCAAGAAATCTCATTTGCCATGCAAACTTTTACGACTAATTTCGCCCTCTCAAGAGTGAAATTTTTTCGCCAAAAGATCTCGAAACTAGACACTCTGAGCTTCAAAATGCTTTTTTTTGCATCTTTGTACGACCATTTTTCGCTGAGATACGCCACACACGATTTCGACCCCCTTAAGAGTGACAATTTTTGCCGAAAGATCTCGAAACTAGAAACTTCAAGCTTTAAAATGCTTTTTTTTGCACCCCGATACGACCATTTTTCGCAGAGATACGCCCCAAACAATTGCACCCCCTTAAGGGTAAAAATTTTCGCCGATGGATCGCGAGACTAGAGACTTCAAGCTTCAAAATGCTTCTTTTTGCATCTCGATACGACCATTTTTCGCAGATATACACAAAAAGCCACCTCACCCCCTTAAGACGGTCAATTTTTCCGCGGGATATAGAAACTAGAGTCCTTAAGCTTCAAAATGCTTTTTTTGCGATCTCGATACGACCATTATTCGCGGAGATACGGCACTTTGAATAATACGGGCTAAACCCAAACAAACCCAAACAAACACCATTTTGACCCCCTTAAGAGGGACAATTTTTGCCGAAAGATTTCGAAACTAGAGACTTCAAGCTTCAAAATGCTTTTTTTTTCATCTCGATATGACCATTTTTCGCAGAGATACACCCCAAACAATTTCACCTCCTTAAGAGTAACAATTTTTGGCGAACAACGGCGAGCCTAGAAACTTTTTGCACCTCGGTACGAAAATTCTTCGCAGACATACACACAAAACCACCTCACCCCCTTAAGAATGTCAATTTTTTCCACGGGATATAGAAACTAGAGGCCTGAAGCTACAAATTGCTTTTTTTGCGATCTCGATACGACCATTATTCGCAGAGATACAGCACTTTGAAAAATACGCGCAAACCCAAACAAACCCATACAAACCCAAACACGCCAATCTGATCGAAAAACTGGCAAATATATATATAGATATACCCCAATGTAAAAAAATTCCGAAAAAAAAATTATTTTTCGGCTTCTTTGAAGCGCTGTATCTCGGTGAAAAATGGTCGTATCGAGATCGCAAAAAAAGCAAATTGAAGCTCAAAGTCTCTAGTTTCGATATCTTTGGGCGAACATTTTTTTCAACCTACGGTTATTTTGCGTTCGTAAGAAATATCAAGAGACACAAATTTTCCATTTATTTTCCATTTTCAAGGGTTCACAGGCTCGGGAAAACATTTCTTAGTTTAATGGGTATATTGGCGAGTTAGCTTGGTTCATCGCCCTCAATTCCGTTTTTTGTTATCCTCTCTACAACATTTTTTCGCCGAGATATGCGACTTTGAACGATAGAGAATCCTTTTTTCGTTGATCATCGATATCTCAGCAACGAATAATCGCGCAGGGAATTAAAGTGCCGTTTTGAAAACTCAAATACATCTCCTACGAGTCCATCTCGTTGATTTTTGGTAAAAAAAAATTTCCCGAACATTAACGACAACTTCAAATTGTACAACATACCATCATTATAAAAATGAGAAGGCCAATTTTTCATCGAATTTGTTCACGACGTTGCATTGGCTATTTTTCGAATTCGAGAAAAAATACAAATTACGAAGAGTTTCAAAAACAAAATTTTCGTTTTTTTTTTTCTTCTTTCAATCCCTTCTCAGTGCACTTCTACACATTCGAAGGTGCTTATGTTCCAAGTTTCAATTTGATACACGCAAGAAATCTCATTTGCCATGCAAACTTTTACGACTAATTTCGCCCTCTCAAGAGTGAAATTTTTTCGCCAAAAGATCTCGAAACTAGACACTCTGAGCTTCAAAATGCTTTTTTTTGCATCTTTGTACGACCATTTTTCGCTGAGATACGCCACACACGATTTCGACCCCCTTAAGAGTGAAAATTTTTGCCGAAAGATCTCGAAACTAGAAACTTCAAGCTTCAAAATGCTTTTTTTTGCATCCCGATACGACCATTTTTCGCAGAGATACGCCCCAAACAATTGCACCCCCTTAAGGGTAAAAATTTTCGCCGATGGATCGCGAGACTAGAGACTTCAAGCTTCAAAATGCTTCTTTTCGCATCTCGATACGACCATTTTTCGCAGAGATACACAAAAAGCCACCTCACCCCCTTAAGAATGTGAATTTTTTCCGCGGGGTATAGAAACTAGAGGCCTTAAGCTTCAAAATGCTTTTTTTGCGATCTCGATACGACCATTATTAGCGGAGATACAGCACTTTGAAAAATTCGGTCTAAACCCAAACACACCCAAACAAACCCAAACAAACCCAAACAAACCCAAACAAACCCAAACGCTAACCCAAACAAACCCAAACAAACCCAAACGCTAACCCAAACAGCCCCAAACACGCCCATATATATAGATATACACCAATGTAAAAAAATTCCGAAAAAAAATATTATTTTTCGTGTTCTTTGAAGCGCTGTATCTCGGTGAAAAATGGTCGTATCGAGATCGCAAAAAAAGCAAATTGAAGCTCCGAGTCTCTAGTTTCGATATCTTTGGACAAAAATTTTTTTCAACCTACGGTTATTTTGCGTTCGTGAGAAATAGCAAGAGACACAAGTTTTCCATTTATTTTCCATTTTCAAGGGTCCACCGGCTCGGGAAAATGTTTTCTAGTTCAATGGGTGTATTGGCGAGTTAGCTTGGTTCTTCTCCCGCAATTTCCTTTTTTGTTATTCTCTCTACAACATTTTTATGCCGAGATATGCGACTTTGAATGATAGAGAATCCTTTTTTCGTTGATCATCGATATCTCAGCAACGAATAATCGCGCAGGGAATTAAAGTGCCGTTTTGAAAACTCGAATACATCTCCTACGGGTCCATCTCGTTGATTTTTGGTAAAAAAAAATTTCCCGAACATTAACGACAACTTCAAATTATACAACATACCATCATCATAAAAATGAGAAGGCCAATTTTTCATCGAATTTGTTCACGACGTTGCATTGGCTATTTTTCGAATTCGAGAAAAAATACAAATTACGAAGAGTTTCAAAAACAAAATTTTCGTTTTTTTTTTTCTTCTTTAAATCCCTTCTCAGTGCACTTCTACACATTCGAAGGTGCTTATGTTCAAAGTTTCAATTTGATACACGCAAGAAATCTCATTTGCCATGCAAACTTTTACGACTAATTTCGCCCTCTCAAGAGTGAAATTTTTTCGCCAAAAGATCTCGAAACTAGACACTCTGAGCTTCAAAATGCTTTTTTTTGCATCTTTGTACGACCATTTTTCGCTGAGATACGCCACACACGATTTCGACCCCCTTAAGAGTGAAAATTTTTGCCGAAAGATCTCGAAACTAGAAACTTCAAGCTTCAAAATGCTTTTTTTTGCATCCCGATACGACCATTTTTCGCAGAGATACGCCCCAAACAATTGCACCCCCTTAAGGGTAAAAATTTTCGCCGATGGATCGCGAGACTAGAGACTTCAAGCTTCAAAATGCTTCTTTTCGCATCTCGATACGACCATTTTTCGCAGAGATACACAAAAAGCCACCTCACCCCCTTAAGAATGTGAATTTTTTCCGCGGGGTATAGAAACTAGAGGCCTTAAGCTTCAAAATGCTTTTTTTGCGATCTCGATACGACCATTATTAGCGGAGATACAGCACTTTGAAAAATTCGGTCTAAACCCAAACACACCCAAACAAACCCAAACAAACCCAAACAAACCCAAACGCTAACCCAAACAAACCCAAACGCTAACCCAAACGCTAACCCAAACAGCCCCAAACACGCCCATATATATAGATATACACCAATGTAAAAAAATTCCGAAAAAAAATATTATTTTTCGTGTTCTTTGAAGCGCTGTATCTCGGTGAAAAATGGTCGTATCGAGATCGCAAAAAAAGCAAATTGAAGCTCCGAGTCTCTAGTTTCGATATCTTTGGACAAAAATTTTTTTCAACCTACGGTTATTTTGCGTTCGTGAGAAATAGCAAGAGACACAAGTTTTCCATTTATTTTCCATTTTCAAGGGTCCACCGGCTCGGGAAAATGTTTTCTAGTTCAATGGGTGTATTGGCGAGTTAGCTTGGTTCTTCTCCCGCAATTTCCTTTTTTGTTATTCTCTCTACAACATTTTTATGCCGAGATATGCGACTTTGAATGATAGAGAATCCTTTTTTCGTTGATCATCGATATCTCAGCAACGAATAATCGCGCAGGGAATTAAAGTGCCGTTTTGAAAACTCGAATACATCTCCTACGGGTCCATCTCGTTGATTTTTGGTAAAAAAAAATTTCCCGAACATTAACGACAACTTCAAATTATACAACATACCATCATCATAAAAATGAGAAGGCCAATTTTTCATCGAATTTGTTCACGACGTTGCATTGGCTATTTTTCGAATTCGAGAAAAAATACAAATTACGAAGAGTTTCAAAAACAAAATTTTCGTTTTTTTTTTTCTTCTTTAAATCCCTTCTCAGTGCACTTCTACACATTCGAAGGTGCTTATGTTCCAAGTTTCAATTTGATACACGCAAGAAATCTCCTTTGCCATGCAAACTTTTACGACTAATTTCGCCCTCTCAAGAGTGAAATTTTTTCGCCAAAAGATCTCGAAACTAGACACTCTGAGCTTCAAAATGCTTTTTTTTGCATCTTTGTACGACCATTTTTCGCTGAGATACGCCACACACGATTTCGACCCCCTTAAGAGTGACAATTTTTGCCGAAAGATCTCGAAACTAGAAACTTCAAGCTTTAAAATGCTTTTTTTTGCACCCCGATACGACCATTTTTCGCAGAGATACGCCCCAAACAATTGCACCCCCTTAAGGGTAAAAATTTTCGCCGATGGATCGCGAGACTAGAGACTTCAAGCTTCAAAATGCTTCTTTTTGCATCTCGATACGACCATTTTTCGCAGATATACACAAAAAGCCACCTCACCCCCTTAAGACGGTCAATTTTTCCGCGGGATATAGAAACTAGAGTCCTTAAGCTTCAAAATGCTTTTTTTGCGATCTCGATACGACCATTATTCGCGGAGATACGGCACTTTGAATAATACGGGCTAAACCCAAACAAACCCAAACAAACACCATTTTGACCCCCTTAAGAGGGACAATTTTTGCCGAAAGATTTCGAAACTAGAGACTTCAAGCTTCAAAATGCTTTTTTTTTCATCTCGATATGACCATTTTTCGCAGAGATACACCCCAAACAATTTCACCTCCTTAAGAGTAAAAATTTTTGCCGAACAACGGCGAGCCTAGAAACTTTTTGCACCTCGGTACGAAAATTCTTCGCAGACATACACACAAAACCACCTCACCCCCTTAAGAATGTCAATTTTTTCCACGGGATATAGAAACTAGAGGCCTGAAGCTACAAATTGCTTTTTTTGCGATCTCGATACGACCATTATTCGCAGAGATACAACACTTTGAAAAATACGCGCAAACCCAAACAAACCCATACAAACCCAAACACGCCAATCTGATCGAAAAACTAGCAAATATATATATAGATATACCCCAATGTAAAAAAATTCCGAAAAAAAAATTATTTTTCGGCTTCTTTGAAGCGCTGTATCTCGGTGAAAAATGGTCGTATCGAGATCGCAAAAAAAGCAAATTGAAGCTCAAAGTCTCTAGTTTCGATATCTTTGGGCGAACATTTTTTTCAACCTACGGTTATTTTGCGTTCGTAAGAAATATCAAGAGACACAAATTTTCCATTTATTTTCCATTTTCAAGGGTTCACAGGCTCGGGAAAACATTTCTTAGTTTAATGGGTATATTGGCGAGTTAGCTTGGTTCATCGCCCTCAATTCCGTTTTTTGTTATCCTCTCTACAACATTTTTTCGCCGAGATATGCGACTTTGAACGATAGAGAATCCTTTTTTCGTTGATCATCGATATCTCAGCAACGAATAATCGCGCAGGGAATTAAAGTGCCGTTTTGAAAACTCAAATACATCTCCTACGAGTCCATCTCGTTGATTTTTGGTAAAAAAAAAATTCCCGAACATTAACGACAACTTCAAATTGTACAACATACCATCATTATAAAAATGAGAAGGCCAATTTTTCATCGAATTTGTTCACGACGTTGCATTGGCTATTTTTCGAATTCGAGAAAAAATACAAATTACGAAGAGTTTCAAAAACAAAATTTTCGTTTTTTTTTTTCTTCTTTCAATCCCTTCTCAGTGCACTTCTACACATTCGAAGGTGCTTATGTTCCAAGTTTCAATTTGATACACGCAAGAAATCTCATTTGCCATGCAAACTTTTACGACTAATTTCGCCCTCTCAAGAGTGAAATTTTTTCGCCAAAAGATCTCGAAACTAGACACTCTGAGCTTCAAAATGCTTTTTTTTGCATCTTTGTACGACCATTTTTCGCTGAGATACGCCACACACGATTTCGACCCCCTTAAGAGTGACAATTTTTGCCGAAAGATCTCGAAACTAGAAACTTCAAGCTTCAAAATGCTTTTTTTTGCATCCCGATACGACCATTTTTCGCAGAGATACGCCCCAAACAATTGCACCCCCTTAAGGGTAAAAATTTTCGCCGATGGATCGCGAGACTAGAGACTTCAACCTTCAAAATGCTTCTTTTCGCATCTCGATACGACCATTTTTCGCAGAGATACACAAAAAGCCACCTCACCCCCTTAAAAATGTGAATTTTTTCCGCGGGGTATAGAAACTAGAGGCCTTAAGCTTCAAAATGCTTTTTTTGCGATCTCGATACGACCATTATTAGCGGAGATACAGCACTTTGAAAAATTCGGTCTAAACCCAAACACACCCAAACAAACCCAAACAAACCCAAACAAACCCAAACGCTAACCCAAACAAACCCAAACAAACCCAAACGCTAACCCAAACAGCCCCAAACACGCCCATATATATAGATATACACCAATGTAAAAAAATTCCGAAAAAAAATATTATTTTTCGTGTTCTTTGAAGCGCTGTATCTCGGTGAAAAATGGTCGTATCGAGATCGCAAAAAAAGCAAATTGAAGCTCCGAGTCTCTAGTTTCGATATCTTCGGACAAAAATTTTTTTCAACCTACGGTTATTTTGCGTTCGTGAGAAATAGCAAGAGACACAAATTTTCCATTTATTTTCCATTTTCAAGGGTCCACCGGCTCGGGAAAATGTTTTCTAGTTCAATGGGTGTATTGGCGAGTTAGCTTGGTTCTTCTCCCGCAATTTCCTTTTTTGTTATTCTCTTTACAACATTTTTTTGCCGAGATATGCGACTTTGAACGATAGAGAATCCTTTTTTCGTTGATCATCGATATCTCAGCAACGAATAATCGCGCAGGGAATTAAAGTGCCGTTTTGAAAACTCAAATACATCTCCTACGAGTCCATCTCGTTGATTTTTGGTAAAAAAAAATTTCCCGAACATTAACGACAACTTCAAATTGTACAACATACCATCATTATAAAAATAAGAAGGCCAATTTTTCATCGAATTTGTTCACGACGTTGCATTGGCTATTTTTCGTATTCGAGAAAAAATACAAATTACGAAGAGTTTCAAAAACAACATTTTCGTTTTTTTTTTTCTTCTTTAAATCCCTTCTCAGTGCACTTCTACACATTCGAAGGTGCTTATGTTCAAAGTTTCAATTTGATACACGCAAGAAATCTCATTTGCCATGCAAACTTTTACGACTAATTTCGCCCTCTCAAGAGTGAAATTTTTTCGCCAAAAGATCTCGAAACTAGACACTCTGAGCTTCAAAATGCTTTTTTTTGCATCTTTGTACGACCATTTTTCGCTGAGATACGCCACACACGATTTCGACCCCCTTAAGAGTGACAATTTTTGCCGAAAGATCTCGAAACTAGAAACTTCAAGCTTCAAAATGCTTTTTTTTGCATCCCGATACGACCATTTTTCGCAGAGATAGGCCCCAAACAATTGCACCCCCTTAAGGGTAAAAATTTTCGCCGATGGATCGCGAGACTAGAGACTTCAACCTTCAAAATGCTTCTTTTCGCATCTCGATACGACCATTTTTCGCAGAGATACACAAAAAGCCACCTCACCCCCTTAAGAATGTGAATTTTTTCCGCGGGGTATAGAAACTAGAGGCCTTAAGCTTCAAAATGCTTTTTTTGCGATCTCGATACGACCATTATTAGCGGAGATACAGCACTTTGAAAAATTCGGTCTAAACCCAAACACACCCAAACAAACCCAAACAAACCCAAACAAACCCAAACAAACCCAAACGCTAACCCAAACAAACCCAAACAAACCCAAACGCTAACCCAAACAGCCCCAAACACGCCCATATATATAGATATACACCAATGTAAAAAAATTCCGAAAAAAAATATTATTTTTCGTGTTCTTTGAAGCGCTGTATCTCGGTGAAAAATGGTCGTATCGAGATCGCAAAAAAAGCAAATTGAAGCTCCGAGTCTCTAGTTTCGATATCTTTGGACAAAAATTTCTTTCAACCTACGGTTATTTTGCGTTCGTGAGAAATAGCAAGAGACACAAGTTTTCCATTTATTTTCCATTTTCAAGGGTCCACCGGCTCGGGAAAATGTTTTCTAGTTCAATGGGTGTATTGGCGAGTTAGCTTGGTTCTTCTCCCGCAATTTCCTTTTTTGTTATTCTCTCTACAACATTTTTATGCCGAGATATGCGACTTTGAATGATAGAGAATCCTTTTTTCGTTGATCATCGATATCTCAGCAACGAATAATCGCGCAGGGAATTAAAGAGCCGTTTTGAAAACTCGAACACATCTCCTACGGGTCCATCTCGTTGATTTTTGGTAAAAAAAAATTTCCCGAACATTAACGACAACTTCAAATTATACAACATACCATCATCATAAAAATGAGAAGGCCAATTTTTCATCGAATTTGTTCACGACGTTGCATTGGCTATTTTTCGAATTCGAGAAAAAATACAAATTACGAAGAGTTTCAAAAACAAAATTTTCGTTTTTTTTTTTCTTCTTTAAATCCCTTCTCAGTGCACTTCTACACATTCGAAGGTGCTTATGTTCAAAGTTTCAATTTGATACACGCAAGAAATCTCATTTGCCATGCAAACTTTTACGACTAATTTCGCCCTCTCAAGAGTGAAATTTTTTCGCCAAAAGATCTCGAAACTAGACACTCTGAGCTTCAAAATGCTTTTTTTTGCATCTTTGTACGACCATTTTTCGCTGAGATACGCCACACACGATTTCGACCCCCTTAAGAGTGACAATTTTTGCCGAAAGATCTCGAAACTAGAAACTTCAAGCTTCAAAATGCTTTTTTTTGCATCCCGATACGAGCATTTTTCGCAGAGATACGCCCCGAACAATTGCACCCCCTTAAGGGTAAAAATTTTCGCCGATGGATCGCGAGACTAGAGACTTCAAGCTTCAAAATGCTTCTTTTTGCATCTCGATACGACCATTTTTCGCAGATATACACAAAAAGCCACCTCACCCCCTTAAGACGGTCAATTTTTCCGCGGGATATAGAAACTAGAGTCCTTAAGCTTCAAAATGCTTTTTTTGCGATCTCGATACGACCATTATTCGCGGAGATACGGCACTTTGAATAATACGGGCTAAACCCAAACAAACCCAAACAAACACCATTTTGACCCCCTTAAGAGGGACAATTTTTGCCGAAAGATTTCGAAACTAGAGACTTCAAGCTTCAAAATGCTTTTTTTTTCATCTCGATATGACCATTTTTCGCAGAGATACACCCCAAACAATTTCACCTCCTTAAGAGTAAAAATTTTTGCCGAACAACGGCGAGCCTAGAAACTTTTTGCACCTCGGTACGAAAATTCTTCGCAGACATACACACAAAACCACCTCACCCCCTTAAGAATGTCAATTTTTTCCACGGGATATAGAAACTAGAGGCCTGAAGCTACAAATTGCTTTTTTTGCGATCTCGATACGACCATTATTCGCAGAGATACAGCACTTTGAAAAATACGCGCAAACCCAAACAAACCCATACAAACCCAAACACGCCAATCTGATCGAAAAACTAGCAAATATATATATAGATATACCCCAATGTAAAAAAATTCCGAAAAAAAAATTATTTTTCGGCTTCTTTGAAGCGCTGTATCTCGGTGAAAAATGGTCGTATCGAGATCGCAAAAAAAGCAAATTGAAGCTCAAAGTCTCTAGTTTCGATATCTTTGGGCGAACATTTTTTTCAACCTACGGTTATTTTGCGTTCGTAAGAAATATCAAGAGACACAAATTTTCCATTTATTTTCCATTTTCAAGGGTTCACAGGCTCGGGAAAACATTTCTTAGTTTAATGGGTATATTGGCGAGTTAGCTTGGTTCATCGCCCTCAATTCCGTTTTTTGTTATCCTCTCTACAACATTTTTTCGCCGAGATATGCGACTTTGAACGATAGAGAATCCTTTTTTCGTTGATCATCGATATCTCAGCAACGAATAATCGCGCAGGGAATTAAAGTGCCGTTTTGAAAACTCAAATACATCTCCTACGAGTCCATCTCGTTGATTTTTGGTAAAAAAAAAATTCCCGAACATTAACGACAACTTCAAATTGTACAACATACCATCATTATAAAAATGAGAAGGCCAATTTTTCATCGAATTTGTTCACGACGTTGCATTGGCTATTTTTCGAATTCGAGAAAAAATACAAATTACGAAGAGTTTCAAAAACAAAATTTTCGTTTTTTTTTTTCTTCTTTCAATCCCTTCTCAGTGCACTTCTACACATTCGAAGGTGCTTATGTTCCAAGTTCCAATTTGATACACGCAAGAAATCTCATTTGCCATGCAAACTTTTACGACTAATTTCGCCCTCTCAAGAGTGAAATTTTTTCGCCAAAAGATCTCGAAACTAGACACTCTGAGCTTCAAAATGCTTTTTTTTGCATCTTTGTACGACCATTTTTCGCTGAGATACGCCACACACGATTTCGACCCCCTTAAGAGTGACAATTTTTGCCGAAAGATCTCGAAACTAGAAACTTCAAGCTTCAAAATGCTTTTTTTTGCATCCCGATACGACCATTTTTCGCAGAGATACGCCCCAAACAATTGCACCCCCTTAAGGGTAAAAATTTTCGCCGATGGATCGCGAGACTAGAGACTTCAACCTTCAAAATGCTTCTTTTCGCATCTCGATACGACCATTTTTCGCAGAGATACACAAAAAGCCACCTCACCCCCTTAAGAATGTGAATTTTTTCCGCGGGGTATAGAAACTAGAGGCCTTAAGCTTCAAAATGCTTTTTTTGCGATCTCGATACGACCATTATTAGCGGAGATACAGCACTTTGAAAAATTCGGTCTAAACCCAAACACACCCAAACAAACCCAAACAAACCCAAACAAACCCAATCAAACCCAAACGCTAACCCAAACAAACCCAAACAAACCCAAACGCTAACCCAAACAGCCCCAAACACGCCCATATATATAGATATACACCAATGTAAAAAAATTCCGAAAAAAAATATTATTTTTCGTGTTCTTTGAAGCGCTGTATCTCGGTGAAAAATGGTCGTATCGAGATCGCAAAAAAAGCAAATTGAAGCTCCGAGTCTCTAGTTTCGATATCTTCGGACAAAAATTTTTTTCAACCTACGGTTATTTTGCGTTCGTGAGAAATAGCAAGAGACACAAGTTTTCCATTTATTTTCCATTTTCAAGGGTCCACCGGCTCGGGAAAATGTTTTCTAGTTCAATGGGTGTATTGGCGAGTTAGCTTGGTTCTTCTCCCGCAATTTCCTTTTTTGTTATTCTCTCTACAACATTTTTTCGCCGAGATATGCGACTTTGAACGATAGAGAATCCTTTTTTCGTTGATCATCGATATCTCAGCAACGAATAATCGCGCAGGGAATTAAAGTGCCGTTTTGAAAACTCAAATACATCTCCTACGAGTCCATCTCGTTGATTTTTGGTAAAAAAAAAATTCCCGAACATTAACGACAACTTCAAATTGTACAACATACCATCATTATAAAAATGAGAAGGCCAATTTTTCATCGAATTTGTTCACGACGTTGCATTGGCTATTTTTCGAATTCGAGAAAAAATACAAATTACGAAGAGTTTCAAAAACAAAATTTTCGTTTTTTTTTTTCTTCTTTAAATCCCTTCTCAGTGCACTTCTACACATTCGAAGGTGCTTATGTTCCAAGTTTCAATTTGATACACGCAAGAAATCTCATTTGCCATGCAAACTTTTACGACTAATTTCGCCCTCTCAAGAGTGAAATTTTTTCGCCAAAAGATCTCGAAACTAGACACTCTGAGCTTCAAAATGCTTTTTTTTGCATCTTTGTACGACCATTTTTCGCTGAGATACGCCACACACGATTTCGACCCCCTTAAGAGTGAAAATTTTTGCCGAAAGATCTCGAAACTAGAAACTTCAAGCTTCAAAATGCTTTTTTTTGCATCCCGATACGACCATTTTTCGCAGAGATACGCCCCAAACAATTGCACCCCCTTAAGGGTAAAAATTTTCGCCGATGGATCGCGAGACTAGAGACTTCAAGCTTCAAAATGCTTCTTTTCGCATCTCGATACGACCATTTTTCGCAGAGATACACAAAAAGCCACCTCACCCCCTGAAGAATGTGAATTTTTTCCGCGGGGTATAGAAACTAGAGGCCTTAAGCTTCAAAATGCTTTTTTTGCGATCTCGATACGACCATTATTAGCGGAGATACAGCACTTTGAAAAATTCGGTCTAAACCCAAACACACCCAAACAAACCCAAACAAACCCAAACAAACCCAAACAAACCCAAACGCTAACCCAAACAAACCCAAACAAACCCAAACGCTAACCCAAACGCTAACCCAAACAGCCCCAAACACGCCCATATATATAGATATACACCAATGTAAAAAAATTCCGAAAAAAAATATTATTTTTCGTGTTCTTTGAAGCGCTGTATCTCGGTGAAAAATGGTCGTATCGAGATCGCAAAAAAAGCAAATTGAAGCTCCGAGTCTCTAGTTTCGATATCTTTGGACAAAAATTTTTTTCAACCTACGGTTATTTTGCGTTCGTGAGAAATAGCAAGAGACACAAGTTTTCCATTTATTTTCCATTTTCAAGGGTCCACCGGCTCGGGAAAATGTTTTCTAGTTCAATGGGTGTATTGGCGAGTTAGCTTGGTTCTTCTCCCGCAATTTCCTTTTTTGTTATTCTCTCTACAACATTTTTATGCCGAGATATGCGACTTTGAATGATAGAGAATCCTTTTTTCGTTGATCATCGATATCTCAGCAACGAATAATCGCGCAGGGAATTAAAGTGCCGTTTTGAAAACTCGAATACATCTCCTACGGGTCCATCTCGTTGATTTTTGGTAAAAAAAAATTTCCCGAACATTAACGACAACTTCAAATTATACAACATACCATCATCATAAAAATGAGAAGGCCAATTTTTCATCGAATTTGTTCACGACGTTGCATTGGCTATTTTTCGAATTCGAGAAAAAATACAAATTACGAAGAGTTTCAAAAACAAAATTTTCGTTTTTTTTTTTCTTCTTTAAATCCCTTCTCAGTGCACTTCTACACATTCGAAGGTGCTTATGTTCAAAGTTTCAATTTGATACACGCAAGAAATCTCATTTGCCATGCAAACTTTTACGACTAATTTCGCCCTCTCAAGAGTGAAATTTTTTCGCCAAAAGATCTCGAAACTAGACACTCTGAGCTTCAAAATGCTTTTTTTTGCATCTTTGTACGACCATTTTTCGCTGAGATACGCCACACACGATTTCGACCCCCTTAAGAGTGAAAATTTTTGCCGAAAGATCTCGAAACTAGAAACTTCAAGCTTCAAAATGCTTTTTTTTGCATCCCGATACGACCATTTTTCGCAGAGATACGCCCCAAACAATTGCACCCCCTTAAGGGTAAAAATTTTCGCCGATGGATCGCGAGACTAGAGACTTCAAGCTTCAAAATGCTTCTTTTCGCATCTCGATACGACCATTTTTCGCAGAGATACACAAAAAGCCACCTCACCCCCTTAAGAATGTGAATTTTTTCCGCGGGGTATAGAAACTAGAGGCCTTAAGCTTCAAAATGCTTTTTTTGCGATCTCGATACGACCATTATTAGCGGAGATACAGCACTTTGAAAAATTCGGTCTAAACCCAAACACACCCAAACAAACCCAAACAAACCCAAACAAACCCAAACAAACCCAAACGCTAACCCAAACAAACCCAAACAAACCCAAACGCTAACCCAAACAGCCCCAAACACGCCCATATATATAGATATACACCAATGTAAAAAAATTCCGAAAAAAAATATTATTTTTCGTGTTCTTTGAAGCGCTGTATCTCGGTGAAAAATGGTCGTATCGAGATCGCAAAAAAAGCAAATTGAAGCTCCGAGTCTCTAGTTTCGATATCTTTGGACAAAAATTTTTTTCAACCTACGGTTATTTTGCGTTCGTGAGAAATAGCAAGAGACACAAGTTTTCCATTTATTTTCCATTTTCAAGGGTCCACCGGCTCGGGAAAATGTTTTCTAGTTCAATGGGTGTATTGGCGAGTTAGCTTGGTTCTTCTCCCGCAATTTCCTTTTTTGTTATTCTCTCTACAACATTTTTATGCCGAGATATGCGACTTTGAATGATAGAGAATCCTTTTTTCGTTGATCATCGATATCTCAGCAACGAATAATCGCGCAGGGAATTAAAGTGCCGTTTTGAAAACTCGAATACATCTCCTACGGGTCCATCTCGTTGATTTTTGGTAAAAAAAAATTTCCCGAACATTAACGACAACTTCAAATTATACAACATACCATCATCATAAAAATGAGAAGGCCAATTTTTCATCGAATTTGTTCACGACGTTGCATTGGCTATTTTTCGAATTCGAGAAAAAATACAAATTACGAAGAGTTTCAAAAACAAAATTTTCGTTTTTTTTTTTCTTCTTTAAATCCCTTCTCAGTGCACTTCTACACATTCGAAGGTGCTTATGTTCAAAGTTTCAATTTGATACACGCAAGAAATCTCATTTGCCATGCAAACTTTTACGACTAATTTCGCCCTCTCAAGAGTGAAATTTTTTCGCCAAAAGATCTCGAAACTAGACACTCTGAGCTTCAAAATGCTTTTTTTTGCATCTTTGTACGACCATTTTTCGCTGAGATACGCCACACACGATTTCGACCCCCTTAAGAGTGACAATTTTTGCCGAAAGATCTCGAAACTAGAAACTTCAAGCTTCAAAATGCTTTTTTTTGCATCCCGATACGACCATTTTTCGCAGAGATACGCCCCGAACAATTGCACCCCCTTAAGGGTAAAAATTTTCGCCGATGGATCGCGAGACTAGAGACTTCAAGCTTCAAAATGCTTCTTTTTGCATCTCGATACGACCATTTTTCGCAGATATACACAAAAAGCCACCTCACCCCCTTAAGACGGTCAATTTTTCCGCGGGATATAGAAACTAGAGTCCTTAAGCTTCAAAATGCTTTTTTTGCGATCTCGATACGACCATTATTCGCGGAGATACGGCACTTTGAATAATACGGGCTAAACCCAAACAAACCCAAACAAACACCATTTTGACCCCCTTAAGAGGGACAATTTTTGCCGAAAGATTTCGAAACTAGAGACTTCAAGCTTCAAAATGCTTTTTTTTTCATCTCGATATGACCATTTTTCGCAGAGATACACCCCAAACAATTTCACCTCCTTAAGAGTAAAAATTTTTGCCGAACAACGGCGAGCCTAGAAACTTTTTGCACCTCGGTACGAAAATTCTTCGCAGACATACACACAAAACCACCTCACCCCCTTAAGAATGTCAATTTTTTCCACGGGATATAGAAACTAGAGGCCTGAAGCTACAAATTGCTTTTTTTGCGATCTCGATACGACCATTATTCGCAGAGATACAGCACTTTGAAAAATACGCGCAAACCCAAACAAACCCATACAAACCCAAACACGCCAATCTGATCGAAAAACTAGCAAATATATATATAGATATACCCCAATGTAAAAAAATTCCGAAAAAAAAATTATTTTTCGGCTTCTTTGAAGCGCTGTATCTCGGTGAAAAATGGTCGTATCGAGATCGCAAAAAAAGCAAATTGAAGCTCAAAGTCTCTAGTTTCGATATCTTTGGGCGAACATTTTTTTCAACCTACGGTTATTTTGCGTTCGTAAGAAATATCAAGAGACACAAATTTTCCATTTATTTTCCATTTTCAAGGGTTCACAGGCTCGGGAAAACATTTCTTAGTTTAATGGGTATATTGGCGAGTTAGCTTGGTTCATCGCCCTCAATTCCGTTTTTTGTTATCCTCTCTACAACATTTTTTCGCCGAGATATGCGACTTTGAACGATAGAGAATCCTTTTTTCGTTGATCATCGATATCTCAGCAACGAATAATCGCGCAGGGAATTAAAGTGCCGTTTTGAAAACTCAAATACATCTCCTACGAGTCCATCTCGTTGATTTTTGGTAAAAAAAAAATTCCCGAACATTAACGACAACTTCAAATTGTACAACATACCATCATTATAAAAATGAGAAGGCCAATTTTTCATCGAATTTGTTCACGACGTTGCATTGGCTATTTTTCGAATTCGAGAAAAAATACAAATTACGAAGAGTTTCAAAAACAAAATTTTCGTTTTTTTTTTTCTTCTTTCAATCCCTTCTCAGTGCACTTCTACACATTCGAAGGTGCTTATGTTCCAAGTTTCAATTTGATACACGCAAGAAATCTCATTTGCCATGCAAACTTTTACGACTAATTTCGCCCTCTCAAGAGTGAAATTTTTTCGCCAAAAGATCTCGAAACTAGACACTCTGAGCTTCAAAATGCTTTTTTTTGCATCTTTGTACGACCATTTTTCGCTGAGATACGCCACACACGATTTCGACCCCCTTAAGAGTGACAATTTTTGCCGAAAGATCTCGAAACTAGAAACTTCAAGCTTCAAAATGCTTTTTTTTGCATCCCGATACGACCATTTTTCGCAGAGATACGCCCCAAACAATTGCACCCCCTTAAGGGTAAAAATTTTCGCCGATGGATCGCGAGACTAGAGACTTCAAGCTTCAAAATGCTTCTTTTCGCATCTCGATACGACCATTTTTCGCAGAGATACACAAAAAGCCACCTCACCCCCTTAAGAATGTGAATTTTTTCCGCGGGGTATAGAAACTAGAGGCCTTAAGCTTCAAAATGCTTTTTTTGCGATCTCGATACGACCATTATTAGCGGAGATACAGCACTTTGAAAAATTCGGTCTAAACCCAAACACACCCAAACAAACCCAAACAAACCCAAACAAACCCAAACAAACCCAATCAAACCCAAACGCTAACCCAAACAAACCCAAACAAACCCAAACGCTAACCCAAACAGCCCCAAACACGCCCATATATATAGATATACACCAATGTAAAAAAATTCCGAAAAAAAATATTATTTTTCGTGTTCTTTGAAGCGCTGTATCTCGGTGAAAAATGGTCGTATCGAGATCGCAAAAAAAGCAAATTGAAGCTCCGAGTCTCTAGTTTCGATATCTTTGGACAAAAAATTTTTTTCAACCTACGGTTATTTTGCGTTCGTGAGAAATAGCAAGAGACACAAGTTTTCCATTTATTTTCCATTTTCAAGGGTCCACCGGCTCGGGAAAATGTTTTCTAGTTCAATGGGTGTATTGGCGAGTTAGCTTGGTTCTTCTCCCGCAATTTCCTTATTTGTTATTCTCTCTACAACATTTTTTTGCCGAGATATGCGACTTTGAATGATAGAGAATCCTTTTTTCGTTGATCATCGATATCTCAGCAACGAATAATCGCGCAGGGAATTAAAGAGCCGTTTTGAAAACTCGAATACATCTCCTACGGGTCCATCTCGTTGATTTTTGGTAAAAAAAAATTTCCCGAACATTAACGACAACTTCAAATTATACAACATACCATCATCATAAAAATGAGAAGGCCAATTTTTCATCGAATTTGTTCACGACGTTGCATTGGCTATTTTTCGAATTCGAGAAAAAATACAAATTACGAAGAGTTTCAAAAACAAAATTTTCGTTTTTTTTTTCTTCTTTAAATCCCTTCTCAGTGCACTTCTACACATTCGAAGGTGCTTATGTTCAAAGTTTCAATTTGATACACGCAAGAAATCTCATTTGCCATGCAAACTTTTACGACTAATTTCGCCCTCTCAAGAGTGAAATTTTTTCGCCAAAAGATCTCGAAACTAGACACTCTGAGCTTCAAAATGCTTTTTTTTGCATCTTTGTACGACCATTTTTCGCTGAGATACGCCACACACGATTTCGACCCCCTTAAGAGTGACAATTTTTGCCGAAAGATCTCGAAACTAGAAACTTCAAGCTTTAAAATGCTTTTTTTTGCACCCCGATACGACCATTTTTCGCAGAGATACGCCCCAAACAATTGCACCCCCTTAAGGGTAAAAATTTTCGCCGATGGATCGCGAGACTAGAGACTTCAAGCTTCAAAATGCTTCTTTTTGCATCTCGATACGACCATTTTTCGCAGATATACACAAAAAGCCACCTCACCCCCTTAAGACGGTCAATTTTTCCGCGGGATATAGAAACTAGAGTCCTTAAGCTTCAAAATGCTTTTTTTGCGATCTCGATACGACCATTATTCGCGGAGATACGGCACTTTGAATAATACGGGCTAAACCCAAACAAACCCAAACAAACACCATTTTGACCCCCTTAAGAGGGACAATTTTTGCCGAAAGATTTCGAAACTAGAGACTTCAAGCTTCAAAATGCTTTTTTTTTCATCTCGATATGACCATTTTTCGCAGAGATACACCCCAAACAATTTCACCTCCTTAAGAGTAACAATTTTTGGCGAACAACGGCGAGCCTAGAAACTTTTTGCACCTCGGTACGAAAATTCTTCGCAGACATACACACAAAACCACCTCACCCCCTTAAGAATGTCAATTTTTTCCACGGGATATAGAAACTAGAGGCCTGAAGCTACAAATTGCTTTTTTTGCGATCTCGATACGACCATTATTCGCAGAGATACAGCACTTTGAAAAATACGCGCAAACCCAAACAAACCCATACAAACCCAAACACGCCAATCTGATCGAAAAACTGGCAAATATATATATAGATATACCCCAATGTAAAAAAATTCCGAAAAAAAAATTATTTTTCGGCTTCTTTGAAGCGCTGTATCTCGGTGAAAAATGGTCGTATCGAGATCGCAAAAAAAGCAAATTGAAGCTCAAAGTCTCTAGTTTCGATATCTTTGGGCGAACATTTTTTTCAACCTACGGTTATTTTGCGTTCGTAAGAAATATCAAGAGACACAAATTTTCCATTTATTTTCCATTTTCAAGGGTTCACAGGCTCGGGAAAACATTTCTTAGTTTAATGGGTATATTGGCGAGTTAGCTTGGTTCATCGCCCTCAATTCCGTTTTTTGTTATCCTCTCTACAACATTTTTTCGCCGAGATATGCGACTTTGAACGATAGAGAATCCTTTTTTCGTTGATCATCGATATCTCAGCAACGAATAATCGCGCAGGGAATTAAAGTGCCGTTTTGAAAACTCAAATACATCTCCTACGAGTCCATCTCGTTGATTTTTGGTAAAAAAAAATTTCCCGAACATTAACGACAACTTCAAATTGTACAACATACCATCATTATAAAAATGAGAAGGCCAATTTTTCATCGAATTTGTTCACGACGTTGCATTGGCTATTTTTCGAATTCGAGAAAAAATACAAATTACGAAGAGTTTCAAAAACAAAATTTTCGTTTTTTTTTTTCTTCTTTCAATCCCTTCTCAGTGCACTTCTACACATTCGAAGGTGCTTATGTTCCAAGTTTCAATTTGATACACGCAAGAAATCTCATTTGCCATGCAAACTTTTACGACTAATTTCGCCCTCTCAAGAGTGAAATTTTTTCGCCAAAAGATCTCGAAACTAGACACTCTGAGCTTCAAAATGCTTTTTTTTGCATCTTTGTACGACCATTTTTCGCTGAGATACGCCACACACGATTTCGACCCCCTTAAGAGTGAAAATTTTTGCCGAAAGATCTCGAAACTAGAAACTTCAAGCTTCAAAATGCTTTTTTTTGCATCCCGATACGACCATTTTTCGCAGAGATACGCCCCAAACAATTGCACCCCCTTAAGGGTAAAAATTTTCGCCGATGGATCGCGAGACTAGAGACTTCAAGCTTCAAAATGCTTCTTTTCGCATCTCGATACGACCATTTTTCGCAGAGATACACAAAAAGCCACCTCACCCCCTTAAGAATGTGAATTTTTTCCGCGGGGTATAGAAACTAGAGGCCTTAAGCTTCAAAATGCTTTTTTTGCGATCTCGATACGACCATTATTAGCGGAGATACAGCACTTTGAAAAATTCGGTCTAAACCCAAACACACCCAAACAAACCCAAACAAACCCAAACAAACCCAAACAAACCCAAACAAACCCAAACGCTAACCCAAACAAACCCAAACAAACCCAAACGCTAACCCAAACAGCCCCAAACACGCCCATATATATAGATATACACCAATGTAAAAAAATTCCGAAAAAAAATATTATTTTTCGTGTTCTTTGAAGCGCTGTATCTCGGTGAAAAATGGTCGTATCGAGATCGCAAAAAAAGCAAATTGAAGCTCCGAGTCTCTAGTTTCGATATCTTTGGACAAAAATTTTTTTCAACCTACGGTTATTTTGCGTTCGTGAGAAATAGCAAGAGACACAAGTTTTCCATTTATTTTCCATTTTCAAGGGTCCACCGGCTCGGGAAAATGTTTTCTAGTTCAATGGGTGTATTGGCGAGTTAGCTTGGTTCTTCTCCCGCAATTTCCTTTTTTGTTATTCTCTCTACAACATTTTTATGCCGAGATATGCGACTTTGAATGATAGAGAATCCTTTTTTCGTTGATCATCGATATCTCAGCAACGAATAATCGCGCAGGGAATTAAAGTGCCGTTTTGAAAACTCGAATACATCTCCTACGGGTCCATCTCGTTGATTTTTGGTAAAAAAAAATTTCCCGAACATTAACGACAACTTCAAATTATACAACATACCATCATCATAAAAATGAGAAGGCCAATTTTTCATCGAATTTGTTCACGACGTTGCATTGGCTATTTTTCGAATTCGAGAAAAAACACAAATTACGAAGAGTTTCAAAAACAAAATTTTCGTTTTTTTTTTTCTTCTTTAAATCCCTTCTCAGTGCACTTCTACACATTCGAAGGTGCTTATGTTCAAAGTTTCAATTTGATACACGCAAGAAATCTCATTTGCCATGCAAACTTTTACGACTAATTTCGCCCTCTCAAGAGTGAAATTTTTTCGCCAAAAGATCTCGAAACTAGACACTCTGAGCTTCAAAATGCTTTTTTTTGCATCTTTGTACGACCATTTTTCGCTGAGATACGCCACACACGATTTCGACCCCCTTAAGAGTGAAAATTTTTGCCGAAAGATCTCGAAACTAGAAACTTCAAGCTTCAAAATGCTTTTTTTTGCATCCCGATACGACCATTTTTCGCAGAGATACGCCCCAAACAATTGCACCCCCTTAAGGGTAAAAATTTTCGCCGATGGATCGCGAGACTAGAGACTTCAAGCTTCAAAATGCTTCTTTTCGCATCTCGATACGACCATTTTTCGCAGAGATACACAAAAAGCCACCTCGCCCCCTTAAGAATGTGAATTTTTTCCGCGGGGTATAGAAACTAGAGGCCTTAAGCTTCAAAATGCTTTTTTTGCGATCTCGATACGACCATTATTAGCGGAGATACAGCACTTTGAAAAATTCGGTCTAAACCCAAACACACCCAAACAAACCCAAACAAACCCAAACAAACCCGAACAAACCCAAACAAACCCAAACGCTAACCCAAACAAACCCAAACAAACCCAAACGCTAACCCAAACAGCCCCAAACACGCCCATATATATAGATATACACCAATGTAAAAAAATTCCGAAAAAAAATATTATTTTTCGTGTTCTTTGAAGCGCTGTATCTCGGTGAAAAATGGTCGTATCGAGATCGCAAAAAAAGCAAATTGAAGCTCCGAGTCTCTAGTTTCGATATCTTTGGACAAAAATTTTTTTCAACCTACGGTTATTTTGCGTTCGTGAGAAATAGCAAGAGACACAAGTTTTCCATTTATTTTCCATTTTCAAGGGTCCACCGGCTCGGGAAAATGTTTTCTAGTTCAATGGGTGTATTGGCGAGTTAGCTTGGTTCTTCTCCCGCAATTTCCTTTTTTGTTATTCTCTTTACAACATTTTTTTGCCGAGATATGCGACTTTGAACGATAGAGAATCCTTTTTTCGTTGATCATCGATATCTCAGCAACGAATAATCGCGCAGGGAATTAAAGTGCCGTTTTGAAAACTCAAATACATCTCCTACGAGTCCATCTCGTTGATTTTTGGTAAAAAAAAATTTCCCGAACATTAACGACAACTTCAAATTGTACAACATACCATCATTATAAAAATAAGAAGGCCAATTTTTCATCGAATTTGTTCACGACGTTGCATTGGCTATTTTTCGTATTCGAGAAAAAATACAAATTACGAAGAGTTTCAAAAACAACATTTTCGTTTTTTTTTTCTTCGTTAAATCCCTTCTCAGTGCACTTCTACACATTCGAAGGTGCTTATGTTCCAAGTTTCAATTTGATACACGCAAGAAATCTCATTTGCCATGCAAACTTTTACGACTAATTTCGCCCTCTCAAGAGTGAAATTTTTTCGCCAAAAGATCTCGAAACTAGACACTCTGAGCTTCAAAATGCTTTTTTTTGCATCTTTGTACGACCATTTTTCGCTGAGATACGCCACACACGATTTCGACCCCCTTAAGAGTGACAATTTTTGCCGAAAGATCTCGAAACTAGAAACTTCAAGCTTCAAAATGCTTTTTTTTGCATCCCGATACGACCATTTTTCGCAGAGATACGCCCCGAACAATTGCACCCCCTTAAGGGTAAAAATTTTCGCCGATGGATCGCGAGACTAGAGACTTCAAGCTTCAAAATGCTTCTTTTCGCATCTCGATACGACCATTTTTCGCAGAGATACACAAAAAGCCACCTCACCCCCTTAAGAATGTGAATTTTTTCCGCGGGGTATAGAAACTAGAGGCCTTAAGCTTCAAAATGCTTTTTTTGCGATCTCGATACGACCATTATTAGCGGAGATACAGCACTTTGAAAAATTCGGTCTAAACCCAAACACACCCAAACAAACCCAAACAAACCCAAACAAACCCAAACAAACCCAAACGCTAACCCAAACAAACCCAAACAAACCCAAACGCTAACCCAAACAGCCCCAAACACGCCCATATATATAGATATACACCAATGTAAAAAAATTCCGAAAAAAAATATTATTTTTCGTGTTCTTTGAAGCGCTGTATCTCGGTGAAAAATGGTCGTATCGAGATCGCAAAAAAAGCAAATTGAAGCTCCGAGTCTCTAGTTTCGATATCTTTGGACAAAAATTTTTTTCAACCTACGGTTATTTTGCGTTCGTGAGAAATAGCAAGAGACACAAGTTTTCCATTTATTTTCCATTTTCAAGGGTCCACCGGCTCGGGAAAATGTTTTCTAGTTCAATGGGTGTATTGGCGAGTTAGCTTGGTTCTTCTCCCGCAATTTCCTTTTTTGTTATTCTCTCTACAACATTTTTTCGCCGAGATATGCGACTTTGAACGATAGAGAATCCTTTTTTCGTTGATCATCGATATCTCAGCAACGAATAATCGCGCAGGGAATTAAAGTGCCGTTTTGAAAACTCAAATACATCTCCTACGAGTCCATCTCGTTGATTTTTGGTAAAAAAAAAATTCCCGAACATTAACGACAACTTCAAATTGTACAACATACCATCATTATAAAAATGAGAAGGCCAATTTTTCATCGAATTTGTTCACGACGTTGCATTGGCTATTTTTCGAATTCGAGAAAAAATACAAATTACGAAGAGTTTCAAAAACAAAATTTTCGTTTTTTTTTTTCTTCTTTCAATCCCTTCTCAGTGCACTTCTACACATTCGAAGGTGCTTATGTTCCAAGTTTCAATTTGATACACGCAAGAAATCTCATTTGCCATGCAAACTTTTACGACTAATTTCGCCCTCTCAAGAGTGAAATTTTTTCGCCAAAAGATCTCGAAACTAGACACTCTGAGCTTCAAAATGCTTTTTTTTGCATCTTTGTACGACCATTTTTCGCTGAGATACGCCACACACGATTTCGACCCCCTTAAGAGTGACAATTTTTGCCGAAAGATCTCGAAACTAGAAACTTCAAGCTTCAAAATGCTTTTTTTTGCATCCCGATACGACCATTTTTCGCAGAGATACGCCCCAAACAATTGCACCCCCTTAAGGGTAAAAATTTTCGCCGATGGATCGCGAGACTAGAGACTTCAAGCTTCAAAATGCTTCTTTTCGCATCTCGATACGACCATTTTTCGCAGAGATACACAAAAAGCCACCTCACCCCCTTAAGAATGTGAATTTTTTCCGCGGGGTATAGAAACTAGAGGCCTTAAGCTTCAAAATGCTTTTTTTGCGATCTCGATACGACCATTATTAGCGGAGATACAGCACTTTGAAAAATTCGGTCTAAACCCAAACACACCCAAACAAACCCAAACAAACCCAAACAAACCCAAACAAACCCAAACAAACCCAATCAAACCCAAACGCTAACCCAAACAAACCCAAACAAACCCAAACGCTAACCCAAACAGCCCCAAACACGCCCATATATATAGATATACACCAATGTAAAAAAATTCCGAAAAAAAATATTATTTTTCGTGTTCTTTGAAGCGCTGTATCTCGGTGAAAAATGGTCGTATCGAGATCGCAAAAAAAGCAAATTGAAGCTCCGAGTCTCTAGTTTCGATATCTTTGGACAAAAAATTTTTTTCAACCTACGGTTATTTTGCGTTCGTGAGAAATAGCAAGAGACACAAGTTTTCCATTTATTTTCCATTTTCAAGGGTCCACCGGCTCGGGAAAATGTTTTCTAGTTCAATGGGTGTATTGGCGAGTTAGCTTGGTTCTTCTCCCGCAATTTCCTTTTTTGTTATTCTCTCTACAACATTTTTTTGCCGAGATATGCGACTTTGAATGATAGAGAATCCTTTTTTCGTTGATCATCGATATCTCAGCAACGAATAATCGCGCAGGGAATTAAAGAGCCGTTTTGAAAACTCGAATACATCTCCTACGGGTCCATCTCGTTGATTTTTGGTAAAAAAAAATTTCCCGAACATTAACGACAACTTCAAATTATACAACATACCATCATCATAAAAATGAGAAGGCCAATTTTTCATCGAATTTGTTCACGACGTTGCATTGGCTATTTTTCGAATTCGAGAAAAAATACAAATTACGAAGAGTTTCAAAAACAAAATTTTCGTTTTTTTTTTCTTCTTTAAATCCCTTCTCAGTGCACTTCTACACATTCGAAGGTGCTTATGTTCAAAGTTTCAATTTGATACACGCAAGAAATCTCATTTGCCATGCAAACTTTTACGACTAATTTCGCCCTCTCAAGAGTGAAATTTTTTCGCCAAAAGATCTCGAAACTAGACACTCTGAGCTTCAAAATGCTTTTTTTTGCATCTTTGTACGACCATTTTTCGCTGAGATACGCCACACACGATTTCGACCCCCTTAAGAGTGACAATTTTTGCCGAAAGATCTCGAAACTAGAAACTTCAAGCTTTAAAATGCTTTTTTTTGCACCCCGATACGACCATTTTTCGCAGAGATACGCCCCAAACAATTGCACCCCCTTAAGGGTAAAAATTTTCGCCGATGGATCGCGAGACTAGAGACTTCAAGCTTCAAAATGCTTCTTTTTGCATCTCGATACGACCATTTTTCGCAGATATACACAAAAAGCCACCTCACCCCCTTAAGACGGTCAATTTTTCCGCGGGATATAGAAACTAGAGTCCTTAAGCTTCAAAATGCTTTTTTTGCGATCTCGATACGACCATTATTCGCGGAGATACGGCACTTTGAATAATACGGGCTAAACCCAAACAAACCCAAACAAACACCATTTTGACCCCCTTAAGAGGGACAATTTTTGCCGAAAGATTTCGAAACTAGAGACTTCAAGCTTCAAAATGCTTTTTTTTTCATCTCGATATGACCATTTTTCGCAGAGATACACCCCAAACAATTTCACCTCCTTAAGAGTAACAATTTTTGGCGAACAACGGCGAGCCTAGAAACTTTTTGCACCTCGGTACGAAAATTCTTCGCAGACATACACACAAAACCACCTCACCCCCTTAAGAATGTCAATTTTTTCCACGGGATATAGAAACTAGAGGCCTGAAGCTACAAATTGCTTTTTTTGCGATCTCGATACGACCATTATTCGCAGAGATACAGCACTTTGAAAAATACGCGCAAACCCAAACAAACCCATACAAACCCAAACACGCCAATCTGATCGAAAAACTGGCAAATATATATATAGATATACCCCAATGTAAAAAAATTCCGAAAAAAAAATTATTTTTCGGCTTCTTTGAAGCGCTGTATCTCGGTGAAAAATGGTCGTATCGAGATCGCAAAAAAAGCAAATTGAAGCTCAAAGTCTCTAGTTTCGATATCTTTGGGCGAACATTTTTTTCAACCTACGGTTATTTTGCGTTCGTAAGAAATATCAAGAGACACAAATTTTCCATTTATTTTCCATTTTCAAGGGTTCACAGGCTCGGGAAAACATTTCTTAGTTTAATGGGTATATTGGCGAGTTAGCTTGGTTCATCGCCCTCAATTCCGTTTTTTGTTATCCTCTCTACAACATTTTTTCGCCGAGATATGCGACTTTGAACGATAGAGAATCCTTTTTTCGTTGATCATCGATATCTCAGCAACGAATAATCGCGCAGGGAATTAAAGTGCCGTTTTGAAAACTCAAATACATCTCCTACGAGTCCATCTCGTTGATTTTTGGTAAAAAAAAATTTCCCGAACATTAACGACAACTTCAAATTGTACAACATACCATCATTATAAAAATGAGAAGGCCAATTTTTCATCGAATTTGTTCACGACGTTGCATTGGCTATTTTTCGAATTCGAGAAAAAATACAAATTACGAAGAGTTTCAAAAACAAAATTTTCGTTTTTTTTTTTCTTCTTTCAATCCCTTCTCAGTGCACTTCTACACATTCGAAGGTGCTTATGTTCCAAGTTTCAATTTGATACACGCAAGAAATCTCATTTGCCATGCAAACTTTTACGACTAATTTCGCCCTCTCAAGAGTGAAATTTTTTCGCCAAAAGATCTCGAAACTAGACACTCTGAGCTTCAAAATGCTTTTTTTTGCATCTTTGTACGACCATTTTTCGCTGAGATACGCCACACACGATTTCGACCCCCTTAAGAGTGAAAATTTTTGCCGAAAGATCTCGAAACTAGAAACTTCAAGCTTCAAAATGCTTTTTTTTGCATCCCGATACGACCATTTTTCGCAGAGATACGCCCCAAACAATTGCACCCCCTTAAGGGTAAAAATTTTCGCCGATGGATCGCGAGACTAGAGACTTCAAGCTTCAAAATGCTTCTTTTCGCATCTCGATACGACCATTTTTCGCAGAGATACACAAAAAGCCACCTCACCCCCTTAAGAATGTGAATTTTTTCCGCGGGGTATAGAAACTAGAGGCCTTAAGCTTCAAAATGCTTTTTTTGCGATCTCGATACGACCATTATTAGCGGAGATACAGCACTTTGAAAAATTCGGTCTAAACCCAAACACACCCAAACAAACCCAAACAAACCCAAACAAACCCTAACAAACCCAAACGCTAACCCAAACAAACCCAAACAAACCCAAACGCTAACCCAAACAGCCCCAAACACGCCCATATATATAGATATACACCAATGTAAAAAAATTCCGAAAAAAAATATTATTTTTCGTGTTCTTTGAAGCGCTGTATCTCGGTGAAAAATGGTCGTATCGAGATCGCAAAAAAAGCAAATTGAAGCTCCGAGTCTCTAGTTTCGATATCTTTGGACAAAAATTTTTTTCAACCTACGGTTATTTTGCGTTCGTGAGAAATAGCAAGAGACACAAGTTTTCCATTTATTTTCCATTTTCAAGGGTCCACCGGCTCGGGAAAATGTTTTCTAGTTCAATGGGTGTATTGGCGAGTTAGCTTGGTTCTTCTCCCGCAATTTCCTTTTTTGTTATTCTCTCTACAACATTTTTTTGCCGAGATATGCGACTTTGAATGATAGAGAATCCTTTTTTCGTTGATCATCGATATCTCAGCAACGAATAATCGCGCAGGGAATTAAAGAGCCGTTTTGAAAACTCGAATACATCTCCTACGGGTCCATCTCGTTGATTTTTGGTAAAAAAAAATTTCCCGAACATTAACGACAACTTCAAATTATACAACATACCATCATCATAAAAATGAGAAGGCCAATTTTTCATCGAATTTGTTCACGACGTTGCATTGGCTATTTTTCGAATTCGAGAAAAAATACAAATTACGAAGAGTTTCAAAAACAAAATTTTCGTTTTTTTTTTTCTTCTTTAAATCCCTTCTCAGTGCACTTCTACACATTCGAAGGTGCTTATGTTCAAAGTTTCAATTTGATACACGCAAGAAATCTCATTTGCCATGCAAACTTTTACGACTAATTTCGCCCTCTCAAGAGTGAAATTTTTTCGCCAAAAGATCTCGAAACTAGACACTCTGAGCTTCAAAATGCTTTTTTTTGCATCTTTGTACGACCATTTTTCGCTGAGATACGCCACACACGATTTCGACCCCCTTAAGAGTGACAATTTTTGCCGAAAGATCTCGAAACTAGAAACTTCAAGCTTCAAAATGCTTTTTTTTGCATCCCGATACGACCATTTTTCGCAGAGATACGCCCCGAACAATTGCACCCCCTTAAGGGTAAAAATTTTCGCCGATGGATCGCGAGACTAGAGACTTCAAGCTTCAAAATGCTTCTTTTCGCATCTCGATACGACCATTTTTCGCAGAGATACACAAAAAGCCACCTCACCCCCTTAAGAATGTGAATTTTTTCCGCGGGGTATAGAAACTAGAGGCCTTAAGCTTCAAAATGCTTTTTTTGCGATCTCGATACGACCATTATTAGCGGAGATACAGCACTTTGAAAAATTCGGTCTAAACCCAAACACACCCAAACAAACCCAAACAAACCCAAACGCTAACCCAAACAAACCCAAACAAACCCAAACGCTAACCCAAACAGCCCCAAACACGCCCATATATATAGATATACACCAATGTAAAAAAATTCCGAAAAAAAATATTATTTTTCGTGTTCTTTGAAGCGCTGTATCTCGGTGAAAAATGGTCGTATCGAGATCGCAAAAAAAGCAAATTGAAGCTCCGAGTCTCTAGTTTCGATATCTTTGGACAAAAATTTTTTTCAACCTACGGTTATTTTGCGTTCGTGAGAAATAGCAAGAGACACAAGTTTTCCATTTATTTTCCATTTTCAAGGGTCCACCGGCTCGGGAAAATGTTTTCTAGTTCAATGGGTGTATTGGCGAGTTAGCTTGGTTCTTCTCCCGCAATTTCCTTTTTTGTTATTCTCTCTACAACATTTTTTTGCCGAGATATGCGACTTTGAATGATAGAGAATCCTTTTTTCGTTGATCATCGATATCTCAGCAACGAATAATCGCGCAGGGAATTAAAGAGCCGTTTTGAAAACTCGAATACATCTCCTACGGGTCCATCTCGTTGATTTTTGGTAAAAAAAATTTCCCGAACATTAACGACAACTTCAAATTATACAACATACCATCATCATAAAAATGAGAAGGCCAATTTTTCATCGAATTTGTTCACGACGTTGCATTGGCTATTTTTCGAATTCGAGAAAAAATACAAATTACGAAGAGTTTCAAAAACAAAATTTTCGTTTTTTTTTTTCTTCTTTAAATCCCTTCTCAGTGCACTTCTACACATTCGAAGGTGCTTATGTTCAAAGTTTCAATTTGATACACGCAAGAAATCTCATTTGCCATGCAAACTTTTACGACTAATTTCGCCCTCTCAAGAGTGAAATTTTTTCGCCAAAAGATCTCGAAACTAGACACTCTGAGCTTCAAAATGCTTTTTTTTGCATCTTTGTACGACCATTTTTCGCTGAGATACGCCACACACGATTTCGACCCCCTTAAGAGTGACAATTTTTGCCGAAAGATCTCGAAACTAGAAACTTCAAGCTTCAAAATGCTTTTTTTTGCATCCCGATACGACCATTTTTCGCAGAGATACGCCCCGAACAATTGCACCCCCTTAAGGGTAAAAATTTTCGCCGATGGATCGCGAGACTAGAGACTTCAAGCTTCAAAATGCTTCTTTTTGCATCTCGATACGACCATTTTTCGCAGATATACACAAAAAGCCACCTCACCCCCTTAAGACGGTCAATTTTTCCGCGGGATATAGAAACTAGAGTCCTTAAGCTTCAAAATGCTTTTTTTGCGATCTCGATACGACCATTATTCGCGGAGATACGGCACTTTGAATAATACGGGCTAAACCCAAACAAACCCAAACAAACACCATTTTGACCCCCTTAAGAGGGACAATTTTTGCCGAAAGATTTCGAAACTAGAGACTTCAAGCTTCAAAATGCTTTTTTTTTCATCTCGATATGACCATTTTTCGCAGAGATACACCCCAAACAATTTCACCTCCTTAAGAGTAAAAATTTTTGCCGAACAACGGCGAGCCTAGAAACTTTTTGCACCTCGGTACGAAAATTCTTCGCAGACATACACACAAAACCACCTCACCCCCTTAAGAATGTCAATTTTTTCCACGGGATATAGAAACTAGAGGCCTGAAGCTACAAATTGCTTTTTTTGCGATCTCGATACGACCATTATTCGCAGAGATACAGCACTTTGAAAAATACGCGCAAACCCAAACAAACCCATACAAACCCAAACACGCCAATCTGATCGAAAAACTAGCAAATATATATATAGATATACCCCAATGTAAAAAAATTCCGAAAAAAAAATTATTTTTCGGCTTCTTTGAAGCGCTGTATCTCGGTGAAAAATGGTCGTATCGAGATCGCAAAAAAAGCAAATTGAAGCTCAAAGTCTCTAGTTTCGATATCTTTGGGCGAACATTTTTTTCAACCTACGGTTATTTTGCGTTCGTAAGAAATATCAAGAGACACAAATTTTCCATTTATTTTCCATTTTCAAGGGTTCACAGGCTCGGGAAAACATTTCTTAGTTTAATGGGTATATTGGCGAGTTAGCTTGGTTCATCGCCCTCAATTCCGTTTTTTGTTATCCTCTCTACAACATTTTTTCGCCGAGATATGCGACTTTGAACGATAGAGAATCCTTTTTTCGTTGATCATCGATATCTCAGCAACGAATAATCGCGCAGGGAATTAAAGTGCCGTTTTGAAAACTCAAATACATCTCCTACGAGTCCATCTCGTTGATTTTTGGTAAAAAAAAAATTCCCGAACATTAACGACAACTTCAAATTGTACAACATACCATCATTATAAAAATGAGAAGGCCAATTTTTCATCGAATTTGTTCACGACGTTGCATTGGCTATTTTTCGAATTCGAGAAAAAATACAAATTACGAAGAGTTTCAAAAACAAAATTTTCGTTTTTTTTTTTCTTCTTTCAATCCCTTATCAGTGCACTTCTACACATTCGAAGGTGCTTATGTTCCAAGTTTCAATTTGATACACGCAAGAAATCTCATTTGCCATGCAAACTTTTACGACTAATTTCGCCCTCTCAAGAGTGAAATTTTTTCGCCAAAAGATCTCGAAACTAGACACTCTGAGCTTCAAAATGCTTTTTTTTGCATCTTTGTACGACCATTTTTCGCTGAGATACGCCACACACGATTTCGACCCCCTTAAGAGTGACAATTTTTGCCGAAAGATCTCGAAACTAGAAACTTCAAGCTTCAAAATGCTTTTTTTTGCATCCCGATACGACCATTTTTCGCAGAGATACGCCCCAAACAATTGCACCCCCTTAAGGGTAAAAATTTTCGCCGATGGATCGCGAGACTAGAGACTTCAAGCTTCAAAATGCTTCTTTTCGCATCTCGATACGACCATTTTTCGCAGAGATACACAAAAAGCCACCTCACCCCCTTAAGAATGTGAATTTTTTCCGCGGGGTATAGAAACTAGAGGCCTTAAGCTTCAAAATGCTTTTTTTGCGATCTCGATACGACCATTATTAGCGGAGATACAGCACTTTGAAAAATTCGGTCTAAACCCAAACACACCCAAACAAACCCAAACAAACCCAAACAAACCCAAACAAACCCAATCAAACCCAAACGCTAACCCAAACAAACCCAAACAAACCCAAACGCTAACCCAAACAGCCCCAAACACGCCCATATATATAGATATACACCAATGTAAAAAAATTCCGAAAAAAAATATTATTTTTCGTGTTCTTTGAAGCGCTGTATCTCGGTGAAAAATGGTCGTATCGAGATCGCAAAAAAAGCAAATTGAAGCTCCGAGTCTCTAGTTTCGATATCTTTGGACAAAAAATTTTTTTCAACCTACGGTTATTTTGCGTTCGTGAGAAATAGCAAGAGACACAAGTTTTCCATTTATTTTCCATTTTCAAGGGTCCACCGGCTCGGGAAAATGTTTTCTAGTTCAATGGGTGTATTGGCGAGTTAGCTTGGTTCTTCTCCCGCAATTTCCTTATTTGTTATTCTCTCTACAACATTTTTTTGCCGAGATATGCGACTTTGAATGATAGAGAATCCTTTTTTCGTTGATCATCGATATCTCAGCAACGAATAATCGCGCAGGGAATTAAAGAGCCGTTTTGAAAACTCGAATACATCTCCTACGGGTCCATCTCGTTGATTTTTGGTAAAAAAAAATTTCCCGAACATTAACGACAACTTCAAATTATACAACATACCATCATCATAAAAATGAGAAGGCCAATTTTTCATCGAATTTGTTCACGACGTTGCATTGGCTATTTTTCGAATTCGAGAAAAAATACAAATTACGAAGAGTTTCAAAAACAAAATTTTCGTTTTTTTTTTCTTCTTTAAATCCCTTCTCAGTGCACTTCTACACATTCGAAGGTGCTTATGTTCAAAGTTTCAATTTGATACACGCAAGAAATCTCATTTGCCATGCAAACTTTTACGACTAATTTCGCCCTCTCAAGAGTGAAATTTTTTCGCCAAAAGATCTCGAAACTAGACACTCTGAGCTTCAAAATGCTTTTTTTTGCATCTTTGTACGACCATTTTTCGCTGAGATACGCCACACACGATTTCGACCCCCTTAAGAGTGACAATTTTTGCCGAAAGATCTCGAAACTAGAAACTTCAAGCTTTAAAATGCTTTTTTTTGCACCCCGATACGACCATTTTTCGCAGAGATACGCCCCAAACAATTGCACCCCCTTAAGGGTAAAAATTTTCGCCGATGGATCGCGAGACTAGAGACTTCAAGCTTCAAAATGCTTCTTTTTGCATCTCGATACGACCATTTTTCGCAGATATACACAAAAAGCCACCTCACCCCCTTAAGACGGTCAATTTTTCCGCGGGATATAGAAACTAGAGTCCTTAAGCTTCAAAATGCTTTTTTTGCGATCTCGATACGACCATTATTCGCGGAGATACGGCACTTTGAATAATACGGGCTAAACCCAAACAAACCCAAACAAACACCATTTTGACCCCCTTAAGAGGGACAATTTTTGCCGAAAGATTTCGAAACTAGAGACTTCAAGCTTCAAAATGCTTTTTTTTTCATCTCGATATGACCATTTTTCGCAGAGATACACCCCAAACAATTTCACCTCCTTAAGAGTAACAATTTTTGGCGAACAACGGCGAGCCTAGAAACTTTTTGCACCTCGGTACGAAAATTCTTCGCAGACATACACACAAAACCACCTCACCCCCTTAAGAATGTCAATTTTTTCCACGGGATATAGAAACTAGAGGCCTGAAGCTACAAATTGCTTTTTTTGCGATCTCGATACGACCATTATTCGCAGAGATACAGCACTTTGAAAAATACGCGCAAACCCAAACAAACCCATACAAACCCAAACACGCCAATCTGATCGAAAAACTGGCAAATATATATATAGATATACCCCAATGTAAAAAAATTCCGAAAAAAAAATTATTTTTCGGCTTCTTTGAAGCGCTGTATCTCGGTGAAAAATGGTCGTATCGAGATCGCAAAAAAAGCAAATTGAAGCTCAAAGTCTCTAGTTTCGATATCTTTGGGCGAACATTTTTTTCAACCTACGGTTATTTTGCGTTCGTAAGAAATATCAAGAGACACAAATTTTCCATTTATTTTCCATTTTCAAGGGTTCACAGGCTCGGGAAAACATTTCTTAGTTTAATGGGTATATTGGCGAGTTAGCTTGGTTCATCGCCCTCAATTCCGTTTTTTGTTATCCTCTCTACAACATTTTTTCGCCGAGATATGCGACTTTGAACGATAGAGAATCCTTTTTTCGTTGATCATCGATATCTCAGCAACGAATAATCGCGCAGGGAATTAAAGTGCCGTTTTGAAAACTCAAATACATCTCCTACGAGTCCATCTCGTTGATTTTTGGTAAAAAAAAATTTCCCGAACATTAACGACAACTTCAAATTGTACAACATACCATCATTATAAAAATGAGAAGGCCAATTTTTCATCGAATTTGTTCACGACGTTGCATTGGCTATTTTTCGAATTCGAGAAAAAATACAAATTACGAAGAGTTTCAAAAACAAAATTTTCGTTTTTTTTTTTCTTCTTTCAATCCCTTCTCAGTGCACTTCTACACATTCGAAGGTGCTTATGTTCCAAGTTTCAATTTGATACACGCAAGAAATCTCATTTGCCATGCAAACTTTTACGACTAATTTCGCCCTCTCAAGAGTGAAATTTTTTCGCCAAAAGATCTCGAAACTAGACACTCTGAGCTTCAAAATGCTTTTTTTTGCATCTTTGTACGACCATTTTTCGCTGAGATACGCCACACACGATTTCGACCCCCTTAAGAGTGAAAATTTTTGCCGAAAGATCTCGAAACTAGAAACTTCAAGCTTCAAAATGCTTTTTTTTGCATCCCGATACGACCATTTTTCGCAGAGATACGCCCCAAACAATTGCACCCCCTTAAGGGTAAAAATTTTCGCCGATGGATCGCGAGACTAGAGACTTCAAGCTTCAAAATGCTTCTTTTCGCATCTCGATACGACCATTTTTCGCAGAGATACACAAAAAGCCACCTCACCCCCTTAAGAATGTGAATTTTTTCCGCGGGGTATAGAAACTAGAGGCCTTAAGCTTCAAAATGCTTTTTTTGCGATCTCGATACGACCATTATTAGCGGAGATACAGCACTTTGAAAAATTCGGTCTAAACCCAAACACACCCAAACAAACCCAAACAAACCCAAACAAACCCAAACAAACCCAAACGCTAACCCAAACAAACCCAAACAAACCCAAACGCTAACCCAAACAGCCCCAAACACGCCCATATATATAGATATACACCAATGTAAAAAAATTCCGAAAAAAAATATTATTTTTCGTGTTCTTTGAAGCGCTGTATCTCGGTGAAAAATGGTCGTATCGAGATCGCAAAAAAAGCAAATTGAAGCTCCGAGTCTCTAGTTTCGATATCTTTGGACAAAAATTTTTTTCAACCTACGGTTATTTTGCGTTCGTGAGAAATAGCAAGAGACACAAGTTTTCCATTTATTTTCCATTTTCAAGGGTCCACCGGCTCGGGAAAATGTTTTCTAGTTCAATGGGTGTATTGGCGAGTTAGCTTGGTTCTTCTCCCGCAATTTCCTTTTTTGTTATTCTCTCTACAACATTTTTATGCCGAGATATGCGACTTTGAATGATAGAGAATCCTTTTTTCGTTGATCATCGATATCTCAGCAACGAATAATCGCGCAGGGAATTAAAGTGCCGTTTTGAAAACTCGAATACATCTCCTACGGGTCCATCTCGTTGATTTTTGGTAAAAAAAAATTTCCCGAACATTAACGACAACTTCAAATTATACAACATACCATCATCATAAAAATGAGAAGGCCAATTTTTCATCGAATTTGTTCACGACGTTGCATTGGCTATTTTTCGAATTCGAGAAAAAACACAAATTACGAAGAGTTTCAAAAACAAAATTTTCGTTTTTTTTTTTCTTCTTTAAATCCCTTCTCAGTGCACTTCTACACATTCGAAGGTGCTTATGTTCAAAGTTTCAATTTGATACACGCAAGAAATCTCATTTGCCATGCAAACTTTTACGACTAATTTCGCCCTCTCAAGAGTGAAATTTTTTCGCCAAAAGATCTCGAAACTAGACACTCTGAGCTTCAAAATGCTTTTTTTTGCATCTTTGTACGACCATTTTTCGCTGAGATACGCCACACACGATTTCGACCCCCTTAAGAGTGAAAATTTTTGCCGAAAGATCTCGAAACTAGAAACTTCAAGCTTCAAAATGCTTTTTTTTGCATCCCGATACGACCATTTTTCGCAGAGATACGCCCCAAACAATTGCACCCCCTTAAGGGTAAAAATTTTCGCCGATGGATCGCGAGACTAGAGACTTCAAGCTTCAAAATGCTTCTTTTCGCATCTCGATACGACCATTTTTCGCAGAGATACACAAAAAGCCACCTCACCCCCTTAAGAATGTGAATTTTTTCCGCGGGGTATAGAAACTAGAGGCCTTAAGCTTCAAAATGCTTTTTTTGCGATCTCGATACGACCATTATTAGCGGAGATACAGCACTTTGAAAAATTCGGTCTAAACCCAAACACACCCAAACAAACCCAAACAAACCCAAACAAACCCGAACAAACCCAAACAAACCCAAACGCTAACCCAAACAAACCCAAACAAACCCAAACGCTAACCCAAACAGCCCCAAACACGCCCATATATATAGATATACACCAATGTAAAAAAATTCCGAAAAAAAATATTATTTTTCGTGTTCTTTGAAGCGCTGTATCTCGGTGAAAAATGGTCGTATCGAGATCGCAAAAAAAGCAAATTGAAGCTCCGAGTCTCTAGTTTCGATATCTTTGGACAAAAATTTTTTTCAACCTACGGTTATTTTGCGTTCGTGAGAAATAGCAAGAGACACAAGTTTTCCATTTATTTTCCATTTTCAAGGGTCCACCGGCTCGGGAAAATGTTTTCTAGTTCAATGGGTGTATTGGCGAGTTAGCTTGGTTCTTCTCCCGCAATTTCCTTTTTTGTTATTCTCTTTACAACATTTTTTTGCCGAGATATGCGACTTTGAACGATAGAGAATCCTTTTTTCGTTGATCATCGATATCTCAGCAACGAATAATCGCGCAGGGAATTAAAGTGCCGTTTTGAAAACTCAAATACATCTCCTACGAGTCCATCTCGTTGATTTTTGGTAAAAAAAAATTTCCCGAACATTAACGACAACTTCAAATTGTACAACATACCATCATTATAAAAATAAGAAGGCCAATTTTTCATCGAATTTGTTCACGACGTTGCATTGGCTATTTTTCGTATTCGAGAAAAAATACAAATTACGAAGAGTTTCAAAAACAACATTTTCGTTTTTTTTTTCTTCGTTAAATCCCTTCTCAGTGCACTTCTACACATTCGAAGGTGCTTATGTTCCAAGTTTCAATTTGATACACGCAAGAAATCTCATTTGCCATGCAAACTTTTACGACTAATTTCGCCCTCTCAAGAGTGAAATTTTTTCGCCAAAAGATCTCGAAACTAGACACTCTGAGCTTCAAAATGCTTTTTTTTGCATCTTTGTACGACCATTTTTCGCTGAGATACGCCACACACGATTTCGACCCCCTTAAGAGTGACAATTTTTGCCGAAAGATCTCGAAACTAGAAACTTCAAGCTTCAAAATGCTTTTTTTTGCATCCCGATACGACCATTTTTCGCAGAGATACGCCCCGAACAATTGCACCCCCTTAAGGGTAAAAATTTTCGCCGATGGATCGCGAGACTAGAGACTTCAAGCTTCAAAATGCTTCTTTTCGCATCTCGATACGACCATTTTTCGCAGAGATACACAAAAAGCCACCTCACCCCCTTAAGAATGTGAATTTTTTCCGCGGGGTATAGAAACTAGAGGCCTTAAGCTTCAAAATGCTTTTTTTGCGATCTCGATACGACCATTATTAGCGGAGATACAGCACTTTGAAAAATTCGGTCTAAACCCAAACACACCCAAACAAACCCAAACAAACCCAAACAAACCCAAACAAACCCAAACGCTAACCCAAACAAACCCAAACAAACCCAAACGCTAACCCAAACAGCCCCAAACACGCCCATATATATAGATATACACCAATGTAAAAAAATTCCGAAAAAAAATATTATTTTTCGTGTTCTTTGAAGCGCTGTATCTCGGTGAAAAATGGTCGTATCGAGATCGCAAAAAAAGCAAATTGAAGCTCCGAGTCTCTAGTTTCGATATCTTTGGACAAAAATTTTTTTCAACCTACGGTTATTTTGCGTTCGTGAGAAATAGCAAGAGACACAAGTTTTCCATTTATTTTCCATTTTCAAGGGTCCACCGGCTCGGGAAAATGTTTTCTAGTTCAATGGGTGTATTGGCGAGTTAGCTTGGTTCTTCTCCCGCAATTTCCTTTTTTGTTATTCTCTCTACAACATTTTTTCGCCGAGATATGCGACTTTGAACGATAGAGAATCCTTTTTTCGTTGATCATCGATATCTCAGCAACGAATAATCGCGCAGGGAATTAAAGTGCCGTTTTGAAAACTCAAATACATCTCCTACGAGTCCATCTCGTTGATTTTTGGTAAAAAAAAAATTCCCGAACATTAACGACAACTTCAAATTGTACAACATACCATCATTATAAAAATGAGAAGGCCAATTTTTCATCGAATTTGTTCACGACGTTGCATTGGCTATTTTTCGAATTCGAGAAAAAATACAAATTACGAAGAGTTTCAAAAACAAAATTTTCGTTTTTTTTTTTCTTCTTTCAATCCCTTCTCAGTGCACTTCTACACATTCGAAGGTGCTTATGTTCCAAGTTTCAATTTGATACACGCAAGAAATCTCATTTGCCATGCAAACTTTTACGACTAATTTCGCCCTCTCAAGAGTGAAATTTTTTCGCCAAAAGATCTCGAAACTAGACACTCTGAGCTTCAAAATGCTTTTTTTTGCATCTTTGTACGACCATTTTTCGCTGAGATACGCCACACACGATTTCGACCCCCTTAAGAGTGACAATTTTTGCCGAAAGATCTCGAAACTAGAAACTTCAAGCTTCAAAATGCTTTTTTTTGCATCCCGATACGACCATTTTTCGCAGAGATACGCCCCAAACAATTGCACCCCCTTAAGGGTAAAAATTTTCGCCGATGGATCGCGAGACTAGAGACTTCAAGCTTCAAAATGCTTCTTTTCGCATCTCGATACGACCATTTTTCGCAGAGATACACAAAAAGCCACCTCACCCCCTTAAGAATGTGAATTTTTTCCGCGGGGTATAGAAACTAGAGGCCTTAAGCTTCAAAATGCTTTTTTTGCGATCTCGATACGACCATTATTAGCGGAGATACAGCACTTTGAAAAATTCGGTCTAAACCCAAACACACCCAAACAAACCCAAACAAACCCAAACAAACCCAAACAAACCCAAACAAACCCAATCAAACCCAAACGCTAACCCAAACAAACCCAAACAAACCCAAACGCTAACCCAAACAGCCCCAAACACGCCCATATATATAGATATACACCAATGTAAAAAAATTCCGAAAAAAAATATTATTTTTCGTGTTCTTTGAAGCGCTGTATCTCGGTGAAAAATGGTCGTATCGAGATCGCAAAAAAAGCAAATTGAAGCTCCGAGTCTCTAGTTTCGATATCTTTGGACAAAAAATTTTTTTCAACCTACGGTTATTTTGCGTTCGTGAGAAATAGCAAGAGACACAAGTTTTCCATTTATTTTCCATTTTCAAGGGTCCACCGGCTCGGGAAAATGTTTTCTAGTTCAATGGGTGTATTGGCGAGTTAGCTTGGTTCTTCTCCCGCAATTTCCTTTTTTGTTATTCTCTCTACAACATTTTTTTGCCGAGATATGCGACTTTGAATGATAGAGAATCCTTTTTTCGTTGATCATCGATATCTCAGCAACGAATAATCGCGCAGGGAATTAAAGAGCCGTTTTGAAAACTCGAATACATCTCCTACGGGTCCATCTCGTTGATTTTTGGTAAAAAAAAATTTCCCGAACATTAACGACAACTTCAAATTATACAACATACCATCATCATAAAAATGAGAAGGCCAATTTTTCATCGAATTTGTTCACGACGTTGCATTGGCTATTTTTCGAATTCGAGAAAAAATACAAATTACGAAGAGTTTCAAAAACAAAATTTTCGTTTTTTTTTTCTTCTTTAAATCCCTTCTCAGTGCACTTCTACACATTCGAAGGTGCTTATGTTCAAAGTTTCAATTTGATACACGCAAGAAATCTCATTTGCCATGCAAACTTTTACGACTAATTTCGCCCTCTCAAGAGTGAAATTTTTTCGCCAAAAGATCTCGAAACTAGACACTCTGAGCTTCAAAATGCTTTTTTTTGCATCTTTGTACGACCATTTTTCGCTGAGATACGCCACACACGATTTCGACCCCCTTAAGAGTGACAATTTTTGCCGAAAGATCTCGAAACTAGAAACTTCAAGCTTTAAAATGCTTTTTTTTGCACCCCGATACGACCATTTTTCGCAGAGATACGCCCCAAACAATTGCACCCCCTTAAGGGTAAAAATTTTCGCCGATGGATCGCGAGACTAGAGACTTCAAGCTTCAAAATGCTTCTTTTTGCATCTCGATACGACCATTTTTCGCAGATATACACAAAAAGCCACCTCACCCCCTTAAGACGGTCAATTTTTCCGCGGGATATAGAAACTAGAGTCCTTAAGCTTCAAAATGCTTTTTTTGCGATCTCGATACGACCATTATTCGCGGAGATACGGCACTTTGAATAATACGGGCTAAACCCAAACAAACCCAAACAAACACCATTTTGACCCCCTTAAGAGGGACAATTTTTGCCGAAAGATTTCGAAACTAGAGACTTCAAGCTTCAAAATGCTTTTTTTTTCATCTCGATATGACCATTTTTCGCAGAGATACACCCCAAACAATTTCACCTCCTTAAGAGTAACAATTTTTGGCGAACAACGGCGAGCCTAGAAACTTTTTGCACCTCGGTACGAAAATTCTTCGCAGACATACACACAAAACCACCTCACCCCCTTAAGAATGTCAATTTTTTCCACGGGATATAGAAACTAGAGGCCTGAAGCTACAAATTGCTTTTTTTGCGATCTCGATACGACCATTATTCGCAGAGATACAGCACTTTGAAAAATACGCGCAAACCCAAACAAACCCATACAAACCCAAACACGCCAATCTGATCGAAAAACTGGCAAATATATATATAGATATACCCCAATGTAAAAAAATTCCGAAAAAAAAATTATTTTTCGGCTTCTTTGAAGCGCTGTATCTCGGTGAAAAATGGTCGTATCGAGATCGCAAAAAAAGCAAATTGAAGCTCAAAGTCTCTAGTTTCGATATCTTTGGGCGAACATTTTTTTCAACCTACGGTTATTTTGCGTTCGTAAGAAATATCAAGAGACACAAATTTTCCATTTATTTTCCATTTTCAAGGGTTCACAGGCTCGGGAAAACATTTCTTAGTTTAATGGGTATATTGGCGAGTTAGCTTGGTTCATCGCCCTCAATTCCGTTTTTTGTTATCCTCTCTACAACATTTTTTCGCCGAGATATGCGACTTTGAACGATAGAGAATCCTTTTTTCGTTGATCATCGATATCTCAGCAACGAATAATCGCGCAGGGAATTAAAGTGCCGTTTTGAAAACTCAAATACATCTCCTACGAGTCCATCTCGTTGATTTTTGGTAAAAAAAAATTTCCCGAACATTAACGACAACTTCAAATTGTACAACATACCATCATTATAAAAATGAGAAGGCCAATTTTTCATCGAATTTGTTCACGACGTTGCATTGGCTATTTTTCGAATTCGAGAAAAAATACAAATTACGAAGAGTTTCAAAAACAAAATTTTCGTTTTTTTTTTTCTTCTTTCAATCCCTTCTCAGTGCACTTCTACACATTCGAAGGTGCTTATGTTCCAAGTTTCAATTTGATACACGCAAGAAATCTCATTTGCCATGCAAACTTTTACGACTAATTTCGCCCTCTCAAGAGTGAAATTTTTTCGCCAAAAGATCTCGAAACTAGACACTCTGAGCTTCAAAATGCTTTTTTTTGCATCTTTGTACGACCATTTTTCGCTGAGATACGCCACACACGATTTCGACCCCCTTAAGAGTGAAAATTTTTGCCGAAAGATCTCGAAACTAGAAACTTCAAGCTTCAAAATGCTTTTTTTTGCATCCCGATACGACCATTTTTCGCAGAGATACGCCCCAAACAATTGCACCCCCTTAAGGGTAAAAATTTTCGCCGATGGATCGCGAGACTAGAGACTTCAAGCTTCAAAATGCTTCTTTTCGCATCTCGATACGACCATTTTTCGCAGAGATACACAAAAAGCCACCTCACCCCCTTAAGAATGTGAATTTTTTCCGCGGGGTATAGAAACTAGAGGCCTTAAGCTTCAAAATGCTTTTTTTGCGATCTCGATACGACCATTATTAGCGGAGATACAGCACTTTGAAAAATTCGGTCTAAACCCAAACACACCCAAACAAACCCAAACAAACCCAAACAAACCCTAACAAACCCAAACGCTAACCCAAACAAACCCAAACAAACCCAAACGCTAACCCAAACAGCCCCAAACACGCCCATATATATAGATATACACCAATGTAAAAAAATTCCGAAAAAAAATATTATTTTTCGTGTTCTTTGAAGCGCTGTATCTCGGTGAAAAATGGTCGTATCGAGATCGCAAAAAAAGCAAATTGAAGCTCCGAGTCTCTAGTTTCGATATCTTTGGACAAAAATTTTTTTCAACCTACGGTTATTTTGCGTTCGTGAGAAATAGCAAGAGACACAAGTTTTCCATTTATTTTCCATTTTCAAGGGTCCACCGGCTCGGGAAAATGTTTTCTAGTTCAATGGGTGTATTGGCGAGTTAGCTTGGTTCTTCTCCCGCAATTTCCTTTTTTGTTATTCTCTCTACAACATTTTTTTGCCGAGATATGCGACTTTGAATGATAGAGAATCCTTTTTTCGTTGATCATCGATATCTCAGCAACGAATAATCGCGCAGGGAATTAAAGAGCCGTTTTGAAAACTCGAATACATCTCCTACGGGTCCATCTCGTTGATTTTTGGTAAAAAAAAATTTCCCGAACATTAACGACAACTTCAAATTATACAACATACCATCATCATAAAAATGAGAAGGCCAATTTTTCATCGAATTTGTTCACGACGTTGCATTGGCTATTTTTCGAATTCGAGAAAAAATACAAATTACGAAGAGTTTCAAAAACAAAATTTTCGTTTTTTTTTTTCTTCTTTAAATCCCTTCTCAGTGCACTTCTACACATTCGAAGGTGCTTATGTTCAAAGTTTCAATTTGATACACGCAAGAAATCTCATTTGCCATGCAAACTTTTACGACTAATTTCGCCCTCTCAAGAGTGAAATTTTTTCGCCAAAAGATCTCGAAACTAGACACTCTGAGCTTCAAAATGCTTTTTTTTGCATCTTTGTACGACCATTTTTCGCTGAGATACGCCACACACGATTTCGACCCCCTTAAGAGTGACAATTTTTGCCGAAAGATCTCGAAACTAGAAACTTCAAGCTTCAAAATGCTTTTTTTTGCATCCCGATACGACCATTTTTCGCAGAGATACGCCCCGAACAATTGCACCCCCTTAAGGGTAAAAATTTTCGCCGATGGATCGCGAGACTAGAGACTTCAAGCTTCAAAATGCTTCTTTTCGCATCTCGATACGACCATTTTTCGCAGAGATACACAAAAAGCCACCTCACCCCCTTAAGAATGTGAATTTTTTCCGCGGGGTATAGAAACTAGAGGCCTTAAGCTTCAAAATGCTTTTTTTGCGATCTCGATACGACCATTATTAGCGGAGATACAGCACTTTGAAAAATTCGGTCTAAACCCAAACACACCCAAACAAACCCAAACAAACCCAAACGCTAACCCAAACAAACCCAAACAAACCCAAACGCTAACCCAAACAGCCCCAAACACGCCCATATATATAGATATACACCAATGTAAAAAAATTCCGAAAAAAAATATTATTTTTCGTGTTCTTTGAAGCGCTGTATCTCGGTGAAAAATGGTCGTATCGAGATCGCAAAAAAAGCAAATTGAAGCTCCGAGTCTCTAGTTTCGATATCTTTGGACAAAAATTTTTTTCAACCTACGGTTATTTTGCGTTCGTGAGAAATAGCAAGAGACACAAGTTTTCCATTTATTTTCCATTTTCAAGGGTCCACCGGCTCGGGAAAATGTTTTCTAGTTCAATGGGTGTATTGGCGAGTTAGCTTGGTTCTTCTCCCGCAATTTCCTTTTTTGTTATTCTCTCTACAACATTTTTTTGCCGAGATATGCGACTTTGAATGATAGAGAATCCTTTTTTCGTTGATCATCGATATCTCAGCAACGAATAATCGCGCAGGGAATTAAAGAGCCGTTTTGAAAACTCGAATACATCTCCTACGGGTCCATCTCGTTGATTTTTGGTAAAAAAAATTTCCCGAACATTAACGACAACTTCAAATTATACAACATACCATCATCATAAAAATGAGAAGGCCAATTTTTCATCGAATTTGTTCACGACGTTGCATTGGCTATTTTTCGAATTCGAGAAAAAATACAAATTACGAAGAGTTTCAAAAACAAAATTTTCGTTTTTTTTTTTCTTCTTTAAATCCCTTCTCAGTGCACTTCTACACATTCGAAGGTGCTTATGTTCAAAGTTTCAATTTGATACACGCAAGAAATCTCATTTGCCATGCAAACTTTTACGACTAATTTCGCCCTCTCAAGAGTGAAATTTTTTCGCCAAAAGATCTCGAAACTAGACACTCTGAGCTTCAAAATGCTTTTTTTTGCATCTTTGTACGACCATTTTTCGCTGAGATACGCCACACACGATTTCGACCCCCTTAAGAGTGACAATTTTTGCCGAAAGATCTCGAAACTAGAAACTTCAAGCTTCAAAATGCTTTTTTTTGCATCCCGATACGACCATTTTTCGCAGAGATACGCCCCGAACAATTGCACCCCCTTAAGGGTAAAAATTTTCGCCGATGGATCGCGAGACTAGAGACTTCAAGCTTCAAAATGCTTCTTTTTGCATCTCGATACGACCATTTTTCGCAGATATACACAAAAAGCCACCTCACCCCCTTAAGACGGTCAATTTTTCCGCGGGATATAGAAACTAGAGTCCTTAAGCTTCAAAATGCTTTTTTTGCGATCTCGATACGACCATTATTCGCGGAGATACGGCACTTTGAATAATACGGGCTAAACCCAAACAAACCCAAACAAACACCATTTTGACCCCCTTAAGAGGGACAATTTTTGCCGAAAGATTTCGAAACTAGAGACTTCAAGCTTCAAAATGCTTTTTTTTTCATCTCGATATGACCATTTTTCGCAGAGATACACCCCAAACAATTTCACCTCCTTAAGAGTAAAAATTTTTGCCGAACAACGGCGAGCCTAGAAACTTTTTGCACCTCGGTACGAAAATTCTTCGCAGACATACACACAAAACCACCTCACCCCCTTAAGAATGTCAATTTTTTCCACGGGATATAGAAACTAGAGGCCTGAAGCTACAAATTGCTTTTTTTGCGATCTCGATACGACCATTATTCGCAGAGATACAGCACTTTGAAAAATACGCGCAAACCCAAACAAACCCATACAAACCCAAACACGCCAATCTGATCGAAAAACTAGCAAATATATATATAGATATACCCCAATGTAAAAAAATTCCGAAAAAAAAATTATTTTTCGGCTTCTTTGAAGCGCTGTATCTCGGTGAAAAATGGTCGTATCGAGATCGCAAAAAAAGCAAATTGAAGCTCAAAGTCTCTAGTTTCGATATCTTTGGGCGAACATTTTTTTCAACCTACGGTTATTTTGCGTTCGTAAGAAATATCAAGAGACACAAATTTTCCATTTATTTTCCATTTTCAAGGGTTCACAGGCTCGGGAAAACATTTCTTAGTTTAATGGGTATATTGGCGAGTTAGCTTGGTTCATCGCCCTCAATTCCGTTTTTTGTTATCCTCTCTACAACATTTTTTCGCCGAGATATGCGACTTTGAACGATAGAGAATCCTTTTTTCGTTGATCATCGATATCTCAGCAACGAATAATCGCGCAGGGAATTAAAGTGCCGTTTTGAAAACTCAAATACATCTCCTACGAGTCCATCTCGTTGATTTTTGGTAAAAAAAAAATTCCCGAACATTAACGACAACTTCAAATTGTACAACATACCATCATTATAAAAATGAGAAGGCCAATTTTTCATCGAATTTGTTCACGACGTTGCATTGGCTATTTTTCGAATTCGAGAAAAAATACAAATTACGAAGAGTTTCAAAAACAAAATTTTCGTTTTTTTTTTTCTTCTTTCAATCCCTTATCAGTGCACTTCTACACATTCGAAGGTGCTTATGTTCCAAGTTTCAATTTGATACACGCAAGAAATCTCATTTGCCATGCAAACTTTTACGACTAATTTCGCCCTCTCAAGAGTGAAATTTTTTCGCCAAAAGATCTCGAAACTAGACACTCTGAGCTTCAAAATGCTTTTTTTTGCATCTTTGTACGACCATTTTTCGCTGAGATACGCCACACACGATTTCGACCCCCTTAAGAGTGACAATTTTTGCCGAAAGATCTCGAAACTAGAAACTTCAAGCTTCAAAATGCTTTTTTTTGCATCCCGATACGACCATTTTTCGCAGAGATACGCCCCAAACAATTGCACCCCCTTAAGGGTAAAAATTTTCGCCGATGGATCGCGAGACTAGAGACTTCAAGCTTCAAAATGCTTCTTTTCGCATCTCGATACGACCATTTTTCGCAGAGATACACAAAAAGCCACCTCACCCCCTTAAGAATGTGAATTTTTTCCGCGGGGTATAGAAACTAGAGGCCTTAAGCTTCAAAATGCTTTTTTTGCGATCTCGATACGACCATTATTAGCGGAGATACAGCACTTTGAAAAATTCGGTCTAAACCCAAACACACCCAAACAAACCCAAACAAACCCAAACGCTAACCCAAACAAACCCAAACAAACCCAAACGCTAACCCAAACAGCCCCAAACACGCCCATATATATAGATATACACCAATGTAAAAAAATTCCGAAAAAAAATATTATTTTTCGTGTTCTTTGAAGCGCTGTATCTCGGTGAAAAATGGTCGTATCGAGATCGCAAAAAAAGCAAATTGAAGCTCCGAGTCTCTAGTTTCGATATCTTCGGACAAAAATTTTTTTCAACCTACGGTTATTTTGCGTTCGTGAGAAATAGCAAGAGACACAAATTTTCCATTTATTTTCCATTTTCAAGGGTCCACCGGCTCGGGAAAATGTTTTCTAGTTCAATGGGTGTATTGGCGAGTTAGCTTGGTTCTTCTCCCGCAATTTCCTTTTTTGTTATTCTCTTTACAACATTTTTTTGCCGAGATATGCGACTTTGAACGATAGAGAATCCTTTTTTCGTTGATCATCGATATCTCAGCAACGAATAATCGCGCAGGGAATTAAAGTGCCGTTTTGAAAACTCAAATACATCTCCTACGAGTCCATCTCGTTGATTTTTGGTAAAAAAAAATTTCCCGAACATTAACGACAACTTCAAATTGTACAACATACCATCATTATAAAAATAAGAAGGCCAATTTTTCATCGAATTTGTTCACGACGTTGCATTGGCTATTTTTCGTATTCGAGAAAAAATACAAATTACGAAGAGTTTCAAAAACAACATTTTCGTTTTTTTTTTCTTCTTTAAATCCCTTCTCAGTGCACTTCTACACATTCGAAGGTGCTTATGTTCCAAGTTTCAATTTGATACACGCAAGAAATCTCATTTGCCATGCAAACTTTTACGACTAATTTCGCCCTCTCAAGAGTGAAATTTTTTCGCCAAAAGATCTCGAAACTAGACACTCTGAGCTTCAAAATGCTTTTTTTTGCATCTTTGTACGACCATTTTTCGCTGAGATACGCCACACACGATTTCGACCCCCTTAAGAGTGACAATTTTTGCCGAAAGATCTCGAAACTAGAAACTTCAAGCTTCAAAATGCTTTTTTTTGCATCCCGATACGACCATTTTTCGCAGAGATACGCCCCAAACAATTGCACCCCCTTAAGGGTAAAAATTTTCGCCGATGGATCGCGAGACTAGAGACTTCAAGCTTCAAAATGCTTCTTTTCGCATCTCGATACGACCATTTTTCGCAGAGATACACAAAAAGCCACCTCACCCCCTTAAGAATGTGAATTTTTTCCGCGGGGTATAGAAACTAGAGGCCTTAAGCTTCAAAATGCTTTTTTTGCGATCTCGATACGACCATTATTAGCGGAGATACAGCACTTTGAAAAATTCGGTCTAAACCCAAACACACCCAAACAAACCCAAACAAACCCAAACAAACCCAAACAAACCCAATCAAACCCAAACGCTAACCCAAACAAACCCAAACAAACCCAAACGCTAACCCAAACAGCCCCAAACACGCCCATATATATAGATATACACCAATGTAAAAAAATTCCGAAAAAAAATATTATTTTTCGTGTTCTTTGAAGCGCTGTATCTCGGTGAAAAATGGTCGTATCGAGATCGCAAAAAAAGCAAATTGAAGCTCCGAGTCTCTAGTTTCGATATCTTTGGACAAAAAATTTTTTTCAACCTACGGTTATTTTGCGTTCGTGAGAAATAGCAAGAGACACAAGTTTTCCATTTATTTTCCATTTTCAAGGGTCCACCGGCTCGGGAAAATGTTTTCTAGTTCAATGGGTGTATTGGCGAGTTAGCTTGGTTCTTCTCCCGCAATTTCCTTTTTTGTTATTCTCTCTACAACATTTTTTTGCCGAGATATGCGACTTTGAATGATAGAGAATCCTTTTTTCGTTGATCATCGATATCTCAGCAACGAATAATCGCGCAGGGAATTAAAGAGCCGTTTTGAAAACTCGAATACATCTCCTACGGGTCCATCTCGTTGATTTTTGGTAAAAAAAAATTTCCCGAACATTAACGACAACTTCAAATTATACAACATACCATCATCATAAAAATGAGAAGGCCAATTTTTCATCGAATTTGTTCACGACGTTGCATTGGCTATTTTTCGAATTCGAGAAAAAATACAAATTACGAAGAGTTTCAAAAACAAAATTTTCGTTTTTTTTTTCTTCTTTAAATCCCTTCTCAGTGCACTTCTACACATTCGAAGGTGCTTATGTTCAAAGTTTCAATTTGATACACGCAAGAAATCTCATTTGCCATGCAAACTTTTACGACTAATTTCGCCCTCTCAAGAGTGAAATTTTTTCGCCAAAAGATCTCGAAACTAGACACTCTGAGCTTCAAAATGCTTTTTTTTGCATCTTTGTACGACCATTTTTCGCTGAGATACGCCACACACGATTTCGACCCCCTTAAGAGTGACAATTTTTGCCGAAAGATCTCGAAACTAGAAACTTCAAGCTTTAAAATGCTTTTTTTTGCACCCCGATACGACCATTTTTCGCAGAGATACGCCCCAAACAATTGCACCCCCTTAAGGGTAAAAATTTTCGCCGATGGATCGCGAGACTAGAGACTTCAAGCTTCAAAATGCTTCTTTTTGCATCTCGATACGACCATTTTTCGCAGATATACACAAAAAGCCACCTCACCCCCTTAAGACGGTCAATTTTTCCGCGGGATATAGAAACTAGAGTCCTTAAGCTTCAAAATGCTTTTTTTGCGATCTCGATACGACCATTATTCGCGGAGATACGGCACTTTGAATAATACGGGCTAAACCCAAACAAACCCAAACAAACACCATTTTGACCCCCTTAAGAGGGACAATTTTTGCCGAAAGATTTCGAAACTAGAGACTTCAAGCTTCAAAATGCTTTTTTTTTCATCTCGATATGACCATTTTTCGCAGAGATACACCCCAAACAATTTCACCTCCTTAAGAGTAACAATTTTTGGCGAACAACGGCGAGCCTAGAAACTTTTTGCACCTCGGTACGAAAATTCTTCGCAGACATACACACAAAACCACCTCACCCCCTTAAGAATGTCAATTTTTTCCACGGGATATAGAAACTAGAGGCCTGAAGCTACAAATTGCTTTTTTTGCGATCTCGATACGACCATTATTCGCAGAGATACAGCACTTTGAAAAATACGCGCAAACCCAAACAAACCCATACAAACCCAAACACGCCAATCTGATCGAAAAACTGGCAAATATATATATAGATATACCCCAATGTAAAAAAATTCCGAAAAAAAAATTATTTTTCGGCTTCTTTGAAGCGCTGTATCTCGGTGAAAAATGGTCGTATCGAGATCGCAAAAAAAGCAAATTGAAGCTCAAAGTCTCTAGTTTCGATATCTTTGGGCGAACATTTTTTTCAACCTACGGTTATTTTGCGTTCGTAAGAAATATCAAGAGACACAAATTTTCCATTTATTTTCCATTTTCAAGGGTTCACAGGCTCGGGAAAACATTTCTTAGTTTAATGGGTATATTGGCGAGTTAGCTTGGTTCATCGCCCTCAATTCCGTTTTTTGTTATCCTCTCTACAACATTTTTTCGCCGAGATATGCGACTTTGAACGATAGAGAATCCTTTTTTCGTTGATCATCGATATCTCAGCAACGAATAATCGCGCAGGGAATTAAAGTGCCGTTTTGAAAACTCAAATACATCTCCTACGAGTCCATCTCGTTGATTTTTGGTAAAAAAAAATTTCCCGAACATTAACGACAACTTCAAATTGTACAACATACCATCATTATAAAAATGAGAAGGCCAATTTTTCATCGAATTTGTTCACGACGTTGCATTGGCTATTTTTCGAATTCGAGAAAAAATACAAATTACGAAGAGTTTCAAAAACAAAATTTTCGTTTTTTTTTTTCTTCTTTCAATCCCTTCTCAGTGCACTTCTACACATTCGAAGGTGCTTATGTTCCAAGTTTCAATTTGATACACGCAAGAAATCTCATTTGCCATGCAAACTTTTACGACTAATTTCGCCCTCTCAAGAGTGAAATTTTTTCGCCAAAAGATCTCGAAACTAGACACTCTGAGCTTCAAAATGCTTTTTTTTGCATCTTTGTACGACCATTTTTCGCTGAGATACGCCACACACGATTTCGACCCCCTTAAGAGTGAAAATTTTTGCCGAAAGATCTCGAAACTAGAAACTTCAAGCTTCAAAATGCTTTTTTTTGCATCCCGATACGACCATTTTTCGCAGAGATACGCCCCAAACAATTGCACCCCCTTAAGGGTAAAAATTTTCGCCGATGGATCGCGAGACTAGAGACTTCAAGCTTCAAAATGCTTCTTTTCGCATCTCGATACGACCATTTTTCGCAGAGATACACAAAAAGCCACCTCACCCCCTTAAGAATGTGAATTTTTTCCGCGGGGTATAGAAACTAGAGGCCTTAAGCTTCAAAATGCTTTTTTTGCGATCTCGATACGACCATTATTAGCGGAGATACAGCACTTTGAAAAATTCGGTCTAAACCCAAACACACCCAAACAAACCCAAACAAACCCAAACAAACCCTAACAAACCCAAACGCTAACCCAAACAAACCCAAACAAACCCAAACGCTAACCCAAACAGCCCCAAACACGCCCATATATATAGATATACACCAATGTAAAAAAATTCCGAAAAAAAATATTATTTTTCGTGTTCTTTGAAGCGCTGTATCTCGGTGAAAAATGGTCGTATCGAGATCGCAAAAAAAGCAAATTGAAGCTCCGAGTCTCTAGTTTCGATATCTTTGGACAAAAATTTTTTTCAACCTACGGTTATTTTGCGTTCGTGAGAAATAGCAAGAGACACAAGTTTTCCATTTATTTTCCATTTTCAAGGGTCCACCGGCTCGGGAAAATGTTTTCTAGTTCAATGGGTGTATTGGCGAGTTAGCTTGGTTCTTCTCCCGCAATTTCCTTTTTTGTTATTCTCTCTACAACATTTTTTTGCCGAGATATGCGACTTTGAATGATAGAGAATCCTTTTTTCGTTGATCATCGATATCTCAGCAACGAATAATCGCGCAGGGAATTAAAGAGCCGTTTTGAAAACTCGAATACATCTCCTACGGGTCCATCTCGTTGATTTTTGGTAAAAAAAAATTTCCCGAACATTAACGACAACTTCAAATTATACAACATACCATCATCATAAAAATGAGAAGGCCAATTTTTCATCGAATTTGTTCACGACGTTGCATTGGCTATTTTTCGAATTCGAGAAAAAATACAAATTACGAAGAGTTTCAAAAACAAAATTTTCGTTTTTTTTTTTCTTCTTTAAATCCCTTCTCAGTGCACTTCTACACATTCGAAGGTGCTTATGTTCAAAGTTTCAATTTGATACACGCAAGAAATCTCATTTGCCATGCAAACTTTTACGACTAATTTCGCCCTCTCAAGAGTGAAATTTTTTCGCCAAAAGATCTCGAAACTAGACACTCTGAGCTTCAAAATGCTTTTTTTTGCATCTTTGTACGACCATTTTTCGCTGAGATACGCCACACACGATTTCGACCCCCTTAAGAGTGACAATTTTTGCCGAAAGATCTCGAAACTAGAAACTTCAAGCTTCAAAATGCTTTTTTTTGCATCCCGATACGACCATTTTTCGCAGAGATACGCCCCGAACAATTGCACCCCCTTAAGGGTAAAAATTTTCGCCGATGGATCGCGAGACTAGAGACTTCAAGCTTCAAAATGCTTCTTTTCGCATCTCGATACGACCATTTTTCGCAGAGATACACAAAAAGCCACCTCACCCCCTTAAGAATGTGAATTTTTTCCGCGGGGTATAGAAACTAGAGGCCTTAAGCTTCAAAATGCTTTTTTTGCGATCTCGATACGACCATTATTAGCGGAGATACAGCACTTTGAAAAATTCGGTCTAAACCCAAACACACCCAAACAAACCCAAACAAACCCAAACGCTAACCCAAACAAACCCAAACAAACCCAAACGCTAACCCAAACAGCCCCAAACACGCCCATATATATAGATATACACCAATGTAAAAAAATTCCGAAAAAAAATATTATTTTTCGTGTTCTTTGAAGCGCTGTATCTCGGTGAAAAATGGTCGTATCGAGATCGCAAAAAAAGCAAATTGAAGCTCCGAGTCTCTAGTTTCGATATCTTTGGACAAAAATTTTTTTCAACCTACGGTTATTTTGCGTTCGTGAGAAATAGCAAGAGACACAAGTTTTCCATTTATTTTCCATTTTCAAGGGTCCACCGGCTCGGGAAAATGTTTTCTAGTTCAATGGGTGTATTGGCGAGTTAGCTTGGTTCTTCTCCCGCAATTTCCTTTTTTGTTATTCTCTCTACAACATTTTTTTGCCGAGATATGCGACTTTGAATGATAGAGAATCCTTTTTTCGTTGATCATCGATATCTCAGCAACGAATAATCGCGCAGGGAATTAAAGAGCCGTTTTGAAAACTCGAATACATCTCCTACGGGTCCATCTCGTTGATTTTTGGTAAAAAAAATTTCCCGAACATTAACGACAACTTCAAATTATACAACATACCATCATCATAAAAATGAGAAGGCCAATTTTTCATCGAATTTGTTCACGACGTTGCATTGGCTATTTTTCGAATTCGAGAAAAAATACAAATTACGAAGAGTTTCAAAAACAAAATTTTCGTTTTTTTTTTTCTTCTTTAAATCCCTTCTCAGTGCACTTCTACACATTCGAAGGTGCTTATGTTCAAAGTTTCAATTTGATACACGCAAGAAATCTCATTTGCCATGCAAACTTTTACGACTAATTTCGCCCTCTCAAGAGTGAAATTTTTTCGCCAAAAGATCTCGAAACTAGACACTCTGAGCTTCAAAATGCTTTTTTTTGCATCTTTGTACGACCATTTTTCGCTGAGATACGCCACACACGATTTCGACCCCCTTAAGAGTGACAATTTTTGCCGAAAGATCTCGAAACTAGAAACTTCAAGCTTCAAAATGCTTTTTTTTGCATCCCGATACGACCATTTTTCGCAGAGATACGCCCCGAACAATTGCACCCCCTTAAGGGTAAAAATTTTCGCCGATGGATCGCGAGACTAGAGACTTCAAGCTTCAAAATGCTTCTTTTTGCATCTCGATACGACCATTTTTCGCAGATATACACAAAAAGCCACCTCACCCCCTTAAGACGGTCAATTTTTCCGCGGGATATAGAAACTAGAGTCCTTAAGCTTCAAAATGCTTTTTTTGCGATCTCGATACGACCATTATTCGCGGAGATACGGCACTTTGAATAATACGGGCTAAACCCAAACAAACCCAAACAAACACCATTTTGACCCCCTTAAGAGGGACAATTTTTGCCGAAAGATTTCGAAACTAGAGACTTCAAGCTTCAAAATGCTTTTTTTTTCATCTCGATATGACCATTTTTCGCAGAGATACACCCCAAACAATTTCACCTCCTTAAGAGTAAAAATTTTTGCCGAACAACGGCGAGCCTAGAAACTTTTTGCACCTCGGTACGAAAATTCTTCGCAGACATACACACAAAACCACCTCACCCCCTTAAGAATGTCAATTTTTTCCACGGGATATAGAAACTAGAGGCCTGAAGCTACAAATTGCTTTTTTTGCGATCTCGATACGACCATTATTCGCAGAGATACAGCACTTTGAAAAATACGCGCAAACCCAAACAAACCCATACAAACCCAAACACGCCAATCTGATCGAAAAACTAGCAAATATATATATAGATATACCCCAATGTAAAAAAATTCCGAAAAAAAAATTATTTTTCGGCTTCTTTGAAGCGCTGTATCTCGGTGAAAAATGGTCGTATCGAGATCGCAAAAAAAGCAAATTGAAGCTCAAAGTCTCTAGTTTCGATATCTTTGGGCGAACATTTTTTTCAACCTACGGTTATTTTGCGTTCGTAAGAAATATCAAGAGACACAAATTTTCCATTTATTTTCCATTTTCAAGGGTTCACAGGCTCGGGAAAACATTTCTTAGTTTAATGGGTATATTGGCGAGTTAGCTTGGTTCATCGCCCTCAATTCCGTTTTTTGTTATCCTCTCTACAACATTTTTTCGCCGAGATATGCGACTTTGAACGATAGAGAATCCTTTTTTCGTTGATCATCGATATCTCAGCAACGAATAATCGCGCAGGGAATTAAAGTGCCGTTTTGAAAACTCAAATACATCTCCTACGAGTCCATCTCGTTGATTTTTGGTAAAAAAAAAATTCCCGAACATTAACGACAACTTCAAATTGTACAACATACCATCATTATAAAAATGAGAAGGCCAATTTTTCATCGAATTTGTTCACGACGTTGCATTGGCTATTTTTCGAATTCGAGAAAAAATACAAATTACGAAGAGTTTCAAAAACAAAATTTTCGTTTTTTTTTTTCTTCTTTCAATCCCTTATCAGTGCACTTCTACACATTCGAAGGTGCTTATGTTCCAAGTTTCAATTTGATACACGCAAGAAATCTCATTTGCCATGCAAACTTTTACGACTAATTTCGCCCTCTCAAGAGTGAAATTTTTTCGCCAAAAGATCTCGAAACTAGACACTCTGAGCTTCAAAATGCTTTTTTTTGCATCTTTGTACGACCATTTTTCGCTGAGATACGCCACACACGATTTCGACCCCCTTAAGAGTGACAATTTTTGCCGAAAGATCTCGAAACTAGAAACTTCAAGCTTCAAAATGCTTTTTTTTGCATCCCGATACGACCATTTTTCGCAGAGATACGCCCCAAACAATTGCACCCCCTTAAGGGTAAAAATTTTCGCCGATGGATCGCGAGACTAGAGACTTCAAGCTTCAAAATGCTTCTTTTCGCATCTCGATACGACCATTTTTCGCAGAGATACACAAAAAGCCACCTCACCCCCTTAAGAATGTGAATTTTTTCCGCGGGGTATAGAAACTAGAGGCCTTAAGCTTCAAAATGCTTTTTTTGCGATCTCGATACGACCATTATTAGCGGAGATACAGCACTTTGAAAAATTCGGTCTAAACCCAAACACACCCAAACAAACCCAAACAAACCCAAACGCTAACCCAAACAAACCCAAACAAACCCAAACGCTAACCCAAACAGCCCCAAACACGCCCATATATATAGATATACACCAATGTAAAAAAATTCCGAAAAAAAATATTATTTTTCGTGTTCTTTGAAGCGCTGTATCTCGGTGAAAAATGGTCGTATCGAGATCGCAAAAAAAGCAAATTGAAGCTCCGAGTCTCTAGTTTCGATATCTTCGGACAAAAATTTTTTTCAACCTACGGTTATTTTGCGTTCGTGAGAAATAGCAAGAGACACAAATTTTCCATTTATTTTCCATTTTCAAGGGTCCACCGGCTCGGGAAAATGTTTTCTAGTTCAATGGGTGTATTGGCGAGTTAGCTTGGTTCTTCTCCCGCAATTTCCTTTTTTGTTATTCTCTTTACAACATTTTTTTGCCGAGATATGCGACTTTGAACGATAGAGAATCCTTTTTTCGTTGATCATCGATATCTCAGCAACGAATAATCGCGCAGGGAATTAAAGTGCCGTTTTGAAAACTCAAATACATCTCCTACGAGTCCATCTCGTTGATTTTTGGTAAAAAAAAATTTCCCGAACATTAACGACAACTTCAAATTGTACAACATACCATCATTATAAAAATAAGAAGGCCAATTTTTCATCGAATTTGTTCACGACGTTGCATTGGCTATTTTTCGTATTCGAGAAAAAATACAAATTACGAAGAGTTTCAAAAACAACATTTTCGTTTTTTTTTTCTTCTTTAAATCCCTTCTCAGTGCACTTCTACACATTCGAAGGTGCTTATGTTCCAAGTTTCAATTTGATACACGCAAGAAATCTCATTTGCCATGCAAACTTTTACGACTAATTTCGCCCTCTCAAGAGTGAAATTTTTTCGCCAAAAGATCTCGAAACTAGACACTCTGAGCTTCAAAATGCTTTTTTTTGCATCTTTGTACGACCATTTTTCGCTGAGATACGCCACACACGATTTCGACCCCCTTAAGAGTGACAATTTTTGCCGAAAGATCTCGAAACTAGAAACTTCAAGCTTCAAAATGCTTTTTTTTGCATCCCGATACGACCATTTTTCGCAGAGATACGCCCCAAACAATTGCACCCCCTTAAGGGTAAAAATTTTCGCCGATGGATCGCGAGACTAGAGACTTCAAGCTTCAAAATGCTTCTTTTCGCATCTCGATACGACCATTTTTCGCAGAGATACACAAAAAGCCACCTCACCCCCTTAAGAATGTGAATTTTTTCCGCGGGGTATAGAAACTAGAGGCCTTAAGCTTCAAAATGCTTTTTTTGCGATCTCGATACGACCATTATTAGCGGAGATACAGCACTTTGAAAAATTCGGTCTAAACCCAAACACACCCAAACAAACCCAAACAAACCCAAACGCTAACCCAAACAAACCCAAACAAACCCAAACGCTAACCCAAACAGCCCCAAACACGCCCATATATATAGATATACACCAATGTAAAAAAATTCCGAAAAAAAATATTATTTTTCGTGTTCTTTGAAGCGCTGTATCTCGGTGAAAAATGGTCGTATCGAGATCGCAAAAAAAGCAAATTGAAGCTCCGAGTCTCTAGTTTCGATATCTTTGGACAAAAATTTTTTTCAACCTACGGTTATTTTGCGTTCGTGAGAAATAGCAAGAGACACAAGTTTTCCATTTATTTTCCATTTTCAAGGGTCCACCGGCTCGGGAAAATGTTTTCTAGTTCAATGGGTGTATTGGCGAGTTAGCTTGGTTCTTCTCCCGCAATTTCCTTTTTTGTTATTCTCTCTACAACATTTTTTTGCCGAGATATGCGACTTTGAATGATAGAGAATCCTTTTTTCGTTGATCATCGATATCTCAGCAACGAATAATCGCGCAGGGAATTAAAGAGCCGTTTTGAAAACTCGAATACATCTCCTACGGGTCCATCTCGTTGATTTTTGGTAAAAAAAAATTTCCCGAACATTAACGACAACTTCAAATTATACAACATACCATCATCATAAAAATGAGAAGGCCAATTTTTCATCGAATTTGTTCACGACGTTGCATTGGCTATTTTTCGAATTCGAGAAAAAATACAAATTACGAAGAGTTTCAAAAACAAAATTTTCGTTTTTTTTTTCTTCTTTAAATCCCTTCTCAGTGCACTTCTACACATTCGAAGGTGCTTATGTTCAAAGTTTCAATTTGATACACGCAAGAAATCTCATTTGCCATGCAAACTTTTACGACTAATTTCGCCCTCTCAAGAGTGAAATTTTTTCGCCAAAAGATCTCGAAACTAGACACTCTGAGCTTCAAAATGCTTTTTTTTGCATCTTTGTACGACCATTTTTCGCTGAGATACGCCACACACGATTTCGACCCCCTTAAGAGTGACAATTTTTGCCGAAAGATCTCGAAACTAGAAACTTCAAGCTTTAAAATGCTTTTTTTTGCACCCCGATACGACCATTTTTCGCAGAGATACGCCCCAAACAATTGCACCCCCTTAAGGGTAAAAATTTTCGCCGATGGATCGCGAGACTAGAGACTTCAAGCTTCAAAATGCTTCTTTTTGCATCTCGATACGACCATTTTTCGCAGATATACACAAAAAGCCACCTCACCCCCTTAAGACGGTCAATTTTTCCGCGGGATATAGAAACTAGAGTCCTTAAGCTTCAAAATGCTTTTTTTGCGATCTCGATACGACCATTATTCGCGGAGATACGGCACTTTGAATAATACGGGCTAAACCCAAACAAACCCAAACAAACACCATTTTGACCCCCTTAAGAGGGACAATTTTTGCCGAAAGATTTCGAAACTAGAGACTTCAAGCTTCAAAATGCTTTTTTTTTCATCTCGATATGACCATTTTTCGCAGAGATACACCCCAAACAATTTCACCTCCTTAAGAGTAACAATTTTTGGCGAACAACGGCGAGCCTAGAAACTTTTTGCACCTCGGTACGAAAATTCTTCGCAGACATACACACAAAACCACCTCACCCCCTTAAGAATGTCAATTTTTTCCACGGGATATAGAAACTAGAGGCCTGAAGCTACAAATTGCTTTTTTTGCGATCTCGATACGACCATTATTCGCAGAGATACAGCACTTTGAAAAATACGCGCAAACCCAAACAAACCCATACAAACCCAAACACGCCAATCTGATCGAAAAACTGGCAAATATATATATAGATATACCCCAATGTAAAAAAATTCCGAAAAAAAAATTATTTTTCGGCTTCTTTGAAGCGCTGTATCTCGGTGAAAAATGGTCGTATCGAGATCGCAAAAAAAGCAAATTGAAGCTCAAAGTCTCTAGTTTCGATATCTTTGGGCGAACATTTTTTTCAACCTACGGTTATTTTGCGTTCGTAAGAAATATCAAGAGACACAAATTTTCCATTTATTTTCCATTTTCAAGGGTTCACAGGCTCGGGAAAACATTTCTTAGTTTAATGGGTATATTGGCGAGTTAGCTTGGTTCATCGCCCTCAATTCCGTTTTTTGTTATCCTCTCTACAACATTTTTTCGCCGAGATATGCGACTTTGAACGATAGAGAATCCTTTTTTCGTTGATCATCGATATCTCAGCAACGAATAATCGCGCAGGGAATTAAAGTGCCGTTTTGAAAACTCAAATACATCTCCTACGAGTCCATCTCGTTGATTTTTGGTAAAAAAAAATTTCCCGAACATTAACGACAACTTCAAATTGTACAACATACCATCATTATAAAAATGAGAAGGCCAATTTTTCATCGAATTTGTTCACGACGTTGCATTGGCTATTTTTCGAATTCGAGAAAAAATACAAATTACGAAGAGTTTCAAAAACAAAATTTTCGTTTTTTTTTTTCTTCTTTCAATCCCTTCTCAGTGCACTTCTACACATTCGAAGGTGCTTATGTTCCAAGTTTCAATTTGATACACGCAAGAAATCTCATTTGCCATGCAAACTTTTACGACTAATTTCGCCCTCTCAAGAGTGAAATTTTTTCGCCAAAAGATCTCGAAACTAGACACTCTGAGCTTCAAAATGCTTTTTTTTGCATCTTTGTACGACCATTTTTCGCTGAGATACGCCACACACGATTTCGACCCCCTTAAGAGTGAAAATTTTTGCCGAAAGATCTCGAAACTAGAAACTTCAAGCTTCAAAATGCTTTTTTTTGCATCCCGATACGACCATTTTTCGCAGAGATACGCCCCAAACAATTGCACCCCCTTAAGGGTAAAAATTTTCGCCGATGGATCGCGAGACTAGAGACTTCAAGCTTCAAAATGCTTCTTTTCGCATCTCGATACGACCATTTTTCGCAGAGATACACAAAAAGCCACCTCACCCCCTTAAGAATGTGAATTTTTTCCGCGGGGTATAGAAACTAGAGGCCTTAAGCTTCAAAATGCTTTTTTTGCGATCTCGATACGACCATTATTAGCGGAGATACAGCACTTTGAAAAATTCGGTCTAAACCCAAACACACCCAAACAAACCCAAACAAACCCAAACAAACCCTAACAAACCCAAACGCTAACCCAAACAAACCCAAACAAACCCAAACGCTAACCCAAACAGCCCCAAACACGCCCATATATATAGATATACACCAATGTAAAAAAATTCCGAAAAAAAATATTATTTTTCGTGTTCTTTGAAGCGCTGTATCTCGGTGAAAAATGGTCGTATCGAGATCGCAAAAAAAGCAAATTGAAGCTCCGAGTCTCTAGTTTCGATATCTTTGGACAAAAATTTTTTTCAACCTACGGTTATTTTGCGTTCGTGAGAAATAGCAAGAGACACAAGTTTTCCATTTATTTTCCATTTTCAAGGGTCCACCGGCTCGGGAAAATGTTTTCTAGTTCAATGGGTGTATTGGCGAGTTAGCTTGGTTCTTCTCCCGCAATTTCCTTTTTTGTTATTCTCTCTACAACATTTTTTTGCCGAGATATGCGACTTTGAATGATAGAGAATCCTTTTTTCGTTGATCATCGATATCTCAGCAACGAATAATCGCGCAGGGAATTAAAGAGCCGTTTTGAAAACTCGAATACATCTCCTACGGGTCCATCTCGTTGATTTTTGGTAAAAAAAAATTTCCCGAACATTAACGACAACTTCAAATTATACAACATACCATCATCATAAAAATGAGAAGGCCAATTTTTCATCGAATTTGTTCACGACGTTGCATTGGCTATTTTTCGAATTCGAGAAAAAATACAAATTACGAAGAGTTTCAAAAACAAAATTTTCGTTTTTTTTTTTCTTCTTTAAATCCCTTCTCAGTGCACTTCTACACATTCGAAGGTGCTTATGTTCAAAGTTTCAATTTGATACACGCAAGAAATCTCATTTGCCATGCAAACTTTTACGACTAATTTCGCCCTCTCAAGAGTGAAATTTTTTCGCCAAAAGATCTCGAAACTAGACACTCTGAGCTTCAAAATGCTTTTTTTTGCATCTTTGTACGACCATTTTTCGCTGAGATACGCCACACACGATTTCGACCCCCTTAAGAGTGACAATTTTTGCCGAAAGATCTCGAAACTAGAAACTTCAAGCTTCAAAATGCTTTTTTTTGCATCCCGATACGACCATTTTTCGCAGAGATACGCCCCGAACAATTGCACCCCCTTAAGGGTAAAAATTTTCGCCGATGGATCGCGAGACTAGAGACTTCAAGCTTCAAAATGCTTCTTTTCGCATCTCGATACGACCATTTTTCGCAGAGATACACAAAAAGCCACCTCACCCCCTTAAGAATGTGAATTTTTTCCGCGGGGTATAGAAACTAGAGGCCTTAAGCTTCAAAATGCTTTTTTTGCGATCTCGATACGACCATTATTAGCGGAGATACAGCACTTTGAAAAATTCGGTCTAAACCCAAACACACCCAAACAAACCCAAACAAACCCAAACGCTAACCCAAACAAACCCAAACAAACCCAAACGCTAACCCAAACAGCCCCAAACACGCCCATATATATAGATATACACCAATGTAAAAAAATTCCGAAAAAAAATATTATTTTTCGTGTTCTTTGAAGCGCTGTATCTCGGTGAAAAATGGTCGTATCGAGATCGCAAAAAAAGCAAATTGAAGCTCCGAGTCTCTAGTTTCGATATCTTTGGACAAAAATTTTTTTCAACCTACGGTTATTTTGCGTTCGTGAGAAATAGCAAGAGACACAAGTTTTCCATTTATTTTCCATTTTCAAGGGTCCACCGGCTCGGGAAAATGTTTTCTAGTTCAATGGGTGTATTGGCGAGTTAGCTTGGTTCTTCTCCCGCAATTTCCTTTTTTGTTATTCTCTCTACAACATTTTTTTGCCGAGATATGCGACTTTGAATGATAGAGAATCCTTTTTTCGTTGATCATCGATATCTCAGCAACGAATAATCGCGCAGGGAATTAAAGAGCCGTTTTGAAAACTCGAATACATCTCCTACGGGTCCATCTCGTTGATTTTTGGTAAAAAAAATTTCCCGAACATTAACGACAACTTCAAATTATACAACATACCATCATCATAAAAATGAGAAGGCCAATTTTTCATCGAATTTGTTCACGACGTTGCATTGGCTATTTTTCGAATTCGAGAAAAAATACAAATTACGAAGAGTTTCAAAAACAAAATTTTCGTTTTTTTTTTTCTTCTTTAAATCCCTTCTCAGTGCACTTCTACACATTCGAAGGTGCTTATGTTCAAAGTTTCAATTTGATACACGCAAGAAATCTCATTTGCCATGCAAACTTTTACGACTAATTTCGCCCTCTCAAGAGTGAAATTTTTTCGCCAAAAGATCTCGAAACTAGACACTCTGAGCTTCAAAATGCTTTTTTTTGCATCTTTGTACGACCATTTTTCGCTGAGATACGCCACACACGATTTCGACCCCCTTAAGAGTGACAATTTTTGCCGAAAGATCTCGAAACTAGAAACTTCAAGCTTCAAAATGCTTTTTTTTGCATCCCGATACGACCATTTTTCGCAGAGATACGCCCCGAACAATTGCACCCCCTTAAGGGTAAAAATTTTCGCCGATGGATCGCGAGACTAGAGACTTCAAGCTTCAAAATGCTTCTTTTTGCATCTCGATACGACCATTTTTCGCAGATATACACAAAAAGCCACCTCACCCCCTTAAGACGGTCAATTTTTCCGCGGGATATAGAAACTAGAGTCCTTAAGCTTCAAAATGCTTTTTTTGCGATCTCGATACGACCATTATTCGCGGAGATACGGCACTTTGAATAATACGGGCTAAACCCAAACAAACCCAAACAAACACCATTTTGACCCCCTTAAGAGGGACAATTTTTGCCGAAAGATTTCGAAACTAGAGACTTCAAGCTTCAAAATGCTTTTTTTTTCATCTCGATATGACCATTTTTCGCAGAGATACACCCCAAACAATTTCACCTCCTTAAGAGTAAAAATTTTTGCCGAACAACGGCGAGCCTAGAAACTTTTTGCACCTCGGTACGAAAATTCTTCGCAGACATACACACAAAACCACCTCACCCCCTTAAGAATGTCAATTTTTTCCACGGGATATAGAAACTAGAGGCCTGAAGCTACAAATTGCTTTTTTTGCGATCTCGATACGACCATTATTCGCAGAGATACAGCACTTTGAAAAATACGCGCAAACCCAAACAAACCCATACAAACCCAAACACGCCAATCTGATCGAAAAACTAGCAAATATATATATAGATATACCCCAATGTAAAAAAATTCCGAAAAAAAAATTATTTTTCGGCTTCTTTGAAGCGCTGTATCTCGGTGAAAAATGGTCGTATCGAGATCGCAAAAAAAGCAAATTGAAGCTCAAAGTCTCTAGTTTCGATATCTTTGGGCGAACATTTTTTTCAACCTACGGTTATTTTGCGTTCGTAAGAAATATCAAGAGACACAAATTTTCCATTTATTTTCCATTTTCAAGGGTTCACAGGCTCGGGAAAACATTTCTTAGTTTAATGGGTATATTGGCGAGTTAGCTTGGTTCATCGCCCTCAATTCCGTTTTTTGTTATCCTCTCTACAACATTTTTTCGCCGAGATATGCGACTTTGAACGATAGAGAATCCTTTTTTCGTTGATCATCGATATCTCAGCAACGAATAATCGCGCAGGGAATTAAAGTGCCGTTTTGAAAACTCAAATACATCTCCTACGAGTCCATCTCGTTGATTTTTGGTAAAAAAAAAATTCCCGAACATTAACGACAACTTCAAATTGTACAACATACCATCATTATAAAAATGAGAAGGCCAATTTTTCATCGAATTTGTTCACGACGTTGCATTGGCTATTTTTCGAATTCGAGAAAAAATACAAATTACGAAGAGTTTCAAAAACAAAATTTTCGTTTTTTTTTTTCTTCTTTCAATCCCTTATCAGTGCACTTCTACACATTCGAAGGTGCTTATGTTCCAAGTTTCAATTTGATACACGCAAGAAATCTCATTTGCCATGCAAACTTTTACGACTAATTTCGCCCTCTCAAGAGTGAAATTTTTTCGCCAAAAGATCTCGAAACTAGACACTCTGAGCTTCAAAATGCTTTTTTTTGCATCTTTGTACGACCATTTTTCGCTGAGATACGCCACACACGATTTCGACCCCCTTAAGAGTGACAATTTTTGCCGAAAGATCTCGAAACTAGAAACTTCAAGCTTCAAAATGCTTTTTTTTGCATCCCGATACGACCATTTTTCGCAGAGATACGCCCCAAACAATTGCACCCCCTTAAGGGTAAAAATTTTCGCCGATGGATCGCGAGACTAGAGACTTCAAGCTTCAAAATGCTTCTTTTCGCATCTCGATACGACCATTTTTCGCAGAGATACACAAAAAGCCACCTCACCCCCTTAAGAATGTGAATTTTTTCCGCGGGGTATAGAAACTAGAGGCCTTAAGCTTCAAAATGCTTTTTTTGCGATCTCGATACGACCATTATTAGCGGAGATACAGCACTTTGAAAAATTCGGTCTAAACCCAAACACACCCAAACAAACCCAAACAAACCCAAACGCTAACCCAAACAAACCCAAACAAACCCAAACGCTAACCCAAACAGCCCCAAACACGCCCATATATATAGATATACACCAATGTAAAAAAATTCCGAAAAAAAATATTATTTTTCGTGTTCTTTGAAGCGCTGTATCTCGGTGAAAAATGGTCGTATCGAGATCGCAAAAAAAGCAAATTGAAGCTCCGAGTCTCTAGTTTCGATATCTTCGGACAAAAATTTTTTTCAACCTACGGTTATTTTGCGTTCGTGAGAAATAGCAAGAGACACAAATTTTCCATTTATTTTCCATTTTCAAGGGTCCACCGGCTCGGGAAAATGTTTTCTAGTTCAATGGGTGTATTGGCGAGTTAGCTTGGTTCTTCTCCCGCAATTTCCTTTTTTGTTATTCTCTTTACAACATTTTTTTGCCGAGATATGCGACTTTGAACGATAGAGAATCCTTTTTTCGTTGATCATCGATATCTCAGCAACGAATAATCGCGCAGGGAATTAAAGTGCCGTTTTGAAAACTCAAATACATCTCCTACGAGTCCATCTCGTTGATTTTTGGTAAAAAAAAATTTCCCGAACATTAACGACAACTTCAAATTGTACAACATACCATCATTATAAAAATAAGAAGGCCAATTTTTCATCGAATTTGTTCACGACGTTGCATTGGCTATTTTTCGTATTCGAGAAAAAATACAAATTACGAAGAGTTTCAAAAACAACATTTTCGTTTTTTTTTTCTTCTTTAAATCCCTTCTCAGTGCACTTCTACACATTCGAAGGTGCTTATGTTCCAAGTTTCAATTTGATACACGCAAGAAATCTCATTTGCCATGCAAACTTTTACGACTAATTTCGCCCTCTCAAGAGTGAAATTTTTTCGCCAAAAGATCTCGAAACTAGACACTCTGAGCTTCAAAATGCTTTTTTTTGCATCTTTGTACGACCATTTTTCGCTGAGATACGCCACACACGATTTCGACCCCCTTAAGAGTGACAATTTTTGCCGAAAGATCTCGAAACTAGAAACTTCAAGCTTCAAAATGCTTTTTTTTGCATCCCGATACGACCATTTTTCGCAGAGATACGCCCCAAACAATTGCACCCCCTTAAGGGTAAAAATTTTCGCCGATGGATCGCGAGACTAGAGACTTCAAGCTTCAAAATGCTTCTTTTCGCATCTCGATACGACCATTTTTCGCAGAGATACACAAAAAGCCACCTCACCCCCTTAAGAATGTGAATTTTTTCCGCGGGGTATAGAAACTAGAGGCCTTAAGCTTCAAAATGCTTTTTTTGCGATCTCGATACGACCATTATTAGCGGAGATACAGCACTTTGAAAAATTCGGTCTAAACCCAAACACACCCAAACAAACCCAAACAAACCCAAACGCTAACCCAAACAAACCCAAACAAACCCAAACGCTAACCCAAACAGCCCCAAACACGCCCATATATATAGATATACACCAATGTAAAAAAATTCCGAAAAAAAATATTATTTTTCGTGTTCTTTGAAGCGCTGTATCTCGGTGAAAAATGGTCGTATCGAGATCGCAAAAAAAGCAAATTGAAGCTCCGAGTCTCTAGTTTCGATATCTTTGGACAAAAATTTTTTTCAACCTACGGTTATTTTGCGTTCGTGAGAAATAGCAAGAGACACAAATTTTCCATTTATTTTCCATTTTCAAGGGTCCACCGGCTCGGGAAAATGTTTTCTAGTTCAATGGGTGTATTGGCGAGTTAGCTTGGTTCTTCTCCCGCAATTTCCTTTTTTGTTATTCTCTCTACAACATTTTTTTGCCGAGATATGCGACTTTGAATGATAGAGAATCCTTTTTTCGTTGATCATCGATATCTCAGCAACGAATAATCGCGCAGGGAATTAAAGAGCCGTTTTGAAAACTCGAATACATCTCCTACGGGTCCATCTCGTTGATTTTTGGTAAAAAAAAATTTCCCGAACATTAACGACAACTTCAAATTATACAACATACCATCATCATAAAAATGAGAAGGCCAATTTTTCATCGAATTTGTTCACGACGTTGCATTGGCTATTTTTCGAATTCGAGAAAAAATACAAATTACGAAGAGTTTCAAAAACAAAATTTTCGTTTTTTTTTTTCTTCTTTAAATCCCTTCTCAGTGCACTTCTACACATTCGAAGGTGCTTATGTTCAAAGTTTCAATTTGATACACGCAAGAAATCTCATTTGCCATGCAAACTTTTACGACTAATTTCGCCCTCTCAAGAGTGAAATTTTTTCGCCAAAAGATCTCGAAACTAGACACTCTGAGCTTCAAAATGCTTTTTTTTGCATCTTTGTACGACCATTTTTCGCTGAGATACGCCACACACGATTTCGACCCCCTTAAGAGTGACAATTTTTGCCGAAAGATCTCGAAACTAGAAACTTCAAGCTTTAAAATGCTTTTTTTTGCACCCCGATACGACCATTTTTCGCAGAGATACGCCCCAAACAATTGCACCCCCTTAAGGGTAAAAATTTTCGCCGATGGATCGCGAGACTAGAGACTTCAAGCTTCAAAATGCTTCTTTTTGCATCTCGATACGACCATTTTTCGCAGATATACACAAAAAGCCACCTCACCCCCTTAAGACGGTCAATTTTTCCGCGGGATATAGAAACTAGAGTCCTTAAGCTTCAAAATGCTTTTTTTGCGATCTCGATACGACCATTATTCGCGGAGATACGGCACTTTGAATAATACGGGCTAAACCCAAACAAACCCAAACAAACACCATTTTGACCCCCTTAAGAGGGACAATTTTTGCCGAAAGATTTCGAAACTAGAGACTTCAAGCTTCAAAATGCTTTTTTTTTCATCTCGATATGACCATTTTTCGCAGAGATACACCCCAAACAATTTCACCTCCTTAAGAGTAAAAATTTTTGGCGAACAACGGCGAGCCTAGAAACTTTTTGCACCTCGGTACGAAAATTCTTCGCAGACATACACACAAAACCACCTCACCCCCTTAAGAATGTCAATTTTTTCCACGGGATATAGAAACTAGAGGCCTGAAGCTACAAATTGCTTTTTTTGCGATCTCGATACGACCATTATTCGCAGAGATACAGCACTTTGAAAAATACGCGCAAACCCAAACAAACCCATACAAACCCAAACACGCCAATCTGATCGAAAAACTGGCAAATATATATATAGATATACCCCAATGTAAAAAAATTCCGAAAAAAAAATTATTTTTCGGCTTCTTTGAAGCGCTGTATCTCGGTGAAAAATGGTCGTATCGAGATCGCAAAAAAAGCAAATTGAAGCTCAAAGTCTCTAGTTTCGATATCTTTGGGCGAACATTTTTTTCAACCTACGGTTATTTTGCGTTCGTAAGAAATATCAAGAGACACAAATTTTCCATTTATTTTCCATTTTCAAGGGTTCACAGGCTCGGGAAAACATTTCTTAGTTTAATGGGTATATTGGCGAGTTAGCTTGGTTCATCGCCCTCAATTCCGTTTTTTGTTATCCTCTCTACAACATTTTTTCGCCGAGATATGCGACTTTGAACGATAGAGAATCCTTTTTTCGTTGATCATCGATATCTCAGCAACGAATAATCGCGCAGGGAATTAAAGTGCCGTTTTGAAAACTCAAATACATCTCCTACGAGTCCATCTCGTTGATTTTTGGTAAAAAAAAAATTCCCGAACATTAACGACAACTTCAAATTGTACAACATACCATCATTATAAAAATAAGAAGGCCAATTTTTCATCGAATTTGTTCACGACGTTGCATTGGCTATTTTTCGAATTCGAGAAAAAATACAAATTACGAAGAGTTTCAAAAACCAAATTTTCGTTTTTTTTTCTTCTTCTTTAAATCCCTTCTCAGTGCACTTCTACACATTCGAAGGTGCTTATGTTCCAAGTTTCAATTTGATACACGCAAGAAATCTCATTTGCCATGCAAACTTTTACGACTAATTTCGCCCTCTCAAGAGTGACAATTTTTGCCGAAAGATCTCGAAACTAGAAACTTCAAGCTTCAAAATGCTTTTTTTTGCATCCCGATACGACCATTTTTCGCAGAGATACGCCCCAAACAATTGCACCCCCTTAAGGGTAAAAATTTTCGCCGATGGATCGCGAGACTAGAGACTTCAAGCTTCAAAATGCTTCTTTTCGCATCTCGATACGACCATTTTTCGCAGAGATACACAAAAAGCCACCTCACCCCCTTAAGAATGTGAATTTTTTCCGCGGGATATAGAAACTAGAGTCCTTAAGCTTCAAAATGCTTTTTTTGCGATCTCGATACGACCATTATTCGCGGAGATACGGCACTTTGAAAAATACGGGCTAAACCCAAACAAACCCAAACAAACCCCATTTTGACCCCCTTAAGAGGGACAATTTTTGCCGAAAGATTTCGAAACTAGAGACTTCAAGCTTCAAAATGCTTTTTTTTTCATCTCGATACGACCATTTTTGCAGAGATACACCCCAAACAATTTCACCTCCTTAAGAGTAAAATTTTTTGCCGAACAACGGCGAGCCTAGAAACTTTTTGCACCTCGGTACGAAAATTCTTCGCAGACATACACACAAAACCACCTCACCCCCTTAAGAATGTCAATTGTTTCCACGGGATATAGAAACTAGAGACCTGAAGCTACAAAATGCTTTTTTTGCGATCTCGATACGACCATTATTCGCAGAGATACAGCACTTTGAAAAATACGCGCAAACCCAAACAAACCCATACAAACCCAAACACGCCAATCTGATCGAAAAACTCGCAAATATATATCAAGAGACGCGGCAGCGTCTCGACGCCAAGTAATAAAAAAAAAACGACTGTCACGACACGACACGCCGCGCACTCTTTATACGCCAAGATGGGCTTTAGCAGACGACTTTTTAACTTATAATCGACATTATGCGAAAACGCGGAGACGAATCGAAAATCTAATGACATTTTACCAATCAAATGTTATTTTTTCCTATCGATTTTGTTTGGGTCATTTTTCGATCCGCCTACTCAAACTTGAGATCTCGTAATATTAGCCGAATTTCCGAGCGACTTTTTTACCACAAAAATTCTTCAACACTTTAGAACTTGGAGGGATAAAGTTATTCGGTCGCATCGTAAGCTATACTACATACGTCCTTTTGGGGAAAGCGTTAACATGATGGGAACGCTTAGTTTCAGCGTGAAGTGCACTGTTTGCTCACTTCAGAGAGGTGCTGCTATAAATAAACAATGGCGCGCTAGAAACGTCAAAAGTCGGGTTCTTCGAATGTATAGCCTCTGTCGGCTTTAAGAGGGAACGGTACCCGCAGCAAGACTTCGACGCAGCCCCGGCTCCAGTCGGTAGGGCAGAACTCGTACGAACCCCTGCTACCTACCGGGAGATTGTAAATGCCTTTCTGCGTCTCGCAACGCGTATGTGCATGTATGTGGTGTGCTGTCGTAGCGCACCAACATACATCCTTCGTAGCGCGTACACACCGCGTGAGCGCACATACACCGCGTGAGCGTATATAAATGCACAAACATACATAAACACAGTCGGCGTCGAGAACTTTATTTTCTTTTCTCAACCCCGACTTCGCAAGAAATTCAAAAACACGAATTTCGCAGAAAGAGTCCTTGCTGAGGGTAGCGATTGGCTCAGTAAACATTTAGGGTATAAATAATACAAACATAATTGTTTAAACAATTATGAATGCATTTATTCTCGACCACGATTGTGATCGGTAGATACGGTACTTTCAGTACCTCTCAGCAAATAGATTGCTGTTTGCGAGCCGCAAAACGGTACGCTAAAAATAATGCAAAAATAATTGTTTAAAAAATTATTTTTGCATTTTTCCTCGATCATGATTGTGATCGCGAGATACGGTACTTTCAAACCTCTTAACAATTATGATTGCTGCTTGCGCTATGTAAAATCCAACGTTAAAAATAATGCAGCCATAATTGTTTAAACACTTATGAATGCGTTTATCTCGACCACGATTGTGGTCGGTAGATACGGTACTTTCAGTACCTCTCGCCAAAGAAATTGCTGCTTGCGAGCCGCAAAACATAACAATAAAAATAATGCAAACATAATTGTTTAAACAATTGTAGAGAGTTTCCTGCAAAGCTCGCTCAGTGTCGCTAGTAGCGAGCGTCGTTTCCGGCTACCGCGTGGTAATCGCGCGGAGAGAGCAGTAGCGGTTTAGACGCGGAAAGGCGTATTGCGTACATCGCTTCTCGAGAGACAATAAGAGAAAAAAAGAGATTTTGAGAGTCGAGCGTCGTACGACCGAGCGAGCTGAGTGCGATGAAACCCGATTGTACGCGCGAGTGTTTTGCTTTAATTAATAAAGATTACTTTTGTTCTTATATGTAAAACGGTGACGGAAAATATTATTTGATCAGCCTCTTCCTCATTGTCGCGGTTTTCTACAAATTTGGGGGCTCGTCCGGGATAAAACAACTAGACTATCGAGTACGTGACAGGCGAGGAGGCGATCGAATACATTCGAAGATTTGAGACATTTTCGCGAGTTACGTGCGAGTTCAGACGACGCGGCGGTGTTGTTATTGTGTTGTGCTGGCGGGACTACGCGGTAGCTAGTAAACACAGAGAGAGAGAGAGAGACCGAGACTAAATAAAAAAAATCCTTGTGACGAGTTGACTGAGACGGTGCGAGTATCGTGTTTCGAGTTCGACGCGAAATAAAATTTGTGACGTAAAACAAACAAGATGAAAGATCCGAATAGATTTACCGTGGCTACACTAAAAGAGCTCTTGATAGCTCGTGGTCTTGTTAGCACCGGTACAAAAGCCGAGTTAATTTCTCGTCTAATGGAAACCGATCCCGATGGATTTTGGATGGATGAGACGCAGGACGAAAGTGATGAAGCAGTTGGCGGACTGAACGTACAAGCAGCGACGGGTTGGCAGCAACGGCAAATAGACCTGTATAAAAAAGAAAAGGAATTGGCCGAGCGTGAGCTGGCGTTGGCGCGTCGCGAGATAGAAATGATGCGTAGAGACCAGCCCATACAGCCAATACAGCCTGCTGTTGACGTCGGCGTAGATGGCGCTGCGGAGCAAACCCACCAATCACGAATAAACGTAACAGTTGTCGCGGACTTACTGAACAATTATAACGGTAAGTCAGGTGACTACGAGATGTGGGAAAAACAGATTAAGCTGCTCAAAGCGACGTATCGACTCGAAGACGACGTGGCGAAAATATTAATTGGTATGCGACTGAAAGGAAAAGCGCTCGAGTGGCTGCATTCGAAACCGGAATATATCGCGATGACGTTCGACGGTCTTCTGGTTGAAATGAAGACCATGTTTGGTCACCGACAAAGCAAAATGGCGACGAGGAAAAAATTCGAAGAGCGAACGTGGAAAAGGGATGAAACGTTCCACGAATATTTTCACGAGAAAACAATTCTGGGAAATCGAGTACCAATAGACGATGACGAAGTACTCGAGTATGTTATTGAGGGCATCCCAGATGAGACGTTGAGAAATCAGGCGCGTATTCAGCGATTTACGACAACTGATAGACTGTTGGAAGCATTCGAGAAAGTAACGATTCGAGATCGAGGTGCGCCCAGTACATCAAGTTCAGCAAAGACGGACAGGCGAGGCGGCGGTCAGTTCAAGGGTACGACGGCTAACGACGAAGAGAAGCGGTCATCGGGCGGCAACGACGAAAAGAAGAAACCTTCAGCTACTGTAGTGCGCTGTTACAATTGCGGCGAGCGCGATCATATAAGTCAAAATTGTCCAACGAAAAGCCAAGGCGTCAAGTGTTTCAAGTGTAAGGAACGAGGGCATGTCGCGCCAAAATGTCCGAAGAATTTGGCCACAGGTAAAGAGAGTTGCGCAGTATTAGGCGTCGCTCGTGGAAAATACCTTAAAAATATTATACTCGACGGTCGTAATATTACGGCATTGATAGATTCGGGAAGCGATTTCAGTCTGATTCGTGCGGACGAGTATATCAAACTGGGTTCGCCAAAATTACAACTCGGTGATCTGCGATTCGATGGCGTAGGTTCGACCGACAATCCGACGTTAGGAGAATTTGAGGCGAATATCACTGTAGACGAACATACATATCCAATTCGCGTTCAAGTCATTTCAGATACGATGCTTCGACAGAAAATGTTGATAGGGAAGAACTTCCTTGGCGGCGTAGATACTCGTCTGAGAGGCGACGAGGTAACTATCAGGCCGCTGCCGGAAGTAACACGCGACGTTTCGGGGAACGAAGACGTTGTGCCGGAGATATTTAAAATAGACGTAGCCCATAACGAAGCGTTTGAAGTAAACCTCGTAGACGTCGCGCATATAAAAAATTCTAATCAGCGCGAAGCGATAGAGAATCTTGTGGGTAACTATAAGCCGAATAAGAGTCGCGAATCAGATATAAAAATGAAGCTCGTGTTAAAAGATGAGGAGCCAGTATATCAATCGGCGAGGCGCTTAACGGCAAGCGAGAGAGAGATTGTTAATGCGCAAATCGACGAATGGATCGTAGAGGGGGTTGCTCAACCGTCTGCATCCGATTACGCTAGTCCGGTGGTACTTGTGCGAAAAAGGGATGATTCGTTTAGATTGTGCGTAGACTACCGACTAGTAAACAAAAAGATCATCAAAGATAGATACCCTTTACCGATAATCGAGGATCAGCTAGATTTGTTACAAGGCGCACGGGTTTTCAGCACACTCGATCTGAAAAACGGGTTTTTTCACGTTCGAATGGAAGAATCGAGTCGGAAGTATACGGCCTTCATTGTGCCAGACGGCCATTTCGAGTTTCTTCGGGTTCCTTTCGGTCTCTGTAACTCACCGGCGGTGTTTCAGAGATTCGTAAATACGATTTTTAGGCAGCTCATGCGGGAGGGAATAGTGTTGGCCTATATGGACGACCTAATTGTTCCATCCGAAGATGTCGAGAGCGGCATCAAAAATCTAAAGCGAGTTTTGACAACTGCAAGCGAAGCAGGTTTGATTGTAAATTGGCGAAAATGTTGTTTCTTGAAAACGACTGTGGAGTTCCTCGGACACGTAATTGACAATGGTCGAGTTCGTCCTTCAGACCGTAAAACCGACGCAGTTCGTCGATTCCCAGAGCCTGCGACTGTTAAACAGGTGCAGAGTTTTCTCGGGTTGAGCGGATACTTCCGCAAGTTCATACCCGGTTACTCGACGATTGCAAGACCTTTGACGAACCTACTGCGAGCGAATGTCAAGTTCCACTTTGGAGCTGCAGAGAGAGACGCGTTTGTGAGGCTCAAAATGATGCTAAGCGAAAAGCCGATCCTAAATCTATATCGAGTCGGAGCGGAAACAGAACTCCATACGGATGCTTCTGCGCTAGGTTACGGTGCTATTCTGCTTCAGCGAAATTCCGAGGATCAAAACTTTCATCCGGTGTATTATTCTAGCGGTAAGACGACTCCAGCCGAGGCGAACTATACTAGCTATGAATTAGAAGTCTTAGCAATAATAAAAGCGTTGAAAAAATACCGCGTGTATTTGCTAGGGATAGCATTTAAAATAGTCACTGACTGTCGCGCGTTTACTCTTACTATGCACAAGAAGGACCTTTGTGTGCGTGTCGCACGATGGGCATTACTCCTGGAAGAATTCAACTATACCATAGAGCACCGACCTGGGAAAAATATGGCTCATGTTGATGCGCTCAGTCGAAACCCGCTTCCAGCGTGCTTTGTGGTCGGCGAATCGGAAGCCGGGCTGGCGGCCCGCATACGAAAGGCTCAAGACGACGACGATAGTATAAAGAGACTCCGAGATTTGGCGTTGGGGAACAAGACGCAAGATTACATAATTCGAGGCAATTTGCTCTATAAAGAATCTGGGGGAGACATCCAGCTTGTTGTACCAAGAAGAATGCAGACGCAAGTCATACGACTAGTCCACGAGCGAGGTCATTTCGGCAGTGGGAAGACCGAGGCTCGTGTGCGCACCGAGTATTGGATTCCTAATCTACGGAAAAGAGTTGAGAAGGTGGTACAGAACTGCATCACCTGCATACTAGCCGAGAGGAAGCAGGGAAAACAGGAAGGTCTGTTAAATCCGATCGAGAAGGGAAGTGTTCCTTTGGACACAATACACATCGACTATCTTGGGCCGTTACCCTCGACGACGAAGTCGTATCAGCACATATTTGCGGTGGTCGACGCGTTCTCCAAATTTGTCTGGCTGTACGCCACAAAATCTACAAGTGCAGCAGAAGCCTTGGCACGTTTAAGGAAACAGGCCATGATTTTCTGCAACCCGCGACGAATCATCTCCGATAGGGGATCGGCGTTTACATCGAATGATTTCAGGGAATATTGTCGAGCCGAGGGTATAGAGCATTCCTTGATTACGACGGGAGTTCCCAGAGCGAATGGTCAGGTTGAGCGGCTCAACCGAACACTAATCCCGTTGTTGACCAAGTTAGCGGCCCCGAAGCCGAGTGAGTGGTACAAGCACCTGGACATCGTTCAGCAGTGCCTGAATGCAACCACTCATCGCAGCATCGGCACATCGCCGTTTCATCTTCTTTTCGGTACTCACCCGCGACTGAAGGAATATCAGGATATTCGCGAATTACTGGAGACGGAGTGGATTACATCTTTTCAAGACGCACGAGACGAACTGCGAGCCCAAGCGAGTGAGAACATACTAGAGGTTCAGCGTGAGAACAAAAGGACCTTCAACAAAAAGAGACGAGAAGCTAGAAGCTACAGTGAAGGTGAGTTGGTGGCCATAAAACGCACACAGCAGGGACCAGGCTTGAAGGTGGCTCACAAGTATCTTGGCCCTTACGAGGTTTTGAAAGTACTCCGAAATCAGCGGTACCTAGTTCAAAAAGTCGGTGAAAATGAAGGTCCGCAAAGGACGTCTACGTCAGCTGACTTCATGAAATTGTGGGTCGACGAAACCAGCGATGATTCATCGGAGGATGAAGACCATCCCGAAGTCGACGAAAATGATCAATTCGTGAACGAAGACATTCGAGGACGAATGCCCGTTCAGGAGGGCCGAGTGTAGAGAGTTTCCTGCAAAGCTCGCTCAGTGTCGCTAGTAGCGAGCGTCGTTTCCGGCTACCGCGTGGTAATCGCGCGGAGAGAGCAGTAGCGGTTTAGACGCGGAAAGGCGTATTGCGTACATCGCTTCTCGAGAGACAATAAGAGAAAAAAAGAGATTTTGAGAGTCGAGCGTCGTACGACCGAGCGAGCTGAGTGCGATGAAACCCGATTGTACGCGCGAGTGTTTTGCTTTAATTAATAAAGATTACTTTTGTTCTTATATGTAAAACGGTGACGGAAAATATTATTTGATCAGCCTCTTCCTCATTGTCGCGGTTTTCTACACAATTATGGATGCGTTTATCTCGACCACGGTTGTAATCGGTAGATATGGTACTTTCAGTACCTCTCGGCAAATAAATTGCTGCTTGCGAGCCGAAAAACCTAACAATAAAAATAATGCAATCATAATTGTTTAAACAATTATGAATGCGATTATCCCGACCACGATTGTGATCGGTAGATACGGTACTTTCAGTACCTCTCGGCAAATAAATTGCTGCTTGCGAGCCGCAAAACATAACAATAAAAATAATGCAATCATAATTGTTTAAACAATTATGAATGCGTTTATCTCGACCATGATTGTAATCGGTAGGTACGGTACTTTCAGTACCTCTCAGCAAATAAATTGCTGATCGCGAGCCGCAAAACATAACAATAAAAATAATGCAATCATAATTGTTTAAACAATTATGAATGCGTTTATCTCGACCACGATTGTGATTGGTAGATACGGTACTTACTTCCAGTACCTCTTAGCAAATAGATTGCTGATTGCGAGCCGCGAAACCTAACAATAAAATAATGCAAACATAATTGTTTAAACAATTATGAATGCGTTTATCTCGACCATGATTGTAATCGGTAGATACGGTACTTTCAGTACCTCTCAGCAAATAATCTGCTGATTGCGAGCCGCAAAACCTAACAATAAAAATAATGCAATCATAATTGTTTAAACAATTATCAATGCGTTTATCTCGACCACGATTATGATCGGTAGATACGGTACTTTCAGTGACTCTTAGCAAATAAATTGCTGCTTGTGAGCCGCAAAACATAACAATAAAAATAATGCAACCATAATAACAATTATGAATGCGTTTATCTCGACCAGGATTGTGATCGGTAGATACGGTACTTTCAGTACCTCTCGGCAAATAAATTGCTGCTTGCGAACCGCAAAACCTAACAATAAAAAAAATGCAAACATAATTGTTTAAAAAATTATGAATGCGTTCATTCTCGATCACGATTGTGATCGGTAGATACGGTAATTTGAGCATATATGATTGCCTCTCAGTATATATGATTGCTGTTTGCACGCTGCAAAGCATAACGGTAAAAAATAATTGTTTCAACAATTATCAATTTGTTTTTTCTCGACCACGTTTGTGATCGGTAGATACAGTACTTCCTATACCTCTCAGTAAATATGATTGCTCTTTACGCGTTGCAAAACTCAATGGTAAAAATAATGCGACAATAATTGTGTAAACAATTAAAGCATTTCTTCTCGACCACGATTGTAATCGGTCGGTGCGGTACTTTCTGTACCTCTCAGCAAATATGATTACTGCTTGCGCGCTGCAAAACATAACGGCAAAAACAATGCGTAAAAAATTGTTTAAACCATTCAAGAATTTATTCTCGACCACGATTGTGATCGGTAAGCGCGGTACTTTCTGTACCCCTCAGCAAATATGATTGTTGCGTAGGCGCTGCAAAAATCAACGGTAAAAGTAATGCAAAAATATTTGTTTAAACAAGTATTTTTGCTTTTTTTCTCGACCACGATTATGATCGGTAGGTGCCGTACTTTCTATAGTATACAACTTGATGACGTTGAAGTTTGTATTGTAAGATGCATCGAAAACTTTTTCATTTTAATAGCCCAAATTTTTTTTATTTTCATACTGAACAAATCGTTACGACATTTTCACACAGTCTTAGACAAGTTAAATTTTCACAAAGATTACTCTCTGTAATAATAAAAATAAAGAAATGGAAAAAATATGTTGGGGTGGTTTGAAAAATAAAGTTTATAAAGTTACTTTTCAGGGCTTACGGTTGACGAAAATTGTAAAACACATGAATATTTATTTTCCCTTATTTATAATTTATTCAAAACAATACATTATTTAATTTTACGGTATTACTGGATGGACCGTCAGACAATAAATTAGTCCAAAATGGGCGAATCGTAAATTTACAAGTCTAGATCATATCGTACAAGTTTAGCCTTACAAGCGGCTAATTTAATAATAAATTAACACTGAGAAATGTTAATTTTCCACTTTCAATACCAACTGAAGTCAAATTCGACGATATTGGCGTGTGCTTGACTGAGGTTTTGTCAGTGACTGTACATCTGTTTCAACTGGACAACAAAAACATTTCTCAATTTGTAAATTCAATTAATAAGTTAAGATAATCTTATTATTATCAATAATCGCCCAAAAACTCGTTAAGTTTATAACTACGGTAAGTTTATAACTATAAAAAATGAAGTATTTCCGTTTCAAAAAGATATGAAATCCCCCTAAAAAACTTTAACAAGTAAAAAAAAACGCCAAGTAATAAAAAAACCCCCTAAAAAACTTTAACAAGTAAAAAAAAACGCCAAGTAATAAAAAATGCCCTCGAAAAAATTATCGGTTGTTTCACTATCTACAAGATTCTAATTAACCTCGAAATATTTGTGATTTTTTTCAAACAATAGTTTTATTTAGATTCTAATTTTTCAACTCAAACGTACAAAAGAAGTGAAATAACTTTTTATGAAAAAGCCAAGCAAATTTACCAGAAACGTACAGAAAATTACCAAACTCTAGTAATACCATTTTTCTCAATATTTTGTTTTCAAAAACCATTTTACTCTTATAATAAAAGTACGAATCACGATTATATAAAAGTACAATGTATGCATCACACAAGTACTGTATGTATGTATCACTAGAAAAGCTGGGCAACGACTTGGCGTGCATGGTTAAGAAAAAAAGCTCGGGAAGATACACGATTTTCTTACAGAAACGTCCCTACCGCTTGCAAAAGTAACTTTTGCAACAATTTATCTACATAGATTATTTCAAATTGTAACATCACATCAGGCATACAGGATTATTAGAAATGAGATGTTCCACTGTACTAAGACAAATTATCGGAAATGGAGCGATAGGTGTCGAGAGTAATATCGATATTCCTTTTCCACCAGCAAGTGGTGCGGACCGTAGTTCAAACCTTCAGCCTGCCAAAACTATGTTCATTACACCAAAATTTATACGGCGCAATAGATTTCATGAGATGTATGGTGGTTCTGCAATAGAGTAGAAAGTGAATACTTCCACACAACTTTTCAAGGTATGCAAATAAAGTGAGATTTCAAGAGCCGTGTGGTCTAGGGGTACATCACTGATTTTTTAAGTTATACTTTGCGGAATCAGAAACTTGTTTTGCAGTTACATAATAAATTGCGTCAATTTATGTTTTTCTTAAACTAATGGTCAGGTTGTTGAGAAAACGTCATCCTTCGCCGAGCTTTTTTTCTTAACCATGCACGCCAAGTCGTTGCCCAGCTTTTTTAGTGATACATACATACAGTACTTGTGTGATGCATACGTTGTACTTTTATATAATCGTGATTCGTACTTTTATTATAAGAGTAAAATGGTTTTTGAAAACAAAATATTGAGAAAAATGGTATTACTAGAGTTTGGTAATTTTCTGTACGTTTCTGGTAAATTTGCTTGGCTTTTTCATAAAAAGTTATTTCACTTCTTTTGTACGTTTGAGTGGAAAAATTAGAATCTAAATAAAACTATTGTTTGAAAAAAATCACAAATATTTCGAGGTTAATTAGAATCTTGTAGATAGTGAAACAACCGATAATTTTTTCGAGGGCATTTTTTATTACTTGGCGTTTTTTTTTACTTGTTAAAGTTTTTTAGGGGGTTTTTTTATTACTTGGCGTTTTTTCTTACTTGTTAAAGTTTTTTAGGGGGTTCTCATTTATTCCGTGTTTCGTAAACAATATTTAATTTGCGGACGAAGAAAGTACAATTACACGTTCTACACGATCAATGATAACTAACTAATTAACGCTTCATCGGATTTACGTGAAAACGTAAACTGAATACTTGCAAAATTTAGGTGATTCTGATGAGAATGAATGACATGTCGTTATCGCTGTCACAAAGGTGATTTGGCCAAGTGGATTCGTTTCGCGCTTACACTCATAGTATTTTGAGTTCAATTCCCTAATCGGCGTTTGTATTGTTCAATATTATTCAATGTTTTTTGACACTGTGAAAAGCGAGCACTTTTCTTTCATCGATTTATATCCTATTTTGCATTTTGGTACCGCACATACGCTACCCATGTTGACGATAATCTACGATTAAAATGGGACAAAAATAATATTTAACACCTTTTCTTCGCATAATAAACAAAATGCATAAAAAATATTATTATTAAAAGTGTAGGAGAAAACTACGAGCAAACATGTAAATATTTTTTCGTTGTAGTACTGAGGTTATGTCACGCACCGGGCCTCATCGTATCGATCTATAACAGCGACGCGCAGTGGCGTTGAGGCCAATGAAAAACTTGCTCAATAGGGTACGGAATCCTCACCACTGAAATTCATCTTCGTTTCCAGACCTGTATACAGGCTGTCCCGGGACGGAATGCCATCCCTGAAACGGGGGGTTGGGGGTGAAATTCTGAGTCGATTGATATAAGCATGTATGGTTCCCAGATCAACCCCTGAATTATGATTAATTTTTAGAGACGGGCCAATCAGGCGCGCCCGATGAGCGGGCTCGCGTCGGTGAGCGATACGCGCGTGTAGTGGTGCCTGGCGGACCGGTGCTCCTACCGTGCGTACACTCGCGCTCGTCGGTGTGAGCGCTTACATGGGGTAGTGGGTGCCTCGCTGTACGTGCTTTCGTGGTTGGATAGGACTCGCGCTTGAGTGTGTAGTGCTCTCTGTTACGTGAACTCGTCGTATGGTGCGACGGAGAAGGCACTATCGGTGTGAGCGCTCGAATGCAGTAGTGCGCTTCTCCTTGCGTATTTCATTTCTCGTATTTTCAATCATCGAAAAATTTCAATTCCCATGCGAATTGAAATGATAAAAATTACAAAACGCCCTCAAAATGTGTGGGCTAATCGGGTAACAAATAAAAATTCAATTGTTTTGTTAAAAACTTTTGTTTATTTAAAAACTTATTGATCTTTATTTTTCGATGATTGAAAATACGAGAAATGAAATACGCAAGGAGAAGCGCACTACTCATTCGAGCGCTCACACCGATAGTGCCTTCTCCGTCGCACCATACGACGAGTCACGTAACAGAGAGCACACACACTCAAGCGCTCACACCGATGACGGGCGCAGAGTCCTACCCATACCACGAAAGCACGTACAGCGAGGCACCCACTACCGTATGCAAGCGCTCACACCGACGAGCGCGAGTGTCGCACGGTAGGAGCACCGCTCCGCCAGGTACCACTACACGCGCGTATCGCTCATCGACGTAAGCCCGCTCATCGGGCGCGCCTGATTGGCCCGTCTTTAAAAATTAATAATAATTCAGGGGTTGATCTGGGAACCATACATGCTTATATCAATCGACTCAGAATTTCACCCCCAACCCCCCGTTTCAGGGATGGCATTCCGTCCTCGGACACCCTGTATAAGACCGTGATTTTCCCCCAGCGCGATTCTGTAACGATTCTATAAAAATTTGTGAGGTTATGTTGTCCTTGGAGATGCCGTAAGGCATCTAAGGAAAGCTGAAAATCGCTCGGTCGGTAAAAACCCGATTGCGTAAATTTGTGACGAGATTCGTAAAACTCGAGCACCATGACGTTCGTTCAGATGGAAAAATCCATAAATCGTACCTGTACTTTACGCAGGTACTGTACGCAATGTAAATCAATTTGAGCTTTAAGGGGGGAAATCACAGTAAAATTTCCAATTTTTCGAAAAAAAAAATGTTCGCTTAAAAGGTGCTTTAGGGTCTTAAAAATAATATACCAAATGATGGAATACGGCAAAAGTGTCCGAGTGCCCAAATTTTTCATTCTGCGGTAACGCCTCTCAGGTATGCTCCGAGCGCCTTTTGTGATCCCGGCGCGCGCTGTAACTTATGACTATGGGTGCAGGTATAACGGTAGTCCATAGAGAACAAAGTGCCCTCCGAATAGTCTAGAATTTTAAGAATTCCTATAGGGGTCACTATATGTAATAGACATACGAACAAAACACGTGTAGCGTCAGTGATGAGAAATTTCTTGCGTTGAATACAACGCTTTTTCACGACGCTTCACTTTCGTGCATACATATATAACATAAATAGTGATAAAAAACAGTGATATTTGTAAATCATTGTCATTATGAGTGACGCATCGTCGAGTCGTGTTAGAAAAGGGACGAAAATGAATACTGCGTACGAAAATCGACCGAAACGTAAGCGACCGTTAAATCGCCACGAAATCGAAAAGCCGGAAGATTTAAATGTCAGCGCATCGGCAAGGAAGTTGAAAGAGAAAGATAGTAATGACATTGAAGTGGATCCTATGTTTGGATATCATCTCGTGAACTTCGTTACAGTTTTTGCCGCCATTTCTAACGTCGTGGTGTGCAAAGAATGCCACTCTAATGTGCGTTTTACGGAAAGCAGTAAACGAGGCTTAGGTTTTAAAATCGTTATATCCTGCGATAACTGTGATAAAAAAGAAATACCGAACAGCCCATTTATTAAGAATGCTTACGAAATTAATCGCAGAATTATTCTCGCCATGAGATTGCTGGGGATTGGACTGCAAGGCATCAGAAAATTTTGTGCGTTCATGGAATTGCCTCGCCCGGTCTTCCAATCGGTTTACGACACCATCATTGAAAATATTTTGGCTGCATCAGATGTTGTTTCCAAAAATAGCATGTCCAATGCAGCGAAGGAGGAAAAAAGAATCAGTAACGAGAAAGGAGAAAAAAACGGTATCACGGTATCGGGTGACGGATCGTGGCGAAAAAGGGGCTTCTCATCTCTATACGGTTTAGTTTCCCTGATTGGCTGGTACACTGGTAAACTTGTCGATGTTTTAATTAAATTTAAATATTGCAAAGCGTGCGAGTATTGGCAGAAGAAATATGACATCGACGAATACAAAGAGTGGGCAGAAAATCACGCCGCCGAATGCGAAGCAAACCATGACGGATCAGCGGGAAAAATGGAGGTCGATGCAGCAATTGAAATGTTTCAGCGCTCTGAAGATCTACATGATGTCAAGTATGTGAGTTACATCGGCGATGGCGACTCCAAAACCTTCAAAGGTATCACGGATGCTCAACCGTATGAAAACATCGCGATAACAAAAAAAGAATGCATCGACCATGTTCAGAAACGCATAGGCACCCATCTTCGCAATTTGAAGAAAAACACCAAAGGGTTAGGAGGTAAAGGCAAATTGACAGGTAAGCTGATCGACGAACTGTCAATTTACTTTGGATTAGCCATTCGTCGAAATTGTCATTCGATTGAAAAAATGAAGAACGCGATATGGGGCACACTGTTCCATAAAATGTCAACAGACGAAAATCCGCAACACGACCATTGCCCAACTGGAGAAAATTCATGGTGTTCGTGGCAAAGGGCAAAATGCGAAAACATTCTGGCTGGCTATACGCATAAACCACCAATGCGTGAAGAAGTTTTCTAAGCGATAAAACCTGTCTACGAAAAACTGGTCACGGATGATCTTCTTACTCGCTGCATCGGGGGATATACGCAGAACAACAATGAAAGTTTCAACGCTACTGTTTGGGCTATGGTACCGAAAGGCTTGAATTCTGGAAAAAAAATAATTGACATCGGTACGAACATCGCAACGTCCGTTTTCAATGACGGATTGATATCAGTTTTACACATCATCGAAGTCATGGGGATGAAAATCGGCCCGAACAGCTACAACCTATGCGCGGAGGTCGACGAAAAGCGTATCAAGAAGGCGGAAAAATCTATTAGTGATGGCGCAAAACAGGCCCGACTCGACTTGAAAAGTATGCGGAAAGAAAAAGAAGAGTTGGAGGTGGATTTAGAAGGTCAACTGTACGGTGCAGGCATTGCAGATTAGAGGTATATGAAATTTTTATATGGTTTCTCAGTACTTAAAACTTTAAACGCGTTTTTCTCGAAACCACTTTTTTTGAGCTCGCCGAAGACATAAATCGAGCAAATCTTTACCGATCAACTTGAAATTTTGACAGTAGCTTCGAAATATCTTTCTCCACGGAGCTACGTAGGATTTTTATTTTATATGGCTTAGTTTTTTTTTATCGACGATTTTATGGCGTTTTTTTTTGTTAAAAATTTAACTTTATTTTCAAACATGCACCATTTTGTGAAAAATCAATATATCGAAAAAATCCTACGTAGCTCGCTAGCTGTTGTTATATGAAAATTAAAAAAATTTGGTTTTTTCTTCCAGGTCAAAAATTAAGGAGTCTACACGTCTTCGGCCATCGACACGCTTTCAAAAATAGGCGCCTTGGGGCATATGCTGCGCAGCCGCCATTTAAAAATATTTTTTATTGAAAAAATTACATTTTGTACTTTTTTAGTATTGCTATAAAACCTACTTTACAGATTTTCGATTGATACTTTTATTCAGCCAAAATTAATTCCCGAAAATATGCCTATTTTTTTGTGCGCTACTGTGATTTCCCCCCTTAATCTAACGTTTGGTTCGACAATGTTGGCCAATGCTGGTACTCACATTTGGAGGACGTATTTATTTTTTTTGGTATATAAAGGTCCTCCCGGATGAGTCCTTCCATGAGGCTTTCCAGATTGTAGTCTTCGGCGGTTGCGAGAGCTTTGACGTACCAGAACTACGGGACGAAATATATTGTTTAAAAGAAGCAAATACGAAGAATATTCTTGATCGTTACGGTGCTAAGGCCTCACATACTCCAGGCTGCGAGGCTTCTGTGTCTTCCGAGATGAGCCTCTTCTTCCTGAGCGGTCTCTTCTTCATCTGTAACGCCGGCATTTTCTCGCCGAGTTCTCCGAATATAGCGGACCTTTTGTTGAAATGACGTTTCGTCGCATTGCTCACTAGAACACGAGGGCAAACCTCGAAGAATTGATTTTTTCCCTCGACACTTTTCCGGCACACCAAGATTGAGATGTTTCGGATGAGAACAATTTTACTGACGATGCACGACGACGCGTCGGCAAAACGACGGAAATTGGCGAAAAGCATCTTTCACACGCGAATGCAAAACTGATTGAGTTTGCGTGAGATTTTTTTTTAGGTTATTAAAACTCCATGGATCGCTCACTGGCGAATAATCAAAGTCCAGTTTATTTTACCACCTCTACGTAGGAACGTGACGAGATTAAAATCATGACTTCGCGCGCGTGTCGAAGAAATACGTAATACCCGTACAAACTTTCGGTGTACGCGTCCCCGTGCAAAGTTGACCGGAGATATCGCATTTACGATTTGTTGGTTAATCGTTCGAACGCAACGTGCCACGGTATCGTCTGCGCGTCACGTGACTGCGGCCACGTGACTCTCATGCACCGCCATGTGGTGCGCGCATACGTCGTGTGCACGGTCTTACATACAGGCCTGGAAACTCTGCCAGAATTCGCATGGTGGGGGTAGGCCGCTTACGGACGAAAATATTCGTTGAGAATTGACACTACGCGGCGCTGAAATCTTGCCCCCAGTTGAACATAACCACCAAAAATAATTTTGTAAACAAAAGCGACTCATTAGTGGATTTCCTGTGCTATTGACTTATCGAAAGTGAAAAAATGCCGAGAATCTGTGTTGTGCCGGCGTGCAAAACTGGAAGCAGAATTGAATTATCGAAGCACTCGTTATTTCGCATGTTGTAATAATAAAATGCGACGTGGTATAAATGATTTCATCATTTTGTTATTTACCCATAGTTCGAAACCTTTACCAACGACCAAAAAACCGATAAAAAAATAAAAACGTTTATTTAAAAATTAATTAGAATTTTTATTTGAGAGAAAGAAAATAATGACATACAAAAACAATACAATGTGTATAAATAATTAATACATAACCAGAAACCTGTGCAAATGCAAAAAAAAAGAGCCCACTCTTCGGGGATCGAACTCGGCTCTTTCAAAACGGTAGCTCAGCACCCTATCTGTGCGACTACGATTATCTTTACATGAATAAGACAGTTTTCTAATATTTAAGTTATAGCCACGCTTGGGGTTTAATTAGATTTGGCGGCTTGTTGGGTTGGTTCACCGCTTAATTTTATTCATTATAATTAGCTATATGGGTAGATACCACCAATATATATATACTGCAGAACCAATAATTGAAACGAGGTGTTACGGAGACAGGCAGATGCAGAGTATTGCGGCGATTAGCTCTGTCTTTTTTCAATACCTCCGTCTGCCCCCGTACCACACTTCGCCGACAACTCTTTTAAGATAGCAGCGCTCCTAGCGGCCAGTGCATTAAAAAATTTTCGTCAGTAAGCGATCCTCCCCATCCGACGGAGTTTTCAGACCTGTATGTAAGACCGTGGTCGTGTGTATACAGGCGGTACGTTTGACGTTTGATAAACGCTGAAGCAATTGGTTGATAATAATTGCTGCAATGTCGAGTGCCGCAGGTGAGTCGTCGATATAGCGAGTACGAGGCTGTTCAGCAGAACGGCCAAATATTCGGGAGATTACGGCGTATGGAATAATCGAAGCTAACCTCTTTGCAGACCTGGCCTGTCAAGAGGTTAACTTTCATTCTTTGACGTAAATAATCGTACCGCTCACTCAATATTCATGAAAATCGAATGTTCGTTCATCTTTTCGTTGATCAAATTATAGTTACGAAAAAGAAAACTGGCAGGCTTAGAAAAAAATCTTCGAACGTCCATACGTTGCGGAATGGCAGTTCGTGCGCTATTTTGAGGTATTTCTTTCACGAATCTGAATATTTAACAATTAAATGATTTTCGTCTACAGTTAAGTAAAAATATCCAGATAAACATTTGTCGACAACGCGTTGGCAACACTACGCCATGCGAGAGCAAATTTTGACGGCAAAGAGGCATCTTTACAGCCGCATTAGGCTGCGTTCTAGCAACGCACTATTATGTATCCTCGTGCCAATGCTAGTGTTAATATTGCAGTACGATACAGAATATTGGGGGTACAGTTGGAGTACGTCGTGACGGTTTGTTGCTGGCACAAAAGAGATAGGTTACCGCAGCATTGCGACAAAACGTCAATGGCAATGGAATGTCACAGCGTGCCTCTAGTGTACCCTCACCTTGCCGGAATAACGTATTCCAAATTTCGACGCTGCTATAACCTGCCTCGTTTGTACTGGCAATGGAGCGCCACAGCTTGCCTCCGATGTCCTCTCACCTTGCCGAAACGACTTATTCCAAATTCTCTGTTGCAATGCTGCGATAACCCGTCTCATTTGTACTGGCAATGGAGCGCCACAGCGTGGTTCATTTATGACTCAAATGTGCCGTAAAGATAATATCACTGAAAATTCTAAGCTTGCCGCATCAATACCCTTATTGCAGCACGTTATTGTTGTGTAATTTCGCTGCAAACTTGCTATCTTCGCATTAAACATTTGTTTCGCCAAACCGTGTATTGTATCGCAAATTTGCAGCCTGAATCAGAAGCAACATACAACATAACGGTGCCACAGTATGCCGCCCCATGTTGTCACCTTGCTGCGATGATGCTGACCTGTAAATTTTTACAGCATGTTTGTCCATCTGGGTACATCCCAGTATGCTGGTAAAATTTCAAGTCCAGTTACCGAACTTTTAACAAAAAATTACAGCTTTAAAAATCGTTTGGTTCATGCAGCACTTCATGAAGATGACATGCTAGCCACATTTCTATCTAATAATTCATATACTAAATAACTCTCTGTGAAATGTACAAATATTCGAAGGGAGAACTAGGAAGGGAAAAATGTTGGGACGAGAAAGATGTAAGGGGTGATCTAAAGGAAGAGTGAGCTTGCATTGGATGCAGAAATCTGGGAAAAACAGAAAATAAACGGTTCGAAAGAAGGGAGTGTGAAATCTGTGGGCTTGAGGAGGAAAGCATGGAGCATATATGGCCCTACAGGGTAGGAAAGAAATAAGAAAGGTAAAGGCGGTGGATGAATGGAGAGGAGGAAGAATGGGAGACAGCTTGAGATGGTGGTTGGTACAGATACTAAAAGGCAAGATACAAACTGGTGTGTGTGAGTACGTAAAGACCTTAAGAAAACTTACAAGGAAAGTAGAATAAGAAAACGAAATCAGGGGGGCAGGGTATAGGGAAGAAAAGAATGAAAAGCAATGGCATGTAATATAATATGTGCTAACACGAAAAGATAATAGAGATAAGTACTAGTATTGAGGATGAATATGTAAAATGCATTAATGCTATACAATAGAATAAATAATATAAATGCTCAATAACTCTAGATGTCTGATATAAACTGCGTTAAGCATATAAAAAATTCTGAAGATTCCATAAAGACAATAAAAACAGGGGGCCACTGAATGTTTAAAGGAAACTTTTAAAGGAGCACATTCGAGTAGACGGCGGAAAAAATTAATGAATATTGGTAATTATTATCGCAAAAATAATTTGTCCGAGTTTTATCCAAGTTTGTTTTATTCAAAAGTATAAATATTGAGGTATAGTGATAAATTTTTTTATAAATCTATATTGACTGGGAGCATTGTTATTGTGGCCGGCATAAAACATGTCCCTCGCTGGCATGGTCTGCAGTCCCTATGATTGCATGCAGTCAGTTGATCTGAAAAAAAAAAAAACTTCGATAAGATTCTTAAAATATAAGGTATAAAGCCCTTCGAATCGTAGGATTTCTTGTAAAAAAAATGTTTTTCCCAAAATGGCGCCTGATTGAAATTTAGATTAATTTTTCAACCTAAATTTCCGACCTTTCTGGCGTGATAAAAAAAAAATAATTGAGTAAAAAAAAATCCTATGATGCAAAGGGCTTTATACATTACGTTTTCAGATTCTTTACGAGATTTTTCTTCCAGCTCAACTCACTGCATGCGATCATGGGGACTGCCAGCGAGAGGGGCATGTTCTAAGCCAGCCACAATAACAATGCTCCCAGTCAATATATATTTATAATTTTTTTTTTCAATATACCTCAATATACAGGGTGTTTGGTGCATGGACCGACACAATTTTTTGAGGGATTGGGGGGGGGGGGGGGGTCATTTGCTAGTTTTTTCACCCTTAGACCCAACGTCCTAAGTGTTATGGTAATTGAGATATGATTTTTTTTTTCGTTTTCTTTAATTACCAGAAATTCGCCTTTAAGGCCTTATATAGGCGATTTCGCCGATTTTCGAAGGTACTTTTCTAGACGCGGTTAAAAAAAAATGACGCATATATTGACAACATTTTTTTTACACATCATTTATGCAACATGGTTAAGTATATGTAAAGAAAAAAAAATCAGAAATATTAACAAATGGCGGAGATATAACATAATAAAGCAAGTTATTGTTTTTTGCGCGCGCGTTGATGGTGAAAGTTCTCGGCATCGATGTGGGTGTCTGAAAAAAAAAATGAACATATTTATAATTGCATAATAAATGTATCTTCAGGGTGAACCAACAATATTATTTTAAAAAATTATTATAATAAAAATTCGAAACTTAACATTTTTTTACTCAATTTTCTGTTGGTATTTTATTTTTTATATTTTTTTGTGTCATTGAAATTTTTGTTTCTGTGATTCACACGATAGGTGATGATACTAAGAATATGTTGTAAAAATTTCAAAGCGATCTGAACCTTCGTTGAAGAGTTAGAATTTTCACAAGGTTCAAAAAAGTGAATCGTGGAAAAACAGGTTGAAATTGGCGGTCGGGCGCGCCGCGCGGTATCTATTATAAATGCAATCTTACGCTCTAAATGCTGTAACTTTAACAATTTTTGGAATTTTTCAATTCTGTAAAGCTTAAAATATTCCTAACCGTTGAGGCTAGGGGAATAAATAATAATTAAAAAATGAAAAATTTTGAAATTTTTCGCGTATATAAGGCCTTAAAGCGTCATAACTTTTTTGTTTGTGGTTGTAATAGCACGAAATAACTTTTGTTGTATTCTGCAATGTATGTTTATTATAAGTAAATTATTATTTGACACAGTTTCAAGAAAATGACTCGTGAGCTTGCAGTCTTAAAAATGGGTAAATGTATGAAATATGTTAACTGCTAAATTCATTATAAAAAAAAAACTAAAAGCTATTTTGAGCTTAGCTTTGTTTTAAAAAGTTCTCTACTTTATACCCTTTCCAACGGTATGTCATAGAAATCATTCATTATGTGGTCAAAATAAGAGATACAAGTTTGCCAGGGTCACGGTTAAGAAAAGACTCAAAGTCGACCTCCTTTACTCCGTATGCAGGCAACACAAGTTATTTCGTGCTATTACAACCACAAACCAAAAGTTATGACGTTTTAAAGGCGAAATTACGGGTAATTGAGAAAAAACAAAAAACAAAAAAAATCATACCTCAATTACCCTGACCCTTAGGACATAGGGTCTAAGGGTGAAAAAACTGTCAAATGATCCCCCAATCCTTAAGAAGATTGTGTCAGTCCATGCGCCAAACACCCTGTATAGTGGGAGTGCATTAAAATAAATAACTCTTAAAATTCGATAGGTCTGTGCAAAATTTCAGCTGGATCAGAGGGTGATGCTTTTTGGAATTTCACCCCACAAAAACACGCGCACGCACACTCGCGAAAACCGTGAAAAGATCGCAGTAGCTATAAAGTGTGGCAAAAAATCGACTTTTTAAAAATCGATATAGCTCCGTTATTTAATCGAAAATTGACTTTTATCACTCTTGAAAGCGTGTTTTTTTTTTTGCCCGAAATATTAATGGTGCACGGTCAATATTTGTGTATTTGAATAATTTAAGTATGATATTTTCATGTTAAATTTGTGTACCAGAAAACGTGTGTTTGCCTCTACCGAACGCCATAACAAAGACGGTTACGACTTACGAGGCTCGTGAGCAGTTCATCGTGAAGTTTCTGGAGCGCACATTACCCACTACCGACAGCAAGAATGTACTCGAAGAATTGAAAAGGGTGAGTGAATCGGAAGGCGTGGTTTATTAATTTATTGCAACAAATCCACGTAACCACGAGCTAAGCTTTCATCCTTGTAATTTCAGTCGTTCATTCTGGACAAGCACAAGTCATTGAAAACAAAAACGAAAAGCAAGCGAGCAAAGAGCGAACAGTTTTCAGGCCGCAAGCTTCTGCGGCGTATGACACTCGGCAGGAATCACGGCCTCACGTATGAGGAACTTTTGCCGCTCAACCAAATGTGGCTGGAGTACGTGAGGCAAAATTTAGGCGTTGGCGATTTCTCGAAATTACCAACAAGTCCTGTCGATCCGAACTGGGAAAGCGTCAATCAACGTTTGATGAAGGCGGATTATCACGGTGCTATTATTACGGTCGTAAGATCGAAGGAAACTAATTTAGTCGGCACGATGGGAATAATTCTCCAAGAGACCAAGAATTGTTTCAAAATTCTCACGCCAAAAAACAGCCTCAAGAGTAAATATCACTTCAACTTTTGACCAGCGTAACGCAAGAATACCATGAAAACCTGCGAAAAAAAACGGCAGTTAAAGAAAAAAATCATTGTCATTCCATTTGAACGATGCGCAGAATGATCGTTAGCAACGAATACGAAACACAGTGCGGTTTTTCAATATTTTTTTTTTCGTAAAATTTTAAGCGATCAGTCTCCATCTATTGCACAAATTTTCAAGAATTTTTTTTTCATAATATAAGTTATCTCCATATTTTAATTCTTTTCTACGTAAAAATAGAAGTTTCAAAGTACAAGAAAAAAATGTTTTTAAAAATTTATCTTGGTGATCTGGCTGCCGTAAGTTACCCCTGTTTTCACCATGTCGACACGAAATCTTAACTTTGGAGCATCTGAAAACAAGAAGTCGAGTATTTTATTATAAAGAGGAGTTGTAGTTATGACCCCCTACTAAAAAAATTTCACCCTCGATAAAAAGAAAACAAAATAGCGCACTTTTCAATTTTTCGACTATTTTTTACAACTTAAATTGTTTAAAAATAGGATTTAATATTAATTAATATTTATACAGTTAGTAGGGGTCGAAGAGATACATGCATAGAATAATCCCTGTAAAAATTTGAGTCTAATCGGTGCAATAGTTTTTACAAAATCATGTCAAGGTCGAAAAACGTTGCTTTGAGTAAAACGCGTTTAAAGTTTCGTAAGAATTTAGATAAAACATTCAAAAAAGCCTCTTACCCTCAATCAGCGATGCCTGGTTCATACATTATTCCTCCAGATTCTTCAAAAGCTTTACTTTCTTAAAATTTTTGGTTTCGGATCTCTGTTATGCGAGCTTGTATCACTCTTTTTAGCCCCTTATCGGTCACTTCGACCTAAATAACGTTCTCTACCGTATTTCTACAGATATGTAATATATGAAAATGATGTTTTTAGAAAATCGAAAATTTCCGAAAATAGATTGATACTGATCCCTCAATGGTCATTTTCACGAGTTCATTCAATTATTCGCAAGCCATCGAAAGCTCACCAACGATTACATCCCGCGTGTATACAAAATACGTAACAAACGATTTTTCAGCGATACCAAAGGATCCGTCAGTTTTCGAGTTTCACTTGCCCGGCGCCTATCTCGAGGTCTACGGCAAAGAGATCTCCTACAAGCCAGCCGAGCGTAGCGTGAAAAAATTCAAGGCTACTCACCTCGGTACACTCTGAAAGTCTGTACGTTTCGCTGAAAAAAAAATCTCAAGCGCTTAACGAGATCAAGAGAGTATGAAACGAGAATGGTCAAATGACAAGTGTGGGATAAAAGCAAAGGGGATGAGATCGCGAAAGGCCGACAAAGGCCATACTCACGAACATTGGAAATAAATACAAAACGAGAATTCCGTTGAACAGGCTTTCATTTATTTTGAACTACGAACAGCACTTTTCAGCACATCCGTTACAATTTTACAGCGCAAAACGAGAAAACGCGATAGCGTGTGTGATTCACAATCCGTTCACCCCAATCAGTCGACTACTATACGTATCATTTATATTTTTTTTTCGTAACCTTTTAAAATTTATCTTATCTTTTCCATATTATTTGCATCCTCTTGTTTTCTTTCATTATATTATTATTAATATTATTTCATTCCATTCGTTAATGCGATTCTCGCACTGTATGTATATATGTATATGAGTGTGTGTGTACGTAATGTATATATATAGTTATCTATATATTATATACATACCCACGGGTGTATACGTATATATACATATACATATATATATATATATATCTACATACATACCCATATGTATCTGAGCACACACACACAGTGCTAACATATTACATTAATTACCAATATGTAATAATATATATATTTATAATTTTTATGTATAATTATCAATCAATCATTCTTGTTTAACTCGGCTTTTTTTTTATCCTTCGATATTCCGATGGTAATAATAATAATAATAATCGTAATTAATAAATGATAATATTCAAAAAATCATGATATATCAATACAGTAACAACGCACGTTTTTTTTTTATAACTGTATACTACGTGTGGTGGCTCGAAAGTGAAATTATTTTGAATTCGGGTAATCTTGTTTTTTTTCTCCCCTTCTTTTTTCCTTTACATATATCTTTACGGGGTCATTGATTTATGGGTGGGGAGAAAGTTTGGCGGGGGCGATTCGAGGCGATATTACAGTGTAACGCTGAGTGGCGAGAGCGTCGTAATTTTTCAAGGGAATGTCTTAAATTTTTCGGCTCGTGCACGTGTCGTTCGTCGATTCAACACTCTCGTGTACCTAACACCGATACCTACATCACCTACTCGCTACTTGGGAATTTTTTTCACGCCGGATACATCTTTCGATATCGCATTATTTTCACTCTTTTTTTTTCTTGTTGTTTCATTCATCAAAATAATTTACTCGATATCTCTCGCTTTGGCGGGTAATTCGTTCTTTTTTTCATTATTTTTCGTGCATCGATTCGCGATCGGTCCTTGGGCCCTTCGAACACCGAGAGCATCAGCAAAACATACACACACACGCGCATATACACACTACTACAGGCATTATAAAAACGGTAACATTAAAAAAGGGCAAAAAACAAGAAAGAAAACATATGACATAGTCGTTTCGTGTTGAACGAGCAACAAAGAATTAAATTCAATCGCAAACGCTACTCAAATTCTACATAGAATATATAAGTGAACAAAAAAGAGCACACGTGCAAAATTATTCTCGAGACCCAAAATGAGGCAAAGGATTTACAACAGTTACAACAAAAAAAAAAAAAAAACAAACATACCCGAGGGAAACAATGAGTTCCGTATACTTATCGAAAACACGACGAAGAAAAGAAACGAAGGTATATCAATTTATCGCGATAATTTATAACAACTCGATTGCGAATTCGCTAAATCCGAGGATCAGTGAGTCTCAAGCGAACGCGAAAAAATGATTATCGTTACGAGCTCGCGCATTCGTGCGCTTCGATCTTATAGAGACGTGTTTGGAAGAATAAGTCGATGATGCACGACACGTACACACACACACACACATACTCTTAAAGGGGAAAACGAATGCTTGACGTTTTTCAACGGTGGACATGATCCGGACGAAAAAAAAAAAATCGTTCGATATCCGAGGAACAATTACACACGTTTGTAGGATTGTGAAAAAGCGACGTTTCGCCGAGTCTCTATAAAAATAATTTAGAATGATTGTGAGGTTGCGACGAGAAAAAAAAATATAAACTCTTACCCTCATAAACAATAGCATTAGGTATAGAAGAAACTTCATGCCAAATGTGAGCTATCTAACTCCAGACGAAATTTATAAAATCGAGATTAAAAGAAATCTTTAAAGCCATAAATGTAATTTTTGACAATCTTCGACAAGTTGTAACAAATATTAATTAATCGTTGAGTTGATGAAGTTTCAACGTAGAGATACTTTACCATGCAAATCAAATAGCGAACAAATTTTCAGGCCCCGCCACTTAAATTTCAGTTACAGATCTCAAATCGGAAATTAATTTTTAATTTTATATACCTACTTTCATTTGACGGGGTAAGAGTTGACATTACTTCCAGCTCCCTAATATGATTGTATATCTTTGCGATTATCGGTGATGTAAAGTTTTGAAAACTAACACGTGAAAAAAATTCTATAATAAAATTTAAATCGCGTAAATATTAAAAATAAAACGTGTACGGTTAAAAGGGAGAGGCAATTTCATAGGATCTGTTTTGCTTCTTATTTTATTTCTCTAATTCCCACATTGTTTTTTTCGAGCCTGAACAACGTGAACGTAATTAAGCCACGACGAATAAATTGATTTTCATCCTGTAAGGAAACAAAAAAAAACCCTGAACTCGAATCCAACGACTTGCTGGGACGTTGAACCGACGAGTGCGAAAAAAAAATCAGGGCGTGCGATTCGTTCTCTCGAACAGGACAGGACGAATCGAGGGTTGCGCGGATCTCTATCGATGGAGAAACATTCTGGGACGAGAAAAAAAAAATTTCGGACAAAATGAGTGGACGTTAACGACAGAATAGTTTACAGTGGCTTGAAATGTGGCTAAACGAATAATCGATATAAATTATACACGTATAATGTGCTCTTGTAACAAACGAGAATTACGAATCAATTAGTCGGATCGAACTTAACACGGTTGATATATCTCTCTCTCTCTCCCTCAGTTTTTTTTTTTCTTTCTTCCGTCAAGCACACAGACCTTCGAATCATCGAAACGTCGCTAATATCGGGAATTATCCGTCGAGGATATATCCCAGTTACGATTGTTCTTGAATCTTTGTACTGCGAAAATCGGAAATTTACCATTCACGCGTTTATTTCTCTCCCGGTCCTCGATTCCAAACTTTCTAATTATCTTTTTCTTTTTTTTTTTCGATGATTTACGTCGCAAGGGTTCTAAAGAACGGTCTATTTTAATCGACCCACTCGAGTGTCTTCGGAACTGTTGATGTCACTAAAATACGCTTCAGACAGAAGTTGAACGTCTTCAGGTTGAGCATTGTCCGGCGTAAGTTTTTTTTTTCTACATGAACGCGTAAAGGTCAACGCTGTTTTATTTTTAATTAAATCATATATTTTACAATGCGTCAGTTGATTCGACTCGTTATTCCTCGCACAAAAGTGCGATCGATACATCGATCGATACGTTATAAAAAGGATTCGAATTAATGAAACCGAAGTTGACCATCGTATGTCCTCCGCGTGTTCGTGTAGAGAAAACTTACACCAGACTAATTCGCCTCCTGAAGGGTTTTAACTTTATTTGCAACGTATTGCAGTATCGTTATAAGTTTCCAAGATAGTCGAGAGGGACGATTAAGATGGGACATCCTGAGTATGGCTGATCGTCGAGCCATCGTATCGTTTCAATGTGTCAATTGTAAGCCTGCGAGTCTCGCGAAATCAACATTAAATTGTAGATATTAATAATGTGAATCGTCTCAAAAAGCCGACAGCTGCGACATTTTTTCCATTCTCTCTCTCTCTCGCTCTCTTTCTCCTCCTTTCCCTCCTTTTTCTCCTATTTTAAATTTAATTCAGGGTCGTGGCGACGTGTCGTTCAAGACGAGCCGATACGCTAAGATTTATCCCTCTCGTCCAGGCGCGCGTGGACCTCATTCATACAAGTTTCAATTCTCCAATTTTTTTTCTAACCAAAATTGTGATCCTTTACGTTTGTTTATTTTTATTTTATTTTTTTTCATTTTCTTAAATTCTGTTTCGCTTTGCTTGTCTTTAATCGTTAATTGTCGATCCAGCGTTTCGAATTGTTGACTACGAGCTAACGGCGTTATCCTTGTTCCTAGCTAAACCTTAAGAAATCTGAATAATGTTGATCGTTCCTGTAGACCGGTGCTGTTGATCACATACTGTAGCCCTGGTAGGCCGCGCTGGCTGGCGCGTATACACCCGGGGCCGGCGCTCCGTAGACACCTTGGGGCGCGTAACCCGGTGCCATCATACCCGGCCCAGCTGTCAGCATCAATTGTGGCTCGGCTGTATCGTGGGAACGAGAGACTATTTACACGGGCAAGAAGTCGACGAATATTTCGTGACGGTTTCTTGCGTCTGGGTACGAGGGCCGTCCATTAAGGGGTTACACCACGCTCGAAAAAATAGGTATAAAAATTGAAGAAAACAAAAAATTGACACGACTATTAAATATATAAAAGAATGTTTATTTTTTACGAATAAATTATAGTTTTATAAACAAATTTAAAAAATCGAATTAAAAAATTAATAAATAGCGGATGTATAAGTCGTCAAACGGGTGGACCAAATATCTCGAGATCTGCTCGACTGATTTTGATTAAATGTATACCACATATTCTTTATATTATCTAGGATGTACCATATATTTTTTTCGATTGGATGTCGCGTTCATTTTTTATTAATTTTTAAATTTTCAAGTTTTGATAAAAATCGGAGTTTTTTTTTAGAACAGCTGTCACTTCCACAAAAAAAAATCAACATTTTTTCCCTATGCTATTCTTTAGGTATTGCCTTTCTTTACAAGAAATTTTTATTTTTTAATTTTTCAGACGATGCCTGACGGAGAAGAAAATTCTACCATTGAGGTTTCTACTAGATGACATATGTCCGCAATTTTTTTATTGTTTACAATTTATTTATAAAAGTATAATGTATTTGTAAAAAATAAAAATGATTTTATATATTTAATAGTCGCGTCAATTTTTTTTTTAATATTCATACCTATTTTTCCGTGCACCAAGGTGGTGTGTAACGCCTTAATCATAACGCCCATCGACGTTGAAGAAATTTCGCAAGCCGCGAACATGATCAATGGATACTCCAGAAACGTTCACGAGGTATTTTTGTGGTACTTACGCATTATCATGGGCTTGTGTTCTTGGTGATCGGTCTCCTCGACTCTTCGGCTCTCGGCTTCCTCGAGCTTGTCGACCTGTTTGTTTTTGTTTGCGTGAAAAAATAACCATTAGTTGATAATTCATTTCCGCTAGCTGACTACTAAAGTAAAGAATTCAAAGCCTCTTTGAGGTAAGTCTCACCTTTGTGATGTACTCGCGCGCCACTTGAATCAGATACGGCATAGCGAAGGGTAGGATACGATGCTTACACGCGAGCTCGAGAATAACGTCGGGGTGAAGAAGATCGTAAGCGTGGAAGAGGCACGCAGCGAAGCAATCCTTTGATCCTCGTTCGAGGAACCACTGGAGCAATTCTTCGGCAACGTCCGGGTTACGCGATTCCGCTGCGTATTCCATAGCGTCGCTGCCGTAGTCAAGAATGATTTTTGAAAAAATTCAACACCCGTGTAAACGCGGAAGGGAACATTACAATTGTTTAATCTTTTTTTTTTATACGCTACGTGAAAAGTTATCTTGTCTCTTTATCTCAAGAATAACAAAGCATAGAATCGAGTGTTTTATGCACAAGTAAAATTAAACTCCTGGGTCATTCATCCATCGTAATTTGTATTCTTCCCGATGGGGATTGGTTGTTTGCAGCGAAAAGAAATCTCTTACCGGAAGAGTCTGTCCTTCTTGCACAGTTCGACGGACTGTTTCCACCTGTTGTTGCCTTTGTAGAGATACGCGGCGATTCTTCGGAACTCGATCAACTCGTGTTTCTCGAGTTGTTGGGCAAGCGCGATATTGTCAAAATTGTCGAATGCGTCTATCGACGTTCTAAGACCCTGATAATCCTCCTCCTCGATAAGAAGACCGTTGAGGGCCTCGTTGATAGCTTTGTTGTTCAATGCTTGTACGGATCTAAGATAAGGCTTGACGAGTTGAAGGTGTCCGGTTCTCGTGAAATAAGCGACCGATCTCGTGTGATCCATTCGCGGTGCAAGCACTAATAGTATGTCGTTCAACAGAAGCGGCTTGTACTCGACGTAGAATTGTATCGCTTTGTAGTACAACTCGACGTTCGCGACTTTGGTGATCACGTCCTTGAAGTGACCCTCTCGCCAGGCCTCGGTGGGATGTTGCATCATCGCGAGTACCGCGTTGTCGTATTCCTCGTATTTGTCGTACAGAAATACGAGCTCGGCCCACAAGTGTGCCGATTCGGCAGCGCGTAAAACCTTTTCAAATATTACATATTCATTATACATTGGTCATCATCATCATCATCATATATAGTGAGACAAAAAAGTTTCCGTACAGCACGATTTCAACGACTTTAATACTAAACGATTTTAAGAAAAGACTTAGCCGTGATATGTATTCACATTATTTTCATTCACTAGTGCCTGGTAAGTACATTGAGAAAGTACGAAATTATTGGTGTATCATGGGCGTATATAAGAAAACATACACGCAGAAGAGTTCATCGTCAAAAAAGTTGCCGTACACCAAGCGACAAAGAGACATTTCTTGCTTTATTCATTGGCGTATTGTAGACGAAATCATTTTCCTTTCTCAGTATTTCAAAGACCAGTCAGTGCGTTAACAGTGTGTCTAATTTTGACCAGAACTGAAATTTCACGACATTTAAGGCTTTTTAAGGCAAGGAATGGGGATTTTTTCATGTTTTTTAGTATGACTTTCTGGTATAAAAGTATGCTTTATAATTCTTTAGAGCGACTGATTTTCAAAATTTTTATATTTATATTCTGCTATTTGAAACAGATGTGTGTTGTATGCCAATAAAAAGTATACAAAATAAAAGTCACCAAACTGTACAATTCCATGTGCAGTAAAAAATGTGAGACAAACATCATTTCAAATTGCTGTAAAGAAATGTATTTTGGGAAAATCTGGTTTGGGAAAACCCAAACAAACCCGCAAAAATGTGAAATTATTTTGGATAAATTAATACAAAAATCAGTCATGATAAAGAGCGCTGCAGAGATCATAAATCAGGTAGACTGGTAATTTTGATGACTTTTTCAGGGTCGTGTGTAAGTTCATGACATTTAAGACTTTTCATGACTTTTCAGGTCGGTAGACACCCTGGATCACTAGTTATGGTAAGAACAGAAAACTACGATAGATAAAACTAAAGTTGTGGTACCTGTACGGGAACTTTTTTGATGGCAATTTTGGCTAGTTATTGAGATGTTTATGTCCTTATGTTTATTGTTAGATTGATTATTCATAAGACAACAAAAAAATGACATCAATATATTAACCAAATATTGTAGAATAATCTAAAATAAATTAGTTTGTACAGCGTGTATGGAAACATTTTTTGGCCCATTGTATATGAGTGAGAGAGCTGAAAGTACAATTCACCAGTTTGAGTCGAAAGAATGTCGAACAAAAATTATAGATCTTAGGGAAAAGGGCGACAAGAGATGTCCGAGGTATTCGAAAAATGCCAATAGACGTTCCTCCTTCCAGGGACAAGAGGTTACTCTATAGTGACAAGTGTAAAAAGTTAATTTCCTACCTTTGGTATATTGACGCGTGACCAGAAGAGTTCGAGATGTTCGCGCATCCTCTGGGGCTTGTACTTGCTGTAGAGTATAGCGAGTTCGGTGAACATTCCCATGTGTGCTCGCTCGATACCCAAAGCCGCCTCGAGAAGATTTATCAATTCCTCGAAGTGGCCGCGATCCTGATAATAATTGATGAGATCCTCGAGCTCGTCGGCGTGCACGACGATGTGGAGGCCGCACATCTGAGCGAGACGGAATTCGCCGCTGTCCACGCAAGCGAAGCAAACCTCCTTCCAGGTTCTCGTGGAATTTGCTTTGCACGCGCTATCGACAGCCCCTTGGAACTCCTTCAGGTGCACCAGGGTGATAGCCAAACGCGCGAAGTTCGAGACGTTGTTGTACAGGAGCTTAGCCGCGTCGTACATCTTGTCGTCGAAACACCTGTCACCGATCTGACGATCGAAACACACACGAAACACCGATGAGCAACAAAACGTTTCGATGACGAAGAACTTTTTTTTTTTTATTACTCATTATTAATTTCCTTTCTTTTGGGAAGAATTTTGATGAGGCAAGGTTCGTCATGAATAGTTTTGAGGTACATACCACATATTGCGTGTCCAAAAATGAATAATAAATTAAGAATAAGTACAAAACGTATGGAAATTAGTTTTCAGGAGTATTCATATAATTTGTGAAACAAAAGTTTTTCATTATTTTAAAAGAAATATTTAAGGCAGTATTCTAGTCTCGAAAAAAAATCGATATTTTAGAACAAGTATTGTCTTAAAAATATGTCCTCAGAGGAAATTTCGAAATTTCCAATATTTACAGTCATAGCGATTTGTATACGGCCGGCTTGAGAAGCTCTGCACCGGCATGAATTGGACAATCAGAAGATTGTAAGGAAGCTAGAACTGCTCGCATTTCATCCTATTTTTAAACAATTTAAGTTGTAAAAAACAGTCAAAAAATTCAAAAGTGCGCTTTTTTGTTTTTTTTTTATCGGAGATGAAATTTTTTAATAGAAGTCATAAGTACAACTCCACTTTATAATAATATACTGGACTTTTTATTTTCAGATGCTCCAAAGTTAAGATTTTGTGTCGACAAGGTGAGCAGGCGTAACCTCAGGCAGCCAGATCACCAAGATAAGTTTTTTTTTTAATTAATTATTTTTTCTTGTACTTTGAAACTTCTATTGTTATGTATAAAAAGATAAAAATATGAAGATAATTTTTATTATGAAAAAAAATTCTTGAAAATATATGCAATTTTTTCTCAGACAGTCAACATTTCCATTTTTTTTCTCTTTGGAACCGGCCATAATAACATTCTTATTGATAAGACAAATCAGTTTTATTTCTGTTTCAGATGAATGTGAGCTTTGAAATCATGTCAACCCTCTCAACTCTTTTTTGTCCACGATCATATTTTGAGGCCCATAACTTTGTCAATTTTTATTGTTTTTGCACAAAAATTTTCTCGTAAGTTCTTAAAACACCAATAAAAAGACTGAAAAATGGATATTAAAAATATATATATATATTTTTCTTTATCAAACCCGACACAACGCCCGAAATTTAGGCTTCTAGACTAGAATACTGCCTTAAAGGACATGATATTTGCCTTCAAATTGGTGTTTCTATTTTCATACTTAGTTTACATTACCTCATAAACATATATCTATATATATAAATGGCAAAGTCCTGACTGATTGACTCATTATCGCCCAGCCTAAACCGCTAAAGGTAGAAACGTGGAATTTGGCGAGGGGGTGTTGATTTTATATTGGAGGCATCGTTAGAGAAGGGATTTTCCAAAATTCAACCCCTTAAGAGGGTGAAAGGGGGTGGCAAAGTTTGTATGGGAAATTATATTCCTTGCGTGTATCAATTTGAAACTTGAAACGTATGTTCCTTAGAAGGTTTGGAAGTGCACTAAGAAAGGATTTTTCGAAAATCAATTGTTAAGGGGATGAAATGGGGTGTAAAAGTTTATATGGGAAATTATATTCCTTGCGTGTATCAACTTGAAACTTGAAATATATGTTCATTAGGTGTAGAGGTGCACTAAGGATATTTCGAAAATCAACTCTTAAGGCAGGCAACCACTTTAGATGCTTCAAAAAATCAATGGGTTTTCATAACCCAAACAAACCCAAACTCGACCGTTTGGCGATTAGCTCCAAAACATCTCCATTCTGGGTACAAAATAATCGAGGTAGGGGCATTTCTTGCTGCTATTATATTCAATGATGGAAATTCAGCCTTACTCATGGTTATGAATGAAATACAAATCGTAGTTGGCAGGCAGAGCTACGGATATGCCGAGCAAATGGATCAGATGCGCCTGGCTCGGCAAAATAGAAAAAGTTTATTAGAGACAAAAGAAGCTCGAAAAGCTCGTAAAGAGGAAATGCAAGCTTCAAATGAGTTGCACGAGGAAGAGGAAGGACGGCTGTATGGTGCTGGAATCGCTGATTAATCGGTAAGACACTTTATCATTTGATTAAACACATTTGACTTTGAGTTTTTCGTTTGTGAAATTTTAAACGTGTTTTTCTCGAAACGACATTTTTTCCATTTGCGGGAATCATAACTCAAAAAATAATTGATGGATCATCTTCAAATTTGGAACACGCTTACATAATATAATTTATTAAAACATGAACCTAAAGTTGAAAAGATTAGATTGTTTAAAACATATTTATTGTTGCAAAATGCCGGGAAAAAAATTCTATAAATCAATCATTTTTTTTCAAACACGTTCCAACATTCAATTCTCGATTTTTTTTTTCAAAATTTCGTTCATGTTCTTAAAAAACATCTCAAGAATGTATAAAAATTTGTTGGACTATTTCAGATGCGAATTGCGAGCTGCACAATTCTCGCAAATCGACAACGACGATGAGGACACGCCAAGGGACACAGCGGATTATACCTTACTTAATGCATGAAATAACTTGAAAAAATGACCAGAGATGTATGGAAACATGAATAAATTATTGTCAGAGTTGCGGAAATTTCCGGTTTCTTTTCACAATAAAAAAATCCAAAAAAATCATCTAATTTTCGGTCTCCTAAAGTGGTTGCCCGCCTTAAGGGGGTGAAATGGGGTGTAAAAATTTGGATGGAAAACTTTTCTTGCGTGTATCAACTTCAAATTTGGTATAAATATTTTTCAAAACAAATAATAAAACGCATATTTCAGGATTTTTTTAAACCACTAATGCGGGGTTCTACTTCTAATGAAGTTTCTATGGGCCAAATTTTACGCGGGTGAAGCTGCGGGCGGAAGCTAGTGTATACATATAATAAAACGGTAAACTTTGCGTGTCTGTTTGCCTGTTTGTGTGCACGCATCACGTAAAAACTACTGACCCTATCTGGATGAAGTTTTCATAAAAATGCATGGTTCAACTTGAAGTAACGTTTAATTTCTATTTCATCGCAATCGGCTTACTCGATCGAAAGATATGCTAATTAAAAGTTTTCGAAAGTCAGCGCGTACGAAGTCGTGTAAAGTAAAAGAAAGTGTAAAGTAAAAGAAAGGTTTCGAAGAAATTCGCATATTTCTACAATGCTCCCTGACAAATACCTTCTGTATATCAGCGTGATTCGGTCCGGATATAAATTCCTCGAGATCGGCAAGTCTGTTTGTACGTGCGTAAGCGTAAATGAGTTCACTCTCGATGAACGACTCGCGGGCGTTCTTTCTAGCCATTCGTAAATAACGCACAAGATCCTCCCAGTGCGAGGTACGATGCGCGGTTTCAACGACGTCCACGTACGCGGACGGATCGTCGGCCTTGATGAAACTGTCGATCGCTTCTTTAACAAGGCCCTGCTGCAATTGGGCTCTGGCGAGCTGGGACCACACGGCGGGTTCGTTGCATCTGCGAGTGCGCGTGAAGATATGCAAATTTAGAGAATCCGATCAAGGCATGTCGCAGTGGTCACGTCACTCGGGCAGGTAAAAATAAACATAAAACGAAAGTGTAGGAAGGTTAATTGTGGGAGGATGGCTCACCGTTCGGCAAACTCGTAAGCGCGATCGAGATTGTTGACTTGCTCGATGAGCACTTGAATGGCCGAGGTATTGACATCGAATTTCTTGAATATCGCGAACGCCTCCTCGTAAAGTTCGCTGTTTATCGCGATATTTGCGATATCCGGTGCGTCGTAATTGTCCAAACGATTGATGTATTCCATGACGCGTGTACGATCGGCTTTGATAGCGGTTAAAATCAAGAGATTTTGAAGATTGCGATGATCACTGAAAACGCTGCTGTCCAACACAATTTTCTCGAGCAATTCGATAAGCTCGTTCGGCAAATCAGCGGTCATGAAAGCCTTCACCGTGATCGAGATATCCTCGGGATCTTGAGTCTCGGAGAGTGCTGTCTGGACGACCTGATCGATCAATGGTCGCTTGTAGGGATTGCTCTCGAGTAGAACTTCGGCCCACAAATCGGGATCGCGACGTCTTACGAGATATCGGGCTTCGCTCTTGAACAGGCTGTTCTCGTTGCATACGCTTATCAATTCGCGATCACACTGTCCACGCTCGTACGCGATACAAGCCAAATGTGGATCGCGCTTCTCGCAGTACTTGCCAACAACGCGACTATCGTAGAATTGATTTTCCTTGAGAAATCTCTCCGGATTGTTGTTGCTGTCGATGTAAATTTTCGCGAGAGCGTTGTGAGTCGCCGGTTCGACGCAACCCTCGTGAACACGTGACTCCAGCCAGGGCAACAGAAGCTTAAGACGATTGCGCTTTTCGACCTCCTCGACGAGCTCGTCCGTCGAGAATTGCCCGCGCACAACCAGTATAAGATTCTTTATTATGTCCTCCGAACAATCGACGTCCAATAGACCGCCAACGACAACCGGCAGCCGCGAGGGATTCACCTTTTGCACGTATATCTCGATGTACTTTTGCAAATTGTTACGATAAAGATAAAGAACGAGATCGTGAACGAAATCGAAACGATCGCAAACGATTATGAGCGGCAGCTGATCCGAGAGCTTCGCCTCCTTCAAGAAATTCTTAACGCGCTCGGCGTTGTAACAATTGCTCTCACGACAGATTCTCTCGACTTCCTTGATCTGTCCGATCTTGCATGCGGCCTGTATGTACTTGAAGTGTACCTCTTGATCCTGGCTGAAATTAACGATCGAGCCGAGAAAATAGAAGAGACCCTCGTACGACTTGAAACTCTCGAATAGATCGATCAGCGATTTCGTGGTCAATTGTTCGTGATACTTGGTAGCTATTTGCACGCATATCTGTAGATTTTGACGGATATTTGCCGTGAGCATTGCCTTGAGACACTCGAGGGAATCCTCGACCGAGAGTGTACCGAAGAAGCCGACCAACCAATCGGGCGACAACAGATGCGTGTGAACTACCGCGCGCTTTATGTCATAAAGATCGGTGTAGTGCTCGAGGGCGCGCTGCAAAAGACCGGCCTTCTCGCACAATTGCGCCACGTGAGCGCGATCGTAATGAGTGAACATCTGATTGCCGAGTATCGCGTCGGCCACCTGAGGCGCCGACATCAGATTCATCTCGAGCAAGCGCGTCTGCAGGGCTCCCTCGCTCGGGCGATTGTTCTTCAGAGCGTCCAGCAGGAACGCGGTGCACTGCTGTACCATATTTTGCTCCATAAATATGTCGACGATCTGCGAAAAAAAAAGTTCGAGTTAATTTTTTTCCTGCAAAACCCACGGGAACGGGTTTCACAAAGTGATACGTCGTTTCGATGGTCCAAGTGGAAACGATCGAATCAATGAAATTGTTAGTTTGTTTGCTTCTATAACTATGCCTCTGACTGAATGTTTGATTGACATAGAAAACGCACGGCCTAATCCGCTGAAGATAGAAACATGAAATTTGGAAGATATGTTCCTTAGAAGGTGCAGAGGTGCACTACGAAAGGATTTTTCGGAAATCAATTCCTAAGGGGGATGAAGTGGGGTGTAGAAGTTTGTATGAAACATTGTATTCCTTGCGTGTATCAACTTGAAGCTTGGTATAAATATTCTTCAAAACAAACAATAAAACGCATAATGTAAGATTTTCAAAACAACCCCTGATTAGGGGTGTAACGCGGTGTTGGAGTTTGTATGGGAAAATCGAATTCTTTGCTTTTATCTCAATGAAATTCGGACGATATGTTTCTGAAAGGGCGTAGAGGTGCACTAAGAATGGATTAGCTTCTCCCATGGTCAACTATATGTGGACTGTTCGAGAGTGTCGAGTGCCCAAAAATTGAATGTGCTTGCCGAAGACCATAAATCACACAATGTTGTCTGCAGAACTAAACTACCGGCGAAAAGTTTCCGGACAAAAATTCAAAAAAGTTCCGGAACGATTTCTTAATGCCATTTCGCCGATAGTTGACTTAAATGAATTTAATAAATGGCATTTTGAAGGGGAAGAATTCATCTTTATTCCGTTTTTTTTTTTTAATGTTTTACTATTTTTTTTACGACTAGTACCTTTTTTCGAAAACGACCATTTTTGCCTTTGTTCTGTTCCGTTTCTGGTGGACCTCGTTTACAGACAACATTTTTTTAATGTATTTCTTTGACCGGAATCATAAAGGGTGGACCTGAAGCTTCAATTTTGTTTTTTTTTTTAAGCTTCGTACGCTCTTTTTTCTGAAGATATTGTGATTAAAAAAAAAAGAGACAATTTGAGAAATAACGTGTAACGCGAAAACGACAAGGATTCAAAGAAAACCTCAAGATAGTAAAAAGTTGAATCTGTTTTCGTTGAGTTCGCGAGAATCATTTCATTTTTTTTTTTCATCTATTTTCGGTAAAAATCAGATGATTTAATTACCGTATCTCGTGAAGAAAATGTCGAAAAAAAAATCTGAAATAATTCTATTGCGTTGAAAATAGAAAAATTTTCCTCTCTTGAAATTTTACCACAAACCCCTTAGTTCTCGAGTTGTCACAATTAAATCATCTGATTTTTTTACCGAAAATAGGTGGAAAAAAATTTCGAAAAAACGTCTGAAAAAATTCTCGCGAACTCAACGAAAACCGATTCAACTTTTTTACTATCTTGAGGTTTTCCTTGAATCCTTGTCGTTTTCGCGTTACACGTTATTTTTCAAATTGCCTCTTTTTTTTCAAAAAAATCAAAATATCTTTAGAAAAAAAAATCGTACGAAGCTTTGAAGAAACACAATTGTAGCTTGAGCTTCCCCCTTTATGATCCCGGTCAAAGAAATGCATTAAAAAATTTTGTCCGTAAACGGGTTCGACGAATAGTAAAAATGTTTAAAAAAAAAAACGGAATGAAGGTGAATTCCTCCCCTTCAAAATGCCGTTTATTAAATTCATTTGTGTCAACTATCGGCGAAATGGCATAAAAAAACGTTCCGGAACTTTTTTGAATTTTTGTCCGGAAACTTTTCGCCGGTAGTGTACATTGCAAAGTAGACAACAATGACATTGTATGTTACTGAAGTGGAAGGTTGGCACGTCTATACTAATATTTCATTTATTATCAACCCTTAGCTCAGTCAGTCAGTCTACCACCGTGCTTGACAAATATGACACTCTACTTTCTTTATTTCTTACTTTTTTTTCTCTCTTTGTTTATCTCCTCTCTGGATCAAATCCTAAAGTTCACGGGGACGAAGTCGCGGGTAAAAACAAGTTTATACGTATAAAAACGTTACGTGGCTGACTCCCTGACTGAATGATTAACTGACATATAGACAACGCACATCATAAAACGCAGAAAATAGAATCATGACATTTGAAAGATATGTTCCTTAGAGGGTGCAGAAGTTGCACTAAAAACGGATTTTTCGAAAATCAACTCCTAAGGAGATGAAACAGGGTGTAAAAGTTTGTACGGCATTTTTTATTCTTTGCGTGTATCAACTTGAAACTTGGTATATTCTTCGAAACAGATAATAAAACGGATACTTTAGGATTTTTTAAAACAACTTCTAATTAGAGGTGGAACGAGGTGTTTTGAAGTGCTCCACTCAAACATCTAATAAAAGTTGATGCCAAATTCCACGCGGGCGAAGTCGCGGACAGAAGCGAGAACTTTATATACAACTGGATGTTTCAAGGAGTGTTCTTACTTGATTAATATCGGCCAAAGGTTCGTCGTCCTGGACAAGCATCTGAGCGAAAGCCACACCCTGATCGGGATTGATCCTCATGACGTTTCGCAACAGGAACACGTAATCGGGCGTGTACGAGACCTTCTTGGCATAGAGTACGATCTTTTGGAATTGGCCAGTCTCGGCGAAGCACTGGATCACTTTGTTAGGCACATTCGCCCGAAGATATACACTAAGGGCGAGGGTCGGATCGGCCTGTTTAACGAGATCACCCAATTCCTCGCTGCACTCGAGTTTGTCCTCCTTAAGCCATTTCTCGAGCAATTGCTTGCGGCCTTGCACCAATACGGGACGACAGAGCTCCAGCGATTCGTATTTGTTGAGCTGTCCTTGATCCAAGAGAATACCGAAGTACTGGAGAAGCGGGGACGTTTGGCCTTGGGTCGCTGGAACCTGCGACGAGTGGTGAATAAATTGCGACGATTAATCGAAGCGTCAAGTTTTAATCGGGATGTCTAATTTTGACCGGAACTGAAATTTCATGACATTTAAGGATTTTTAAGGCAAGGAAAAGGAATTTTTTCATGACTTTTAGTATGACTTTCTGGTATAAAAGTATTCTTTACAATTCTTTAGTGCGACTAATTTTCTAAATTTTTATATTTTTATTCTACTCTTTGAAACAGATGTGTGTTGTATGCCAATAAAAACGTATACAAAATAAACGAAAAGTCACCAAACTGTACAATTCCATGCGTAGTAAAAAATGTGTGACAAACATAATTTCAAGTTTGCTGTAAAGAAATATATCTTGGGAACATCTGGCAAAATATTACATACATTTAGGAACTTTGAGTAATATCCCGTCGCTTTACACGAATAACAAAGAAAAACTAATATGTTGAGATAACGAATCATTTTTTTTTTCTACTACCTTTTTTTCTAATACCGTACATTGTCACAAACCCGTGAACATTTGAAATTATTTTGGATAAATGAATATAAAAATCGGCTATGATAATGAACGCCGCAGAGATCTTTAAAAAAATCAGGTAGACTGGAAATTTTTCATGACATTTTATGACTTTTTCAGGGTCGAGTGTAATTTCGTGACATTTAAGTTTTTTTTCATGACTTTTCAGGACGGTAGACATCCTGTTAATGAAAGATTACAAACGAGCTCACTGTTGTTCACTGACGTTCACAGAATTTTCACCGTGCGCGAGTAAAGAAAAAAGCATTTGCTCACCTGTTGGAATCGTTGTATGGTCGCCGGTGTTCTGAGAATGCCTTTGGGCGCATTGGCTGCGACTTTCGCGGCTTCGGCGTACTGTCCATTTTGAAAGAGCATGTTGAATTTTCGCACGAAGAGATCCTCAGCGCCTGACAGATTGTTTCTCACTGCCATTCTCAGAGCCAATTCTGGATTTTGCAGTACTCCGTTGATGTACGGTATGATGTTTTCCTCCTCGACGGATACCGAGAGTACCTGACCCTTGCGATTGACACCGATGATACCGCCGGATGCCTCGTGAGGCGCGGTAACGAAGATCGTTTCGCCGGAGATACGATTCATGAATATGCACGTTGCTGACTCGATGTCGTACATGTGAATGTAGCCGTACTTCGTGATGAGATATATGACATCGTATTTCGAGCTGACTTGCATGGCAACGGGAAAATCGTTGCCGGCCTCGGGTGGAAAGAAAACATCGACGGCTTTCTTCGGAAAGGGATGATTGCCGGCCGGTGGTTGTCCAACCTCGATAATGTGCAATTTAGCGCCTTGAACGGTACGGACGGCGAAACAAAAGAGATTGCTCGGCTCGGCGTTACCCTCCATCTTGAATTGAGCAAACGAAGCGGCGTGTCCCTCGATCGGCTGGGAACACTTTCTCTCCACCGAATACAATTGCATCGCTCCTACCACACGATTGTGCTGCGCCGATATACCGATCAACAGTAACCACGTTTGCTTCGGATCTGTGCGATAATTGATTATCTGACAACCGTTCAACGAGGAATGACGCTCGAACATCTTCGTGGGCGTCGAATCGCCCTCCATCGACCAATGATAAACGGCCATCTCCGTCACAAGGGCCAGAGTGTTCAACGATATCCACTTCCAGAATACAACGTCCTCCGTCATCACGTGAGCCTTCATCTTCGACTTCATCTCGATGTTGAAGATCTGCAGGGTCTTTTGAGCTGCGACACACCACCAAAAAGAACATTGGCTTATCTTTATACAGGTTTTTCTATTTTATGGAGTTTTTTTTTAGCCGGATTTCTATACGAGGTTGTTCGGAATGTTCGAAAACGTGTAAAAGCAAGCTATTTATCGAAAATGCCCGCGTGTACGCTGTTTTTGTTCGCGCTGCAACAGATTTTCGAGATATCAGCATGAAATTTTGAACAGCATCGCTAAAGCACTGTCCGTATTGAAATTGCCGAAAATCGGGGTAACGATTGTTTTTTTTTATTACCAATCTTTTCCGAAAAATTCGGAAAAAAGCTTCAATTTTTTTACAATTTTGACATATTGGGAAATGCTTCATACGCGAAGAGTACCAATGTTTTTATGGAGCACCATTGATGGCTGCTCGTTATTGATTTGGCCTACAATCACTTCGGGGATTGGCTTTGAAAAAATGCAATTTGAACTTTGGGATACTGTGTGATTTTTTTTGTATACATAGAATATTATCGGCAGGTAGTTAAGGGATCATCACAGTGTGAACTTTTCAAAAAATCTTTTTTTTTTTTGCATTATCCGACAGTATAGACGCTTATAAACATGCTGATTGATCGTAAGTAGACAATTTATATGAATTCCGCACTCGAAACTTTAAACGCGTTATTCTCGAAATGTCGTTTTTCAAAACGGTGTATTCTCTCAAAGAAAGAGTTTTTAAGCTATCCGTCTTAAATTTTGACACAACATTCTTCACGCCATTCTTTATCTCGCTATGGAAGATTTTTTTTTTAATCTTCATATTTTTTTTAACGAAAAACTGGCGAAAAAATTGGCTAAATTCGATACTTTTTTCCAACCGCCGCCATTTTGTCAATGTTGATTTAAAAAAACCTTCATAGCAAGATAGCGGCTTCCATACTGATTAATAATCTTTTTACAAATTTTGTTTCAGATAATATTTACGGCCACAACCGTGTACACCGTGAGGATGCCTTTTTTTCGAAGACATTTTCAAGCGTTAAAAAAAATGTAAAAAAATAAATAAAAAATAAACGTTTAAAAATTTATTTTCTGTTCTTTATGAGTGCTTTGATTTGACATTGACAAATCAGACTAGTGTATTTCAACCATCGAAAAAAAAATCGCGAATATTAGCTCTTTCGATCTGTTACACATGTGATGATTCCTTAAGGTATTCCTCTAGCGGAGGGCCATATTTTGTGGGCGCATAAGGGCCCTTCCACATCATTAGTAGATTACAGTGGTGTTTAATAAAAATAAGTTACAATCAATTATTATACTGAACGATGAACTGGAATGAAAAATTTCGCATAAATTTTGTAGATTTAGACATTTTAATATGTTCTTTGAAAAGTCGCGGTTATGAAAATTCTTCCGCTAGTCAGATTTTTCTCTTTTATCGTTAATATTTTCTTTAAATATTTAACTTTGAAAAACAGTTATCCACTGTTTTTATTGTCGTTACGGAATCTTCAGAATTTTTACATGCTTAGAGCATGTTTATATCAGACATCTGGGATTACTTAGTACATAACTTATCAGATAGAAATGTGGCCAGGATTTCGTCTCCATAAAGCGCTGCTCAAATTGGACTCTTTTTTTTAAGTCGTAATTGTTTGTTAAAAGTTCGTTAACTCGGCTTGAAATTTCACCAGTATATTAACCCTTTGAAGCATAGTGACATACTGGCATGTCACCTACTTCCACTCTGTTTTTCTTGAATAAAAATTTTTTTTAGCGCATAACGACGAATGTAAATGTATATTTAGGATGTTAGGAGATCAATTGTTACTACAATATCACTATTAAGGGCTTATGTTGCACTTAGTGGATGTTGATCATCACTACAGTACAAAAAAACACGTTTTTTTAGACAATAAATGTAATTGTGCCTAATCTAGCAGGTAAACCATACACAAAAAATGAATTCAGTGACGTTTTTTGGGTCGCTGATTACGAATTCGAGCTCAAAATCCAGAAATTCAAAATGGCGAATCCAATATGGCGGAGCAAAACCGGAGATTTTACTGGAAGTACTGAAAAATCGGAGTTGCTCAATATGTTGATTCTGTTATACTGAATTTCTAATAGGATTACGCTTTTAGCATTACCCGGAGCTCACGGCGAGGACGTAGCGAGTTTCTTTTTTAATTTTAAATTTAGAACTTTTTAAATTTATATATTTTGACTGGTTTCAAAATTAGCGACTTCAATAACCCTAAAGCACCGAGTTTCCTCTCCATCAAGAGAATTTTATGTTTCAGTTCACCAGTTATTTTTAAATTATAAGCTCAGATTAGTATCAGTGACCAAGCCAGATTTGTGTTTCATTATCCTATATTGGAACTGCCATTTTTATTGTTCAATTTTGAACTGAGATTCGAATTCAACGACTCAAAAAACCCCTGCATATGGAGCTTCATCTTCATCAAGCTACTTTGAGCATTTTGGTCCGTCATATTGGATCCGTCATCTTGAGTTTCCAAATTTTGAGTGCAGATTTGTAATCAGCGACCCCGAAAACCCCCGAGTACCAACTTTTGCTTTCATCAAACAATTTTTGCATTTGTGGTCCGCCATATTGGATCCGCCATCTTGAATTTTCAAAATTTTGAGTGCAGATTTGTAATCAGCGACCCCGAAAACCTCCGAGTACAAAGTTTTGAGCTGATTGCACGTAAAGAAAAATGTATGCTTCAAAGGGTTAAGATGTATTTTTACTTAAGGGGTTACGTGGGTTTGAAAATTTCAAAAAATCAATTTTTTAAATTTTATTATCTGACAGTACAATATGTCTAGAGTATTCTCCCAAAGTTTTAAGTCAATCGGAGTAAAAGTCTAGGAGACAGAGCCTTTGGGAATTACCCCTGTTGGAAAAGACCGGCTGGGAGCGACGCAGGTATATGCATTTTTCTCAAAACACTATTTTCGAAGTTGGTGGACACGATTTTCCAAAAACTAATGCACCGATCTTATTGAAATTCTGCACACTTCTTCAAAATAGCATTGACTAGTGATTGGCCGAAGGTTTTTTTTTTTCGATTACAACTAATTTTACAAGGCTATACGTAGTGTAAATTGTACCAAAAATTGAACTATTTTGCATACAACTCTGCCAAAAATTCAAATTTCAATTTTTTTAAAAATCCTTCGTTCAATCACGAGCTATACTTATCTACTAACAGAAAAAATTTGGTTTTTTAATTTCAGATAAAGCTATTATGAGTTATCCTGACCACGACACTTTTTTTTGAGGGGTCTTTGGAAACCAGAAATTCCCAAACTCTTGGATGAATTTTTTTAAAAATATTGTTGAAATGTTGCTCTTTTATATGTTTAACATTTTGAATAAAATAATTTATATACTATATTTGAAAAAGAATAGAGAAAATATGCTTTTTTTTTTGGCTTCGAAACTCACGTAACCCCATAATTGTCGACAAAAAAACAGTTAATTGTTGAATATTCGGGTTCATGAAAGAAATGCCTTAAGGAGAAAATGGTGCGAATGAGAAACATACACATAGCATCCTTATCACTTCACTTTGCTCGCAGAGCTTCCTCTTGGTGGAAGCTACCGTGAAAAAATCAACTCGCTCACAGAGGGACTTTGCGAGTGAAATGAAACAATGTTGAAAGATTTTTCCTCTTACTAGGATAAATTCGTGCTGCTCCCGCTCGTCTGATACTTTTACTCACCTTTCAGAGCTATCACTTTGCTGGCTGGATTCATTATCGCCGAATCGGCGGATATAGGTCTTCTTATGGGATTCGCCGAGTCGTTCATGTCGATGATCACTACCTGGGCGGTGTCGCCGACCTTTTCGCGCACGCATATGAACTTGTCCGACTCCATGGTGAGAGTATTGAAGCTGACATTGCTTCCGTTGATTCCCACAGCTGTTAGCTACAATGACAATGATTACACGATCAATCGTCGCAAATTGCATGTTTTCCTCCGAATACAAATTCGCTAGGACCGTTCCGTGAACCAGCCGTGTGCACAACCAGCCTAAACGTTTCGTTCTCTTTGCACTCAGGGATCACAAATTTCCTTGTACGGATTAGCCGCTGTGTCTAGCAACCACACAGAGCCGGTAAATTCAGCGGGTCAGTTGTACGCGACGCGTTATATAACAAATAATAGTTAAGAAACTCAGATGACGTGGACAGCAATTGCATAGTAAAAATTATAAAAACAAAACAAGCGCTTCGAAGAATCGACACAAAGTTTTTTGCGTCTCGACTCTAAGGCGTTACGAATGCTGTGGTCGTACGATGTTGAAGTTTGCGTAATTGAAATGCTACAAAAATTCTTATTGTATTTGTCCTTCATTTTCTTCATTATTGAAAATTTGACTCTGCCAATTGGGTTTAAGATTTCTTATGAGAATCCTAAGAAACATTTGTGTATTTTTCATAGCCCAAATTTGTCGAAAGAAGATCGGTTTGCTGAGCTTTCGTTGAGTTCCGACGATACAAACTTCGATATCGTTGCGGTGATCGATATTGGTCACAGCACTTGATGCCAGCACTAATAAATCCTCTTCATTGTTTCGTCACCAAATGATTGGAGACTCCTGGGAACTGTTAATTTTTTCACCTAATAATTAATAGATTTAATCATAGGCCCAGACTGACACTTCGATAGGTGACGACGAGGGAAACTTTTATCGAGTTTCGTCCTATGTCGAAACTTCGAAAACCTGGCCTCGTGATAAAGAGCGTCAAATAGAAAGAAAAAAATGTATATTCCAGTTATGAATTCGTTGAACGTAAACATCGTTCCGTCATTCGCGTCGTTTATTTCTCCAACCCTAGGCAAACGTGTCATCCCTCGTACACATTCGCCAAGTATTTGAACTTTATTATATCCGTTCGAAAGCCGGACACCTTCCCAAGATGCATTACGTTATCGATTATTCAAAGACCGACACGTCACGTGACAACGTTGTAGACGCCAGTAAAGCGGATAGCGGAGGAAAGAAAAGAAAAAACCAAGAAAAAGTAAAAAAAAAAAAAGAAGAAAAGAAGACTCAATTTTCCAAATGTAGGCGGAAGTGCGATAGAGTGCGAAGGGAAGGAGGGAGGGCGCGAGGGGCGTGAGCGGACGTGGCCCAGTGTTGCCCGTGATCCTCCCAGCGGAAAAATCGATCAGCTTATCATTGTCGTGTAACGATCGAAGCCAGCTCGCAAGGATATTGAACCTTCCGCGGTTGCGATATGACGTTTTTTTTTCCCTACTCGTTGAGGAATTAGCTAACATATTTGTTCGAAAAAAAGTGCAAAAAAATTACGTCGTAATCGCGCAGAAGAGATATTTCCGGTGGCAGTAGTGTTTGGGTTTTTTTTTTTTTTTTACGACTGGTCGAAGGGCAGTACGAAAAAAAAAGAGAAGAGAAACGGAATTGGCTGTCAGAGCGGGACGTCAAAAGTGTTTAGGTGTTTGCAGGTTGGTCCCGTGTGTGACGCCCCGTATCGGCGGAGAGAGAAAGAGGGAAAGAGCGAGAGAGCAAGAGAGAGCGAGAGAGAGAGAGAGAGAGAGAGAGACACCGAAAGAGGAGTCACGCTCTCGCGAGGCCATTCCGAGATTAGAGAGAGAGAGGTACGGAGTGATAAAGATAGAGAGAGAAAGACGATGAACACGTCGGCAGGGATGGCAACCGCGAGTAAGAGAGAGAGAGAGAGAGAGACAATGTAACGAGAATTCATTTTTTTTTTGCTCTTCTATAATTTTCATTTCAAACGACACCTTGGACGTACGTTAACATCAACTGTGCACGAAAAAAAAAAAAAAAAAATCATTCCACACTTACCTGGAGATGTTCCTGAAACCTTATGGGTAGTAGCTGCGTCATTTTCGTTCACCGATCTTCCTCTATATTTTGTTTTTTTTTTTTTTTTTCCTTTCTTTCCGCTACAATTTTCTCCCAATTATCTCGCCACTTTTTCTTCAAAGCGGCGCGACCCGATGAATCTCACACGCGCGTCCTTAAATCCCGTTTTCCCCCGACTTTGCGAGTATCGACAAGTTTTTCTTTCTCTCTCTCTCTCTCTCTCTTGCTCCTCCTCCGCTTTTCTGCGTATATCTCGACAACCCCCGCGCGAGTTTAAACGTCTCTTCTCTTACGCTCGTCTTCGATACAATCCATCCGCGCACACGACGAAAACCAACTGACGCAAAGGCTACGGAGTGCCGTCACTGTGGATCGCCGTCGCTGACACCTATCATGGCCGCCGCCGCCGCCGCTGCCGCCGCCGCGACACAACGTCCGCCCCCTATCGAGAAAGTAGTCCCCGCGCGCACACCGTCGCGATATTCCTCTCGCCGAAAAACTCGCTCGCACTTTTCAATCACTCGTTTCCTTCTTTTATTTTACTCCTGACGCTTAACTGCCGAACGATTATTTCACAATGACGCTGATATAGCGAAGAATACCTTTTCGACGTTGAATTTTTTTTTTTTTTATGATTCTTTTTGTTCTTTAATTACGACGATAAAAGTATTTCACGCTAAAGCGCAGGGATACGAGTGTGTTTCACGGAGAATCTTCGGAACGCGATTCTCTGTCTCCCCCCCCCCCCCCGCCTCTCCTCCCGACCATTGGGCTCGTGCACACGTATAGTACACCTTTCAAGCGACCTATCCGATTTTCTACCCCTTCCAATCTACCTAGCTCGCTATATCGCTTTCGTGTTTCCTTGTGAATGAAGCCGCGACGGCGCGCGTGTGTTGCCACCGCGCCGCTCCGGCCTCCGTCGTATCTGTACGACGCGCCGGTCATTCGCGACAGTTCGTATTGACATCGCGACGCCCGTAAAATTTTGGCATCGAGACGGAAAAATTTCGATAGCGCGCTTACAAAGGCGTATTTAAACGCAACTTGTGATCGGTGTCACGCCAAGAAAATGATAAACCCGACGTTACATCGATTGCGTTACGCTCTCGAGACTATGTACGACGTACCGACCGAGCCGCGAGATAGACGAGACGCAATATTCGTTGCCAATTTCTTTTTTCGAGCCAACAATGTTACGGAAACAAAGGCATTATCTTGTTGACAATCGAATGGTCCTTCGATGCTTTTTTTTCCGGGGTCATCGCGATTCAGGCGGAGAACTTGACAACGGCCGTTTTTACCGACTGGAACGATTTGTTTTTTTTTCGATGTAGATCGAAAATATCGATGTAGATGGGCGGACGTTGAAGATGACGGTGCTTCAAGGTTTAGAGATATTTAAGGCGTTTCAGGACAAGTGACGGAATTTCAGCATTTGACTCAAATTTATACAAGAGATTCTTTTTCGCATATCGAATGCACCCTCCAAATTTTCAATGAATCGTCTACGCAGTTTTTATAAAAATTTACAATTGAAAAAAAAACTTTTTAACATAGAGTGATATCTACACTCATCGCTGATCGGCAGTTTTACGCACGAAAAAGTGTAAAAAAATGTTAAGAATGTTATGAAAAACTGTCAAACCACTCAGTACATTACGACAATTATGTCATCCAAAAATAAAAAGCTTCGTCTACCCCGTTTACTGATTATTGATATTTTTGTAAATTAAAACGATCAGTTTTTCTCCTACCGACGAAATGTAGAGGCGAAGTGTGGCAACGTCGCATCAGTGCTAAATAGCCCGCGTGTTTGAATACCAATAATCGCCGCGGCGCGGTTATAGGGGAAAGGTGTACGAGATGATCCCCTAGGGGAGAATGCTCGTGATTTCAAAGATATTCAACATAATTTAGATTTGGAAGCGTTTACTACTGGCATATTTATCTATCTTACAATTGGCATATGCGAAACATTCAATTTATTAGGCTTTCAATAAAAAGATTTCCGTTTTTTTAAACCTGACATAAGGATCATCTTGCTCCTATTTTGGGATCTTTTTTTATTTTTGAGAAATTAGGTAAATATAAAGAAAAAAATTGTATAAATAAATATTATAAGTTTTACCTCACTCAACTAGAATTAAACTAAACGAGTCTTCTACATCCAGTCGTAAATTACTTAGATATATCAATTATTATTTGTGATATCAATTATACATTATTAATGTGATTTGAACATACATAGACAATCTTTTTATATAATTAAGACAAAATTTCATAAGTAACATCAAATGTTGAAAAAAAATTCTTCATCGTACAATCTAAAAAAAATAAGCCAACTTACATTTATTTCAATTTATTATTTATTTTATTTAGTGGACTGTTATACGGATTCGAGGTGTGGGGATGGAAGAGAAGAGAAAGGATAAAAAGGATGCAGGCAGCATACACCAAAATGGCGATGGGCGTACGAAGAAACACACCGGACTATATCTGGAAGATGGAAGCAGGATGCAAGGGCATAGGGACAGTAATGAAGAAAAGGGCGGCGGATTATGTAGGTACCATCATGGGAATGAAAGAGGAGAGATGGCCGAAGGAATGCTTGAAGGAGGAGGCGAGAGGGATGATAAACGGAAACGCGACGAAATGAGGAAGAGAACCGGAAGAGGCCATGAACCAGGCGGGAGAGGGACAAATAGGAGACACACTAAGGAGAAGCAACAGAAGGGAGTGGAGAACGAAGACAGGGAGAGCAGTGAAAAACATGACGGATCAAGAAATACAAAGGAACTGGGAAAAAATCGGGAGGTCAGGATTTTGCGCCGAATATAAAGACAGGAAGGAAGAGGTGGGAATGGAGGAATATTGGAGGAAAGGAACGACGAGGGGTGAAATCAGAGAAACCTGGGCAAGGATGAGGTGTGGGAGCGTGGGGAAGGAGAAAGAAAAAGGATTCAAGAATACGAGAAGCAGAGTGTGCAACAGGGAAGAAGAAACACTGACGCACATAGGGGAATGCGTGGAGGTAATGACACAAATGGACCAGGAGGTGAAAAGGAATTATCAGCTATGGGTGGAACAACAGGAAGGAGAAATAGCAGCGGGATGAAGCAGAGCTCTAAAAGGAAAGAAAATAGTGGAGGAACTGTGCGAGGTGGTCAGGGAATTCTACAAGATCGGGAAAAAGAGGGAGAAGGAGACAGGGAGGGAAGTCTAGAAGGTAAAGTGGAGGAGAAATATAAATAACAGACAACATTGTAAAAAGAGAACTTATTGTAAAAATAGGAACAGATGGGAGATTGTAAAAGCCCGCAAGGGTGTACAAGTGGATATAAATACTACTACTATTTATTTCATTTAAATTAAATTTAATTAATTTACTTATTATTTCTTACTAATTTATTAATTTATTTAAATTAAATTTAAATTAAATTTAAATTAAATTTATTTAAAAATAAACCAACAAAACCAACGTTTGTAATTACGCTGCATCACCTTTAACAAAAATAAAGTAGGTACGTTATTTGCTTACAAGATGATCCCTAGGGATCATCTTGTAAGTATGATCGATTTTTAACATTTTTTTCCCGGCATTTTACAATAATAAATATGTTTTAAACTATCTAATCTTTCCAACTTTAGGTTCATGTTTTAATAAATTATATTATGTAAACGTATTCCAAATTTGAAGATGATCCATCAATTAGTTTTTGCGTTATGATTCCCGGAAATTGAAAAAATGTTTCGAGAAAAATACGTCTAAAGTTTCACGAACGAAAAACTCAAAGTCAAATGTGTTTAATCAAATGATATAGTGTCTTACCGATTAATCAGCGATTCCAGCACCATACAGCAGTCCTTCCTCTTCCTCATGCAACTCATTTGAAACTTGCATTTCCTCTTTACGAGCTTTTCGAGCTTCTTTTGTTTCTAATAAACTTTTTCTATTTTGCCGAGCCACGCGCATCTGATCCATTTGCTCGGCATATCCGTAGCTCTACCTGCCAACTACGATTTGTAGTTCATTCATAACCATGAGTAGAGCTGAATTTCCTTAATTTAATAAAATAGCAGCAAGAAGTGCCGCTACCTCGATTGTTTTCTACCCAGAATGGAGATGTTTTGGAGCTAATCGCCAAACGGTCGAGTTTGGGTTATGAAAACCCAAACTACCTAACTACCCAGGTAGCAATTTCCAGATAGTTGCCCAGAAGTTGTCTAACTGGACACCAAATGTCCGCTTGGAAGTTACCTACAAGTTATCATTTGTCCAACAGTTGTCATTTTGGATGGTTGTTAACTTCGAGTCAACCTTCGGGCGGACATTTGGTACCCGTTTAGCTGACTATTGGACAACTTTTTGAAAATTGCTACTTGGGTAAGCGCTATCCGCCCGACTCCCAAACGCGCTTGGGAGTCGGGCGGATAGTCTTTATCATTTATATACATAACGTTAGAAGGAATCCGAATATCGTTTTGAAATTTTTCAAAACGATGCATTTTTTTTTACATCCCGAAAAGATGTACAATCTACATTATAACGATATTTCGTAATATTTCGAAGAATTCATCGATTGAGCGGAGAATAAACTTTTCAACGTGACTGCGGCGAGACTACTACCTTAAACGAACAAGTAATCTGACCGGTAAGTTGACAACACTGTTTATGCTTGAGCAGCAACGCGTTCGGCGATCGCAACGATCTCAAGATACGCATACCGATCGAGTCGCCGTGCTAGACGGGCGATCTCTCACATTCAGCAGAGAGTTGATCCAGGCCAATACTTGGATGGGTGTCCGCTCGGCTGGGCCGTCTAGTTTCCAACAATGGAAACAATTGAAACGCAGTAAAAAAAACCCCCATCAGATTTATCGGCAGAAATCTTCCAGTTTCTCGTCCACACTTGCGAGTGCAATGCAGTAGCGCATTAGAAAAGGAACATTCGAAATAATGCAATCGGGAGACGAATTAGAGAACGAACATTCGTTGTGTGTGGTAAAAATTAAAAATTATTTATTCGTCAGCGCAAGATCACGACGATCGCGTACATTCACTGTAATTGTCATAGCGTCGTGCGATACGCCGGAGTCTCGAGTTGGCGAACAAAGTCATTTTTCCGTTGCTTCGGTTGGAGCTCAGGTACGCGAGATCGTTTTTTTTTTTTTTTAGTCGAAAAGACCGAAGCCCATGTCATCGTCCTCGGATTCGGATTCCTCCTTTGCGGGCTTCTCCTCTGCGAAAATTCACAGAAATGATGTGCCGTTAGAGTATTACTTTTTTAAATTTCCGAGCGAAAAAAGGCAGAACGTGCATGGTATCAGCGATGAAAATTTGTCATCACAACGCATCAGGCGAAAGATGGTAATATCGAGACATCATTTTTCGACGCACAGTTCCCGAGTAGACTGAGAGACAAGAGTTTTTCGAGAATCGACGACAACTCACCTTTCTTCTCCTCCGCAGGGGCAGCCGCACCGCCGCTGGAAGCAACCGCAGCCGGGGCAACGCCTCCACCCACTGGCATGGACGCCAGCTTGTCGCGACCTGTCGTCAACGAGAATAACAAGTTAGATAGGAAAACACTTGCGAATACATTCTCGCTCTAATGTTGCTCGGTTGAAAATTCAGTGTTTGAAGGCTTAGTATTGGCGACGCGATGCAACGCACGTCCCAAGGTGGAGCACGACACTTTACTCTTCCTCGGTCTTGAGTCGACCTCTCCAAGAATAACGGAGAGGCTGTTGTGTGGACCGAGGAACGCGTACTCTTGATCATGATGTTTGCAAAGTTGCGATGACAATCAGTGTCTTTATAATTATATAAATTTATCTCTGGCCAGGGTGTCTAATTTTAACAAGAACTGAAATTTCATGACATTTAAGGATTTTTAAGGCAAGAAATTGGGATTTTTACATGAATTTTCAAAAATTTTATATTTATATTCTGCTCTTTGAAACAGATGTGTGTTGAATGCCAATAAAAATTATACGAAAATAAACGAAAAGGCACCAAACTGTTTTTCATGTGTAGTAAAAATTGTGAGACAAACATCATTTCATGTTTACCGTAAAGAAATATATTTTGGGAACATCTGGAAAATATTACATACATTTAGGATCTTTGAGTAATATCATCTAGTCGCTTTACATGAATAACAAAGAAAAACTAATATGTTGAGATAACGAATCATTTTTTTTACTAATACCGTAGATTGTCGCAAACCCGCGAAAATTTGAAATTATTTTGGATAAATGAATACAAAAATCGGCTATGATAATGAACGCTGCAGAGATCTTGAAAAAAAATCAGGCAGACTGGTAATTTATCATGACATTACAGGACTTTTTCAGGGTTGAGTGTAATTTCACGACATTGAAGACTTTTCATGATCGTTCAGGTTCGGTAGACATCACGCTGGCCATCTTAGAGAGCGTGAATCACTTCAAATGATCTGCCGGATCACTAGACTTTTACAACTTAAATATGTGAGACTTTTGACGCATTGGAGGAATGAAGAAAATAAAGAAAGAATTTAGCAGTCAATGCCTCAGCTGCTTTCCGATGCATTCACGAGGCCTTTGATACTTTTTGTTTGTCAATGACACATACAAAATTAAAACTGCAGAAAAATCGTCCTGCTTTTTAGTTGGCTCGCAGGAAAATGGCTTTGTCTATGTTGAATTGTTATTTTTTTAAATGTAGAATGTTACGCCAATGTAAATTGTACTTATTGAGGAATAAAGTTTACTTTTCTGTACACGCAAGAGCATTATGAAGAATTGTAGGGGTATTAAAATTGTGAAGAAATAAAGATTATCCTGAAATGAAAAGATTGTAATCGTAAAAGAATGGAAAATCAATCGAAATGTATTCTATATATAACTTTTATACGAAAAAATGTTTTTAATATACTTCTTTTATACGAAAAAAAAAAAACGTATTTTATTTCACTCTGTACGATAATGGATATTTTCACATCTCGAAAAATAAAATTTCGTACAATACTCGAAGAAAAAAAAACTTTTTCTAATCTCGTGTAATTGCAACACTCGTTAGAAAAAGTTTTTTCGTACTCACATCATGATGTACTATTATATTTTTCCTTTATACGAAAAACGTATTCTATATATTTCCTTTGTACGAAAAATCTATTCTATATACAGTAGAACCTCAATTATCCAAACCCATCCGGAATGGGTTTAGTTTGGATTATCGAAACAAGTCATCGTGGGTAGCGATGTTACTTTGGGTTTGTCTATTTGTAATATATGTTTAAAGGTCAACATGGTGTATATACTTTTAATATAAATATGCAATATCTACTTTAAGACTTTTTTAAGGAACTGCTCAATTTTTTATTGTGGTATGGATGCTACACGTTTTTTAAGAAGGCCAAAAATGCTTCGGTATGAGACATTTTCACGCTTCACTGACACGCTTCTTAGCAATAATGTAGCTCCATTTGATTGATTCGGATAAAGCAAATCACCCTTCGCGTTACGGAAGGTTCATATAGTAAGAGTTCTGATAATCGATGTACTGGATTTTCCTTATACAAAAACATGTATTAAATACATATATTCCTTATACATTGACTTTGTACGAATAAAATGTATTCATGTTCTTTATATGAAAAAATTGATTTTATTCATTTTCTTTTTACGAAAAAATGTATGCTATATATTTCGTTCATATGGCTATATAAAAGAACCTCCATTATTCAAACTCTCACCATCCGACCGGTGATTTGCTTCATCTGAACGTTCCATTATCCGAATCATGGCACATAATTTTATACATTTTGATCGACGCTAGATACACTTTTGCTAGTGACACAACCTGCTTGAACTTGTACAAGTCGGTCAAGCGTAAGTTTGCAGGTCGAAGCACAAAAATTTAGCATGCCTACACATTTTTGGCCTTAGAGTGTTACAAGAAACAAGAGTGCTGCTCTATGGAATGTCTTTTGTTCATACGTGCGGCGATTTGGCTGCTAAAAAACACGTACCACTAATAGGTTCGGATAATCGAGGTTCTACTGTATTAAAACCAAAATTCTAACTGGAAAGTAAAGATGTGAATAGTCTGGTATAAAAGTATAGGATTGCGAACGGCTGAAAATACCTAAGAAGAAATACTGAGAAATGTAATAAACGACGCGCTTCGATGCAAAGGGGAAATAGCCACGTGAACACGCGCATTTCTTTACCTTGGGCGATAAGCTCGTCGATGGATTTGCCGTTGAGCTCGCCGATGACCTTCTTGAGTTTCTCGGCGTCAGCCTCGATACCAACCGAAGACAAGATCTTCTCTATGTCAGTCTGGGTGGGAGCTGACTTTCCACCCAGGACAGCCAAAAGGTAAGCGGCCACGTAACGCATTCTGTAAAAGATACGCAGGCACCGAGAACGGAGCTATAAATCTTCGTATTCCGAGCAAATTTTCACGAAACGGCCGCATTTTTTTTTTCGATATATAATCAGTAAAAGTTTTTCACCACTGCCAATCAGTCGAAAGATGGTATGAAAAATAATCATCACGTGAGATCGCGGCTTTAACCTCAAAATCATGGAACGCGCGGTAAAATCGATCTGGCATCAATTAAACGCATTTATTTTGTTAAATTCTATAAAAATTAAGTGAAAATTAACGGTAGGATCCTTGTTCCTTGCTTTATTCGGCTAACATCTGCCAGGATATTGTTGATACGCGCCGTTCGGACATTTCATTCGTCTCAATGCCGTGGCAAAGTGCAGCGAAAGAAATCCACAATTATCTCGACTCAAACAAAAGAATCCGTCTCGAGTATCTTGTTATTGTGTTAAACCATAATTCAAACGAACATTTATGCATTTATTTTTGATTATTTATGATGAGTGATAAACTTACTTTTAAGTCGTCACGACACGAAACGTGGAACACGCCGAATTGTTGAGTGTACGTTCCTCGGAAAAAGAAACGAGAAAGAAGCTAAGCAGTCGCTCCGTCGCGGCTCTTGGATTGCGCCGGCGCTTCTGCAGCGCCGATAGCGGAAGTGGCGACGCTGCGAGACTCGTGGGGATGTGAAACCAAGCGCGGCAATGTTCAAACTGCCATTGAGATTTTCTATGAAGATTAGGAAGAAAATCAACAACCGGTGGAAATGGATACTTGAGTTTGCTCATTTATAATTATAATAAGATAGTATCCAAAGTATTTTTTGTTCAAGTACTTTGAAAATGCCTTCTATTGAACGTATAGTCGCGTCACGGCGATTATTGGTATTGAAGCACGCGCGTCATTTAGTACTCATGCGACGTTGCCACACTTCACCTCTACGTTTCGTCGGTGGGGGAAAAACTGATCGTTTTCATTTACAAAAATGTTAATTAATAAACGGTGCAGATGGATCATTTGATTTTTGGATGACATAATTGTCATAATGAATTGAGTGGTTTGACAGTTTTTCATAACATTCTTGGCATTTTTTTAGACTATTTTGTGCGTAAAGTTGCCGATCAGCGATGAGTGTAGGCATTGTCCTACGTTAAAAAATGTTTTTTCAATTGTAAATTTTATGGAAAAGGCGTAGACGGTTGATTAAACATTTGGAAGGTGCATTCGGTGAATGAAAAAGATTCTACTGCACAAATTTGAATCAAATGGTAACATTTCGTTACTTTTCCCGAAACGCCTTAATCCAGTGATTTCAAATCATTTTCGCGTTCTTTTCCGCCAAAAAAATAGTCTACATATAAAACAGTTCCGTGACTGACTGGCATATGGACAACGCACAGCCTAAACCGTTGAAGATGGAAACATGAATTCTGGAAGATATGTTCCTTAGAAGGTGTAGATCTCTACACCTTCTTAGTGTATCTTTTCTTAGTGCACCTGCACTAAGAAAAGATTTTTGGGAAATCAAATCCTAAGGGGGTGACATGTGGTGTAAAAGTTTGTATGGAAAGTTGTATTCCTTGCGTGTATTAACTTAAACCTCTGTATAAATATTCTTCAAAACAAACAATAAAACGCATTTTTCAGGATTTTTTAACACAGCTCCTAATTAAGGGAGCAACAGGGTGTTGAAGTTTTAAAGGAAAAATCGAATTCCCTGCATTTATCTCAATGAAATTCGGATGATATGTTCATTAAAGGGAGTAAAGGTGCACTAAGAAAGGATTAGCCTTTCGCATGGTCAACTATATGTAGGCTGTTCGAGAGTGTCGAGTGTCCAAGAGACTTTAATGTGCTTGCCGAAAACCATAAATCATACAAAGTTGTCTACAGAACTATATCGCAAAGCCATATAATTCTGTAGACAACAATGACATTGTATGAGCCCGGGGTTGGAGGTTGGCACTTTTATACTATTATTTCATTAATTACCAACCCTTACCTCAGTCTGTCAATCTACTACCCTGCCTGAGAAATATGACACTCTACCTTCTTTCTTTATTTCTTACTTTTTTTTGTCTTTGCTTATCTCCTCTCCGGATCAAAGCCTGAAGTCCACGCGGACGGAGTCGCGGGCAAAGGCTGGTCTACAAATAAAGGTACAAAATGTCCAGCCAGTGGCTCAATAAATCTGTTATTAATCACTGTATTTACAAGGCATCATCTTTTCCCGTGCTCTCGCACTCGTCATGGCACAATTCATCCTAACGCATATATACAAATTGCATTGTGCCATCTCATGCCGGACATTCGCGTCCAAATTGCCTCAATTCATTCGCTCGCTTTCATTATTATTGCCGCAGACAAATCCTCTCGCACATTTACACTGGATATGTCGCATACTGTAAGAATTTCGTTAAAAAAAAAACGTCCCTATGTACATTTGTATAATTTCGTTCGTATGAGCTCAACATTTCCAAAACGAAAAAGAAAAAAAAATACAACAAAAAGAAAAGGAAGGAAAAAGAATCTGAAAACATGTTAAAAAAAATGTTTTAACATAAATAGAAGGAGAAAAGGAAAATATTTTTTAAAAGAAATAATTTACGATTTCCAAGCTAGTAAACGCGCGATTGAAGTATAGCTTTTTGCAGCAACGAGCAAAACGTCCTGTTGACCTCTTGACACAGTATGTCGGCGGATTTGTCGCCCAACGCGGCCTGAGCCGAGCTGACTCGGCCCAATTGTAGCAGCAGGCCAGTCGTGTCCTCGGCGAGGGGCGGGAAAGCCTGGCATATCCTCGTGAGTGCGGACAACACCGGCATGAAGAGTACAACCCGGTCCTTAGCCGGTAAAACACCGAGAAGTGTGATGAGCGTATTTATCGCTAGGCGAGACACACTCAGCGCTTTTGGAAGCGCGTACTGTACGGCCAAATGAGACGCGAGATCGACCGCGAATACTTGTTTCTCGGGTTCCGGTTGAGAGAGGAGCTCGGGTATCCAATCGAGACATATGTGCATCGAGGGAATTCCGGACACGGTGATCGGCAACAATTCTCTGGGGTAACCCTGAACATAAAAGCAGAGAAACATTGAAAAAGTATTCTAGTCTAGAAATTTGAAAAAATCGATTTTTTTTTCGCATTTTTTAAAAGTGTAGACTCTTAAGATGTCCTCAGAAGAAAATTTCGAGATTCCCAATATTTTCACAGCTATAGCGATTTCAATACGGCAGGATTGAGAGGCCACACCGCGCGCGAGTCAGACAACCAGAAAATTCCAAGGAAGATAAACAAGGGGGCTGACAAAAATTGGTTTCGTTCACAATCATCTTTTTTAAAAATGCAATTTATATAATAAGCGATAATCACGTTACACATGAAATATGAAACTTGCTTTAATGACACGTTCATGTTAACGTTAATATCAAACTCTTGTGATACCTTAACAAACTATCAACGAATTTTTCATCATTCGTTAATCCAGATACCAGTCTTTGAATTTTACTTTTAGTAGGTACTCAATTAAATGAGTCTTTTTCTGCAAATCGGCACAAAACTTTTTCAGCTGGTTCTTTTTAAATGTCAATCTCAATGTTCAGTAGTGACATATGAGAGAGCCGTTTTTGAAGCATCGTGCTTCTAAGCCACTATTGCTGCTTGGAAAAGTTTATATAAGTTAGGTCTGTTCTCCCTTTCAATATAATTTCTTGCATTTTTAACATTTATTTCACCATCTTTATATTGAAGTATGTTTTTCATGACCGTCGCTTCAGCTTCTCAGGCTGATGTATCAATTATTAAGCTTTTTGTCTGAATATTGATGAAAGCCTCTCCGTTCTTTATATTCAATATAAAAAATGCAACGACTGCATGGGCTAACGGTAGATACTCGAATCAACGTTTTAGATTTACAATGATATTATCGACTGCTTGACAGTAAATGTTGATCTTGTAGTGTTCTTCTCGTTGTGTATCAGCCGGCAAACTTAATGTATTGCTTTTGCTTACAGTTGACCTAATTGCGAAATTTAAATATCTATTTAATTTACGTTATGAAATCTACTTTTAATACAAATACGAAATTACGACGAAGGAAATAGTTTGAGTTTTATTAAATTATTTCTTTATGCTTGCTTGGATGAAATCTAAATAAAATGAATCGATTATTGACTATCCACTTCAATTATGTTGGATCGATTTTTTTCTGGGGGGGGGGGGTGTCGCGGGCATTCTGGACTGCCCTTTCTTGAAATACAGCGGAAATTAACTTCTTTTTCAGACAGTCGCCATTAAAAGTTTGTTTTTCTCGTTGGTACCTGGCATTACGATATTTTTATTGATGAAGAAAATTAGTTTTATTTCTGTTTCAGAAAAATGTCAGCTTTGGAATCATATCAACCGCCTCAACCCTTTTTTTTCTTCCACCATAACTTTTTCAATTTCTTTTTTTTTGCACAATTTGTTGTGCTAAGTCCTTGAAACATTAATAAATGACTTGTAAAAATGGATACCAAAAACATTTTTCGTTTTTTTTATCAAGCTCGAAAAAACGCTTTTAGGCCTCTAGATTAGAATACTGCTAAGTGATGCGATTGAAGGGATTGCGGGGGCTGCCATTGATCGCGTGGCGTATCTTTCGCTTTTTTTTTATAGTACCTGACTATTTTGTCAGGCACTATAAAAGCTTGATTCTTGAGAATGAAAGACTAATAGCAGGGGCAAGATTTTTACGGTAATTTCATCGCTGTTTCTCCGTTTGGGTCTGAGAGTGCAATTCCATTTTATGCTCCTCGAATTACCTGAAAATGCACTAATTTGGCGAGCGATGGATCGGCTATGAATAGTTGATGAAGATACGAGCATACGACGCTCCGAATCTCTCGCAACGACCACATCTGCCCGGGCACATCGCGATCTTCCTTCGTCTCCAGACACGCCTCGAGCAATATTTGAACGGCAGCGCTCTCTTGTCCCGCGACCAACGCGGTCCTCAGGTCTTCTCTCTCGGCCTCGCTCGTCAATTGGCCCGTTTTCTCCGTCAGCGGTCGGTCCTGCATGTGCCTCGACAATTGGGATCTCGAGGCTGCCAGCGTGGCTTGCAGTATCCTGTTTCGATCGACCCAAAATCACGATTTCTCAATAATCATGGTGTGCCACTTATTAATGAAATCGAAGCCTGTTCTATTATTAAAAATTAGCAACATGAATATATTTGTAACTTACAATATTTATTTATCAGTAGTTTTTTTTTGTTTCATTTATAAAAAGTCGTTATGGTAGTAGTAGTTCTTTATTTACAATTTTCCTTGCGAATTTTTACACAGTTCCCCCCCTTTGTGAATTGATACCCTTTGACACTTTTCCTTTGCATTTTGTTTACATTTATCTTTCGTCGTTTTTCTCCAATGTGCTTCCCTTCTTACTATGCAATCGAAGACTCCCACATACTCGGACAATTTTTTGATCGGTTTCCATTTCATTCATTTATTAAGTTTTCCTTTTAGTGCCTTACCCTTGGAGCCCCTTCGCCACTTTTCTAAACCATCTATCACTTCCTTATTGATTTTTTCTTTAATTTTTCTGCATTCAAGTATGTGTTCCAAACTTTCTTCTCTCTTTCTACAACACCGACATAGACTATCTGCGTATCCCTTTTGACCTCCTATTTCTATATTTCCGCATCTTGAGGTAGTAGTCCCGCCACAGTTACACGGAGAGAATTAAATGTTAAAAATTACCGTGCGGTAACGGTAACCAGATGACAACCCTGAAACTTTGCTTATTATTACTGAGTAAAACACAGATTTTCACGAAAATAAAATAAAATTTCTTCTTCAGATAGACAATTTTACCAGATTTTCTAGTAAATTTTGATGTGTAACAAAATACGCAAAACTTAAATTTAAAAAATATATAATATCAGCGAAATTTTACCGTGCATTTTATTATTTTAGGCCTTTCAAAAATATCTATAAAAAAGTATCGTCTTTATAACAGTTATTTTAAGATTTATTATAAAATTTAATGAGTGTTATAGGAAAATGTATTGTGCTCTCGGTAAAAATTACCGTGCGCGCTACCCTTCTTGTATAGTAAAATTTTAGCTACGTATTTGAAATTTTCTGTAACGTGAGTTAAAAAAAACTTGTCGCATACGAATTATTATGCTTTTCTCACTTGCCACCACATTGAAATATATCACGGTAATTTTTACCGTGAAATTCACGACAAAAATTACTTTTTAATTCTCTCCGTGTACGTTGAAAACTTTATTCTCCGCTCAATCGACGAAAGTTTTGATATATTGCGAAATATCCTTATAATGTAGGTTGTACATTTTATCGGGTTGTAAAAAACGGTAATTATACATAAGAGGGGCACTAGCCCAATTTCGATGACAAAAATTTTTGTTTAGCATAAACTGCTTTAATTGGCCACCACTAATGATATTCCGGCGGGGTAGGCTGACATTTTTCATTAATTCCATAAGTTATGGGGTTTTGAAGTTTCCCGAAACACGTGATAAAATAGGGCATTTTCGTAAATTTCGGCGCTTATATTGGGGGTGGGGGGTAGGGGAATTAATGGAGGTTTCAATAATGAAAAAAAATGCAGTGGTCACTTCCCTCACTCCCCCCTGGTCCAGTTGAAAATTCGTAAAAAATACACGATTTCAAAGACGAAACTGAAAATCGATCAAAATTTATCTACATTTTTTTCTAGCTTTTGGTCTGAATAAATACACACACACACATACACACACACACACGCGTGCGTGCATGCGTGTGTGTGTGTGTATGTGTGCATAACTGTGACAAAAAAATCATAGATAAGATACCTGGACACGTGAACACAACAATGCTTGTGTTTACGTGCTGTATAATAGTACCAATGTACTTTTGTTTTGAATTTGAGATCAAAACAGAAACTGTTGGTTGGTTTTATCATTTACAAAGTCATGCGGATTTTTTCTACGGTTTAAGGTAAATACTTAAATCAGTATTAAAGCGAGCATGGCTTTTTTTTTTTGTATAAATTAAGTGATTTTCCACACCATAAATTTTGATTTTGATTTCATATGGTAACACAATTTTTTTCTATTGAAATGCCCCATTTTATCACGTATTCCCGGGAACTTCAAAAGCCGATAACTTTTTATGGAGGGATGACCGCTACGATTTCTCTTCGGCATTGTATTCGGGGAGGCTTTTTCTATGAATTTATCCGAACAAACCTTCCACCCCCAACATAAGGATTGAAATGTTGAAAAATGTCCGATCACGTGTTTTCGGGCACTTCAAAACCCCATAACTTGTGGAATTAATAGAAAATGTCAGTCTCCCCCGACGTAATATCACTGACTATAATGGAATCAACAACTTTATGGCGACAAAAAAAATTTCCCATCGCAATTGGGGTTGTGCCTCACTATGCATAATTACCCATTCCGGCTACTAATACGTAGATACTCTGCATTTGCGGATATTCACTCACTACTGTCTAATGTGCTCCAGTCGCTTCATCTAGTTCTAGTTTGCTCCAGTCGCTTCGTGGCGCTAGCTTCGCTAAACACTGCGTAATTTAAATCGCTTTATCTCTGAAACTAGACGGTCAAAATTCATTATTTTATTTTACCCACTTCGTCATATGTTTCTCTGTAATTGAGAATTTAAAAAAAAAAACTGTAGAAAAGTTTCAAATTTATTGCGTGAAATGTGAAATTTTCTACTGCTCCATAAGAACACGTGTAAAACCGTGCAACCTTTGATTGCCAATATCCCGAATACACAACGGTGAATCCTTTTGAAGTTTTGCAGGTAATCCCTTAATAGTGTCCTGAATGGGTCCTCAAAATAAATAAAAAAATCTATCGAAAAACGCCTTGGCGAGACTACTACGTTAACCTTGGCCATGTTTCTTTAGTTCTTCTCTTTATGCCCTTTTCTTCCCGGTACTCCTCCATTTCTATATGTTGTTTTCAATTTTTGTACTCCCTATAATGTGTCGAATTCACAATTTTGTTCCAGACTTGTTGTATTTCCTGGTCCGTTTTTATTCGTACAGCTCTTTCGATTTTTTTTTCTTACTCCCTCTATATCTATCCTTTGACATATTGCTCCCATTCCTCCTTCATTACCAGTCCGCATTTGAATGGGTCTGCATTTAATATTACTCTGGCTTCTTCTTTCAAACACTTTATAAAAAGCCATTATAGATAGATAGATTTATTCCTCGTGTCTTGCTCTCGCTATGACATTTTCCAGCTTACATTTCGTATTCGTTACATTTTTTTTTACATTATATACCTATATTACATTTCGCTTAAGAACTATATCACGTTGTTTTCTAAGCGTATTCTTTCGTCCTTCGCGTGCTGCTACGTCGAGTCTCCTAAATTCCATTGTGTATTCACCCAGCTCTTGGATTATTTTTCCCTCGAGCGTTTTTATCCACCAGCCTTTTAGGCTTTCTCTTTCCCCTCTCCAGAGTTGTCAACCGCCTTCCACCCACTTATTGATTCTTTCCCTTGCTTCTCCACTTTGTGAATTGATACCCTTTGACACTTTTCCTTTTCATTTTGTTTACATTTATCTTTCGTCGTTTTTCTCCAATGTGCTTCCCTCCTTACTATGCAATCGAAGACTCCCACATACTCGCACAATTTTTTGATCGGTTTCCATTTCATTCATTTATTAAGTTTTCCTTTTAGTGCCTTACCCTTGGAGCCCCTTCGCCACTTTTCTAAACCATCTATCACTTCCTTATTGATTTTTTCTTTAATTTTTCTGCATTCAAGTATGTGTTCCAAACTTTCTTCTTTTTTTTTATACATTATATACCTATATTACATTTCGCTTAAGAACTATATCACGTTGTTTTCTAAGCGTATTCTTTCGTCCTTCGCGTGCTGCTACGTCGAGTCTCCTAAATTCCATTGTGTATTCACCCAGCTCTTGGATTATTTTTCCCTCGAGCGTTTTTATCCACCAGCCTTTTAGGCTTTCTCTTTCCCCTCTCCAGAGTTGTCAACCCCTTCCACCCACTTATTGCTGATGCTTTTCCTTGCTTCTCCACACTTCCATATATGTTTCAGATTCTCCTCTTCCTCTCTACATACTCTGCAAGTGCAACCTTTCTCCCTGCCTTTCCTACGTTCCCAGGCCTTAGTCTTGTCCACTCTTCCTTCATGTCCCCCCTAATATCTTTGTCCACTCAAAACCTCCCTCCCCAATTTTTCTTTTATATCCTTAATATATTTGCAGAATGTGGACTTGTCTATTCTTCCCCAGTCCCTGGTCCTGTTCCCTCTTTTTCTCCATTCCTTCTTTTACGATGTCTCTAATCTCTCCTTTATTCCCATTATTCCTTATTAGTTCCAGTACCCTTCCTTCTCCTACTTCCTTCATTGTGGTCTTCATTTAATTTCCCCATTTTTATTCGTTTCCGTTCTTAACATACCGGAGTTCCTCTTTTAGAAATGCCATTATATTTACATACTATATACATATATATATCGAACTTTTAATTTTGACAATTGCATGAAAATACGCACCTGAGTATTACAGATAAAACGGGAGCACATCGAAACACCCTTGTGTCGCAGCGCAAAACTTGGAGCGGATCAAGAACAATATTCTCTTGGGTGAGAAAAACGTTGAGGGCGTTGGTGTTTTCTATCAATAGGGCGTTTATCGAAAGAACCCAGAGGCATCTCGGCAATACGGTGTTCAGTCTCAGCCAGACTTGCTTGTAGAGTTCTGTAAGCAATGACGTAGGTTATAAGACTCAGTTGAACCTTAATTTAAACGAATTTTGAATTCAATGTTAATTAAGGAGTTCCGGGACAGCTTTACTTTAGGGGGGAGGGGACTCTATTATTCTTGAGCAGAGGGCGCCAACTTTTATACACAAATTTTTCGCTGGAGAACGACACGATTACTATAATAAATTCAGAGATCTGATTTTAAGATTATTTTTACACTAACATATCAATCACGTGTTTTAAATGTTACATCAATGTGTATTTGTCGATTATATTAGATTAAAAAAAAAATGATGAATTTGGCGACAGGGCACTTGCTTATATTCCGAGTTTTTAATGATTCGCGAAACTTAATCTGTTACCGCGAGCATCAACGAGCGCTGAAACTTACGCAATCCACTGGGAAAAAAACATTTACATTTCTTTATTCAACCGAATCAATTCTGAACGATAAATGTCAAGTGCCAGAAATAAAATATATTACTTCTCTTAGAAAATTGCATTATAACGATCTTTTCTTTCATTCTTTTTTATTTGTATCGTTATCAAAAGCTTTTTTTTTTCAATTGTGATTGTGAATCTCTAAAGTGAATTCCTAGAACCGTGTGAGAGATTTTTTCAACCTTAATCAGGCCGAAAAGATTTGGGCAATTAAAAAGATTTCATTTTCGTTGCATTCCAACGATGCAAACTTCAACGTCATGCGATTAGTGGTATTTAGAAATGCGCGCCATAAATGGCGCGTGACAACGTCGCATGAGTGCTTTAGTATTCCGCCTCTACGTTTCGTCGATGGGAGAAAAACTGATCGTTTTCATTCACAAAAATGTCTATAATTAATAAACGGTGTAGACGGATCATTTAATTTTTGGGTAACATGATTGCCATAATGTATTGAGTGGTTTGATAGTTTTTCATAACATTGTTGAATTTTTTCGCAATATTTCGTGCGTAAAACTGCCGATCAGCGATGAGTGTAGGCACCTATGTTAAAAAGTGTTTTTTAATTGTAAATTTTATGAAAACGGTGTAGACGATCGACTTAAAATTAGGAGAGTGCATTCAGTACATGACAATCTACTATATAAATTTGAATCAAATTGTAGCATTTCGTCCCTTGTCCCGAAACTCCTTAAATTCCGGTTAACTTCCAAATCCAAATGCTTTTGATTATTATTCTATGCAATTAATATTACAGTAAAACTGAAGCAAAAAACGTAGCTTAGATTTCGATCAATTTTCAATTAAACCTTAATCAAATCCAGTTAGACGTGAATTGTAATCGGGTTGTATAACTGATTGATATAATTACTATCATATTGGCGAAAACACCTCGTAAAGGATCGTAGAAAAAAAAATGTCACGCTCTCTGACCTTGAATGTATCTCGGCACTTTCTCATCGAGTACGACTTTGAAGTAGTGTATTATAGTTTCAGCGTGTGGCCAAACGTCGGTTGGTTTCATGGACATCAATTGTCTCAATAATCGTCCAGTCCGCGAGGGGCAAGTTTTAACGTGTCCGAAAGCCTCGACGATCGTGCCATCGTTGACAGTGATGTTCTCGTAATTGGCAGCGGGTGAAACGATATTGATCATCTCGTCGTCGAGCCAGTCGTCCACGAGTGACAAGTGCGGAAAGTGAGTTGCCAACAATCGCAGAAGGGGTGAAAACAAGCCGGCGTAGTTCATCTGATCTCTCTGTACTTGCTGAAGGAGATACTTGATCGGCAATTCCGAGAGAAATTCGGTGGAGTAAGATTTGACCTTTCTCGCTTGGGATATGTAGCTGTGCATGTTGGTGAGTCTGACGTCTTCGTAGAGCAGCAAATAGTAGAGCAGCAATAACTGGGAAGTGAGCGAAGGTTCGGTGGCCTCGACGTCGACGATAGCGCAATCGATCTCCGTCTCGGTGATGCACATCACGCTCTTTTTCGCATCGAAGTTGGCGCCGAAAACGCTGTTCTGAAATACCCTTCGTATCTCAGCCTCGGTGATCGGTTTGTTGGTGTGTTCGGAGCTCTTGTTGTTGGCAACGAGGATAGAGTTCACGTAGACCTCGACGAGTGCCGGTAGAACGGGATGAAGGGGCGGCGCGCTGTCGCATATCTGTCGATAAATCCAATTCTTGATGGGTACCCTGTGTTTCGCGAAAGCGCGTGACTTTAATAATTGATGGATACAGTGAACCGGCAGAAAGCCCGGTATATTGGCGTTCAGTGAACGTGTGACCGGCACTTTGACAGCATGAGCCGTGACGACCTGTTCGGTGAATATATCCTGCATAAAGATTTGCTTCATTCTCGTGAGATTGTTGGGCCTGATGGGTATCTTCATGCCAAGTGTCGCGCAGACAAGATCGCAAATAGCGGACAATTGATTGCTGTGAAAGTGTATAGCCATTAGGAGCAACATTTCGCCGAAGCTCGCGGATACGCCGCTCGCACTCTCGAAGTAGGCCTCCTCCCGTACGAGCCACTGGACCCACTCGATGCTACGTTTCTCAAGATTGTGATGTCCTATGAGGGATGGACAAGCTATCAGCATGCACAGGCCGAGCGAAACGAATCTGACACCCGCTGGCGAGGGTGGCGGATGCGACGTCAACAATTGCACGATCATCGTGATCTCGTCGTCCTGAAACTTGATGCCACCTATGCCTCGCAGAGCGCAGTATAGACGCAGCAGAGCACTCGCCTGAACCACGTGTGATTCGGCTAACTGAAATTCCGAGCTTTCGCCTACTATCAACTCCAGACGGCGCAACAATTCCTCGCGGAGTGATTGCAGCGCGGTGTGCGACTCCCATCTTCTCTTCTGGCCGTTTCTTATGAACATCGCGATCCACGTTCTCACCTGTTGATCGTTGCCCAACAGTAGGCCCGAGACAAAAGCCACCATGTCACTCTCGAGTTGTGTCGACGCGGCGCTCTCGTGCTCGAGACTCAGTGTTATCGCGAGCGCCGGCATGCGACAGAGCTCCACGCATTTGGCCCGCACCGCTAGCGCCTGGCTCGGATTCATGCGGCACAGCATCGTCAGCGCTTGTGTTCTTATGCGACCCAGCGCCGATTCCTCTTGGCGCTCACCGTTCGCTATCAGATGCGCGCAAACCTCCGAGAAACTGTCCGGACTGTTTGCCACTATCCAACATATTATCTCCGGTCCGTGCTTCACGTGCAACAGCGTTTCCGCAATGTCGCGCAACGAAAGCAACGCTGGCAATTCCGCCAGCGCTATGCATATCACGTAACTTATCTCCTCCATGTAGACCGCATTGTCGAACAGATCCGATTGCTTTATCTGGAAATCGTTGTTCTTCTGCAACTCCTGTATTTGCGACGATATGAAGAGTATCTCGCTCAGGACCAGACGGATGCGACGAGTCGACTCGCTCCTCTCGAACTCCAGCGCCAATCCGCCCTGCAGAGACTGCGCCAGGATACTATCGCTCTGACTATTGCCGTGCTTCTGCCTGCGGATAAGTCGTTCGTTGGAGTAAAGCCGAAGAGACGGGTTCTTGGATCATGCGAATTCATTACTTATCGATACTTTAAATTAAAATAACACCTCACCTCGACAAGTCTATGTATTAAGGCACTATACTAGTCAAGGAATTTGAAGAAAAAAAAAATCGATTTCTTTCGGTTTGGCATTTTATTGAAGTATAGACTCTTAAGAATATATCCTCGAAAGGAAGTTCAGAGGCAAGCGAGCTAATCACTAGAGCAGCATACCGCTTTGCGAAATTATTATTACTATTTGAAAAACTTTGAAACTTTGCAAAAAAAATAGGGCAAAAAATTAACTTTGTTTTCAGACCGTAGCCATTAAATTTTTTTTTTTCTCTTTGGTACCTGCCATAAAGTAATTTTTATTGATTAAGAAAATTAGTTTTATTGCTGTTTCAGATGAATGGGAGCTTTGGAATTTTGTTAACCATCTCAACCCTTGTTTTTTCACGGCTATATTTAAGGCCAGTAACTTTTTCAATTATTATTTTTTTGCACAACATTTTTTTTGTAAGTTCTCGGAACAACAATAAAAAAAACTCAAAAATAGATACTAAAATATTTTTTGCTTATAGGCCTCTTGACTAGAATATTGTTTTAAGGGAGGACACCATTGTGACGGCTTAAAAAAATCGATCTTTTTTTGCATTTTCTTGTAGTAAGTACTTTCAAAAATATGTATATTAAAAATTATTTTATAATTTACAAAAATGACAGAGTTACAGCACTTTTAGTAGGAGGGCGTAGAGCGTTTTTCTCGAAACTACTTTTTTCGAATTGGTGCGGATAATAACTCGAGGAATAATAGTCGGATATGTAAAATTTTTGCACGAAATTTTTTGTAATGGTAATAGCTATCGTAGAGCGTAGCCGTTTTTTTTTTAAATTACTATTTCTTAAAGCATCATGAATGAAAATATTTCAGGTGGAAATGATACTTGTTATTTCGAAACGTGGCCATATTTCGAAAAATAAACAAAATCAAGAAGGGCTATGCTTAACAATAGGAACATTAATGCAGATCAAGGGCAAATTAAATTTTTTTGATTCAGACAAATTAAACCAGAGATTTCAATCCCACCAGGAAGAAGGAAATTTCTGAGAGGCGTTCACTCCGTCATTTATTATACTCCAACTATTGTTTTTGTATCAATAAAAATTTACTTGAATCTACTTTAATGTATGTGGAATAACATATCTTTAATTGAGCCCAAAGAAATACCTTAACCCTAGAACTCATGTATGATTTTTGCTACCATCTAACTTATGACTGGGGCAGATACCCATCCCACGCGTTTCTTGTAGACACAATCGCTCTATTGAGCAATGAAGAAAAACGTCAGTACACGAATCTCTTCGTTTTTCGATGAAGAAGAGAATTGTATAACGCAAATGCGATTTTGTTATAATTTATTCAGCGGTAAAACCCGTTTAAACGCTGACATAGGCCAGAAATCAGCGAAAATCATATTTTTTAAACACAAAAATCGATTCGCTCTAGGGTTAATTGTGTGTAAAATCCCGAAAGCGTTAATTCCAATACTCTCGTCAGGAAAAAATATAAAAAATCAACCTGTTTCTTGAACCCCAAGCTTATGCAAACTCGTAAAATACATTTTGTAGGTTATGTTTGCGTGTCAAATTTTTCTCCCAGTAAATCCGGCGTGATTCGCGGTGAAACTCTTCTTTGATTAGCTAGTGCGTATGTGCTAACCTAACAAACACACAAACAGGTCGATAACACAAACAGAGTGACCCCGGTTATTCAGTATCGAAATACGAGTGTAAACGTAGGTATTGAAGTAATAGAATTCTTCAAAAGTCGAGGTCGAATACGAGGTTATGTTCGGAGTGAGATCGTAAACAGAGAAAAAAAAACGATGTTCCTAACCTCAATTGTTGTTCCTTCCTCACGTCGGTCTCCAGCGCGTGAAAGTCAATGGACAGTAAAGCGACGATTGAATTTACGGACTCGATGCCCGATAATATCGTGAGAATTTCTTTTCGCGCCTCGACGCATTCCTTGGTGATGTCGAGGGGCGAAATGAGGCTCATACGTACGAGGCACGGCAGCAACGGGCGTATTTCCCGTTGCGTGCATAGCGACAATTCGCGAATATTCACATTTTGTATCGCCGTAAACACTCGCGGTGAAATTATCGTATTCGACTGCATCCTCTGACTATTTCGAGGCAAATGATAACGCGCAGCTTGCCACCATGTTTTCACGCGTCCCGATTCGATGGGCAGTCGATAGAGTGAGCAGTCATCAGTTTGAGAATTCTTGGAAATCCACCGCTAGAGTGCGCAGTTGTTAATTTAGAAAATTTCAGAGATCTGGAAGGTTCATTCATTATATCAAAAAGAATCTACTGTATAAATTCGTATCAAATAGTAACATTTTGTTACTTTTTTCCGAAACGCCATAATCCTAAAACCTTAAGTGTAGCTTAAGGTTACTCCCGCAAAAATAATAGTCTATACATATAAAACAGTTTCATGACTGACTGACATATAGACAACGTACAGCCTAAATCATTGAAGAATTCTGGGGGATATGTTCCTGAAGAGGTGTAGAGGTGTCTTAAGCGAGGATATTTGGGAAATCAAATCTTAAGGGGGTGACATGTGACATGACATTGTATACCTTGCGTGTATCAATTTAAATCTTGGTATAAATATTCTTCAAAACAAATAATAAAATGCATATTTGAGGATTTTTTTAAACCGCTCCTAATTAGGGGTGCAACGGGGCGTTGAAGTTTTTATGGAAAAATCGAATTGTATGCTTTTATCTCAATGAAATTCGGACGATATGTTCCTTAAAGGGAGTAAAGGTGCACTAACAATAAAAAAGGATTAGCCTTTCCCATGGTCAACTATATGTGGGCTGTTCGAGAGTGTCGAGTGTCCAAAACTTTAATGTATTTGCCGAAGACCATAAATCATACAATGTGATCTACAGAACTATATTGCAAAGCCATATAGTTCTGTAGACAACAATGACATTGTATGAGCCCGGGGTTGAAGGTTGCCACTTTCATACTATTATTTCATTAATTACCAACCCTTACCTCAGTCTGTCAATCTACTACCCTGCCTGAGAAATATGACACTCTACCTTCTTTCTTTATTTCTTACTTTTGTTGTCTTTGCTTATCTCCTCTCTGGATCAAAGCCTGAAGTCCACGCGGACGAAGTCGCGGGCAAAGGCTGGTCTACAAAGGTACAAAATTTCCAGCCAGTGGCTCAAATCTGTTATTAATTACTGTATTTACAAGGCATCATCTTTTCCCGTGCTCTCGCACTCGTCATGGCACAATTCATCCTAACGCATATATACAAATTGCATTGTGCCATCTCATGCCGGACATTCGCGTACAAATTGCCTCAATTCATTCGCTCGCTTTCATTATTATTGCCGCAGACAAATCCTCTCGCACATTTACACTGGATATGTCGCATACTGTAAGAATTTCGTTAAAAAAAAAACGTCCCTATGTACATTTGTATAATTTCGTTCGTATGAGCTCAACATTTCCAAAACGAAAAAGAAAAAAATATAACAAAAAGAAAAGGAAGGAAAAAGAATTTGAAAACATGTTAAATAAAATGTTTTAACATAAATAGAAGGAGAAAGGGAAAATATTTTTTAAAAGAAATAATTTACGATTTCCAAGCTAGTAAACGCGCGATTGAAGTATAGCTTTTTGCAGCAATGAGCAAAACGTCCTGTTGACCTCTTGGGGCAGTATGTCGGCGGATTTGTCGCCCAACGCGGCCTGAGCCGAGCTGACTCGGCCCAATTGTAGCAGCAGGCCAGTTGTGTCCTCGGCGAGGGGCGGGAAAGCCTGGCATATCCTCGTAAGTGCGGACAACACCGGCATGAAGAGTAAAACCCGGTCCTTAGCCGGTAAAACACCGAGAAGTGTGATGAGCGTATTTATCGTTAGGCGAGACCCGCTCAGCGCTTTCGGAAGTGCGTACTGAACGGCCAAATGAGACTCGAGATCGACCGCAAATACTTGTTTCTCGGGTTCCGGTTGAGAGAGGAGCTCGGGTATCCAATCGAGACATATGTGCATCGAGGGAATTCTGGACACGGTGATCGGCAACAATTCTCTGGGGTAACCCTGAAAACAAAAGCAGAGAAATATTAAAAAAGTATTCTAGTCGGGAAATTTGAAAAAAAAATCCATTTTTTTTTTCAAGTATAGACTCTTAAGAACATGTTCTCAATAGGAAATTTGGGGTTCCCAATATTTTCAAAGCTATAGCGATTTGAATACGGCCGGATTGAGAGGCCGCATCAGTGCGAATCGGACAATCAGAAGATTCAGAAAATCATCATTTCTAAGTGAGGAAGGCACACTCTACGAGGTAGGAATGGTCGATTGGTATAACGTAAGTATAGCATTTCATTATACCACTCAGACCACGCCAGAAAGAATGCTGAGACCACTCAGCATTCTTTGTACAAAAAACTTTAAATGCTTCTTTCTCGAACCTACTTTTTTAAATTTGGTTGGCATAAAATCTCGAGTTCTATTAAACCGATTGACTTCAAGTTTGGTATGGACCTTCAGTTTATATCCTCATCCCTATCGCCCCTACCTCGGACATTGCAAAATTATTATGTATGAAAGAATTTAAAAACTTAGAGAAAATTGGGCGGAAAATTAACTTTTTTTTTTCGGACAGTCGCCATTAAGTTTTTTTTTCTCATTGGTACCTGCCATAATGACATTTTTATTGATGAAAAAAAATAGTTTTATTTCTGTTTCAGATGGATGGGAGCTTTGGACTCATGTCAACCGCCTCGATCCTTTTTTTTACGACCATATTCACAGGCCCATAACTTATTCAATTTCTCTTTTTTTGCACAATTTTTTTTTTGTAAGTCCTTGAAACAATAAAAAGCCTGTGAAAAATGGATCAAGCCCGAAAAAACGCCCGAAGTTTCGACCTTAAGGTTAGAATATTGCGTTGAGTGATGCGATTGAAGGGATTGCGGGGGCGTCTATTGATCGCGTGGCCTACCTTTCGCCTTTTTTTTTTATAGTGCCTGACGTTGCAGCTGATGCACCATCATTGTGGCTCGGTTGTTTCTTGAGAATGAGAGACTAATTACAGAGGCAAGATTTCGACGATAATTTCGTCACTGTTTCTCCGTTTGGGTCACAGAATGCAATTCCAGTTTATGCTCATGCGAAATACCTGAAAATGCACTAATTTGGCCAACGATGGATCGGCTATGAATAGTTGATGAAGATACGAGCAAACGACGCTCCGAATCTCTCGCAAGGACCACATCTGTCCGGGCACATCGCGATCTTCCTTCGTCTCTAGACACGCCTCGAGCAATATTTGAACGGCAGCGCTCTCTTGTCCCGCGACCAACGCGGTCCTCAGGTCTTCTCTCTCGGCCTCGCTCGTCAATTGGCCCGTTTTCTCCGTCAGCGGTCGGTCCTGCATGTGCCTCGACAACTGGGATCTCGAGGCTGCCAGCGTGGCTTGCAGTATCCTGTTTCGATCGACCCAAAATCGCGATTACTCAATAATCATGGTGTGCCACTTATTAATGAAATCGAAGCCTGTTCTATTATTAAAAATTAGCAACATGAATATATTTGTAACTTACAATATTTATTTATCAGTAGTTTTTTTTTGTTTCATTTATAAAAAGTCGTTATGGTAGTAGTAGTTCTTTATTTACAATTTTCCTTGCGAATTTTTACACAGTTCCCCCCTTTGTGAATTGATACCCTTTGACATTTTTCCTTTTCATTTTGTTTACATTTATCTTTCGTCGTTTTTCTCCAATGTGCTTCCCTTCTTACTATGCAATCGAAGACTCCCACATACTCACACAATTCTTTGATCGGTTTCCTTTTCAATCCTTTATTAATTTTTTCTTTTAGTGCCTCCCCCTTGGAACCCCTTTCCCACTTTTTTCCAAACCATCTACAACGTCCTTATTCATTTTTTCTTTTATTTTTCCGCATTCAAATATGTGTTCCATACTTTCTTATTATTTTCTACAACACCGACATAAAGTATCTGCGTATCCTTTTTGACCTCCTTTTCTTATATTTCCGCATCTTAACCTTGTCCATGTTTCTTTAGTTCTTCCGTTTATGCCATTCTCTCCCCAGTACTCCTCCATTTCTATACGTTGTTTTCCATTTTTGTACCCCTATAGTATGGCGAATTCTCAATTTTGTTTCAGACTTGTTGCATTTCTTGGTTCGTTTCTATTCGTAAAACTCTTTCAATTTTTTTCTTACTCCCTCCATATCTATCCTTTGACATATTGCTCCCATTCCTTCTTCATTACCAGCCCGCATTTGGATGGGTCTGTATTTAATATCGCTCTGGCTTCTTCTTTCAAACCCTTCATAAAAAGCCGTTATACATATCTATATAGACATACATATCAAACTTTTAATTATGACAATTGCCATAAAATACGCACCTGATTATTACAGATAAAACGGGAGAACATCGAAACACCCTTGCGTTTCACATCACGCTGCTTTTTTTGGCCAAACTCTTGGTTCTGTTGGTTTTTCTTCTTGCACGATGGTACTAATGGAAACTTACAAGTCCCGCTGAATATTCAGAATGAGTAGCCTTGCTCGCAGATGAGGCTCGATGAAAAACTGGGCAAGACTTGTTGCGAAGGTCCTCCGATCCATACTTGCAAAATAAAGTTGCAGAGTACCATCGCGTTAATTATTTTCAAATAATATATAAAATATATGGCTTTAAATAATGTATGCGACCATTTGTACTTAAATAACGTAATATGTTAAATATTAGATCAAGTAAAAAGTTCTGAACGTTTTTTTCGCTTTATTTCGACGATGAAATTAACATAGTTAGGATTATCCGATTTAGAACAAATATGCACCGTTTTGTTCGATAACTTTTGTCCATTTTAAAGGCAATTTCATAATTCCGCGATTGAAGAAGTCCTCGTTCCTATTGGTGAAAAAAACTTGACCAGCTCATTTTCACAAGCCTCTCTTGAGGCCAGTTTTGTACCATCAAGAAAATTTTGCAAATGCTTGAAAAGGTGATAATCGCTTGGTGCCAGGTCTGGACTATACGGCGGGTGCGATAGAACCTCCCATTCGAGCTCCCGGGGCTTCTGGCGCGTCGTTAAAGATACGTGCGGCCTGGCGTTGTCTTGATGGAACACAACACCCTTCCTATTGGCCAATTCAGGCCGCTTCTGGTCGATCGCCTGCTTCAATCTGGTCAGGTGTTCACAGTAGTGGCCCGAATTGAGTGTTTGGCCCAATGGGAGCAGCTCATAGTGGATGATTCCCTTTCAATCCCATCAAATACACAGCAAAACCTTCTTGGCCGTTAATCCGGGCTTGGCGATCGTTTGGGCCGGCTCACCGCGATTGGAACACGATCTTTTTCAGCTGTTGTTCTCGTATGTGACCCATTTTTCATCGTCAGTCACCATCCGCTTAAAAAATGGGTCAATTTCGTTACGTTTCAGCAAAGAATCGCAGGCATCAATTCGGTCCAAAAGGTTCTTTTGCGTCAATTGGTGTGGCACCCATACATTGGGCTTCTTCTTGATACCAGCCATATGCAAATCGTTCCAAACGGTTTTCTGGCTAATCTTCAGTTCCTGGGCAATGGAATAAGCGCTCACATGCCGGTCCGACTCGACGATTTCCATGATTTTATCGACATTTTCGACTATTGGCCTACCAGAGCGTGCCTCATCTTCGACGTCCATATTAACAGAACGGAATCATTGGAACCACCACTTTGCTGTTGCATTCGATACTGTATTGGCTCCATAAACAACACAATTTTTTTTGGCCGCCTCCACCGCCTTTTCACCTTGGTCGTAGTGGTACTGAAGAATGTATCGTATTTTCTCTTTTTTTACGTCCATTTTGGAACGCTGTAACACACAACTGGCTTCACCAAACAAAAAACTGTCAAAGAACTTTTTTTTAAGCGTAATGTCACCTTTAAATTGCCGTATAGTGTGACCCGATGCGATGTATACATCGTGAGATATGGCTCACTGAAGACATCTTGCGGAAAACGCTCCGAACTTTTTACTTCACCCAATATATTGATTCGGGTAAAAAAAAAGTAAAATTCACTTACTGCCATGAAACGCCAAGGGCAACTCTAGACTGGGATAGATACCCACATTGGATGCTCTTCAGAACCATTTTGCCTGACAACCAGCGAGTGACTGATGCCACTGTCGGCCTGCCCTCACAGCCAGGTAGCAAAACTGTATTGTGATTGCGGTCCCCAGTTGATAATGTCGATTTACATTTACCCTGTACATGAGCTCTAGGGTTAATTGTGTGCAAAATCCCGAAAGCGTTAATTCCAATACTCTCGTCAGAAAAAAATATCAAAAATCAACCTGTTTCTTGGACCCCAAGCTTATGCAAACTCGTAAAATCATTTTGTAGGTTATGTTTGCGTGTCAAATTTGTCTCCCAGTCAATCTGGCGTGATTCGCGGTGAAACTCTCCTTTGATTAGCTGGTGCGTATGTGCTAACCTAACAAACACACAAACAGGTCGATAACACAAACAGAGTGACCCCGGTTATTCAGTATCGAAATACGAGTGTAAACGTAGGAATTGATATGATAGAATTTTTCAAGAGTCGAGGTCGAATACGAGGTTATGTTCGGAGTGAGATCGTAAACAGAGAGTAAAAAAACGATGTTCCTAACCTCAATTGTTGTTCCTTCCTCACGTCGGTCTCCAGCACGTGAAAGTCAATGGACAGTAAAGCGACAATTGAATTTACGGACTCGATGCCCGATAATATCGTGAGAATTACTTTTCGCGCCTCGACGCATTCCTTGGTGATGTCGAGGGGCGAAATGAGGCTCATACGTACGAGGCACGGCACTGCCGTGCTGCCAGATCGCGCGTAAAAGTTACCCCTTCTCTAGTCTCTTACGCGCCCATCACACAATCATAGTAGCGCGTGTCCGTGAGCGAGCGACGCTCGGAGGTCTTCGGAAAGAGCCGACCGCGGTCGAAGTTTCCCGACCGCGCATTCGGCAGCTACACTAATCCATGGACGCTGAGCACGTTCATGTGCGGCCAAGCCGAAACGAAGGCTTCGAGGGAAAAAGCAATCTGAGCACGACTCGCGCGTGACGTCACCCGACGGCACGACTCGCGCGTGACGTCACCCGACGGCACGCGCGGGGCTTTTAAATGATTTCAATGCTTATTTAGCTCTTAATTCTCTGCGTTATTAATGTATACAAAAAAATGTATCGCGCACTCTGATCGCTTATTTTTTTTAGTTTATACGTTAATTTAAATATAATAATAAATCTAAATTACAACTTATTTATCTTCTAAAAAATTGTTTGCGCTTTACTCACACCCGTCTCTATGCCAAATAAATTGTAATTCATAAAAGAAAGTGGAAATATATTTATATTCGTATTATTATATTAATTCTCATACTTTCATCAAGCGATAAAGCATTATCCCCAAAAACAAGTCAATCATCTATCCGGCCGCCAACCGTAAGTGCCAGAAAGTGCATTATTAGTACAAGCGATGAGATGGTCCCGTTGGTAGCGTTCCTGGCTTCGGTTCGCAGGGGCGCGGGATCGTTCCCGCTCTCAGTACATTTCTGTTTTTTTTTATTATTTCTTTTTGTATGGGGCAAATTGTTTATTCGTGAAACACGCTCATTGAAAGAACGTTATTCTGAAAATAGGAAAACTGCTCATGATGTTTCACGATTAAAATTTTTTTGTTCTGTCAATGGTGAGTATTCACAAATAAACAATTCGCCCCATACAAAAAAAGAAACAGAAACGTACTGCGAGCGGGGAACGATCCCGCGCCCCTGCGAACCGAAGCCAGGAACGCTACCAACGGGACCATCTTATCGCTTGTGTTACTAATGCACTTTTTGGCACTTACAGTTCGCGGCCGGATAGATGATTCGACTTGTTTTTGGGGATAATGCTTTATTGCTTAATGAAAGTATGAGAATTAATATAATAATACAAATATAAATATATTTCCACTTACTTTTATGAATTACAATTTATTTGGCATAGGGACGGGTGTGAGTAAAGCGCAAACAATTTTTTAGAAGATAAATAAGTTGTAATTTAGATTAATTATTATATTTAAATTAACGTACAAACTAATAAAATAAGCGGTCAGAGTGCGCGACAAATTTTTCGACACTAAAAGATAACTAATTAAAATAATAATGATAACTAATAAAAATAACTAATCAAATAAGAATTAATAGTAATAATAACTAAAAAAAAAAGCACTGAACGCGGGGAACGATCCCGCGCCCCTGCGGACCGAAACCAGGAACGCTACCAACGGGACCATCTCATCGCTTGTAGAAAATGTGCACTTTCGGTACTTACGGTTGGCGGCCGGATGGATGATTGGCTTGTTTTTGGGGATAATGCTTTATCGCTTGATGAAAGTATGAGAATTAATATAATAATACGAATATAAATATATTTCCGCTTACTTTTATGAATTATAATTTATTTGGCTTAAGGACGGGTGTGAGTAAAGCGTAAACAATTTTTTAGAAGATAAATAAGTTGTAATTTAGATTTATTATTATATTTAAATTAACGTATAAACTAAAAAAAATAAGCGATCAGAGTGCGCGATACATTTTTTTGTATACATTAATAACGCAGAGAATTAAGAGCTAAATAAGCATTGAAATCATTTAAAAGCCCCGCGCGTGCCGTCGGGTGACGTCACGCGCGAGTCGTGCTCAGATTGCTTTTTCCCTCGAAGCCTTCGTTTCGGCTTGGCCGCACATGAACGTGCTCAGCGTCCATGGATTAGTGTAGCTGCCGAATGCGCGGTCGGGAAACTTCGACCGCGGTCGGCTCTTTCCGAAGACCTCCGAGCGTCGATCGCTCACGGACACGCGCTACTATGATTGTGTGATGGGCGCGTAAGAGACTAGAGAGGGGGTAACTTTTACGCGCGATCTGGCAGCACAGCACGGCAGCAACGGGCGTATTTCCCGTTGCGTGCATAGCGACAATTCGCGAATATTCACATTTTGTATCGCCGTAAACACTCGCGGTGAAATTATCGTATTCGACTGCATCGTCTGACTTTTTCGAGTCAAATGACGGCGCGCAGCTTGTCACCATGTTTTTACACGTCCCAGTTCGATGGACAGTCGCCAGAGTGAGACAGTCGTCAGATTGAGAAGTCTTGGAAATTCACCGTTAGAGTGCGCAGTTTTCAGTTTAGAAAATTTCAGAGGTCCCTACGAGCCTCCATATAGTTAGCAAAATTATTATCTTTTATTAAAATTCATTGCAATCGTTTGCAAAATTGCCGATTAACGATTAGGGTAGGCATCTCACGATGTTAAAAAGTGTTTCGTTCAATTGTAAATTGTATAGAAACGGTGTAGTCGATCGAATCAAAATTTGGCGGGTGCATTTAGTATATGAGAAAGAATTTACTGTATAAATGGCAAATCAAATGGTATCATTACGTCACTTGTCCCGAAACTCCTCAAGAAACACGCTTGTAACTTTGCCAACATATATGAAGTAAAGGATTTATTATCAAATAACAATTTTTACATTTTACGTTAACGGGAGTTTCGCGCTTTCGCCACACGAGCGCGCACGCGCCGTCCCGTAGTGTTTTTTTTCTGTTACCGCGATTGTTCGCTGTGCGTCTTTACACGCGTATCTTATTTTGCCTAACGCAATTTTTCGCGTCCTCACCGACGAGTTTATCACGTTTTTCATATCAACGCCAAACTTGCTCCTGTCTTATCCTTCGATCCACTGCATTTCGCGTTTTTGCGCGCACGGTACGCGTGCGCATTGCTCGCCGTTGTTACGATTTTTCGCGAGAATACCGGAGGTCGCTCATTCAAGTCGTTGCGGCGCCGTCTTTCTCATTCATCTGCGAATGCAGGGAGACTATACCAGGTGTACAAGTATGAAATGCGCATTTTTTTTCTAAAAAAAAAACACGTTAAATTCGGAAGAATGATAAAAAGTGCTTTATTCAAAGTATGCTCCATCGCTTGTTATATATTTTTCCCATCTTTCGGGCAATTTGTGAATACCAGGCCAGTAAAGATCTTGCCCTTTTGCTGCGAACCATTCATCGAGCCATTTTTTCACATCTTCGTGCGAACCAAAGCGCTGCTCAGCAAGTGCGTGACCCATCGATGCAAACAAGTGGTAATCGGAAGGAGCCAAGTCTGGTGAATAAGCCGCATGGGGTATAACTTCCCAGCTGAGTGCTTCCAACGTGTCGCGAACCGGTTTTGCCGTATGTGATGGAGCATTGTCATGAAGACAAATGACTTTGTGTTGCCTTTTTCGGTATTCTGGCCTTTTTTTAAGCAGCGAACGGTCCAAATCGGTCAATTGTTGTTGGTAACATTTAGTATTAACCGTTTCCCCAGGTTTTAACAGCTCATAATAGACCCACGCCCCTCTGGTCCCACCAAACACAGAGCATCGTCTTTCTGCCAAAGCGATTCGGTCTTGCGGTCGATGTGGATGGTGCGCCTGGGTCTACCCATGATTTTTTGCGCTTGGGATTCTCAAAATAAATCCACTTTTCATCCCCTGTAAATATACGATGCAAAAACGACTTCCTTTTGTACCGAGCGAGCAAAATGTCACATGTGTTTTTGCGCTTTTCCATTTGCCTGTCGTTCAACTCATGTGGTACCCATCTACCGGTCTTCTGAATCTTTCCCATCTCTCGTAGCCGATTGGAAACAGCTTGTTGACTAACGCCCAATTGCTCGGCGAGTTGTTTTTGTGTTTGCGAATCATCTTCGTCCAACAATGCTTGCAATTCCGCATCTTCGTATTTTTTTGGCGGTTTTCCACGTTCCTTGTCTGCAACATCGAAGTCATCACTTTTGAAACGCCGAAACCATCGTTCACACGTATCTTGCGATGGAGCATGTTCACCATAAGCTTCTCGAAGTAATCGGTATGATTCAGCAGCAGTCTTCTTCAAATGAAAACAAAAAATTAATGCTGTCCGCGAATGCTCTTTGTTCGGTATAAATTTCGACATATTGAACACAACAACACAACACTATGCACACACTTTTCCAATTTATCACTCGTGCGCGTCTGACACTTGTTGATGACACAACAAAATGGCGCAGTGTCAAATCTTTATAGCACAAACTGCATTGGTGCACCATCTGTTGTCTGAAATCCGCATTTCATACTTGTACACCTGGTACTAAAGGAGTCCCAACAGTGTTGCCATACGGTTCGCGTAGCGTTCCTCTAAACCAAGTTCATTCCCCCCTAAAAAACGCCTAAATAGCCCCCACCAAGCGGTACAGGGGCCATTTTCATAAAATTCTGCTTTCCTATTGTTTGAGTTGGTTGACATGCAACGAGAGAATTCCCCGCCCTGATATGAACATAACAGCCATGGTAACCCCAACAAATACATGGGTTCGGTACCTGCTTACAAATTTATTATTCACATGGATTGTGTACTTTTGCTATTTATTATTTATATGCATCTCGTGTCCATTCAATGTAGGCTCAAGGTGGGATCTCACTGATATTTTGTATGCCTTTTTTTTCCTCGTTATATTTAAAAATACAGGTTACCATAAGCTGTACACCAAACAAACAAGCCACGCCGAGTTAAAACTCAACAACTTGAATATTAGAAGATTAGTTTAACATAATATTCAATTTATCGCTCAAAAGGCAACGTACTCGGATATGACGCGGAAAATATAGGTTCGATCCCCGATCTTCGTCATTTATTTCTTAACAAATACATGTGTTCAGTACCTGCTTACACATTTATCATCAGTAGATCAGGCTTATCAGGCAGTGGATGAAGGTTTGTATCAAAAATAACGAGAAGATGATGAGTTTTTATGCCGTAGAATTGACAGTAGGTGAAGCTCAAACTCATGATTGTGGATTTACCATAGAATTGTAATTGTCAATGGCGTTGTTGAAACTCAAACAACTCGCTCATTAATGTGGTATTTGTCACTCTTTTTCTCTTTTTTTCCCCATAAATATGATTTGCGTTTGCGATCGATTCATTGGTAATGGAAATAGTCAGACTTGATCTTTTTGTTCAAGGTACTTGCCTATATTACTAGCTCGCGTTTTGATTTTTGCCACGAATGAAAGCTGCCAGTTTTTCTAAGAGCGTTACTAGCCTGATGAAAATTCTTTATTCGGTACGGGAATCATTACTGAAGATAGTGGTTTAGCATATTCCGTCCAGAATGCACAAAGTGCCATCACTTGGAAACAATATTGCAATGTCTCCATGTTTAAATATGTATCGTTTATAGTTTTTAAAAACATTTGTTACATTTCGGTGAAAACATATTGCAATGTTGTTTTTCATACTTTCCCGTGCGACTTGAAACGAGGATATGAAAATAATACGAGTAACGACGGCTACGTCTCAAACTCAACTATTTACACCAAAAATGAACGTTCACGATGTTTCTCAATGTTACGTGTATATCCACAATTAGATTGAAATTTTGTTATAAACAATCAACAGTAATTACTATCGTCTGGTTCGCGTACGCATGAGCAGGGGCTGTTCACTCAATGCTTTTAGATAGGGCCGAATTTTGTCATCCCGAGAACATAATCAATACCAACATAATTACCCGAAGTCTATAGTTTCCAGATTTCTATAGTAATTTCGTTTTACTATGGCAGTAAAGCAATGACCTGGGCTACTAGTGGCGCTCTCTCTTGACTAATGTCTATGAGAAACAGCGCCAAAATTTGAAAGAACAAAAGAACAAAAAATGATATAAATTTTAATAAAAAATTATTTACCAATTCGATGACGAATAATTTGGCTTTGCTGAAAGGATGATTGTGGCAGATTCATAAATGATTTTCCTCTTCTTTACGTCGATTTCTGGGAATAAAATGTATAATATTAAAAATATATATAAATTATTTGTTGCTTCGATGTTATCAGAATAAATAAAAATATTACATACCATTTTCCTTTGCCGCTTAATTCGGATACTTTAGCAGCATTTGTCGATGGACGTTCCTTAGATTCTATTGCTCTATTCAGTATATCGCAATCTTGACGAATCAAGACTGTTGTTAATCTCTTGACAATTTCCTTGTTTAAGGTGGAAGCATGTGCCACACAAGTATTCCAAGTTGTTGAGAATAACATGTTTAAGAAGTCAGTTACTTGCCCTAAAATATTGGTCTCATGTAATTTATGTTTATAATTTTCGTTGTAAAATTTTACAGCTGTAATGAGCTCTTTTTTTAAAGGATCAGATAATCTCTTATAATCTGCATCCGTAAAATGACAACCGCAAACATGTTTGCTGTCATGCAGTGTTTGAATGTCCAAATGTAAGAAGTCTTCATCTCCGATGACACGGACCCACTGTTTACATCTAAAAAGTAATATTTATATTTAAATAACTTTTCATTCGACAACTTTAGTAGGTATCAAAATCAGTATTTTTTATTTAGGTTCAGGATACAAATTTTATATTAAATAAGATTTTAATATATCTGTACTTACAGCTCTTCATTTATTGGAAAACGATGGAATTTACACTTGCTTTTTCTTTTGCTGTGTTGACAAGTGGAAACACTGCAACTTGACATTGTTAAAAAAAAACCATTACCAGTAATCACAATTACTCTGTAATATGAATTAAAGAAGACAACAGAAAGCAAGAAAGGAAATAAACTTTAAAAAAGTATTAAAAAATTGCAGAATGATAAAATAAAAGGACGATTCAAGAAATAACGTATTTTCTACACGTGATCGCAGTAAAAATGGTTGCAAGCAGTTGCAAGAATGCGGCAGAGGGACGGACTTATTATTATTTCCAGTGCTGCCACACTTGGGCTATCAGGTTATCGAGATTTTTATTCCGTTAAGTTATCACTTGCTTGTTCTCGCGCTCTGACAAAATTCGGCATGGTGGGGGGCCAGAGTGAACAGCCCCTGCGCATGAGCATGGGGCGTTTGAATATTCAGTTTTTGGTTATGTTCCTTTTCATTTTCACTCAATGGAATGAAGTTTCTCGCGATTTACCCCCACCGCCGATGCGTCTGTGGCGGTCGCCGCTAACAACGGAACTTTCCTTACCGACACAACGACGCCGCAGCAGAGAGCACGAGCCTGCTAGGGAAGTTTCCCCTTCTCTCTTACCTACTAAACCCTACGGTTTAGAGTAGCAGCGTTTCAACGATTCTTCCTGCCTGGTCGCCGTTCCGCGAGTACGCGTCGAATCGTTTTCGTTCCTTGTACAAATCGTTTGCGTTCTTTGTACGTTCTTCAGACTTATATTAAATAAATAATCATTCTAGGGTTAACCCCCTTGGACTATTTTATACTGCACCTCGACGGTGCCCACACGTCAGCCATCACCGGCGCCACATAGTGGCCGCAATGGAAACTGTCTATTTCCAGCAGATTCGTAAAGCATTTCCGTAGTACATAGTTGGGACTCCTTTAATATAGTCTCCTTGTGCGAATTGCTGATAGGGATGGGGCGAGTATTCGAAACTTTTTTTGTTAACAAATTAGCATGTTTTATTTGTCCAAGCTCTAACAAAGCATGTGATATATTATATGTATATGCGTGTATATATATATATATATATATATTGGGAGTACAAATAAGTCTCCGCCGTTTTTTATCAAAAATTGGGCATTTATTGTGAAAGAACGGTACTTTATGTTTTAATCAAAGTATTGTCCATCGCTAGCCACTACTTTTTGCCATCTTTCTGGCAGCATATGGATACCGCGTCGGAAGAACGCTTCATCTTTTGAGGCTATCCACAAATCAACCCAATTTTTGGTATCTTCATATAATGTGAAGTGCTGCTCAGACAGGCCGTGCGTCATCGATCGAAATAAATAATAGTCAGAGGGTGCAATATCTGGTGAATACGGCGGGTGGGGTAAAACTTCCCAATGAGTGTTTCCAAGTAGATTTTGACCGGCGCTGCAACATGTGGACGAGCATTGCCATGCAGGAGAATAATTTTGTCGTGTTTGGAGTAGTAGTGTGAGCGTTTTTCCTTGAGTGCTCGGCTCAATCTCATCAATTGTGTTCGGTAGAGAGCCCCAGTAATGGTTTCGTTCGGTTTGAGTAACTCATAATACACGACACCAAGCTGATCCCACCAAATACACAACATGAGTTTTTTTTCCATGAATATTCGGCTTGGCTGTCGATGTTGAAGCTTGGCCCGGCGGTCCCCATGATTTCCTCTTCTTTGGGTTAACGCAGTGGATCCATTTTTCATCATCAGTGACTGTACGATGCAAAAAACTCTTTCGCGTATGCCTGGCAAGCAGCATTTCACATGTGCAAAATCGGCGTTCAACGTTTCTCGGCTTCAGTTCATATGGAACCCAATTTCCTTGCTTTTGAATCATTCCCAATGATTTTAAACGATGTAAAATTGCTTGTTGAGTCATTTCTAATATAAGTGCAAGTTCTTCTTGCATTTGGCACGAATCTCCCTCCAATAATGCTTCCAATTCCGCGTCTTCGTACACTTTCAGCCTTCAGCTACGTTCTTTATCTTCGACGTCAAACTCACCGTTCTTAAACTTTTGAAACCACTCACGACAACTTCTCTCACTTAAAGCAGCCTCACAATATGCTTCTACGAGCAATCGATCCACCTCAGCTGCAGAATTCTTCAAATTAAAGAAGTAAATCAAAAGTTCCCGCAAATGACGCTTATTCGGCTCAAAACTCGACATTTTCGCACGAAAAAATAATGTGATGCTGATAGAAAATCGTTAATAGTTCAAGATCTTGCCAGATGTCCAACCTTACGATATGACGTTTTCCATCTGACAATTTCAACTATAACCTCCTGCTAGGGCCATCTTTTTTCAAACGGCGGAGACTTATTTGTACTCCCAATATATATATATATATATATATATTGAAACGGCACGGACATGCGTCAGCTGACGATGCGCCCGGCATGGCGTCCGTCGCTCGACTGAGCAAGCGCCAAATGGGCAATCGTGGAACTATCGGTCGGCCAGCGGTGGCCCGGGAGAGAAGAGTGGGGGAAGCAAGCCCAATACCAAGCGCGACTGCGAGTCTCTGGAGGCCACGGAGTATTTCTTACTGGCGTGAACCGGAATAAACCGGTTCGCGCACCACGAGTGGGGACAATAGAGTGACTACGCGCAAACTCCAAGTGTGATTGACGAATGAATGCGAAGCGTAGATGAGTGGGAGAAAAGAGTCTCCAGTAATCTTTCGGCAAGCGTCCCACCATTGTAGACTAGGCCCAATAGAATTATAAGTTATTTTTAGAACAAGAGGACAAAGGATCTTGACAGTATAAAAGCCGGTGCCGACCAGCACTCGGGGCTCATTCACCTCCGGGAAATCGAGACTTTAGCAAGACTCCCAGTAGTTTTAAGCACATTAGGCACCGAACTCTCTTCGCTTCCTTAACCAATGCACTGGCCACGGAGTGGTTCGACAACGTTCAACTCCCGCAACCAGAGCAGCCTTTAAAATCTCCATAATCCTTTCCCAGTTTATCCTTTTTGGAGGACGGAATTGTTCGGTTTTCGTTCAATTCCCGCAGCCCAAACTAGAATAAACTAACCGATCTGGCCACGGAGTGGTTCGACTACGTTCAACTCCCGCAACCAGATAACCCAGCCTTAAGGGGTTCTGACCACGGAATTGTTCGGCTCCGTTCAATTCCCGCAATCAGAATTTCGTTTCCTTCTTAATCCTTTTCTCTTAATCCTACGGGAGTGAAGAAGTTTAACGCGTCCATAAACATAATAAAAGCATTTTTTTTTGAGAGTCATCAACTGTCAAATCCTTGACAAAACTTGTCCAAATTTAACATAAAACTCTAAAATTATATCGAGTCGAACAAACAATCTGTATCTTATGTAAATTAATAAATTCCCATCATTTGGACAAGTCAACTAAAATTCAGTAAAAATTCCACAAATTTTGCGGTCAAATTACCGATTTTTTTGTCACGTTTAAAAATCATTCTTCATTTTGTAAAAACTCATCATAAGGACAAACAAACACGAAAATAAAAAGAAAAATTCCTTATTGTCAAATAAAATATCAAATTTGAATAAATCAACATTTATTTCTTAAATTTCAAAGAAAAATCTCGTTTTTCTTTCACACCTGATCCATCTCTGACCGAGCCTGAACCGACGCGTAACGCACACGTCTATCAGGGCAAAGTCGTATCGTTACAATATATATATGCGAACCATCATTTTTTCTCTTTTTTTCAACATCGATTCGCAACACGAGGTACGATCGCAAAATAATATATTTGTCATATTCGCAACGTTCTTACATAAGCAGACGCATGTATACGTATAAAACCAACAAGAGTGTGTGTGTATATGTGTATATATATATTATATTCTTAATATTAATAGAAAATAGTAATATTAATAAAATATAATAATGTGTAACTTAATAAACGTAAATAAATATAATACTAAATAGAAAAATAATTATATATATATATATATATATATATATGCACAGTCATTCGTACATAACCACGATTAAAAATACACATATATACGTATGTGTAATATATATTCATTGGCTTCGAAAAGTTCGGCTTTTCCCAACATTTTTTCTATTTCTTTTCACTTTACCGACTGACAAGGAACATCACTTTGATGTCCGCCTTAGATTTTGTTGAAACTCTTGTAGTTGGTAGAGCATTAAGGGAGGAGTCGGAACCACTGTGACGGCTTTAAAATATCGATTTTTTTTGCATTTTCTTGTAGTATGTACTTTTAAAAATATGTATACCAAACATTATTTTATAATTTACAAGAATGACAGAGTTACAGCACTTTTAGTAGGAGGGCGTAGAGCGGCAGCCCTTGCCGGCCGTATTTCATAGAACATTTTTTCTCGAAACCACTTTTTTCGAACTTGTGCGGACGATAACTCGAGCAATAATAGTCGGATATGTACAATTTTTGCACGAAATTTTTTGTAATTGTAATAGCTATCGTTGAGCGTAGCCGTTTTTTTTTAAACTTACTATTTCTCAAAGCATCTTGAATGAAAGTATATTAAGTGAAAATAATACTTTTTATTTCGAAACGTGGCCATATTTCGAAAAATAAACAAAATGAAGAACGGCTACGCTCAACAATAGCGACATTAATGCAAATTAAGGGCAAATTAAATTTTTTTGTTTCAGACAAATCAAACCGGAGACTTCAATCCCACCAGGAAGAGGGAAATTTTCGATAGGCGTTCACTGTGCGATTTATTAGGATCCTTATTAGAGACCGACAACCTAAATCTATCAAACATGTTTTTGGATAACAGTAAAAACGGAGATAATGGAGAATAAAAAAGAATTTTCATTGCATTCCAAGGATGCAAACTTCAACAACATCAATGGAACATTTTTCCACCGATCATGAATATCACGGAGTTTTTGTCGAAAGCTCAAAATTACGCGGGCTAAACGCAAAAAATGTGGTTTCCATACACATTCGACGATGTTCAATAGAAATTGACGACATTGGCGAGAACTTTTGTTGTTGTTTCACTAAAATCCGTGAACCGCTTGTAGGTGAAACATCAAAATTAGCCCTCGGTATTCCTCACTCTAAGGAGTAGTTTCAGCTCTTAGAACAGTTTTTTCGCCAATGAAAAAAATATGTATCTAATATAATTCTTATATACCACACCATGTCTTCCTCGCTTTTTCGTACGTGTAAACGCGACCTAAGCCAGGTCTCTTAGGGTCTAGACCCTAAATATGTGCGCGCGCACGTTTCGCACGCTCGGGGTCATGGAACGACGATTGCGGAACAGCTGTCAGTCGTTAGGTGTTACCAGCCCCCTGGCACTCAGCTCACTGGCTAGTCTCTCGATGACGCCAGCCGCTACGTGGCGCTGACAGTACTCCGCGCCGTCCGTGCTGTAGCATCAGACCCATCAGCCGCATCAGCCGGTTAACCTCCCATGGCCTTCATGGCCGGCGGGGGGTTCGGGCAGGGGAGTAGAGGCGCGGAGGCACGCCAGCGCCGCGCAGTGCGAACTAACTACGGCGCATAGAACAAAGAGAGGTTCCCTGCAGGAAATCATAGGAGTGTCAGGGGGCTGGGTGTTTCCTTCAGTCGTTAGGTCAACGAATTCAGACGTACATAGAAGGACAGTTCTTACGGGCGGCCTGAAAACAAGTATTCTGCGAACCAAACTGCCGCCCGGCGGCGTGACGAGCGAACAGCTGTCACGGCGGGGGGGGGGGGGGGGGGGGGGCGGAATGAGACACCTATCTCTCTCTTACACATTGCGGAGCGAAAACACGATTGAGCTAAGAGCCTTGGATCTAAACCGAATTGCTTGATTTTTTTTTCTGAAAAATATTTTATATGCAGAGCTTAAAACATTTTGGTGCAAATTCAAGTTTATTTAGCTTCTTCAAGCGATTTTGCCATTTGTGATCCGAGAATTCACCGTACATCATACAATGTTTCATTATTTCTTCTAATAACGAAAAAAAAGACTTACGTGTCATCGTGTTCTGGAAAACGATGAAATGACACATAAATCGTTAGTTGGCATTTTCAAAACTTATTTAAAAACCAAAAAGTTAAAGATCCCGGCAGCCTGACACAACAAACTCGAACTCAGCGGATACTCGTCGCAAGAGCGAAAAGAGGGGTCTTATGGAACTGTGCGGTAGCGGAACAAAGAGAGAGAGCGCTAGCGAAACGAGAAGGTGCAAGAGAGAGCGAGCGTGTCCCCAGCGAGAACGACCGCACGTGTTCCCAGCGCATAATACCTATAAGAGGAAGCAGGACACAATGATGCCCCCAGCGCATAACATCTATAAGAGTAAGCAGGACGCCGTTCTGTCGCCAGCGTTTAAGCCAACGAGAGGGGAAGCGAGAGCAAGAATGAAAACTGCCGTCAGCGCCGCTAATCGAGAACTAACGCTGGGGGCATGCCCCTAAGTCGGCACATAATATCCTTATGGACTACACTTCTATATACGTCTGAATTCGTTGGTTGGGTCGAGGAGTTACGTACGTTGAAACGTTATTTACGAAAAGAAACATAACCGCACTTTCACGTGACACCGCGACAAAGCAACGTCGACAATGCCGCGAAATAAAGTATTAATAAAAAAAAAAAATTCAAAGTGAGTGACATTGAGAAACGGAGCTGCGATGAGTGGCTGCAGTGCACGCGTGTGAACGGTGAACGCCTCGTTTTAAATTATTAATAAGATAATATATTAAAATATGCTAATACATTTCAAAGTTTTGTTTGGCTTCGCCCCCTCCACCCTCGCGCGGCACGTGCGACACAGGTTCCATGTGCGACACACCTTCCGGATGCAATACACCTTCTCCAAGTGCTTTTCAGTCTTATGCATTTTATGATGCAAAAGCTCGGAAAAACATGGTTTTGATATATAAATACTCGTGTGCAACGCGGAGACAAGGGCTTTTATGCCCACTTAGTCTCCTTGGTAAACAATGTACTATTAATGCTCGAGCAAATACATGAGTATATATGAGTTTCAACAAAACGATGGCGGACACCAAAGTTTTATGTTCCTTGTGAGTTTCTATTTTATTTCGCGCACGCTTAGAATTCATATTATATCGTATATATAACTTCGATAAAAAGATTTACAAAATAGAACGTAACTCTTGCGGCGGCGACGAGAGGCTGCGCGCGTGCGCTTTTCAAATTCGTCAAACTTTACACAATCGTTTTATAATAAATGTAGCAAAATTGCGAATGCAAAGAGAGAGAGAGAGAGAGATTTTCTTCGTGTTTTTGGACGATGTGTTCATGAAGGATGTCTCAAAATGACGTGACATTTTTAATTGGGCGGAATTTTTTTTTATAGCGAACATAGAGTACGTATCTTTGACAACTGGCAACAGGAAGTATTGAGGTTTAGTCATGGAGAATTGCACGATCGAGCAACGCATAGAAATTGTGAAAATGCAATGTGAAACAATGCAGTTATTGCAGACGAAGTTTCATGGTTGTGTTATCTTGCGCCACGGCGATGTCAATTGGCCACCAAGATTGTGCGATTTGACGCCATTGGACTTCTTTCTTTGGGCTTTTCTGAAAGAAAAAGTGTATGCCAATGATACACAGACCATTCCAGAGCTCAAGGAAGCAATTGGACGCACCATTAAGGGCTTACGTACATCTGGGTAGGTGAAACGGATCGATTTTTCAAAAAGGTGCTCATTCGAAAGTACTATCCTTCGAGTGTCTATCCTGAAAATTTCATAAGGAAATTCACAGTAATGACGAAGTTACAGCGTTTTGTAACTAACCGGGTGAGCAACGACTAACGGTTGGGACGCAGGTAGACGCGGCCTTTGTCATCTGTTTGACTATGAGTTTTACTATGAATGAGGTTGACACAGCAAAAAAAAAGATCTAATCGAAGCGTCAACATCTAAGGAAGATCCGTCATATGGCCCAGGAATCGACGATTTCATGTAAATTTAAAATAAACCAGTTATTTCGGTGTAAAGTGTACTCAAAACTTTTAACGCGTTTTACTCGAAACAGTGTTTTCAAAATCGGTACCAAAAATATCTCCGCAACTACTGGACCGATCGGGATCAAGTTTTGCACAGTTATGCTTCACACAATAATCTAGTACTTATTTAGCCGTTTTTTCGATACCTGGCATAGTTTTTTTTTCATCATAAGTACTGAACAATTTTGAGGCAAAAAATCGCCTGTTTTATTCCAGTGACTGTCATGACCCGAAAAAATTAAATTTTTAAATTCCGGCTCGATAAGTACTAGCTTTATCTATCTACTTTAAGAAACAAATATTTCTTTTTAGATAAAAAATGGCAGAGGCACGTCTGGTACCGCAAACGCTGTCAAAAAAAACACGTCCCAGGAAAACGACTGTAACTTTTTTACCGTTTGAAATTTTTTAACCAAATTTCCACACAATGTAGATAAAATGACATACCTTAAAATGTATATCATGGTTGTTCAATAAAAAACAGTTTTATACACAAAAAAAAAATGCTTAAACATAACCTTACTTTTAGCCGCCTCAGGTGTACGTAAGACCTTGATGAAATTAGTCCGCAATTATGCCGAAATGTTATTGAAAATTTTGTCAAAAGAGTGAACGTTTGCAAACAGGGACGAGGCGGCCATTTATCGGATATTGTGTTTCACACATAACCTCCATGTGTGTAGCTTATATTAAGATAAAAATATTCGTACTTTTCAAATAAATAATACGTTTTAGTATTAAATAAAAATGTCAAGTTATTTTGAGACACCCTTTACTTGGATCTCGTCTCCGTTATAGAGATCGTATTTTCCCATTATCTTTTCTCAACACTATACAGGTCGTGTGAGGCTCTAAGAATATAGTTTTTTTTTTGCCATATACGATTTCTTCTCGACATCGTCGAATACAATATTATAATACGTGGTATTTCCTTGTGAGGACTTTTAGAATATCGTGTGTATGCTTCGATCATAAAGAGAGGCCTCTGTATATGCGTTTTTCGATTCTATCGCGATAACTATCATCTCAAAGGCATACGTTATCGTGCTCAGCTTAGCTTGACCAATAAATATATATATGTCAATATATAAATACTCCGAATATTAATAATACGTAATATTTGTATTACACACGAGTACCAATGCTTCATTGGTATATTGTAATACTTTTCTGTGTTAATAATATTTTATTTTTATATAATATTTTGAAGGTATATATATATATATATATATATATATACAAATGGCAATACAATATTGTTACTGCACAATAGTATCAATGAATCAATGTAATAATACTATTGTGTGTTAATAATAATATTAATAATTTAATAACATATAAATATATATTCATATATACACACACGTATGCTTTTCGTAAAATCATGCAACGACAATGATAACATCAGCCCCAAACGACAATGCATTTGGGTCTTTGATATGAATAATTACGCCATCGTGCTATACGCAGTATAGTTTAACGTGAAAAACAAAATATATATTATATATATATATATATACGCGCGTGTATTCACAGTTTTAACAATTGTCACGTTAAATAATGAGCAAAGTGGACAGTGGCCACAACATACGTATAAGAATATCAATATAACGATAAACCAATACAAATCATAACAGACTCGTAAATGGGGAAGTGGAGCGACGCTGACAGTCACGTTTTTTTTTTCTCTTCTAATCGTTAACTCTGAATTGTAATATCACTTTTCGGCTCGTCTCACTAGATCTAAACGTTTCCTGGCTTCTTTCTTTCGTCTTTTCGTTATTACCGTTCTCTCTCTCTCTCGCTCTCGTCTATGTTACTCCACAACCTGATTGTAATACATATATGATACGACATTATCACGATCGCGAACTCGGTTTATCGCTGAATGAAAGACACAGATATATTAGCCAGTCGGAAAGATATATATATATATATATATATATATATATGTATATATATGTTCTCTTGTTACGATATAGATTATAATTGAAGCATGTATTTTTTGTTGTCGTTGTTGTTGTCGAACAGAAGCGCGTTGCTCATTTAATCGATCCGAGGAAAATAATCGTAAATTAAAAGTTAATAAGTAATAAATATATAAACTGTAGCAATCAATAGTCGGAAAATCCTTAAGGAATTTCAATGGATCCTTATTAGAGATCTACTCAAAAATATTTGGGACAAAAGTAAAAGTTGGCAATATAGAAACAGAATAAAGAATGTGTACCTTTTTATTTCTTGCTTTATATGTATATACATATACAGTACTGGACAAAGAAAAAGTACGCCCTAGTCGAAATTTTTTACCGCACTAAAATTTACATAGCCGACTCAAAAATAAAGGTAATTGAATTTCCCAAGTGGCGTTTTAAAGAGGACAAGTTTACCTTCATTTTGCCTTTTTACAAAATACTCTACGATTTTTTTTCGCCTTGGTGCGCACTTTTGAACGTGGTCATTATTCGGCTATTTTTTGGCCGTCGAAAATTAACTGCAAAGTTTGTAGAAATTTTTTTCCTCGATTTTTTCCATGGTAAACTTAAAAAGATTATCAAAACCTACATTTTTGTTTTTTAGAAAGTCTCGTACGATTTTCTTTCACCCCAGTATTGCATTTTTAGCTAAAAAAGACATGTTTCAGAAAAAAAGGCGTCATCGAAGAACTATCGGGTTTCAGAGGAAATGTCAAGAGGGTAAAAAGTTGCATGGGTTCGCACTAAAGTGGCTGGAATTTTTTCAGAATTTTTTTTTGACATTTTTTTTTTGACCATTTTTGGTTGGAACTTTGATGAGTGGAGGGGCTCCACTTGGGAATTATGGGGTCTGGGACAATATATTAAGAAAGGAAATTTGTTTACATAATCATTTTTAATTAACAATAATGTTTTTCGAATTTTTAAATATTTTTTTTATTTTCATTTTTTTATTTTCATTTTCAAAAATAAAAAAAAACATCTAGAAAAATTTCAGTTAATTAAAAATGAAAAAGTAAACAAATTTCCTTTCTTAATTGTTCTAGACCCCATAATTCCCAAGTGGAGCCTCTCCACTCATCAAAGTTCCAACCAAAAATGGTAAAAAAAAATTTCAAAAAAAAATTCTGAAAAAATTCTAGCCACTCCAGTGTGAACCCATGCAACTTTTTACCCTCTTGACATTTCCTCTGAAACCCGATAGTTCTTCGATGATGCCTTTTTTTCTGAAACATGTCTTTTTTAGCTAAAAACGCAATACTAGGGCGAAAAAAAATCGTACGAGACTTTCTAAAAAATAAAAATGTCGGTTTTGATATTCTTTTTAAGTTTCCCATGGAAAAAACCGAGGAAAAAATTTTCCACAAACTTTGCAGTTAATTTTCGCCGGCCAAAAAATAGCCGAAAAATGGCCACGTTCAAAAGTGCTCACCGGGGCGAAAAAAAATCGTAGAGAATTTTCTAAAAAAGCAAAATAAAGGTAAACTTGTCCTCTTTAAAACGCCACTTGGGAAATTCAATTACCTTTATGTTTGATTCCGCTATGTAAATTTTAGTGCGTACTTTTTTTTTGTCCAGTACTGTATATATATATATATATATATATATATATATATATGTATATTACAAATAAAGAAATAAAAAGAAATAAAATCTATTTTTAATATTTCTCAATATATATATAATTTAAGAATATCGTTGCATTACAACGATGCACACTTCAACACAACGTCAAAATAACGTTGAAGTTTGCATTGTTGGACCGCAATGAAAAACCAATATTTTTCTTCTTTTTAATCACGCACATGATTTAAATCGATAAATTTAGGATAAGAAAGTGAGTCAGAATTTGCTTTCTCGATCCTCCTTCGAGATCCATTACGTCAAAGATAATAATAAATAGAAATATAAAAAAACGATTAAAGAATTTATCGTCGCGTTCCAACGCGAACACTTCAGGGCAATTCTTTGTCGACTGGCAAGAATCAAGGAATTTACTTGTTAATGATTTTTCTCATCTGCTTGTTCTGATGTTGCATACTGTATTGGGCATTCTCGGCCTTGCTGATGAGAGAATCGAGTTTGCCGAGGTGAGAGCCCATCTTCTCGTTGAGATCGATCTTACGAGATTTACCGGTAACGTCCTCGTGTTCGGTTGTCACGAGGGAGGTCGGCGGCTCGGTTGTGTTCTCCATCGTCAGTGTCTCGTCGGCCACCAAATATTCGATGGCCGAGGACTTTTCGGCGTCGGCGTTCGGCGTCAAGGGCTTGTGATCCGGGGTGTTGTTGCGCGAACCAACGCGAACGCGCAATAGCGTGCTCAGACTTCCGCATACCGTCTGTAATCGAGAGATTTTTATTTACATTTATTTTTAGTAATGAATTTATTTATCAATACGTTCATTTTTTCCTTGTATTCTTCCTTCGCAACTACCAATTAAGGAGTTTCGCGACAAATTACGAAATGATGATATACCATTTGATTCAAATTTATACAGCAGATTCTTTGTCTTGTACTGAATGGAGCCTCCAAATTTTAATCCTTCGACTGCACACTTCCGGGACGAACCTCTGACTGCATGGGAGGTCGATCGGAACCCAGATGTTTTTCAGATCTTTTTATTTCGATAAATTTGTATTTTTTTTTTGTAGAGACGTTTTTTTTAGTCAATGATCCTTATTTTATGGCGCAAAATTTTTGTTTTTTTTAAGAAAAACAAAAATCAAGTGCCCGAAGAAGTTCAAAGTGCGTGATGCGTTAAAAAATAAGTACTTGCGCGAAAAAGAAATGCGGTCAAGACAACCCAGTGTGGAGTTCAAGGGTTGAATCGATCGTGTGCACCGTTACCATAAAATTTACCATAAAAAAAAATACTTTTTGACATAGGGAAATGCCTACACTCATCCCCGATCGGCAGCTTTACGCAAGAAATAGTGTGAAGAAATGGTAAGAATGTATTGAAAAACTGTGAAACGACTCAGTACTGTTTGACAATCATGTCACCCGAAAATTAAATGATCCGTCTACACCGTTTATTAATTCTTGACATTTTTGTAAATGAAAACGTTCGGTTTTACCCCCCACCGACGAAACGCAGAGGCGAAGTGTGGCAACGACGCATGAGTGCTAAATGGCGCGCGTGTTTGAATCCTAAATGGCGCGCGCTCCGGATATTGCGAAATATCCTTATAATGTAGGTTGTACATCTTATCAGGATGTAAAAATTTATAAAGTAAAGATGAAGACGCCTAATACAATATGTTTACCAAACCCTCACTTTTGTACAGGGTGTCCAATAGGAAGTTGCTGAAACTAATCGGCTGTCATTTCAAAACACGTGCACAGAATCAGAAAAGCCAAATTGCTTTAAATAGAGGAAACTCTGCAGTTTTAAACGCACATAAATAAAACCCAGTCAAATATTTTTTATGTCAATTTATTACATCTTATAAAAATAACGAAAAAGTACAGTGATTAATGATAGATATTTTCGAAGTGCGAACCGTTAGATTGTGCACAAAAATCAATGCTCTTTTGAAAACTGTGAAAAACTGTGTCCAACATATCGTTCGTAATGCCGCGAATCACTTCCTGGATGGCCGCGATCAGTTCTTCTACTGTGCTGGGGTTTTTAGCGTAACAATGATCTTTAATGTAACCCCACAAGAAAAAATCACAAGGGTTCAGGTCCGGTGAGTACGGAGGCCATTCTAGTCCGCCTTGAGCAAATTTAGGGTACCCCAGACCGATTACTCGAGTCCCATATACGCGATGAATAGCTTGAAACACCTCATGAGTCCGGTGCGGCGTCGCTCCATCTTGCATGAAGTAAAAATTTTTAACCAGTCCCCTCTTTTTTGCATAAGGGAAGAATTTCGTTTCCAAAAGCTGTTTGTAACTCTCTCCTGTTACCGTATATTCCAAGAATTGCAAATAAATTCCTTTTACTGAAATCGCTGCCCATGCCGTTACTTTCTGTGGATGAAGGGACTTCGCTAGCGATATGTTGGGATTTTCCGTTCCCCAAAACCGGTAATTTTGCTTGTTTGCGTACCCATTCATCCAAAAATGTGCTTCATCGGAATAAATAATCATTTTCTCATTAAGTTCTTCGGCTTCAAACATTCCCGTAATAGTGTTACAAAATTCGATGCGTTTCGTCATGGCATGTTCAGTTAACAATTGATGAGTGCTTATTTTATACGGATGAAACTTTAAAAAATATTTCAAAATGTTGTCTAATGATGATTTGGTTATTTTTAATGCTTGAGCAGCTTTCCGAATCGAATCATTTGGATTTTGTTTGAAATAATTCTCAACTTCGTTGATCTTCTCTGGTGTAGTCACCGTAACAGATGGACCTGGCAACTCGTGTCTACGGTCCTGGAGTGTACCATACTCCACGAAGTTATCGATTATCCTACAAAAATTAACGTAGAATTACTTCAATGCAGTTTAATTGAATTGAAACACAAGTTGTGTGATAGATGAATATGAATAAATATTAAATTCTTACCTTGTCAGAGTGTTTTCGCTGGCAACTCTATGAGTTCCAAACTTAGTACGAAACCCTCTATACGCATTACTATAAATTTTTGCCCTCGAGAAGAAGCACTCAATAAGATATACTTTTTCTTCCGTGGTGAGCTCACTCATTTTGACGCGCGCGTACTTGCTTCAACCACGGCTGGAATAAAACTGCGGGGCCTCAGGTATGCGCCTTAGAAAAAGGGACTCCTATTGAATTCATGGAGGGAAGAGACACTTATTTAGTTTTAGCAACTTCCTATTGGACACCCTGTACAATCTCTTCCAAATATTTTGGCGCAAAGAAAACTGAAAAATTCGCATACTTGAGCTTAGGAGGGCAAGTGCAAGTTGTGCAATGCGCAAGTTGCGTGACCAGCAGAGCTTGTTTGATGCGTACTAGAGATCGCACGTATCGACGAAAGAAGCTAGAGTGAAAAAAAAAACGACGTTCCGCGATCGCTGCCACGGAAAAAGCTGAACTCGAGAAGTCCTTCTACAGCGCCAGCAATATTTAACGTACGTAAGTTGCAATTTTTCTACCGTAACAACTGCGCGAGAACTTGAACGCGTTTTTTTATCGAAACGGCATTTTGTACTAGTTTTGCCACGATAATTCAAGAACGATTGAAGATGCTTTGAATTTTTTTTTTCAATGAAAATATCAACTTTTTCTACGTAATGAATCGACATCTATGTAAAAAAAATCAATTAATTATTATTGTTATGACAACAAATGTCATCCGGTTTTCGATGTTTTTCAAATCTTAGCCGTCATTTTTTGAATTTTTATGTTTTTGCAAAAAAATGTTACGTTCAGTTTGTGGAAGAACATTCCCTGAAGAGAATGGCGTTTGCGAATCGCCGAAAACTTCAACCGGCCACTCGGAATCGTGGTAGAGGGAGCAGTGCATCAGACGCGTGGTCTTCTTTATCCGCCCATATCTCCCTCAAATATTTATATTTTTGAAACCTCGATCACTGAATTTAATAGCCAAAAGTTCAATGAAAACGTTGCAAAAAAGAAAATGTATGTATGTTGTTTCGGTTCTACACAAGTGCCATTTGAAATTTATCCCATTTTCGACTTATTTTCGTTGCCTAGTAAGGTAGCCCCTTAAGGTAGTAGTCTCCTTAAGGTAGTAGTCTTAAGCCCTTAAGGCAGCCCCTTAAGGTAGTAGTCTCGCAAAGGCGTTCTTCTATAGATTTTTTGGTAATTATTTAGATAAGTGACTTTTCCGAAAAATGAGCCTAATATTTTTTTTTGCTATTTTCTCATTTATTGGGTTATGATGATAAAAAGATGATAAAAAGTTATGGGGTTTTGAAGTTCGCGGAAACACGTGATAAAATAGGACATATTCGAACATTTCGACGCCTATATTGGGGGGGGTGGAGGTTGGGGGGATTTATAAAAGAAGCCTTCCTGAATACAATGCTGAAGAGAAATCGCAGCGGTCATTTCCCCCTCTCCCCTTGCACCCGTTGAAAGTTTTTTGAAGATCGAGATTGAAGCCGCGACAAAGACGACACACGAAATATTGACATCAAAATCAAAAGACCTCTATGAATCGATGTACGACGCATTTGTGTATATGCTGATACATTTCAAAGTTACGTTTGGTGTCTACGGGGGGCTCCACCCCCTCCACCCACGCTACGGCATTATTTACGTATAACCCAAACAAACAAACACAGCTACGGCATTATTTTTAACGATTTTTTGCTGGTAAAAAATTCTTAATGAAAAATTTCAGTTTCCACCGACTGAATGTCATCATTTATAACCCATTAAATGAGAAAATAGCAAAAAAAAATGATAGCCTCATTTTTCGGAAAAGTCACTTATCTAAAGAATTACCGATTTTTTAATTTATTTTAAGGCCCCACTCAGGACACTATTAAGTGATTACCTGCAAATCAAAAGGATTCACCGTTGTCTATTAGAGATATTGGCAATCAAAGATTGTACGGTTTTACACGTATTCTTATGGGGAGCAGTGGAAAATTGCACATTACGCGCAATAACTTCGAAACTTTTCTACAGATTTTTTTTTAAATTCTCAATTACAGAGGAATATATGACGAAGTGGGTAAAAAAAAAATCATGAATTTTGACCGTCTAGTTTCAGAGATATAGCGATTTAAATTGAGCAATGTCTAGCGACGCTAGCGCCCCGAAGCGACTGGTGCAGAGACTAGAGCTAGATCACAGTAGTGTGTGCATATATCCGTATACGCAGAGTATCGTTACTTTATAAGTTTTAACATCCTGATAAGATGCACAATAGAGTGGCCAAAAAAAAAAAAATCTCTCCGATTCGGGCTCTCACCGCTTGAAATATTGCTCCATACTGAAACAAAGAAGATCCTTAAAGGAGTAGCCTGTAGGTTAATTCTAACAGGTGACTCGTGACGTTTTTTGATTCTCCATTTGATTTACACGTGATAAATGAACGTTTTCTTTATCAATGCAAACCATTTTCGTTAGATACAATCAATGAGTGGTCTGGACCAATCAGTGGGATTATTATATATAGTAAACGGATTTATAACCCTAAATTAAAGCCTTCGTAATCATGCATCCTTTCTTTGATTGCACCATGTGCAATCAAAGCCCCTAACTGCGATTTGTCGTTGATGCAAAATTTGATTAAGTTACAAGCTATCAATCCTGACGTTTCTAAGGCAGCCGCTAACAAACTGTGAGGACATCTATGGTATTTATGTGAAGAGCTCGCAGCTTAATCCTTCTTCGACCCGGCTATCCCGCTCAACGTGAAACAAAAAATGGTTCAGGCAATACAACGTGAAAGTCTGAATGAAAATGTTAAACGTGTAGTATCGAGTGACGACGAATTCAAGCGCATAGTTGATGTTGATATCAGTTATTTTATCACCAACAAATCACTACGCTTGTTTGAACTCTGCGAATTGCCATACGATTTTCTTCGTGAAAGCCCCGACGAATGGGAACGTAGCCTGAGCTTCAATGAATGTTTGGCAGTTTTTTAGGAGTTGAAAGTTGTTAATGATGTCGCTGAACGAGGTGTCGCCCTCATCGAAGAATATAATGGATTGTTAACGAAAAATGAAGAACAGAAGCAGTATCTTCCGAAGGTGGTGAAGAATCACCGGAAGCAATATTCAAATTGTCACAAGAAGAATTTTGTAGATTGATGCTTGCATCCAGATAAAAAGTATATGAATATAAAGTTGGCATATTAGTTATAGAATAATGAAGCCATTTTAACTTGTGAAAATCTTGAAACATACTTTCCACAACTGTATCTGTAATTATTATCCACAATACATTAGTAAAAACATATGTGCTACTTCATTTGTTATAAAAGAACCTCGTCGACTGAATTTTAACCCCCATTCCTCGTGTTTTTTGAGAATTCGCCGTATCTGAAGAGCAGACTTGAATTTTCTACGTGTAAATCAAATGGTGAATAAGAAAACCTCATGAGTCACCTGTTAGAATTAACCTACAGGCTGCTCCTTTCAAAAGCTTCTTTGTTTCAGTATCGAGCAACGTTTCAAGGGATGAGAGCCCGAATCGGAGAGATTTTTTTTTTGGGCCACTAATGTACAACCTACATTATAAGGATATTTCGCAATATTTCGAAGCTTTCATCGACTGAGCGGAGAATACACTTTTCAACGTGACTGTACCGAGAGTACAGTTGCCCTTATACGGCACACTTCAGTGAAGAGACGTACTCGGCACACTAGGGTTGTTTCCACCCCAGCGACAAAAACCGTTATTATAAATAAACTATTTAATATTTCAACTTGATTTTTTTTTTGGGACTTCTTGTAAGCTTCTTTTACAAAGTATTGTCGGTTATATAGCCGAAAATTTGATTTGGGTATGTTAAAAAAATTAAAATTGCGAAAAAAAATTTAAAAAGGTGATTTTACAACAAAAAAATCATCTTTTTTATTTTTTTCGATAGAAAAGGCTAATTTAACTGAGTCTTCTTCTGATGTATTGCTACAAGGAAAAAAAAATAGTACTTAAAAAGCTGTTTCAGAAAAGGTATTGATTTTGAGAAATAAAGGAAATAAATTTTGAGAAATTAATTTAAATTAAGAAATAAATTCAAAAAAAAATAAAGAAATAAATTTTGAGAAAAAAGCGTTATGCTCCAGCATAACGTTATTAGCCTGAGACTATAGTGACACCCTCGAACTTCCACCAGATGTCGTGCTAGACCCGCTTCCCCTACGTTTAGGTACTTAAAATCTATGAAATATGATCGTGGGGTGCAAACCACCCAAGTGTACTGAAAAAGGGTTAATGAAGAAATGCAAATGTTTTTTTTTTTACTGGATTGTTTGATTTGCTGCGCTCGCTGATGCTCGTGGTAACAGAATAGGCGTCGCCAAAAGGTGAAAAAAAACAAACTCGCAATACAAGCCGTGTGCTGTCGCCATATTTATCAAACATTTTTTACCATAAAATAATCGAGAAATACGCATTGATATAACTTTTAAAGGGTGGGTGTCCGAAATTCGATCGATCAATATTCAGAAGGATCGAAATTTTTGAATTCATTAATGACGAACGTTCCAATATAGATATATCAATCTTATGATAGTCTGTAAAATAGTTAATAAAAATAGTGACTACAAATATCTTGAAATTGATTTATAGCGAAAATAAATATAAGATTTAACAAAATAATGGGAGATATAATATCGACTTTCCGGTGTAAATATACCGAAAAATTCAAGATGACAAATCATCGAAATGCGTAAGCACTACGATGGTTTACAATTTCGAATTCATTAAAGCGAAGGGCGATCAGTTGAAATAGCGATAGGCCGAAAAGGCCAACGGTCCGGATAGCGAAAGCTTATATGATCGAGCAATACGTTACTTGCGCTTCAGAGTGAAGCTAACAGATGGCGCTGGTGGTCAGTCGGGTAAAGCAGTCATCTCATGTTCGCTATTTAGGTATTCGCTATTTTGGATCATCGATCATTTGCGTATCTAAGATCTACAAACTCGAAGTTTGTATTCTCGATATATGGCTTTTTGCTATAGATGGTATTGGATCAATATTGGATACTCACTTTTTTTTCTATTTAGGAGATCTGAATATTGTAGATTCTTCGAATCTGTGTTTGTATGACTAAAACTGCAGTCTATCTGAATACGTGTTGTCGAATAAATAAGCTCTCGAATAAATAATCCTTTGGTGTAATAGTTATTCGATCTCGTCATCGGTCGAAGGACAAAATTTCGATTAATTTAACCATCGTTATTTTGAGTTTATAAGTCTGTCATTTCGAAATCTTTGTCGTTCTATATTTGGCCATTCGAAGTTTTGACCCCGACCCCTTTTAAAACAATATTATTGCTATGCTCGTATAAAAACAATAATAATCTTTAATGCAGGTCTCGAAATTTATTACAGCAATCATGTTCTTTTACGAATGAAATATTGATGTGTATAAGGTTGACGACCTGCTTAAGAGCAAGAGCAATAGCATCTTCCCCTCTCCCTAACTCCCCCTAAAGACAAGCTGTCCCGAAACTCCTCAATTTCGTTCATTAATTTCGTGTTAAAAAAAAGAACATTTCGAGAAGGATTTTTCGCCTACGTACCTTGAACCTGTTGATTTTCTTTTGCGTAGCACTGAGAATGCTGTTGAGCTCGTCGAGGCCTCCCCCAACACGTCGCATGCTCTCATCCGACTGATCCAAATCCTGTCAACGAGGCGAAAAAAGACATACAAAGGGTGAACATCGAATATACGTTCGAATCAAGTGCGCCAGTATTCTCGAAAAGAATAACAAATAATTGAAAAATGACCAAAATGTAGACTTGGAAAAAAATGAGCACGGAAAGACACGGAATGATAATTCTTTTCGTTTTTTTTTTCCTTCCATTTCCAAAAGGGTGAAAGTATTAGTGAAATTGTGGAAAAAAAAAATACATGTGGACGTAGTGTATCGTGAATTTTTGGCAAACCTGAACAATCGCATCGTCGACGATTTCGTGATCGTCGTCAAGGTCGCGGATGTCGGCTTTTCGCGTTGACAACCATTCCTCCTCGCTGGGTTTCGGCTGTCCGAGGAGCTCGGCTCTCTGGCAAGCGTGCAGATACTCCGTATCGGACATTACTTGTGGGACACCGAGGTTACACCAAAACAAAGAGAGAGAGAGAGAGATAGAGAGAGAGAGAGAAAGAGAGAGAGAGAGAGAGAGAGAGAGAGAGAGAGAGAGAGAGAGAGAGAGGCACACAGAAAAAGAGCAAACAAGACTTTTTTTTTCGTCACTGATATTGAGAAGATAAAAAAAAACGTTAATAGAGGTAATGAGATGAGACGAAGAACGAGAGCGAGGAAGAAGGAAAGAAAGGAAAGAGAAAAAAAAGAATCACTTAATTTCTGTCGAATAAAGTATTGCAGGCGCGATCTCTTGTCACTGAGACTTAAATGACGTACCTTGGACGTCGGGTCTTCGCGATAGGAGGATATATATGCTCTAGTGCGGCATATTCAGTATCGAGATGTACGCGATGGTCTGCGAGAATCCATATTGGGACGATTTGTGCGCAAACTCCGTGACAAACCAGTCGGTACATATAGCCAAGGAAAATGCGTTTATATACAGCACTGATATTTGCGTGTTCGTATTTGCAAACTAGTCGTTGTGCACATAATCCAGCCTAACTTCCGCCTTTTTCGACGCTACGCAGGTGATTTCTTTTCTACCACTGTTTATAAAGGGTGAACCATTTAACGTGACCACCCCAAATATCTCCGTTGCCTTTAGAGTGACGTAAATAATGTCAGGAGGTAATTTGATTGATTTCGAAGGGCTGTTACAGTGGTGAAAAATTCATTTTTGTCAAGGTCATAGTTTTTGCGTTCTCAAGGTCATCAATGGTTTTTGAAATGGGAACATGTTTTTTTTTTTATTAAGACGTTGTAGCTGATATTCAGACGAATCCAACGACCTATGATATTATGACCTTGAAATGATTTTTCACCAAAATACACGTGTAAAAACGGGAAATCGTGATGGTATTGACAATAAGAATATCCGAATAATGTAATTGAATTTTTTGTGCAGAAAAGGGTCTAGCCGGATAAGAATGGTGAATCTGCCCCCCACCGAATTTTGTGGCGCCGTTTTTTTCCCAAGTCCCTAACCTAAAAAAACAATTTTGTGCAAAATTACAGCTTTCTACATCGATGCCGAGGGGTCTTCCTGCTGAAAAAACGTGTTTTTTTCGATTTTTGCAGTTTTTAAATACCAAGAGGCGAACGAAAAATCTGAAAAAATTCGGAAAAATCAGAAACATGTCAATGTTAATGGGAAATTTTTTTTCGTTTTTTTTAAATGCTAAACTCCCTTTTTAATCATCAAATCTTCCTTTAAAAATATTATTTTGTAGTGAAGAGATTTTTCTACTATTATGAGAAAAATTGACATGATTTTACTCTTGATTCCCTGCATTTCGAAAAAAAAAGTCTCAAAATTCGACCTGCACGACATTGGAAAAAAATAAAAACGACAAAATTTCTCATTTTTCATTGGAAATCCATACATAAATCATTCTTTCGGTTTAATAAATGGGTGCTCAAAGCTGGAGTAGTTGTCAGACATAACAAACAGATGTAAACGATAGGATTTTTACGCTGATTTTGGATATTTTTTATTTTTCGACGTCATTTAATAACATGTCGATGAGAAAATCATTGAGTATGTTTATGCAGACACTTGCTCACGTTACGCTAAGATATTCTAGTTACGTAAACGGTCAAACACGCATGCATAATAACATGAAGAACGAACTGATGGCGTTTATGCGAGTTTTTTCTACAGTAGTAAGGTAACAGCGCAGCGTTACAGAATTGCGGCTTGCGTAAACGTACCCTCTCACAGTTGTTTGACAGTTTACGCGGATCCGAATATTTCAGCTTATTAGCTTGACCAAAAGTCCGCGTAAACATACTCATCTCAGCATAGCTGTCGGTAAAACCGCACAGTTCAAGTGGCGCCACTAGTGTGGATGCATCGAACTAAATTGAATTACGCAATCGATCTAAATGTCATGTCTCATTTCTCATAACTACTCCAGCCATGAGCACCCATTTATTAAACTGAAAGAATGATTTATGTATGGATTTCCAATGAAAAATGAGAAATTTTGTCGTTTTTATTTTTTTTTCAATGTGTTGCAGGTCGAATTTTGAGACTTTTTTTTTTTTGAAATGCAGGGAATCAAGAGTAAAATCATGTCAATTTTTCTCATAATAGTAGAAAAATCTCTTCACTACAAAATAATGTTTTTGAAGGAAGATTTGATGATTAAAAAGGGAGTTTAGCATTTTAAAAAAACGAAAAAAAATTTCCCATTAACATTGACATGTTTCTGATTTTTCCGAATTTTTTCAGATTTTTCGGTCGCCTCTTGATATTTAAAAACTGCAAAAATCGAAAAAACACGTTTTTTCAGCAGGAAGACCCCTCGGCATCGATGTAGAAAGCTGTAATTTTGCACAAAATTGTTTTTTTAGGTTAGGGACTTGGGAAAAAATCGGCGCCACAAAATTCGGTGGGGGCAGATTCACCATTCTTATCCGGCTAGACCCTTTATTGTAACAAATGTTCGAAGTGATGGCCATTAACCTCGACACATTTTTTGAAGACGTCGGATTAATGATTCTCTTGACCTTCGAATAGTTTCTGGTGTGATAGCGGCGCGGGTTATCCAACGGATACAATAATGTCAATAGTCGGAGATGTTTCTTATGTTTGTAAATACTGGCATTGTAACGTAGTAAAACTGTAGTAGAGTGAAGAACGTTTTCCATCTATCAATATTAGAATCAGTAGACAAGTGTATCCATCCAAAGTAACATGTAATAACCGTATCGAAAATGGTATTGTACAGTCAAGCGGAGAAAGTGGAAATGATTCTGATTTATGGTGATACCGGCAGAAACTCTGTGCAAGCGCAGGAGTTCCGACGCAAAATTTCCTTGACGCTGGATTGGGAGAGGTGCAGTAATCCCTTGGCCTGCTCGTTCGCCGGATTTAACGCCACTTGATTTCTTCCTATGGGGAGCTATGAAGGATCGTGTTTACCATGATGTTCCGACGACGCCGGCGAACATGCGAGAACGAATTACAAGAGCCTGCGCCGCTATCACACCAGAAACTATTCGAAGGTTCATCCGACGTCTTCAAAAAATGTGTCGAGGTTAAGATCCCACACCACGGTAAAAAAATTTTTGTCTTTTTCTTTTCATTTTCTGAAAGATACGTTTGTTAAGAATGCTCTCACCAAATTTTTTCAAGAAATTTGTAAAATTGGCGGATATACAGCATTTTATGTGAAACCGTTCGAAGCGCACGACCGCGCCGAGCGGCAGATGTGCGGCAATAAAACCGATATACATGGACCTTAGTAAAGACGAGCTTCTTCAACAATGTTTAGGCGCTTTTCACCAGAATAACAACGAGTATTTGAACTCTGTTATATGGAAATTTGTGCCAAAGACATCGTGGAGCGACAGACCCACAGTTGAAACTGCCGCTCATATTGCTTCAATACTTTTTAACAATGGTCATATTGGCCTCATAAATGTATTGGAGATATTAAACATAAAAATTGGTGAAACACTCTACCAATATTGTCAACACATCGACGAGAAGCGAATATGCGAAGCCGAGCAGGAAGCCGAAAAAAGCTCGCATGAGGGTCGTCTGCGTGCAAAACATGAAAAAAATGACGAGTCTCTGGATGCTGAGGAGCTGTTGTATGGTCCAGGAATAGCTGACTAACGGTGAGAAACAAAAAAAAGAGACAAATAAAAAATTTAGTTTGTATGTTGAATTATTCTTCAGCAAAACTTTGAACGCGTTTTTCTCGAAACTACGTTTTTCAACCTGGTTGACAACATATTCAAAAAAACTATTCATCCGATTTGCATGCGCCAAGTCTTAAACTGTTCGAAAATCCAGTCTCTACGGCACCAAGTAGGGATTTTTTTTTATAAAGGATGAAAATTTTCCATGAAAATCGGAAATAAAATTCGCTGGTCTGCCATTTTTTTTTTTTAGATATCGAAATTCCCCTGCGTGACGCTGTAAACCTATATGTCTAGTTTCTAAATATATTTTTATTTTATTTTTCAGATGAACCGTATGGCTTAATCGCTGTCAACCGCTGAGCAGCAATTTCGTCGGAGTGTCCTCTTGGAAGCGGCGTACACCGCAAACTATACTTTAGATTCGAGTACAAACATTTGTATACAGTCTTCTATATGTATATATTGACTATGAGTATTAATTTTTTTTAAATCCATTCATCGTTTGCTTGAAAATAATTACGAAAAATACACCCTCCTACCGCGCACGAACCGTGGTGTGGGGCCTTAATGGCCATCACTTCGAACATTTGTTACAATAAATTTTCTGCACAAAAAAATCAATTACATTATTCGGACATTCTTATTGTCAATACCATTACGATTTCCCGTTTTTACACGTGTATTTTGGTGAAAAATCATTCCACGGTCATGATATCATAGGTCGTTGGATTCGTCTGAATATCAGCTACAACGTCTTAATAAAAAAAAAAACATGTACCCATTTGAAAAACCATTGATGACCTTGAGAACACGAAAACTACGACCTTGACAAAAATTAATTTTTCACCACTGTATCAGCCCTTCGAAATCAATCAAAT